>OX451741.1:628449766-629189766 GCA_948472305.1 Vicia faba | reverse complement strand
GAATGATCCTTTGATTTTTTAATTTCTTTATTAATAATCTTACTATTCATTTGATTGTAATACATTTTAAATACCAACAAAGTTCAAAGGAAAATCTGGAAAATCAAAGTGCGCACTAAGTATTTGATAAATTGTCTCAATAAGCTTTACCTTTAATTTCATTGGAAATTGGTTACTTGATTGTTGTAATCAAACCACTAATTGAGAATTGGTTGTTTTACTTGCTTATCACCATTACTCATTTAGAATTGATTGAATGCATATCCAAGCTCCAATAATTAGTTCGTTTTGAACGACTTGCAATCTAGGACACGACTTCTGCTAGCCATTATTTATCCCTATTTTAAAAACAATTTTTAAACTTAATTTTTGTTGTGAAATTGTTGCCTTTGAAACAAAGTATAAATTTTTTCTTTATGATCAAGAAACACACAAGGGTAGAAAAGATGAAAATACGAAGGATACAAGGAATTGGTTATAACTTCTATTTTTAACTTTCTCTTTAAACAAGATTACAAGTGTAACAAGAATAACAAATAACCTCTCTCATCATAATTAGGATTTGCAGTATGCAATAATGAGAAACTAGTATGCTATTTATAATAAACCTAACATATTAAACTAATGGGCTTTTTCACAAATATCCATTACAAGCTAACTTGGGGTACAAGCTAACATAAATAATTGGGCTTAACAAATAGGCCAGATTCGACATGCTAACAAACCTAGCAATATCGACTAATGCATGTTAGAACAACTTCGACTACAACATGCATTACTTCAACAGCAGCATGCGAGCAAGCTTCGACCTCATGCTTATTCCTTGTCAAACCAGAAGCTACCTTTCGACCTAATAGAATTAGATCCAATATCTTACAAATATCCACCTTGGAATAAACTCTAATATCAGAGAATAAACTAGCTTTTTTCATGCCGCTTTATCAACTGCATACAGTGGAAAAACTTGTAACTTGGTAATGTCTTGGTGATCATATTAATAGCATTCTGATATTTCAAAACCTTCAGCACTTAGACTTCTCCATGCTCGATTACCCCTCTGACAAAATACAACCTAACATCGATGTGCGTGGTTAGCTCATGATAGGCTGAATTCTTCGACAGGTGTATTTCACTTTGACTATCACATTTAACAGTGATAACTCGACCTTGAAGTTTCAGCTCCTTATCAAAACCTTCAAGCCACAATGTTTCTTTCACATCTTTAGTGAGGGCGATATATTCCACTTCAGTGGTTGATAAGGTTACAACCTTCTGAAGTGTCGCTTTCCAACTAATTAATGTGCAAAACATAGTGAAAACATATCCAGAAATATATTTGTTGGAATCCATACAACCTGCATAGTTAGAGTCGGCATATCCTTCGATAACTAATTTACTATCTTCACCTAAGGCTCAACCATAAATTAGGACTCTGTTCAATGACCCATTTATGTACCTTAGAATCCACTTCAATGCTTTCCAGTGAGCCTTTATAGGATTCGCCATGTACCTGCTTACAAGACTTATTGCATATTCTATGTCGGGTCTAGTATATATCATAGCATACATCAAAGAACCTACTATATTAGCATATGGGATGCTATTCATATAAGCTCTTTCGACATCAGTACTGGGATACTGATCTATATTTAACTTGAATTGAGTATTTATTGGAGTCACAATAGGCTTTGAATTCGACATACTAAATTTGTCGAGAATCTTCCGTAGGTATGCCTCTTGAGATAAGCATAATTTTGAATGCTTTCTATATCTTCAGATGTCAAACCCAAGAATCCTGGATGCATCTCCCAGATCCTTCATGTCAAACCCCTTATCGAGTTCAGCCTTCACCCTCATTACATCTTTGACATTGTTGCTTTCTATGAGAATATCATCCATATAAAGCAATAAAATAACAAATGAATTACCAGGTCAAAATCTGAAGTAAACACAGTGGTTGAATTGACTTCTAATGAAACTTATGCGTGCCATGAACTTGTCAAATCTCATATTCCACTGTCGAGGAGATTGTTTCAGTCCATATAAAGATCTCTCCAGCTTGCACATATAATCTTCTTTCCCCTTTTTGACATACCCTTCAGCTTTCCTCATCATGATTATTTCATCTAGATCACCATACAAGGAAGCAGTCTTCACATCCATCTGTTCCAGTTTAAGGTAGAATTGTGCCACCATGGCAAGAAACATTAAAATGGACATGTGCTTGACAACATGAGAAAACACATCATTAAAATCAATACCTTCTTTCTGAGTGAAACCCCTTGCGACCAATCTTGCCTTGTGTCTTTTCGACGCCACTAATTCGATTCCTTCCTTAACTTTGAAAATCCATTTACAACTGACTAACCTTGCTCCAACATGTTTCTTAATTAGTTCCCAAGTGTTGTTATCATGAAGAGATTTCATCTTATCATTCATGGTCTTCATCCATTCAGTCTTATTTCGACTCCTCATAACTTCCTTAGGGTCTCTAGGTTCTTCGTCTAGAACCCCACTTGTAGAGATTAAGGCATAATCTATAAGATCTGCATACCCAAGTCTCTGAGGTGGCTTGATGACTCTTCTCGACCTATCTATTGCCAATAGGTAGTCATCGACAATTTCTTCAACTTCCTCAGCATCTTCTGCTTCTTCGACTTCATATGGGATACACAATTCAGCATCAACATGCTCCACCTCAATAGGAATCTCTACCTATTCCAGCTCTTCGTCATATATTTCCGCACTTCGACCAACACCATCAATTTTCTTGAAATCCATTTCAGCTTCATTGAAAACTACATCTCAACTGGTGATACTCCTCCTGTTACCTGGATCTAGGCACCATAGTCTATAAGCTTTGACTCCTTTAGGGTATCCCATGAACATGCATTTCAAAGCTCCAGGCTCAACCTTATCTTTCCTAATGTGAGCATAGACTACGTAGCCAAATACTCTCAGTTTGTCGAGATCTGGTGGATGTCCCGACCAAACTTCTTCAGGTGTCTTCATATATAACACAGTCGAAGGACATTTGTTTATCAGATATATTGGTGTCGAAATAGCCTCAGCCCAAAATACCTTCTTTAACCCAGCACTAGTCAACCCGCATCTAACTCTCTCCAAAATAGTCTAATTCAACCTTTCAGCTAAACCACTTTGTTGTGGAGTACCTGCAGTAGTTCTATACCTTGCAATACCAAAGATAGCACAAAAATTATCGAAAACCTCATTGCAAAATTCAAGGTCATTGTCGGTTCTCAGCCTATTGACCTTTCTACTAGTCTGATTTTCGACCAGAGTCTTCTAACTTTTGAAATTCTCAAAAGTTTCATCCTTAGTCTTCTGGATGAATACCCGTAACTTTCTGGAATAATCATCTACTATGGATAGAAAATACCTTTCTCCTGAATGTGATGGACACCTTGCAGGCCCCAAAAGATCAGCATGGATGTAATTAATGGATCCATGTGTTCTTTGTTTGCCTTTATTGAACTTCACTCTGCATGATTTTCCAAGTACACATGTGTAATACGATGGGAGAACTGACTTTTAGGCTTTGCATTTTATCGCAAATGTTGCGAATAGCAAGAGTCTCCACCAACTTTTCTTTTATCCTATAAAGGAAAGGGTGAAAAGAACAGGAAAGACCTTTTGAGAATTTTTCTGAGTAAGGGGGGTGGGTTATGAAAATGGAAGGTGTTAGCACGCTTTTCATCCATAGTTATCTATGGGCATTTAGTTGCTAGCTCACTTTTTGAAAATGCTTTGTGTTTGTGTGTTTGAAAATATTTTGAAAAGATGCCTAAGTGCGACAAACTTTGTAATGATTCTCGTATCGTGGAGAATGCATACAAATTGTTTTGTCTTTGAAAATATTTTAGAAAAGAGAGTGTATATGTGAGAAATTTGTTTTGTTTTGTGAGCAAGCGGCTACGAGCTATCTACCTACTCAAAAGGTCTTTGTTCTTTTCCTCTTTCCTTTAGATAGTGTTATCCTAACATTAGTTAGTAGGTAGCCCTATCATTGGATGTTTGAGGGACAGATGCGGGTCATCGTACAGTCACGAAGGTAACTTGTAGGACACTTTAGCAATTATCCTAAGGTACTAAAATAGTTTACCGAGGCAGCATTGAAGGGTTATCGAGGGACTACGATCTTTTAACCAAAGGATCTTTGCTAAAGCATCCCACATTCGAGAGACGTGACTGCTTTTTATCCGGGGCAACAAGTGAGGGTCACCCTAGAGGTACGCATGTGTGAAGTCTGTTATGTTTGAGTTATTTGTCTTGAAGTTAGGTTATCTAATGTTTTCCTTTTATGTCTTTCCATGCACGCCTAATTAATCTAGCAGTTAAAAATATATGGGTGCGGAAAGTAAAAATGCGGGAAAGTAATCTACGCTATTACATCGCTTCGGGGATGGGGAGTATAAACCATAAATTGGGGAAAGAAAGTAAAGGAGTCCTAATTATATATTACAAACTTTGGACAGTTACAATATTGAAAAATGCGAAAAAAAGTAAATAAAGGCGCGGAGATTGAAGAGGGAAAAGATATCAAGAAACCTAAAAATTCTAAATGTTTTAGAAAATATTTTTGATGTTTTTATTTACAAAAAAATATTAAAGAATGAAACCTAATTCTAATTAATTTTTAGTTAAAATAAAATAAAAAGTTATTTAATTAATTAATTTTTATTTGTGAAAATTAAATTAATTAATTAGAAAAAACCTAAATCTATTTTTTTAATGATTTTTATAATTTAAATAAAAAGATTAAAAAGAGGGAAAAAACAATTAAAAAAAGAAATCATATGGGTCTGCACTGTAAAAGAAAACTAGGGGGTGCAAGGGAAAGAAAATTAAGCCCAAAAACAAATGAGCCCAGAAGCCTGTGTTGGATCCCCTGTGATTGATCTTAGGAAGATGCATCATGGTCACGACTGTTTTGAAGTGTTGGATCTGGAGTTTTGAGATCTGATGGTCCAGATGTGAGTTGTATCATGTGCATTCTAGCCTTGCTTGTACCAGATATGTAATGACAATACAAGAAAAAATAATATGCCAGGGATAGGGATCAAACCCACGCCCTGGCACACTAACGCTTTAACACACACACATTTACCGCTGGGGCGGCCACTACATCCGGTAATGTAAATCAAATGAAACAAATATAATTAAAATCAAATACTAATGCCAGACAAATGAAATACACGCGCACAAGTGGACCCCCTATTATTTGAATTAACCACTCATAAGACTATATCATGCCACGCTAACCCTTCCAGAGTCAAATAAAACTCAGGGACGCCGGAGTCAACCTCCGGTAATCTTCTACGGCCATCCAAAACACCAAACCTACAAAAATGTCAATTCTAAAAAGCCAGAAGTATCTTATCCTACTAAATCAAACCCCGTGAATCTATTGGTAAGGTTCTATTGATCTGAAAATGCCTATATGCAGAGATTCGAAGATCTCAGTTCACATTGTCCTAGAAATGGCATAAACTTGTTCCTGCACTACAACTCACATGTTATGCGTCATATCAATTCTGATGATGCATACAAACATATGTGAATACATGGAATTATCTAATAAGGCGTAAATTGAGAGATTCGATTTCGAACATTTTACCAATCTGGTGTACCTCGGTTAGCTTATTTTGGCTGTGTCTTGGCTTGGCAAAGGGTCTGAATGGATTCCTGGAAGTCTCGGGAGGATGGTTGGATCAATGGCTTCGAGTGAGGAGAGTTGCAACAAGGATTTCGATCTTTCCCTAACACTTTGAATTTTGGAGAGTTTTTTAGAGAGTTTCTTATGTAATGATTTCGTGTCCCTTTGGCATGGCTTGACTTGCATTATATAGAGATATGGAATGGCTTATTAAACATGGCAAGGAATCAAGCTATGAAGGCTCTAATCAAACAAGATCAAACAAATTTAAAATTTCCAAACTTGCAATATTTCTTTCCTTCTTGAGTCCCCACGGATTTGGAATGTTCGTGACAGGCTTGCATGAGTTGTTAGGCCTGCAAGGGATTGAAATCAAAAGGCCCAAGCCTTTATACATGGTTTTCATTTTTATTTGACTTGATTTATTTTTAAATGAATAAAAATCCAAATAAAAAAAAAATAAAAAATCATAAAAATGTGTGAATGTTTTTTAGAGGCCCTCTAACATCTTATGAGCATGTTTGAACATCAAAAGTTAGGCCCGCTAGTTCAAAATATCAAGTTTGCTCATCTTGCATTTCATGAATTCCTTCAAAATTTCCCAATTTGTGAAACTAATAACTTACTCAATTTTCATCTTTTGAAGGTGATCTTGGACTTTTTGAAAAGCTCAAGGTTCCCTCTACAATTTCTATTTTATAATTTTTTGCATTTAGAGACATTATCTTGATGTAAATTTCCTTGACAAAAAGTGTCTTTTGTTGACTTTTGAAAATGACTTATAATGTATTAGCTCATATCTTTCAAATGAAGCACTTTTTGGACTTGAGCATAAAAAAATTTGTAGAAAATTGAATTTTATTCAAAATGCACTTTGGTTGGGGAAAAGTTAATGAAGCATGTGAAAGTTATGCTTGGTCAAAGTTCAGTTGACTTCTCCTAAGGAAACCCCAATTTGGCATCTTTGGACTTTTGATGATTTGAGGGCTTCTCTTGAGGAATCATGATCAACCCTTGATCAAATGATGAATATGACTTCAAAATGTTGATGTTGACCAAAAATATTGAAGTTTGACTATATGTTGACCATAGTTGACTTTTTGCTCAATATAGTTGACTTTCAATCATCTGAGCTATTGACTGAACAAACTTGTGGTGTAGGACTTGAAACTTGACATAAGCACTGATGGGGACCTATGATGAACCATGGAAGCCACTTGAAACCCTTGCAAACCCATCTTCCTTGAGAAGCTCAAGACCCTAGTTGTAGACCCTTGCTTAGGAGGAGTTTTGATCAGTCAACTCTTGAGTAGCTTTGAGTATTGGAGAACCTTTAAAAGCATGTCTTGAGGAAATGGTAGGGAAAATTTTGGGGTACAACAATAGGTTTCACAAAACTTCAGCTTTTCGAATTTGTCTCCACCAAGAATATTTTCCCCCCAATTCGACCAGACCCCTTTCACTGACATGGCCCAATCTCATGTGCCAAATTTCTGCCTTCGACAAAGTTTCATGGATGCAGCATCTGCAAAACCACTTACAATTTCATCCTTAAGGGTATATAAGCCTTGTTTCTTCACTTGTCTTAGAACTTTCTTCGACTCCTTCATGACTCTTAGGATGCTTTTCTCTCCTTGGAAAACATATCCTTTCTTGTCGAATTCACCAAGAGAAATCAATTTTCTCTTCAAATCAGGTACATACTTGTAAGATTTGTTATTTCCTAGCAGTACATATCCACCATCTTAATCACATATCTCCTCGAACAAGTCTTTGTTTGGAGTTATGTGTCAAGCGCAACCTGAATCCATAATCCACTCTTTTCTTGAGTCGCTGCTTGAAACCACAAGAACATTAGATGAGTTGAAATCATCTTGAACAATGTTTGCATTGCCATTATCCTTACCTTCGTGATCTTTCATGCATTCAGGACACACCTTTCTTGTGTGACCCTCCTTCTTACAATGATAGCATCGAATACAGATGCTTCATCGCTGTAAGACTTCTGCTGCCTTTTACTTTTCTCTTATCGAACTTTTGAAGGTTTATGCTCCTTTCGTTCATTCAAGTCCTTAGAGTACAAGGCTAATTGAACTTCTTCAAAGGTTAGAGACTCCTTTCTATACAAGAGAGTTTCTTTGAAGTGAGCATGTGTTCTGGGAAAAGCGCATAATAATAACAACGCTTGATATTTATCATCAATTTTCACATCAATATTTTCAAGATCAAGAATCAACTTGTTGAACATATCCAACTTCTCAGCCAACACTTTGTCTTCAATCATCTTGTATGAATACAAAGCTTGCTTCAGGTAGAGTCAATTTACCAGCGATTTGGTCATGTACAAACTTTTAAGTTTCACCCATAATCCTGATGCTGTCGTCTCCTTTGATACCTGTCGAAGAACCTTATCACTAAGGCTTAACAAGATTGTGATGTGGGATTTTTCTATCTTGGCCATCTTTTCTTTTTCCGTTAATGCATCGTCCATAGTCGTCGCTCCCTTCAACGCTTCCAAACAGCCCTGCTGAACTAGTAGGGCTTTCATCTTCAAGCGCCACAGAAAAAATCGTTCACTCCGGTGAAATTTTCAATCTCATTCTTTGTTGAAGTAATATTCTCCATGATCACCGTACCAATTTGCTGTGAAATTGTGGCCTTTGAAACGAAGTATAAAATGTTTCTTTATGATCAAGAAACACATAGGGGTAGAAAGGTGAAAATAAGAAGAATACAAGGAATTGGTTATAACTATTATTCTTTACTGTCTCTTTAAACAAGATTACAAGTGTAACAAGAATAACAAATAACCTCTCTCACCCTAATTAAGATTTGCAGTATACAATGATGAGAGACTAGTATGCTATTTATAATAAACCTAACATACTAAACTAATGGGATTTTTCACAAATATACATTACAATCTAACTTAGGGTACATGCTAACTTAAACAATTGGGCTTAACAATATGCCCAATTCGACATGCTAACAAACCTAGCAATATCGAATAATGCATGTTGGAACAACTTCGACTGCAACATGCACTACTTCGACAGTAGTATGCGAATAAACTTCGACCTCGTGCTTATTCCTTGTCGAACCAGAAGCTACCCTTTGACTCAATAGAGTTCGATCCAATATCTCACAATTTTAATTGAGAATCTATTCACCTCCCTCTAGATAAGTTGTCGTCATCTAGCAAGATGGATGTATAGATTTGTGTCCCTCTGTATCCAAACCATTAGACTGGCTATAACCTTTATACTAATGTTTAACCAGGGCTACTATTTCAAGTTCTTGGATATTTTCTTATGGTATAAGGAAGAAATCTCTAAAGATGCAAGAGTTTATAGGGATACTACTATAATGTTTTTCTGAGTGTTTAATTATTTTTTTCGTGCTCTAGTGATCTATGTCGCAGTTCATATGAATTCGTGACTTTAGGATCCACACTCTTATGATTTTAAAGTGAGGAGTGTTCCTCGATATGGCCAATGATGCCATAGTTAAAGAAAAACATAAGAATTTTCTCAAATCTAAAATCCAACCAAATGATACCATCCTTAGGATTTTCAATGTGCATGCCACTTTGTATGGGTTTTGTAACATCTAGCGTGACTTTAACTTTGATCATAGTGACTTTTTAAAGTTACTTTATAGTTCATATTTTTCCCTAAACCCCAATTTGAAACCATTCTTTTTTTTCATCTATTTAGTCCTGACCTTGAGCAAAATTACTTAGATCTTAGATTTAAACCCAAGCGGGAACAAAGTTAAATGTGATGTCTTTTTGTTAAAGGCTTTTTTATACCATAATTTTGTGTGTTCTTGTCTTCTTCTGTGTATGTTTTTGGAAAAGAAATTTTCAATTATAGAGTTTTGGCATCCTTTGAAGTCTTCTAGAACGTCATTATCATAAATGAAATAGTCTATATTATCAATGTTTTTTTGTTAATGAGAATCTTGCTTCTTTGAATGATGATTGTAGTTACGACTAGTTTCTTCTTTTTGTAGATCTTGATTCTTAGAACTGCATTCTCCTTCAAAGAGATTTAAAAGGATATGGAGCATAGTCACATAATTCCCTGAATACTAAAGAGAATTGCTAATTGATATTTGCAAATCGATTCGTAATGCTTTTGTGATCCGGCTCATCAAAATTCTCTAGAAATTTGTGGAAACCAATGAACCAAATATTACTAATAAATTTTATAAAAAAAACTTAAACTAATTTATTTGAAAGTAAGGTAGTGACTTTCATACAAAAATTTAAACTAATTTATTTAAAATTAAGGTAGCGATATGCCACATCAACTACGTCTATTCAAAATATTATAGATTGATAATCATGATTACATCAAATCATGAGATAAATATAGTTTATCTTTAATTGATAGTTGATTTGATGTAATATAATATAATTATATTGAAAATATTTATTATTAAATAAATTTAATATTTTGAATAGTTAAATGAAAATTTGATTAATTTAATATAATTATTTATAATATAATTCTATATTTTTAGATAATATAGAAAATATTATATACTATATGATAAATAAAAATATAGTTTGTCTCTCATTAATAGCTGATTTGATATAATATAATATAATTATATTTAAATAAAAATTGGATTAATTTAGTATAATTATTTAAATAAAAATTTGATTAATTTAGTATAATTATTTATAATATAATTCTACATTTTTATATAACATAGAAACATTATATAGTATATGATAAATAAAAATATAATTTATCTCTCATTGATAGTCGATTTGATATATAATATAATTTCACCAAAAATATTTATTATAAAATAAATATAATATAAATTATATTTACATAAAATTTATTATAAATAATTATTAAATATACAATACATATTTATGTAGACGTAAAAACTCTTACAAATATATATTTTAGTATTGAGTAAATTATATAAATTATATTATATAAAAAATACATTATATAAAGGAACATACAATATAGATATATTTATGTAAATAAATATAAATATTTATATTTTCATTTACAAAAATATATATTATAGTTGATTTTGAATAAATTACCTTTATATATATATATATATATATATATATATATATATATATATATATATATATATATATATATATATATATATATATATATATATATATATATATATATATATATATATATAAAGTAATCTATTTAAATGATACTAATTTATTAGTTAATGATGATGAATTCAAATTTATTACTTTGAATACATCATCATTAGTTGGTTGACTGATGGGTGGTGTACAGCTAATAAATTAGTCTCAATAAATTAGTTTCATCATCTGAATAAATTACCTTATATTATATAATTTTGAATAAATGTTATGTAATGTTTGCTATTAAAATCGACAGCTAAATCATTATAAGTTTTTTTCCTTTTTTTAAGTCAAGACTTTTTTATTATAAAACGTGGTTGACTATGTTCCATACACTTTCACATATTCAGTATTTAATTTTTTTCAATAGAAAGGTTTGTGTTATTTTTATTCATTTTTTTATGTTGTAATTGTATCTATTCAAATAGTTTATGTTCTGTGATTTTTTAATATATGTTTCAGATTTGTTTCAAATATTTATTTCATGATCTGTATTTTTTCTACTATTTTGAATGTTTTACAAATTTTATCAATTTTTCTAATAAAAAAACTATTCTATTTTATGATATGTGATACTCTTATCTGATTCATTTTATTGCCTTTCTCATAGATGCTAATAGTTAAAAATAAAAATCATAATTTATAGTTAAAAATAGTAAGAGTATTTGTTTTATGACCAAAATAAAATTATTTGTTTTAATTTAATTAATTCATTAAATTAGTATTAATGCATGTTTTAAAGATGTATTCGAACGGATTTTAAAATTTATGATTTATTACATATTTAGAAACGGTCAATTATATATGATAGTTTTAATATATTACTCATTTGATATGATTATTGTGTATTATACAAATAAAATTTTCATTTTACATTTACAAGCGCTTCTAAATAAATTATGTACCAGTTAAAATCAATGATATGAACTCTAAATTATTCTTTGACCATAAATTCTTTATATTATGAAAATAATATTTAAGTAATTAATTTTTTTTCCATTCTTATATTTTATTACAACATAATATGTGACATTCATTTTTCAATTTTTATCAATTAAATCACAATTAAATATTATATATATTATTTCTCTTTCTTGATTAAAATTTCAAATTTTTTCTCACATTTTCTTACTTTCATTTTAATTTTTTTCTCTATTTATTTATTATCACTTAAAATACTAATAATCTATTTTAAATTTAAATAAAATTAATATCAACCATTATTTTAATTTTAGAGACAAAATCTTTATTTTTAAATATTATTATTTTTATTTATCCATCTCACGGTTCTTTTCTTCTTTTTTTTTATGATTATTTAATGCAATTAAATTTATATGATTATTATTCATTTTACACTTAAGTAAACTATTTCAAATTTTGCATTTATATTTAAATATATTTTATATTGTTTCAAATATTTTTTTATCTCACGGGTCATTATCAACACAATATTTATTTATTTTAATCAACAAGTATTTTTATTTAAAAGACAATTTTTATTTTTAAATATTAAAATTTCATTTTTTTTTCTTTTTCATCTTATGAGTTCTTTTTTTATATGGTTATTTAAATATAATTAATTTTATATGATTGATCAGGACTTTAAGAGTCTGCCGGGATACTAACTGCAAGTATATAGTTCAGTCGTTCTATTTTTAAAAGATTATCGAACCCACAGAGACTGAGGATCTAATGCTACAGTTTGTCTAACTAAGCGATGAATATTCGATTTTTGAGGGAAACAGTTTAATTAAAAATAATAGTGCTAGTTATACCAGTATGTGATAATCGGACTCCGGGAATTCGGTGAATCGCTTGGCCTATAAAGTATTTCGGTAAAAGCTAATTGTTTAAAAACCTGAGACATACACTCTCGTGTTCATGAAATAAGTTATGCTACTAAAACTAGTGGATGCACTTTAAATTTAATAACACTTTTTGAAAACAATTTGAATTTAATTAATTTATTAAAACACTCTCGTGTATTTAAAAATTAATGTTTCGTTACCACTATCTGGGTTGAACCCCAGCTCTCGCATGCAGGTTCTTGCCTTAATTAATTTTCCACTCTCGTGCCAAAATCGTGTTAATTAACCTCTCACTCTCGTGACAAGGTTAGTTAAATTAATCTTGGAAATTGGAAACCAGAAATTGTTTTATAAATATTTTTGGCCAAGGTATCACTGAATTCCTTTAGTTCTTACGGGTCACATACCGGTATTAATAATTTAGCCGGACATAATTAACTTGAAAGCAATACAATTCAAAATATAATTCATAACAACAATTGGCATAATATAAAAATTGAATAAATATTAATTGCAATAAAAACCTGAAATCAAAGTTGCTATGGTAATCTTGAAGTATTACAATAATCCTTGAGCTTGATTGCAGTAAATAATTCGTGTTAATTCTTGAAGGAAGAATTAACACTTAAAACTAAAAACTAAAACTTGGAATGAAAATTACAGGAACGTGAAAACAATATTCCAAAACAAGGAAATGGAAAATAATTGCAAAAGAATAGTAATATTTGTTCTGAGGAAAATTCTTCGACCCCTGGTACTTTGCACTGGCACACATATATATAGCATAGGAAAAACAGCAGTTAAGAAATCTTGAGGAAGTCTTCAATGGAGAAAATATAGGGAGCACTAATAGTGGGTGGCAGGAAAATAGGAGACTCAGCAGGAAGATAGGAGAACGAGTCTGCCCTTCAATGCCCACGTCTCTATCTATGTATAACGTCCACCTTCACGCGCGTGACGGTCGTCACAGGTGGGTGACGGTCGTAACGCGCTGAAGTAGCGCATTACGCTCGTCAGTGATGTGTGACGAGCGTTTCTCCAAGTTGGGGGGCGTTACGCCCGTCACAAGGGTGTGACGACCGTCACTGTTCCAAAAAATCCAAACTTTGTATTTTTTATTCTTTTTCTCTTTGTTTATTGTCTAGCCTTCTTCATGTTGTCCTTTTCCATCGGTTTGAGTCGACAAATGTTATACATGTAAAAAGACAAATAATCTCGGAATAATCAGGGGTTAGACGACATAGTGAAATATAAAATCGGTAAAAAGCATGGTAATTATATGATATGTTTTCTCGTTATCAAATTCCCCCATACTTAAACCTTTGCTTGTCCTCAAGCAAATAGTCATTCGAAAGGTCAGGCAAGTTTTGTCAAGCGCATAAGCATGACATACCTTGGATTTTTAAAGTACTTTCGGGAAATCCTCGTCGATTCAACCAATACTTGAGTAAAACACTAAAGATATGCTAATGACACAAGCAATAAGCTTAGTCGTAGGCTTCCATTTCAAACGAGCTATCCAACAATTCCGTTATAATTCTGCCCGGAGTTCCTCGTATCTATTTCACCCGGTTTCGTTCTAGCGCAATCACATTAAGCCCTTTGTCTTAGCACGCACGTAGTGGAGTAACCGGTTAGTGACTTTGATCCTTTTAGCACGGGGTCGGGTACATGAATGTGGCAACCCTACATATGTTATCCAAATTGGAGGTTGTGGGGGATTGGGCCGTAGCACGCCCTACCGAGTTCAGAACCAGATACCTCTGAACCAACCAACATTGGATTCCTTCATTATTTACTCAGCTCTTATATGTGCCCGTCTATTTTGGTACACAAATTTTCTTTTCTTTTAGCAGCGAGATAGGAAGGATATTTTTAGAATCAGGCATCAAACACTTATATTCATCGATTCTCTACGTGGTTTATGTCAAGACGGTGTTGACTGCTAGTATAAACTACTAGGGGTTACTTCTAGAACTTGAAACTCCAGATATCGATATAATGGTTATTGAAACGGATCGCGTAAGTAGGAAGTCTACGGTGTCAGAACCTGTTGTACCCCAAAATTTGCCCTCCCATATTCCTCAAGATATGTCAAGAATCATCTCCAAGTTGTTCAAGATGGCTCAAGAGTTGGACAGTCAAATCATCTCCTAAGGCAGTCAATTCAAAATTAGGGTTTTGTGTTGCATCAAGGTCCTTACATCCAAATGACCTTAAGTGCTCCTTAATGTCCTAACGTATGCTCAAATTCAGAAGGTATCCGACTGTGTGAGTTTTCTCGAAGAAATATGATGAAAAAGTGTGCTGAAAGTGCAATTTTTACGCGCTAAAAAATTCATAACTTGAAGATCGTGGCTCGTTTTGAACCCATTCCGGTAGCCAAAATCCCATCTTGACATTATCTATGTTTTCATCTCTCACGGCTGGAAGCCAATTTCGATCAGAAGGTCTTCAAAAATGTGGATTTATCAAGTATTTTCGTACAGAAAATTTGTGACAGAAGTCTATTTGCGTCATGTTCAGAAAATCATAACTTGGTCGATTTCCATCGTATCGAGTTGGTTCCGGCGCCAAAATTTCACAAATTGAGTTGGCTATATTTTCACAGAAGGTATTGAGTTCAAAAGGTATTCAAAAGGCCTTCGTTTTTTGCTCAGAGTTCATGACACGCTGAAAATCCTGAATGCTGAATATTATTTCATCTAGGCCGAAACTTCGAAAATTCATAACTCGGTCAATTTTTATCGGATTGGGCTCATATTTTTACACAAGGTCACTGACTCAGAGATCTACAACTTTTCTTCAAAAGTCGAGACCGAATTATACTCCGATCAATACCATTTTTTTATTGAAGAACGTGTCAGAGTCGACACTGGAGCCCATAATAAGTTTGTTTGAGCTGAAACTTCAAAAATTCATAACTAATTCACCGTTTATCTGATTGATCTGATTTTCGGACAGGATTTATTTCTCGATATCGGCTACATTTTGTTTTCACATTTCAACTTCAAAAATTGCACTTAAGTCCCTGCAATTTAGCCTGGAAAGTGACGAACTCAAGTGAACATTGGAGGCTCAATTGCACATTCAAAGCCCATTTTCTTTACCCTAATTTCCATTATATAATCACATTCTTTTCACACAAACCAGAGAGAAAAAAAACCTTGCCACAACACTGTCAGAATATCAAATTCTTTCAAGAATCCTAAAACCTTGAAATTCTTATTACAAATCCCTCTCTCACTACAAACAAGTCATCCCGGTTACAAACCAACAACTCACTACTTCTTCAGTAAGGGTAAGGCTGGCTTGATCTCCACGATCAAAAGGGCATAAAAGCATTCATATCACTACTTTTCCAGTAAGGGTAAGGTTGATTTGATCTCCATGATCAAAAGGGTATAATCATTCATACATGCCATATTGACCTAAACATTAAATTTCTTCATATATTGACTTTATTTGTATTTTATGATATATAGTAATTTATTTAATGTGTTCTTGAGATTCAACACTGCAGATTAAGACAGGATCTCATGCAGGTTCATTAAGGAACGTTGAGGCTAAAACACAAATGGCCAAAAGCCAAAAGCCAAATGGCCAAAACAGAACAGTTTACACATGACACCAATACATGGCGAGACAGACATCCTGAGAAGGTTAAGGAACGTTGAGGCCATAACACAAATGGCCAAAAGCCAAAACATAAATGGCCAAAACAAAACAGTTTACACATGACGCCAATAGCTGTTTCACCCCTCCAATCAGGCCCGTATACTCATAAACTCTCTCTCTATTTTTATTATTTTCCTTTAATTAATTAATCGTTATTCTTTTTATTAATCACTAACCAATTAATATTTTTTCCTAATAAAATCAAAAACACAAAAAATATTTTATTTATTAAAATTAACTTCATCACTTTTATTTTTGTAAATAAATTAATTTAATCAATTTAGCTTTAATTAGATTTAACTTTTAATATTTTTTGCAATATTTAAAATTAATTTAGAATATTAGGTTTTTATTAGCATTAATTCAATTTATTTTATTTCTTTAAAAACTCAAAAATCCAAAAATATTTTCATTATTTAATTTAATTTAATTGTTCATTTAATTTAATTCCATTTAATTCAAAAATAACCAAAAAAATCACTTTCTTTCAAAAAAGGGTCAAAACCCCAAAAAACTCGCATCCGATTTAATTTCTCGCACGCGATCCATTTTTCCATATTATTGTACTTGCTTCCGGAATGTAATAACTTTAATTAGGACTTTATTTATTTATTGCTTTATTTTACTTTCCGCAATTTAAATTAAAGGGTTTGTTTTTGGCGATGTAAATACCCGACGCCTTGTAATAGCGTAGTTTTATTTTCTGCAACTATTAATTGCTAGATGTGTGTTAATTAGGCTATGCATGACAAGACTTATCCTTAAAATAAAATCAATCCTAGCTCACCATAACATGTACAAAGATAACATAAACTGAAACCTGACACACGTGCACATGCCACTCTTAGGGTACGCCTCACTTGGTTGCCTCGACGTGGTCATTGAGTATAGGGTGTTTTAGGGGTCACCCTCCTGTCTAAAGATCAAAGTTGCCTCGAAACAGTTGCCTCGATAAAGAATGATCTAGGACATTAGGGTTACCGCTAAGGTGTCCTACTATTGCTTTAGTGACCACATGTCCCTATAATCAAATTGACCCGAAAACTCCAACGACGGTGCTACCTACTTCTCAATAGTGGGATAGTACTGTCTAAAGGACATTTACACAGCTTAATTTCTTTTGAGTAGGTAGAGGTTCTAAGGTACTTGCTCTTTCAAAACAAAAACAACTTTCCGCACTTACACTTTTCAAACAAAAGTTTTCAAACAATACTTCATACACTCTTGAGGACTGATACAAGAGTTAAATCGAAGTTTTCAAACAAACTTTTTCAAAACCCACAAACACAAGAAAAGCAAACATTTTTGAAAACATAGTGAGCAAGTACCTAAGAGCCCGTGGATAACCACGGATAGAAAGGGTGCTAACACCTTCCCTTTCTATAAATCTACCTCCCGAACCGAGAAACATCTCGAAAAGGAATTTTCCTGTGCTTTTGTCCTTTCCTTGTTGGAGAACATAAAAGACGGTGGTGACTCTTGCTTACCGCGACATTTCGCGAACCAGCATTTCAAAAACAGTCAGTTCTATTCCCACCGATCACAGAACTGGCGACTCTGCTGGGGAGATTTATAAAAGTGAGGTGTACCTTAGGATTAGATCACCATGTTTTCAATTGTATGCCTTAAATGCTTTAATATTGTGGGCTTGTATTGGAGTTTCATAGATCCTAACTCGGATCTGGGGAATACCCTTTAGGTAGCAATAAACTGTGAGGGACCTGTCCGGCGTAGACCGACACGGGTGAAGCAGTAGCTACGTTGGTGTGACACCTTGGTCTGTACCGATATCCCTTGTGTTGGAACGAGGAGAATATGGGTCTTCTGAGGAGTCATTAAGCACCAACCGACCTTAGAACCTTAAATTGACCCAACTTGGCCATAGAACAGTAGCAGTATGCTACACTCATTGAGGCTAAACTCTCGCGATGGTTCCGGCCGCAAGAAAAGATTGTGAAGCTGGAGTTATGACCGATTAAGGGTAGTCAGTGATATTGAGATCCTCTAGAACCCAGTTACTATTTTCTAGGACAGGTCTTAACCAACGAAATTGAAAGAGGGTAGTACCTAAACTTCATGCTGGCCTAAACTCTAAGGGTTGTCTTGTATGACTTGTGTGCCTTCAAACTTGAACTACTTGCATATTCTTGTTATCTGACAACATGAGTTCCTTGCAGGTTTTGTTTACAGTCCTTAATCTGGACTTATTACAGGGCTTACTTACACCTCACACCTTTGCATCCACGTACATAACAGCATACGCATCATAACATCATACCATAGCATTTCCTTAACCATTTCAAGGATCTCAAGGGTTTGTGATGCAGGTCAGGATGAACCAAATGTCTAGCAAGGGGCAAAGAGGATTTATTTTCCTCTAGCCAAGGTTGTTCGGAGATCAAGACATGACAGTTTGAGTCAGGGGCTATGACCCACTCGATATGGTGAGCCTTGAATCTTGAAGAAGGACTCTCAACAACATGAAGTTCCTTCCATCAAGCTATCAAATTCAAATTCTAACAATTTTCTTGTTTACCCCGCGAGATCCTTGAAAACACTGCATGCATATCATACATATCGGTGCATTACAGGTACCCTTTTTACAGGTCACTTATCTTCTTCTCTGTTTATTTCAGCAATCATCATGTCTACCGAACTTTCCACTAAACAAGCTATCAAGGCCCTCCAGGCCCAGAATGCCCAGTTCCAGGAGTTGGTTATGAGCCTAGCCCAGGGTCAACAGGACTTGAAAGCTCTGATTCTGAAAGAGAGGAAGAAGAAGAAGAAGAGGACTGTTTTGTTCAACACTAGACGCAGATCTGGGAATGGATTACAGAATGAGGTTGAGCTGACTACCTCATCTGTGGGCAAAGACAACCCCCAAGAGAGAAGGGTTCCTAGTCCCGTAGTCTCCGACAACGAGACGGATTATGATGAAGAACAGTATCCTTCTGCTGAGGATAAGTACAAACAACTGGAAGACCGGTTAAGCGCTATGGAGATACATAAGGTGCCCGGTCTGGAATTCGAAGATCTAGGTCTATCCTCTGGGGTGGTGATTCCCCATAAGTTCAAGTCACCTGCTTTTGTAAAGTACGACGGAGCTTCCTGTCCTAAGTCGCACCTCCGTTCATACGTAAGGAAGATCCAACCTTACACTGCTGACAAGAATTTGTGGATCCATTTCTTCCAGGATAGTCTTTCAGGGACTCAACTCGAATGGTTCTATCAGCTAGATGGAGCCAGTATTCGTAACTGGGAGGATTTGGCTACTGCGTTTTATAAGCAGTATCAGTATAATTCCGATCTCGCTCCTACGCATACCCAACTCCAGGGTATGTCGCTAGGGACGGGTGAAGGATTTAAGGAGTATGCTCAAAAGTGGAGAGACCTGGCTGGAAGGGTGCAGCCACCTTTGACTGACCGTGAACTTGTGGACATGTTCTTGGGGACCTTGTCTGGTCCGTTCTTCAACCATCTGATTGGAAATTCTTCTGCTGGGTTTATAGACCTTATCTTGACTGGTGAGAGAATAGAAGTTGGTATCAAGTCTGGGAAGATACAGAAGGGTGACTCCTCGAGCACTGAGAAAAAACCATTCAAGAAAGAATCCAGTGCTGTCTATGGTTCAAAAAGACAGAATAGGTCCGAACACCGCCAAGATGTCAACGCGATAGTTATTTCAAAACCGACCAGCGCTCCTCAACATCGCAACCAACAAAGGGAAGAGAGACCTAGAAGGTAATTCACTCCCCTCAGCATGACCTTGTCCCAGATATTGCCACAGTTGCTGAAGACCAATTTGGTAACTCTAAGGGACCCTCCCAAGAATCTGAACACTACACCTTCAAGGTATAACCCCAACGCCCACTGCGCTTATCATTCTGACAGCCCGGGGCATGCTACAGATGATTGTTGGATGTTGAGGAACAAGGTTCAGGACCTAATCGATGCAAAGGAGGTCGAGTTCGAAGCACCCGAGACTCCCAATGTGATCACTGCTCCCTTGCTAAAACATGGCTAGGATCGAGAGACTTTTGTTCATTTGAATTCTGAAGTTGTATTTTTCTTTGCTTATTCAAACAATTATTGTCATAGCAAACTTTATTACTTCCATTAATGCATCGCATATGTCTGTTTTGAATTAATCCATTCGTATTCACTATATTCAAATTGCTTTCATTTTTTGTGATGTTCAACTCTTGATTAAAAATTCTAAACCTTTTGAGGGAGGATGACGAAAACGATACCATGATCTTTACAGTATGCTTTTGAACAGACCCTGCTGATGAGGTACAAGCATTGTTTCAAATCCTAAACAGTGGAGTAATAAGGAAGATAATCCCTAGTCAACCCCTTTGAGCCAAAGAAGTTGGAGTTTTTCTTTTCAAAAATTAAAACCCTTAATCATAACCTGGGGCAGGGTAGTTCTCTCGGTTGATCCAGGTGCACAATGAATGGCATCAAAGGAGTCCTTCCAAAACAAAAGACAGTGATGGTTCCCTATAATCATAAGGACAGGCATTCATTGTCTCTCAAAATAAAAGCCCAATAAGTCAAAACCTATGAAGGAGACTTACAAAAAACTGGGGCATCCCGCTGACTGTAATCACAAAAGAAACAGTTCAGGCAAAAATAGGGATAATAAAATCAAAAAAGAAAGAGGTCTTACAGACTCCCAACAAAATGACTGCCTATTCAAAATAAACTATCAGTATCCGAACCATCACTATGTCAGAGAAAAGACTCAAACAAGATCTAATGCACGACTAACTGAGTTTAGGATCGAAGAACGTCACGAAGAACGGGTGGGTACAAATAAAATTTGAGCCTTTATCCTTTGTTTCTTAAACCGTGAACCAGGCCACGTTATAACCCTTAAAAGTCCTAGCTGAAGCATGGGTTAGTTCGAAAGCATACTGTTACCAAAGGTATCCTGACTCCTGTAGGGCTTACTGTAAAATCCTGAGTTGACATCACATTCTACAAAAATTCACTTGTTTTATTAAAAACTGCATTTTCAAAAACTTCAAGACAGACATAAGCTTTGCATTCTTAGAATAACATTGTTTGCATATGACTATTTGTTCGAACAGCAGAGAAATTCGCACGAAGAATATCTAAGGAACAAAGAACACTTCCAATCCAGGGGCAGACATGATCATTTTCCATCATCTGGGGCAGTCAAGTCAAGATTCAAGGAATCTCTCAAGAGGCCAAATAGCCAGGGGCAAATCTCCGCCTGAGTCACTTGGGGCATTGGACATGAATTCCAGCAACGAATCTTGCATGATCAGACATCTTCTGGTAGTATGGCGACACAACACTACTGACAGTGACAACTCCCTACACTCTGAGAACGTGGACATAGTCAAAAAATACTACGCATAATCAAAGACCCGCTAGGTCGACTGGCCTAGGCAAAAATAAGGGCTTCCCGGCGAACCAAAAGGGTTCGGGCAAAAAATAAGGGATGAAAATAAAAAATTTGTACACCCGGCAAGTCGAAAACCTGAAAAGGCGACTTGGGCAAAAAGGGGTATCCCGATGGACTGAAAACCCGAAAGGGCGGTCCAGGCAAAAATTAGGGATCCAAGCGTACGACTATGTCCCGTCACTTGCCTACCAGAAGAAGATTTGTCAATCGGCAGTTATCAAGCACCTCATAGGTCTTCTTCTCCCGCAGAAACTGGGGCAATAAGAATTGTCCGAACTATACAGTCGCTCTGTCCACCATGTACCAAAGTAGATTCAGCTAAAGAATATGGCCAAGATACCTTCACTCCACGCAGAGTAAGACAGTAATGGAAGCTCTCCCCACTAAGACTTGCAACCATGAACAAATCAGCAATACTCTCCCCAAGCAGAGTTGGTCTACCATCAGCCCTAAAAAAAGCTTGGTATCCCCAGAAGGTCTTAATGTTCCCCAGCGGAGTATAAGGATATTCCTCAGCAAGTATCCCCGGCAGTCTTAATATTCCTCAACGAAATATAAGAATGTTCCCCGGCGGAATACAAGATACCCCCAGTGGAGCCATTTCCCAGCGCAGTCTAAAAAAGCTTCCCCTCCAGAGTTGAATCATCTTACCCAGTAGATTCTGGAAGCTTGTCCCCTGCAGAATACAAGTGCATCTCCTCATCCAAATTCAGAGGTTATCCCCACAAGAGTCTAATTGGGTTATCCTCAGCAAGTTGCAACTCAAAGATCATCCCCAGCGAAGTTCTTTCTATCCCCGGCGGAGTTCATCATCAAGATCCCCAACAAAGCTTATCAACGGAATCCCCCAGCGGAGTTATCGTTAAAATCTCAGCAAGGCATTTCTTCCCACAGGGTAATTCCCCGCAGAGTAATATCTTCATCAAGTTTATTCCCCAACGAAGTTCTTTTCTCCTGCAGATTTATTCTCACAATCATCTTCGTTCATCATCCCCAGCGGAAATGAAGAACTCAACGCTATTCTCCAGCATCTCCGGGATTTATTTTCCCCAACTAAAAACGTCACATCTTCATACATCATGACATGCATACGCATCATACGACACGATCTCATTTATTTTTGAGAACATCATGACATCATGCATTTCATACATCATGACATTGCATACAACTAACATTTTACCTTTTTCAGGAAAAGGTCAATCAAAAGATGGCTACCATCAACCTTCTTAAGTTCCAGATTAATACCTGTAACAAGCCAGGAAAAGCATATGTGGACGACTAATTCCAGATTAATACCTGTAACCAGCCAGGAAAACCACCTACAGGAAGAGATTGAAAATTAATACCTGTAACAAGCCAGGAAGACTTTCTTTCTCAGGTCAGAGATTAATACCTGAAACCAGCCAGGACAGCTATCTCATCGGCCAACCTTTTCAAGTTCCAGATTAATGCCTGTAACAAGCCAGGAAAATTCTGCGGACGACTGATTATAGGGTAATACCTGAAACCAGACAGGATAATTATCTACTTGACTGTCATAAAGCAACCCTACACCGGTTCCTTCTCTATTTCAGATGAAGTTTTACACGGACTCATCGTTAGGCAACCCTACACCGGTTCCTTCTCCTTCAGATGCAGTTTCACATGGACTCATCATCGGGCAACCCTACACCGGTTCCTTCTCAGTGCAGATGCAGTTTTACACGGACTCATCATGTAGAACCCTACACAGGTTCCTCCTCCCTTCCAAGATGAAGTTTTACACTGACTCATCATCAGGCAACCCTACACCGGTTCCTTCTCTCATACAGATGCAGTTTCACACAGACTCATCATCAGGAAACCCTACACCGGTTCCTTCTATTTCAGATGAAGTTTTACATGGACTCATCATCAGGAAACCCTACACCGATCCCTTCTATTTCAGATGAAGTTTTACATGGACTCATCATCAGGAAACCCTACACCGGTTCCTTCTCTCGTACAGATGCAGTTTCACACGGACTCATCATCAGGCAACCTTACACAGGTTCCTTCCTTCCAAGATGAAGTTTTACACGAACTCATCTTCAGGCAACCCTACACCGGTTCCTTCTATTTCAGATGAAGTTTTACACGGACTCATCATCAGGCAACCCTACACAGGTTCCTTCCTTCCAAGATGAAGTTTTACACTGACTCATCGTCAGGCAACCCTACACCGGTTCCTTCTATTTCAGATGAAGTTTTACATGGACTCATCATCAGGAAACCCTACACCGGTTCCTTCTCTCATACAGATGCAGTTTCACACGGACTCATCATCAGGCAACCCTACACAGGTTCCTTCCTTCCAAGATGAAGTTTTACACAGACTCATCGTCAAGCAACCCTACACCGGTTCCTTCTATTTCAGATGAAGTTTTACATGGACTCATCATCAGGAAACCCTACACCGGTTCCTTCTCTCATACAGATGCAGTTTCACACGGACTCATCATCAGGCAACCCTATACAGGTTCCTTCCTTCTAAGATGAAGTTTTACACGGACTCATCGTCAGGCAACCCTACATCGGTTCTTTCTATTTCAGATGAAGTTTTACATGGACTCATCATCAGGAAACCCTACACCGGTTCCTTCTCTCATACAGATGCAGTTTCACACGGACTCATCATCAGGCAACCCTACACCGGTTCCTTCTCCTTCCAAAATGAAGTTTTACACAGACTTATACCAAAGTAACCTCACTCAGGTTCCTCTAGAAGTTTTACACGGACTTATACTTATCACCTTACTCAGGTTCCTCCAGAAGTTTTACACGGGCTTATCACCTTACTCAGGTTCCTCCAGAAGTTTTACACGGACTTATCACCTTACCCAGATTCCTCCAGAAGTTTTACACGAACTTATCCCGAAGTAACTTTACCCAGGTTCTTCCTTACAATTTCCCGACGTAGTTTTACCCAAACTCCTTGCAAAGCAACCCTACACATGTTCCTTCTCTTTCCAAGATGCAGTTTCACACGGACTCATCATCAGTCAACCCTACACAGGTTTCCTTCCTTCCAAGATGCAGTTTCACACGGACTCATCATCAGGCAACCCTACACAGGTTCCTTCTTTCAACTTACAAAGTTACAATTCAACAAACAAACTCCAGATGGCATCTATAAGCCCATCCTTCTACCAACAATCTCTAGATGGCATCTATAAGCCCATCCTTCCACAAACAATCTCCAAATGGCATCTGTAAGCCCATTCCCGACATCACATTGCTGATACTACACCATGCGAGTGCAAATTTCTGGGCACTTTAGTGTTCAATCATCTTCCACCTTCGAATCACGAAAGGCACGCAAGCCAATCTACATCCTCAAGTTTAAGAAGATTGAATAGGGGCAACTGTTGTACCTCACAATTTGCCCTCCCATATTCCTCAAGATATGTCAAGAATCATCTCCAAGTTGTTCAAGATGGCTCAAGAGTTGGACAGTCAAATCATCTCCTAAGGCAGTCAATTCAAAATTAGGGTTTTGTGTTGCATCAAGGTCCTTACATCCAAATGACCTTAAGTGCTCCTTAATGTCCTAACGTATGCTCAAATTCAGAAGGTATCCGACTGTGTGAGTTTTCTCGAAGAAATATGATGAAAAAGTGTGCTGAAAGTGCAATTTTTACGCGCTAAAAAATTCATAACTTGAAGATCGTGGCTCGTTTTGAACCCATTCCGGTGGCCAAAATTCCATCTTGACATTATCTATGTTTTCATCTCTCACGGCTGGAAGCCAATTTCGATCAGAAGGTCTTCAAAAATGTGGATTTATCAAGTATTTTCGTACAGAAAATTTGTGACAGAAGTTTATTTGCGTCATGTTCAGAAAATCATAACTTGGTCGATTTTCATCGTATCAAGCTGGTTCCGGCGCCAAAATTTCACAAATTAAGTTGGCTATATTTTCACAGAAGGTATTGAGTTCAAATGGTATTCAAAAGGCTTTCGTTTTTTGCTCAGAGTGCGTGACACGCTGAAAATCCTGAATGCTGAATATTATTTCATCTAGGCCGAAACTTCGAAAATTCATAACTCGGTCAATTTTTATTGGATTGGGCTCATATTTTTACACAAGGTCACTGACTCAGAGATATACAACTTTTCTTCAAAAGTCGAGACCGAATTATGCTCCGATCAATACCAGTTTTTTATTGAAGAACGTGTCAGAGTCGACACTGGAGCCCATAATAAGTTTGTCTGAGCTGAAACTTCAAAAATTCATAACTAATGCACCGTTTATCCGATTGAGCCGATTTTCGGAAAGGAGTTAGTTCTCGATATCGGCTACATTTGGATTTCACATTTCAACTTCAAAAATTGCACTTAAGTCCCTGATATTTAGCCTGGAAAGTGACGAACTCAAGTGAACATTGGAGGCCCAATTGCACATTCAAAGCCCATTTTCTTTACCCTAATTTCCATTATATAATCACATTCTTTTCACACAAACCAGAGAGAAAAAAACCTTGCCACAACACTGTCAGAATATCAAATTCTTTCAAGAACCCTAAAACCTTGAAATCCTTATTACAAATCTCTCTCTCACTACAAACAAGCCATCCCGGTTACAAACCAACAACTCACTACTTCTTCAGTAAGGGTAAGGCTGGCTTGATCTCCATGATCAAAAGGGCATAAAAGCATTCATATCACTACTTTTCCAGTAAGGGTAAGGTTGATTTGATCTCCATGATCAAAAGGGTATAATCATTCATACATGCCATATTGACCTAAACATTAAATTTCTTCATATATTGGCTTTATTTGTATTTTATGATATATAGTAATTTATTTAATGTGTTCATGAGATTCAACACTGCAGATTTATACAGGATCCCATGCATGTTCATTAAGGAACGTTGAGGCTAAAACACAAATGGCCAAAAGCCAAAAGCCAAATGCCCAAAACAGAACAACTTACACATGACACCAATACATGGCGAGACAGACATCCTGAGAAGGTTAAGGAACGTTGAGGCCAGAACACAAATGGCCAAAAGCCAGAACACAAATGGCCAAAAGCCAAAACACAAATGGCCAAAACAAAACAGTTTACACATGACGCCAATAGCTGTTTCACCCCTCCAATCAGGCCCGTATACTCCTA
The DNA here is from genome assembly GCA_948472305.1 of Vicia faba. NCBI lineage: Eukaryota > Viridiplantae > Streptophyta > Magnoliopsida > Fabales > Fabaceae > Vicia > Vicia faba. The sequence continues at coordinate 629,162,880 of OX451741.1, read as the reverse complement.
AACTCTCTCTCTATTTTTATTATTTTCCTTTAATTAATTAATCGTTATTCTTTTTATTAATCACTAACCAATTAACATTTTTTCCTAATAAAATCAAAAACACAAAAAATATTTTATTTATTAAAATTAACTTCAGCACTTTTATTTTTGTAAATAAATTAATTTAATCAATTTAGCTTTAATTAGATTTAACTTTTAATATTTTTTGCAATATTTAAAATTAATTTAGAATATTAGGTTTTTATTAGCATTAATTCAATTTATTTTATTTCCTTAAAAACTCAAAAATCCAAAAATAATTTCATTATTTAATTTAATTTAATTGTTCATTTAATTTAATTCCATTTAATTCAAAAATAACCAAAAAAATCACTTTCTTTCAAAAAAGGGTCAAAACCCCAAAAAACTCGCATCCGATTTAATTTCTCGCACGCGATCCATTTTTCCATATTATTGTACTTGCTTCCGGAATGTAATAACTTTAATTAGGACTTTATTTATTTATTGCTTTATTTTACTTTCCGCAATTTAAATTAAAGGGTTTGTTTTTGGCGATGTAAATACCCGACGCCTTGTAATAGCGTAGTTTTATTTTCCGCAACTATTAATTGCTAGATGTATGTTAATTAGGCTATGCATGACAAGACTTATCCTTAAAATAAAATCAATCCTAGCTCACCATAACATGTACAAAGATAACATAAACTGAAACCTGACACACGTGCACATGCCACTCTTAGGGTACGCCTCACTTGGTTGCCTCGACGTGGTCATTGAGTATAGGGTGTTTTAGGGGTCGCCCTCCTGTCTAAAGATCAAAGTTGCCTCGAAACAGTTGCCTCGATAAAGAATGATCTAGGACATTAGGGTTACCGCTAAGGTGTCCTACTATTGCTTTAGTGACCACATGTCCCTATAATCAAATTGACCCGAAAACTCCAACGACGGTGCTACCTACTTCTCAATAGTGGGATAGTACTGTCTAAAGGACATTTACACAGCTTAATTTCTTTTGAGTAGGTAGAGGTTCTAAGGTACTTGCTCTTTCAAAACAAAAACAACTTTCCGCACTTACACTTTTCAAACAAAAGTTTTCAAACAATACTTCATACACTCTTGAGGACTGATACAAGAGTTAAATCGAAGTTTTCAAACAAACTTTTTCAAAACCCACAAACACAAGAAAAGCAAACATTTTTGAAAACATAGTGAGCAAGTACCTAAGAGCCCGTGGATAACCACGGATAGAAAGGGTGCTAACACCTTCCCTTTCTATAAATCTACCTCCCGAACCGAGAAACATCTCGAAAAGGAATTTTCCTGTGCTTTTGTCCTTTCCTTGTTGGAGAACATAAAAGACGGTGGCGAATCTTGCTTACCGCGACATTTCGCGAACCAGCATTTCAAAAACAGTCAGTTCTATTCCCACCGATCACAAAACCGTATCGATCTTGTTATGTCGTTTTCGGCTTCCTCAACTGGGATTTCGTTAAAATAGGTATGTCGGGCTAATGCAAAAATAAATTTTTTTTGGTATGGCAAAATAAAGCGAAGAATTTGAATCGAGACATATCGTAAGAATTTACTAGTTTATAAAAGATTGAAAGGTACCTCTCCCACACAAAATCCTACATTGTCCTCAATGTTGCGGTATATAGGCGGAGAAGTACAATTACAAAACAAACGGAAAAGAAATGAAACAGAAAAATAATAAATTACATAGAAATTAAAGAAAGACTACTGGTGACCACGTCCTCTACTCCTGGTGCGAGAGCGTCTGGTAGGAGTGGCTTCAGTGTCGGTGTCTTGGAAGCCAAGGGTGCTCACATCCATCCTCAAGGCGTTAAGCTCTGACAGGGCCTCATCTAACCTCTCATTCATGTTGCGCTGCCCAGTCAAGATCTGAGCGTTTTAGGCGCACAGAGACTCAAATTGCTCGGCTTGCCTCCTTTCAAGCGCCGCATTCATTTGGTTTTGCATATGGAGGGCGCGGAGGATGTCTTCAAGATTAATAAGAGGAGGTGCAGATGAGGATCCTGGAATGTTGTGGACTGGAGGAGCACTATCCAACTCTTCTTGTATTTCATCTGTGGCGGCTGCAGGTTGGTCTTCATGGACAGGTGCACGCTCTGCGGGAATTTCAGGATCGAACAACCAGTTTGCTCGGTTTCTTGGATCGATTCGGTCCCTGTTCGGCAAAATGATATTCTGATAGACAGTGTTCCAGATTACAGGGTGGAATCTGCCGTCTTCCCTCTCGTAGATGAGGTGTGCGGCTTTGCAGTGATCTAAGGTTAGCAAAGTTGGTGCCATAGAAGGCAAGGTTGCGAGAGCAGCACCGTAGTTCAGACCAATGGCAAGTGAAGTAACCAACCCTCTGAAATAAAATGGTTTTCCACCTCTAGCACAAATAGAGTGGATGTGAGCAAGTAGGAACGGGGCGGCATTGATCTTTTGCCCAGTGAACGCACAATGTAAAAAGAAGAGCTCCTTGGAGTTGAGCTTATGGTTGCTGTCGCGGGCGAAGATTGTGTTGCTAAGGATGCGATGGAAGTAGCGGATGGCTGGGTTGTGAATGTGGGTGGCATTCAGGTGGTCGTAGGATCCGGCACGGATATTCGTTAAACTGTGCCATAAGTTGAAAGCTTCCTCACCAAAATTATCCGGTACCCGGAGATGAACACCTTCGTCCGAACAAAAGCCTAGAAGTCTCGTGATGTCGGATTGAGGAAACTCGTGCTCAATGCTAAACATGCGGAATTTTGCCAGGCTTGACAGTTGGTTTGTGGCACCTGGCGGAGTGATGTAAACAAATGAACTCAAGAACTCAAGAGCAAGAGTTTCGTAGATTGGTCTTGGTTCGCGGCACAAGTTCCATATATCCACACTTTGCAATAATTGGCGGACACTATCGAGTAGTCCCAAACTCCTCAGGCAGTCGATGTCAACGTACCGTGTGGGTTGGAGACCTCGACGTTGGAATTTCTGAAACTTTGCCCATTGATTCTCTCCCTGTTCGCCGATTCTGAAATTGAGGGCGGGGGCGTGTGGGTTGTTTGCCATGGTGTCGGTAGGTTTTGATTTTGGAATATGAAATTTGGGTACTGTGTGGACGGTAATTTGGTGTTGGAAGTTTAGAAGTTAGAAGAAAAATGGAGTGAGTGGGTAGTTTTTCGTGTGATGTGGTAACAATGGGGGAAATGGGTTTATGAAGGGGATGTTTGAAAGCTGGAACGGTTCTGTAATAGCCGTTCTGATACACTGTATGTGTGACGGTCGTCACGAGGGTGTGACGGTCTTCATGAGGCAAAAAGGCGTGTTACGCTCGTCACAAGGGTGTGACGGTCGTAACGCGTTCAGCGTCATTAATGAGACGATCGTTACAGGACCGTTGGGGTATTTATATTTTTATATTTTATTATTTTCTTGGTAATAAGGTTTGAAGTATATATATATATATTTTTTTTTCTTTCAATTTTTGAAATATTTTAATTAATAAGAGTTTTAAATATAAAGGAAGGTGATCTAATAATTAAAGTTTGTAATATTTGTTACCAGTACATAACGAAATAGTAATAATATTGCAGTAAACATAAACAATAAACAGTAAGCTAGAAATATGAAAATAAATAAATGAACTTGGTACTTTAAATAATTGAATAAATTCATAAGAAATTGTTTCGAAATAACTAAAAAAAATGATAAAATGCTGAAAGTAATAACTATAATCCCTCCCACACGAAAACTAAACAGCGTCCCCACTGTATGGACAAATGCGAGAGAGAAGAAGATGAATAACAATGGCAACTCTAGCCACGGGGAGGCGGAAACATATGCTGATGCATGTAGTCCAGCTGATCGGTCACCAAATCCATGAAGGTTATGAAGTCCACCCGGAGAGATGTCAGCTCACCCCGCATGTCAGTAATTGCTTCATGCAAGGAGTGCAGGGTAACAGTAGGTGGAGGTGGTGTAATCTCAGGAGCCGGGGTCGCGGTCTCAGTGGAAGTAGCCTGCTGTTCCCAAGGATCAGGGAACTCATGGTATCCTGGAGGTGTGGCAGGATCTTCATCAGCATTAGTAGTGTTTGGGACCTCGTAAATGTCAACAGTAGATGGTGAGGAGGGCGGTGTAGCAGGATGGTGAAGGTCAAAAAGCCAATTATCTCTGTTGTGCACACTGGTGATAGGGTCCGAAAGCTTAAACTGGTGGACGATCTGATGATTAACTAACAGGTCAAATTGATGTGGTCCAAGGTTCCCGATCATGCTAGTGTTGAAACAGAAGGCAATGTCCATCGGCTTCATTCCATAAAGCGGAGCTGATCCGAGCATAGGCCGACGAAGTCCAATTGCATTTGATAGCATGGTAACTAACCCACCCAACAAGATCGGTGCAGTTGGAGTATGGATGATACGCTCCATATTAGCAAGCATATAAGCTGCATCGTTCACCAGACGGCTCTGGGATGCACAATACATAATAAATAGCTCATCACGGGATACAGATGTGACATTCTGCTATTTTCCAAAGATGGTGTGGGCGATGATCTTGTGAAAATACCTGATAGCCGGGTTATGGATGCATTCAGAGTAAAGATCAGACGGCTCAGGATGGTTATTACCAGCGATGCTTCCCCAGAAATAATTAAGATCAGATTCAGGCAAGAGGTTCTCCTGGGTCATAGTGATAACGTCAGGACCAAAAGGGAACCCAAGCAGCTGGCTAAACTCCCGGAGGTTATAAGTGTAATCCATGTTAAACATTCTAAATGTGATCAACCCACGGTTGAATCCTATCCCATGATTTGGAATGAAGCTCAGGGTGCTTAGGAACTCAAGGGTCAGCTTCTTGTAGGTACAGAACCGTCTTCAGATAGGAGCAGTGTCCCAGCCAATCTGATGCAGCAAGTACATGACACTCTCACGAATGCCAAGGGCGGTCATAACATGATCATCTGCGTAGATAGTAGGGCACATCTCCCGTTCAGCCAGGTCCGCAAATCGTCTGCTTCTCAATTTGACATTCATGAAGTTTACACAATCCATAGCGCTAAATATGAAAGCAAAAGAATTACCCCCTGAAAATATTTAATAAATGTTTGAAAAAAAAGAGAAATTAAGTAAGTATTTTCGGGTTAAGAAATTATCAAAGTTAAATTAAAAGGAAAAAGAAATATTAAAGGGAAAAATAAAAACAAAAGAAAAATAGAAAGGAGTAAGAGATGCAATCATGAAAATGTTTTAAAGATTAAGAAAAAGAAAAGAAAAATAAAAGCATGTTAAAGCAGAAAAAATAATTAAAGTAAAACATGGGTTGCCTCCCACGAAGCGCCTTTATTTTATGTCGTCGGCTCGACAGTTAATACCTATTCAGTTAGGTATTTGGGGTAGGCGGATCACTTAACTGAAGATAAGCCGAATAGTCGATATTTCCGACGTTAAAGTAGTGCTTTAGGCGCTGACCATTAACTATGAATGGTTCGATAGAACTGCCTTTAATTTCTATCGCACCACTTGGGAAAACTTTGTTAATTACGAACGGTCTGGACCATCTGGAACGTAATTTTCCCGGGAAAAGTTTCAGTCTAGAGTTGAATAGGAGTACTATGTCTCCTTCCTTAAAGTCTTTCCGCGAGATACGCTTATCGTGCCATTTTTTTGTTCGTTCTTTATAGATTTTAGCATTTTCATAAGCGTCTAAACGCAATTCTTCTAATTCATGGATATCTAACACTCGTTTCTCTCCAGCAGTCTTGTAATTTAAGTTAATGGTTTTTATGGCCCAATAAGCTTTATGTTCTAATTCTACTGGCAGATGGCAAGATTTTCCATAAACTAACTTAAACGGCGTTGTTCCGATAGGGGTTTTAAAAGCTGTCCGATATGCCCAAAGAGCATCGTTTAGCTTGGAGGACCAGTCTTTTCTGGATGAGGTTACAGTTTTCTCAAGGATTTGTTTTATCTCCCTATTTGACACTTCCACTTGTCCTCTCGTTTGAGGATGGTATGGTGTGGCTATGTGATGTTTAACGCCATATTTGGAAAGTAACTTTTCGAAGATTCTAGAGATAAAATGGGAACCACCATCACTGATTACTAGTCTTGGTACACTGAATCGTGGGAAGATAATATTCTTGAATAGTTTTAGTACCACACGTGTATCGTTTGTGGGTGCGGCGATGGCTTTAATCCATTTTGATACGTAGTCGACGGCTACCAAAATATATTTATTTCCAAAAGATGCGGGGAAAGGTCCCATGAAATCAATTCCCCATACATCGAAAACTTCTACTTCGAGGATTCCTTTTTGCGGCATTTCTTCGCGCCTAGATATATTTCTTGTGCGTTGACATCTATCGCAGTTCATAATTGCTACGTGGACGTCTTTCCATAAGGTAGGCCAAAAGAAGCCAGCTTGAAGTATTTTTGCACAGGTTTTCGACGTACTAGCGTGTCCACCATAAGGGGAGGAATGGCAATGGGAAATGACGTCGTCTATTTCATCGTTGGGAACGCAGCGACGGTAGATACCATCGGCGCCTCTTTTAAAGAGTAATGGTTCATCCCAAAAGTAGTGTTTAAGGTCATGGAAAAATTTCTTCTGCTGTTGGTACGTTAAATCGGGTGGTAAAACACCGGCAGCTAAATAGTTGACGAAGTCAGCGTACCATGGTAATGTGGTATTAGTACAAATGGCTTTTACTACCGCAATTGTTAAAGGTTCATTATGTTGATCTAAACTGTCGGTAGGGTTTATCTATAGCTTAGCAACAAGGCGTTCATAAGGGAAGTCTTCGTTTATGGGAACACTCTCGGTTTGGATTCCATCTAATCTCGATAAATAGTCAGCTACCACGTTTTCAGTTCCTCTCTTGTCTTTTATTTCTAAATCAAACTCTTGTAGGAGTAAGATCCATCTGAGTAGTCGTGGTTTGGCGTCTTTCTTGCTTAGTAAGTATCGGATCGTAGCATGATCCGTGTAAATAATGATCTTGGCACCTACTAAGTAGGAATGAAATTTATCCAACGCGAATACCACAACTAAGAGTTCCTTCTTCGTAGTGGCGTAATTCATTTGTGCGGGGTCGAGTGTTCTGCTTGCGTAGTAGATAGCGTGAAGTTTTTTTTCTTTGCGTTGTCCTAGGACTACGCCTACAGCATAATCGCTCGCATCGCACATTATTTCAAATGGTAGGTTCCAATCAGGAGGTTGCATAATAGGTGTTGAGATTAAGGCTTCTTTATGTGTCTCAAATGCGTTCAAGCATTTATCGTCGAAAATAAACTCAGCCTCTTTCATTAATAATTCAGTTAGTGGCTTGGTGATTTTAGAGAAATCTTTTATAAAACATCGGTAAAAACCCGCGTGTCCTAGAAAACTTCGTATTTCTCTAACTGTTTTGGGTGGTTGAAGGTTTTTGATAATTTCGATCTTTGCTTTGTCGACTTCAATCCCTCTGTTTGATACAATGTGACCCAACACAATTCCTTGTCTCACCATGAAGTGACATTTTTCCCAGTTGAGCACTAGGTTGACATTGACACAGCATTTCAGTACTAATTCAAGGTTTGATAAACATCCGTCGAAACTCTCTCCACAGACGGAGAAATCGTCCATGAATACTTCCGTAATTCCGTCTAAAAAGTCTGCGAAAATCGCCATCATGCATCGTTGGAAGGTTGCAGGTGCGTTACATAGTCCAAATGGCATTCTTCGGTATGCAAAGGTACCATAGGGACATGTGAACGTAGTTTGTTCTTGATCGTCAGGATGAATGGGAATTTGAAAGAATCCTAAGTACCCGTCAAGATAGCAGAAATGGGAATGTTTGGCTAAATGCTCGAGCATTTGATCAATGAATGGTAATGGGAAATGGTCTTTGCGCGTAACTTTGTTTAATTTTCTATAATCAATACACATTCTCCATCCTGTTTGCGTACGTTGTGCTACCGATTCGCCTTTTGTGTTCGTTATAACCGTAACACCTCCTTTCTTAGGCACCATGTGAACTGGACTGACCCAGTTGCTATCTGATATTGGGTATATGATGCCTGCTTCTAGTAATTTCTGCACTTCCGTCTTAACGACTTCACTTAGGATAGGGTTTATTCGCCTTTGATGTTCTCTAGAAGTCTTGCAGTCCTCCTCCAGCATAATGCGGTGCATACAGAGAGAAGGGCTTATTCCTTTTAGATCTGATATATTATAGCCTAATGCGGCTGGATATTTCCGTAACACACTAAGAAGTTTTTCGGTTTCGATCTCTCCTAATTTGGCATTGACTATAACTGGTCGTTCGAGTTCTTTATCTAAGAATTCATACCTAAGATCTTATGGTAATGTTTTAAGTTCTATACCAGGTTTCTTATTAGTTGGGTCAGGATCGGGTGTTAAGGCTAAACATTCGCTCAGGTTGGCATCTAAGTGTTCTTGTTTCCAGTCTTCGTTCTTGAGGATAGTTGGTGTCTGAATTTTCAGCATCTCAGAATAGGTGTCCTCTTGGCATTCAAGTTCTTTGACACATTCATCAATGATATCTAAGAGACAACATGAGTCATCTATAGCAGGGGCTTTAAAGAATTGGGAAAGAATGAATTCTACTTTTTCTTCTCCTACCTCGAAGGTAAGTTTTCCTTTCTTAACGTCTATGATGGCTCCTGCAGTAGCTAAAAATGGTCTTCCTAGTATGATGGGAATGTTTGAATCTTCCTTGATGTCCATTATTATAAAGTCAGTCAGTATGTAAAATTATCCTATTCGGACATGAATGTTTTCTAGCATACCAACAGGAAATTTGACTGATATGTCGGCTAGTTGTAGGGACATCTTGGTAGGTCTCATGTCGCCTAATTTGAGCTTCTCGCAAATAGATAAGGGCATTAGACTGACACTGGCTCCTAAATCGCATAGAGCTTTGTCTATGACAAATTTTCCAATTACACATGGTATGGAGAAACTACCAGGATCTTTTAGCTTTGGAGGCATGTTATTTTGAATTATGGCGCTACATTCGGCAGTTAGCATAACGGTTTCGTTCTCAACGATTTTTTTCTTATTAGCCAATATTTCTTTTAGGAATTTAGCATATGACGACATTTGGGTTATAGCTTCTGTAAACGGAATAGTGACGTTTAATTGTTTCAGAAGTTCTACAAATTTCTTGAATTGTCCCTCGTTCTTGGATTTTGCAAGTCTTTGGGAGTATGGAATTGGTGGTTTATATGGTGGTGGAGGCACATAAGGTTTTTCTGAAGCCTCTATGTTCTCATTCGCGTCTTCCTCTACATTTTTAGATTGATCTTTCGACTTCTCCATTTCTTTTTCGGGCTTTTGATACATGGTCGGGTTTTGGAGTCTAGGATCTACCGGTCCATCAAGGGCTATCCCACTTCGTAATGTGATAGCATTTGCATGTCCTTTAGGATTGGGTTGTGGCTGTCCAGGAAATGTACCAGCAGGTGTGGCAGAACTAGCTTGGTGTTGTGCTACTTGGGAGATTTGGGTTTCTAACATTTTGTTGTGAGTTGCTAGGGCATCTACCTTGTTTGCTAATAGCTTCAATTGTTCACCGGTGTGAACGTTTTGATTGAGGAATTATTTGTTTTGTTGGGCTTGATTAGCGATAAAATTTTCCATTAGGATTTCAAGGTTAGATTTCTTAGGAATGTTAGGAACATTAACAACGGGTTTTTGATACCCTGGAGGTACAGCAGGTGCTTGGCCAGGTGCATATAAAGCGTTATTGCTCTTGTACGAGAAGTTAGGATGGTTCTTCCAACTAGGATTATAGGTATTGGAATAAGGATTTCCTTGAGCGTAATTTACCTGATCAGCTGATATTCCTGCTAAGATTTAACATTCGGTTCCAACATGACCAGGAACTCCACAAACTTCGCAGCTTGGGGTAACTGCAGCCACGGTAGCTGCAGGAGGTAAGGACAAGCTTTCTATCTTTTGGGTAAGAGCATCTACCTTAGCATTAACTTTATCTAGGCTACTAACCTCGTACATCTCGCCTTTGGCTTGAGTTTTCTCCACAGATGTTCTTTCTCCTCCCCACTGATAGTGGTTTTGAGCCATGTTTTCAATGAGTTGGTTAGCTTCGTCATAAGGCTTGTCCATCAGTGTACCACCTGCGGCGGCATCTATAGATAGTCTTGTGTTGTACAAGAGTCCATTATAAAACGTGTGGATTATCAGCCATTTTTATAATCAGTGATGTGGGCACATTCGCATCATATCTTTGTAGCGCTCCCATGCATCGAATAGCGATTCAGTATCCTTCTGCCTAAATCCGTTGATTTGGGCTCTTAGTGCAGCGATCTTGCTTGGGGGAAAGTATCGTGCTAAGAATACGATCTTCAGTCCTTCCCACGTAGTGACGGAATTTGATGGCAAGGATTGCAACCAAGCCCAAGCTCTATCTCTTAGTGAGAAAGGGAAAAGACGTAATCTTATCGCATCTTTACTAACACCGTTCGCTATAACTGTGTCGGCAAATTGAACGAATTTTGTAAGATGTTCATTCGGATCCTCAGAAGGATCTCCAGAGAATTGGCGTTGTTGGATAGCTGATATCAATGACGGTTTCAACTCGAAATCGTTTCGGTTTATTGCTGGAGCAGCAATGCTGTTATGGGGTTCTTGTTGTGATGGAGCTGCGTACTCCTTCAGTGGACGGGTCCTTTGTTCTTCGGCCATGTCTAATTCTGGATTGGTTTCGGTTTCAGAGAAAGAATTAGAATCAGTTTCAGAATCAATCTTGATTTCGGGTTTGGGTAAAGGAATAGCGTGATTTAAACAGTAATCCTTAACTGCACGTCTTACAGAAAGAATGTGTTCAGGTTCGTCCGTCGATTTGTCAAGTGGTTCGCCTTGTGAGCGAGTCCTTGGCATACAAATCGAAAAAGGGTATATGTTGCTTAGTCTAAACGCACAACAGAAGAATCATAATTAATTGACTACCAGTCCCCGGCAACGGTGCCAAAATCTTGATCGGGACTTTAAGAGTCTGTCGGGATACTAACTGCAAGTATACAGTTCAGTCGTTCTAGTTTTAAAAGATTATCGAACCCACAGAGACTGAGGATCAATCGCATACGATCTAATGCTACAGTTTGTCTAACTAAGCGATGAATATTCGATTTTTGGGGGAAACGGTTTAATTAAAAATAATAGTGCTAGTTATATCGGTATGTGATGATCGGACTCCGGGAATTCGGTGAATCGCTTGGCCTATAAAGTATTTCGGTAAAAGCTAATTGTTCAAAAACCTGAGACATACACTCTCGTGTTCATGAAATAAGTTATGCTACTAAACCTAGTGGATGCACTTTAAATTTAATAACACTTTTTGAAAACAATTTGAATTTAATTAATTTATTAAAACACTCTCGTGTATTTAAAAATTAATGTTTCGTTACCACTATCTGGGTTGAACCCCAGCTCTCGCATGCAGGTTCTTGCCTTAATTAATTTCCCACTCTCGTGGCAAAATTGTGTTAATTAACCTCTCACTCTCGTGACAAGGTTAGTTAAATTAATCTTGGAAATTGGAAACCAGAAATTGTTTTATAAATATTTTTGGCCAAGGTATCACTGAATTCCTTTAGTTCTTACGGGTCACATACCGGTATTAATAATTTAGCCGGACATAATTAACTTGAAAGCAATACAATTCAAAATATAATTCATAACAACAATTGACATAATATAAAAACTGAATAAATATTAATTGCAATAAAAACCTGGAATCAAAGTTGTTATGGTAATCTTGAAGTATTACAATAATCCTTGAGCTTGATTGCAGTAAATAATTCGTGTTAATTCTTGAAGGAAGAATTAACACTTAAAACTAAAAACTAAAACTTGGAATGAAAATTACAGGAACGTGAAAACAATATTCCAAAACAAGAAAATGGAAAATAATTGCAAAAGAATAGTAATATTTGTTCTGAGGAAAATTCTTCGACCCCTGGTACTTTGCACTGGCACACATATATATAGCATAGGAAAAACAGCAGTTAAGAAATCTTGAGGAAGTCTTCAATGGAGAAAATATAGGGAGAACTAATAGTGGGTGGCAGGAAAATAGGAGACTCAGCAGGAAGATAGGAGAACGAGTCTGCCCTTCAATGCCCACGTCTCTATCCATGTATAACGTCCACCTTCACGCGTGTGACAGTCGTCACAGGTGGGTGACGGTCGTAACGCGCTGAAGTAGCGCATTACGCTCGTCAGTGATGTGTGACGAGCGTTTCTCCAAGTTGGGGGGGGGGGGGGCGTTACGCCCGTCACAAGGGTGTGACGACCGTCACTGTTCCAAAAAATCCAAACTTTGTATTTTTTATTCTTTTTCTCTTTGTTCATTGTCTAGCCTTCTTCATGTTGTCCTTTTCCATCGGTTTGAGTCGACAAATGTTATACCTGTAAAAAGACAAATAATCTCAGAATAATCGGGGATTAGACGACATAATGAAATATAAAATCGGTAAAAAACATGGTAATTATATGATATGTTTTCTCGTTATCAATGATCATTATTCATATATATTATTAACTCACTCATTTAAAATTTATATCTATCTAAATATATTTTATACAATATCAAATATATTTACTCGTGTGGAATCACAAATATCTTATTAGTTACTTACTAACTAATAAATAAAATTAAAAATTATTAAACTATCATTTATTCAAGTAGAAGGAAAAATACATTGTCCTTTATTTATAAATATCTTTACTATTATTATTAAGATAACTAGTAACAAACCCGTGCTATCGCACGAGTCTCGTCTGGATTCACATTACATTTATAGATTATTAAATTATTAAGTATGTTACCATGTTTTCAGTTGAGTATATGTCTCATGTAAACCATGTTGGCATTTAACTCCATATTTGTAGCAATCGTCGGTCCTATCAACAAATCACGTCTGCATGAACAAATAGGAAAAATTATATACTTCTTGAAATACATGGAAAATGTACATACTATATATTTTAATTCAAAATAGATTTTTAATTTGAATCGTAAAGTATAATATATAAAGTTTACCAACTATCAAAGTGCTTGAAAGACTTCCTTGTACACAACATTAGTAGTAGTAGAACACGGTACATTCTCCTTGTCATGAATTAGGATTTTTAGCCCACTTTTGCTCTTAACTCTTGAAATTGCAACATATAATTGACCATGACTAAACACATGAGTAGGCAAATACAATCCAACACTATCAAGAGATTGACCTTGTGACTTATTAATTGTCATTGCATAGGAGACAATAATCAGAAATTGTCTCCTAATCAACTTGAATGGCCAAGGTGAATCAGAAGGTGACATAGACATTCGTGGAATGTAAAAAATGTTACCTATGTTCTTTCCAGACATGATTTTTTCCTCAATGACATGATTTGCAAATCTTGTAACAATTAATCTTGTTCCGTTGCACAACCCATCAGCTTGGTCCAAATTTCTCATTAGCATAATAGGTGTACCAACCTTTAATTTGATCCTATGATTGGGAAGCCCTGACGTTCTTAATTTACTGAGAAATTCAGGAGTTAGAACTTCATATGCTTCAGTATAACTTGAATATGTTCTATCAATGGAATCAAAACTCAAATACTCTTTCTCTTCTCCTAAAAAAAAGTTTAAAAGCAAAACATAAATAAATTAGTAAAACTATGTTCTTAAATATATATATATATATATATATATATATATATATATATTATGAATGTAATAATACATTAAATATAAAACACATGTACCTGGTATCAAGTCTAATACATAATGATTGATTTTGTCCACAACTTCAATGGTTGAAGCAAGAATAGCCTTTCCTTGTAAGAATTCAACATCTTGATATTTTTCCAACAAATTGGGATATGTGTTTTCAACAATTGCTCTTATAGGATCATCAAAATTTGATATTAATAGCTCTTGAGGAATTTCAATATCAACCAAACCATCATTGGGTTCACAAATCTTACCATCACCCACATTTAAAATCCATTTTGAAAATTCCGCTAGTTCATTAGAACTTGTGTTGTCTCTTCCCTCTTGAAGTCTCATATTATTTGATAGTGTTAAAACCTGGCAATAATCCCATACATAAGATGAACTAATTGATGCATGAACAATATCAGAACGCCCAGCTCTTGGAACAACAGAAAGAATCTGTCTAAAATCTCCTCCAAATACAACAACTTTTCCACCAAAAATAGTATTCTCAACACCCTTTTTGCTCATTACATCTTTAAGGGTTTTATCCAATGCTTCGAAGCAGTTCTTGTGAGACATAGGTGCCTCATCCCATATTATCACATACGTTGCTTCAAATAATTGAGAATGTTCAGTGTCTTTGTCGATGTTGCAAGTTGAGTTGTCAAGCGTTGGCACAGGTATTTTGAACTTTGAGTGTGTTGTTCTTCCACCCGGCAATAATAACGAAGCTATCCCACTTGAAGCAACAGTAAGAACAATTTTTTTTTGAGAACGAAGTGCACTTGATAGTGTTCTCCACATGAAAGTTTTACCAGTCCCTCCGTAACCATGCAAGAAAAATACCCCTCCACTCTGTTTGTTAACAACATCCATGATTTTCTCAAATATCAAACGTTGTTCATCTATAAAATACAAACCAAGAATTATAAGTGCAAGGACAATAAAAATCATTTTTGTAATTCATAGTATAAAGAAAATAAATCACCTGTAAGGGCATGAAAAAGTTCTTGGAATTTTTGTTTCTCGGTATCGGCATCGTAATTAAGTTCGTCATAAATAAGCCTATTGCCAACATGTTTTGTGATGTATGAATCTGGATACGACATACATTTAAATTCATGCAAACTTCTTCGATTCGATTGCATCATGTTCTCAATCTCAATTAGTGTGAGATTCTTTAACTCATTGTCCGATAGCTGCAATTCTGTTAAAAAACTTTCATTAGTTTTCTATATAATTACATATGTATGATGCAACTGCTGTCGTGATGTTGAAATACATTGAACATAAATCAAACAGTTGATGTTGCGGCTGCGTGAAATTAAATGGAACCAAAGACATTGTTGCAGCTGCAAGTTAAGAAAATAACTTACTTACATGACAAATGACAAATATGAAAATGTTTCTTACGTAAATGGACATACCTTATGAAACATATTAAATAAGGGACATATGGATGAAGAATAATTATATTTTAAAGTAAGTTCATATCATTATATTTTGTAATAAAAAAAGATACAGCTTGCATTCGGAAAATAATATTTGTTGACTTAAAAAAGTTTAATAAAGTGTTCATACCTCTTCTATTTGTTTTTTGCCTTTGTTGGTAGAGGATACCATTAGATAACGTCCTCCAAGTTTTTTCCCAAACATGTCGTGGTCTATTGACAGTACCGGATAGTAACATAGTGACAAATAACTTTCGTAAAAAATGCCCGGAACCCCAATTCTTTGCTTCGTCGATGGCTGCAACATATTCCTTGTCATCGTTAAGAAAGCCCATTTCGAAGCATGCATCCCTAAAAGAATCCTGAACTTTTCCACCCACAAATTTTATATCCTCATAGCAAGTTGGACCTTTGACGACTGTTAGCATCATTCTCAAGAAATATAACTCACCCGTACTTGGAGGGACCCAAATAAGTCTGCCAATTGTATTTCCTCTTTTACGCGGTCTCCATCGACGGTATCTTTTATCATAAACAAATTTGGAAAGAAATTGTGAGTACGTCAAATTCTTTGCCTCTGGGTATGCTTTGTTTGCTTCCATCCATGCCGTAAACATAGATTCTTTCACAGTTGGTTTGTCAAGCACCTCATCTATCAATTCATAATCGGTATAATAAACAAAGTTGTCTCCTTCAAGATGAAAGAACAACCTTTCAACTGCGGGTGATCTACCATGAATAGGAAATGAAAAAAGTCTCCAACATGCCTCACTTGGTGAGATATATCTGCAATCAAGATATTGCTTGATTTCGTCAACCATTCTTACCGAGGGAGATCCATCACCGTCAGTTTGAACAACAGCAGCAGTAATTCTATCATACCCCTTGTTAATATACTTAAATAAGTATTTAACTGAAGTACTTTGATTACACCACTCCATATTGATGTGTGCTTGGAATTTCTTCAACAAATATGGATTGTAAGGAACTACATATCTGTTATCAAGTTGAACGTGTTTTTTCAGCACTGTATTACCAGTTTCTCTTCTTCGGTACACGGGATATCCATCCTGATCAACAATGGTTTCGGTTTGATATTTCTTTGGAAAGTATTTTGAGCACTTTCCATTTTTCATGCAAGTTGAATTCGCATTTGCTAAACCACATGGGCCATGAATCATACGTATCTTGACCAAATGGTAGAGTTGCCTATCATCTTCTTCCGTTGGTATCTCTGCTGAAATGATCTTGTTTATATCATCTGGAGTCGGATACTTGCTTGAAGGATGCAAGAATAATAGTATATGGGCGTGTGCTAAACCCCGCTTTTGGAATTCAATGGTGTATATATCTGAAATTAAGTAAGTTTAAACTTAGTAAAACGATGCATATTACATATTTAATAAGATTAATGTCAAAAAATATAACTCGACTGAAAGGGTATTAAATTGACTTACATGCAATCACTCTCCCTAACACGTGCTTTTTTGTTAGATCACACAACAACTCATCAAACTTAATTTTGAAGACTCTTGAGATGATATCTGGACGGTCTTGAGAATTCAAGTTAATTTTGCTAAGCAACCTTTAGATTTCAGGCCAGTTGGGATTGCAAGTAAATGTGATAAAAAGATCTGGAAATCCAACTTGGCTACAAATTGCCATTCCATCAAAATAGAGTTGTTCCATAAACCTCCGACTTCCAACATAAGTTGAAGGTAAAACCACTCTTTTACCTTTGTTTGATCCTTGAGTGTTTGCATTCTGTTCAGATGAGCTCAAATTGCAATATTTAGAAACACGCAGCTTTTTCTGATGTTTTCGAATATAATTCAATCTTTGTGACTCCATCATAGTAAATCCATCAACCAAAAATTGTTGAAACAACCTTCTTGACCGCAATATAGTTTGTGCCTCGTTATGTCTGCATTGAATCCTAAAAGCAAGCCATTCTCTAATGGTAAGCTTATTCCTCTTCATTTTTTTTTGGTATTAGTTTCTCTAAGAAGAACTCCAAGTCTAAAACCATCTTCCCCATAAGGAAACAAAAGTGGATATTGATATGCCAGATAACTTGAATGAAACTCACTTATTCTTTTTAGCCTTCCGCTCTTTCTTTCAAGAAGAATATCCCTCTTAGAACCCGTATCAACATCACCAACTATTAGGGCGGCTACCTCCGAAACAGTAGGTTGGTTATAAATCCTTCCATCTGTTGATCTATCAGATATTAGCTTATGCTTGAGATCAGGCAAAGGACAATCCTTTAATCTATCTGCTGCCATCCTAAAAGATTTGGCATGTGTGTTGAACTCATCTAACATGTCCTTCAATCTACTAACTGTTTCTGGAATAATATTGGGGTTGTTCCTGCATATAAAAGGAAATACTATGATGCATCAATGAAAAATATTTAATATGTTGTAAAGAAAACAAAGTTTGGTAAAATTACCCAATTCCTTTAATTCTATGTTGAATCTCATTGTCGGTGTCGTAAACATACAATTGAGCAAATTTTGGAGATTGTCCAGTTAAAGGTAACATGCTCCCAATTTGATGGCAAGTCTGTCCATGAATTCTTATGTTAGGTGGTCCACTTCCAGCTAAAAATCTGTTGTCGAATTTCATTCCCGGAGACGTAAAAGCAAACATCATGTTGTACATTCTACAAAATTGTTGATAATTTCGACTGTCTATCTCACTATTATCAAACAAAAGACGTTGTAGTAATAGTGGTGGTGTTTTCAGAAGTGGCAACATAACTTTCCCCTTTCCACAACATAGTTGAAACTTAGGAACTGCACTATGTTTTCACTTGTCAGTTTTTTCTTGATACCACATAAGTGCCCCACATTGTGTGCATTCAACTATAGGATCACCAATATCAGAATAACCTATTTAAATGAAACATAGTTGAGCAATTGGTTTATATTAAATAATAAAATTATAACTAAAATTGTTCATATTAAATAATAAAATTATAACTAAAATCCACATTAAATCATAGCAGGTATCAAAGTGCAACATGTAATGGACAACGTCAAATTGATATGTATAATGAATTTAAAGAAGAAATAAAGTTGGTTTTAATGATAAATACCAATATTTAAAGAATCAAATGATGTAGAATTGGAGTCATAGACATCTTCGTCATCATAGCTGGAACTTGAGTCATAATTTGCATATGCGGCATTGAATTCACATGAGCTATCACTGAGAGAATCATCTGTTACCGTCTCATCACCAGAGTAATCACTCTCAATGTTAACACCTGGAGTTGAAGTGAATGTTGTGGGTTCTTGTAAAGGAATATTGCTTGTGGATGAAAAAGCCAGATTATGATTCTCATTTCCAAAATAATTGAAGAGTTTGACCGTCATGGATTGAATAACACCTACATTCAACTGTTATTTTGATTTATGAACATAACTACTTGGATGTTCATGAGGTTCCATATTTATTTGATTAGAAAATGAGGAAGTTATATCAGAAAGAGGTGTAACAGTCAACTGTTTTTTTGATTTTTGAATAGAACAACTTGGCGGTGCATGAGGTTTTATGTTTATTTGGTTAGAACATGAGGAAGTTATATCAGAAAATGGTGTTTTGAAATGCGAAAAGGATGGAGAATTTATCCTGAAAGGACCCCCACTGTTATTGCTAAGGTTGTTATGAAGTTTGTAAGATTGGGGCATCTTACCTTCCATAATACTTTTTCTCCGCTGTCGTGCTGAAGCAGCCAGTTGATTTGTAGAAACAATATTGAAACTCTTCATTGTACTTGAGTTGCTTGATGCAGATGCTGGTGAAGGTGAACTCATATTTCTTTCATTAAAGATTGATGAAGTTAAATCAGATAGTGGTGTTCTGATATTAACCATGGTTGGAACATAATACCTTTGAGAGTTTTCAATGGGATTGATTGTGTTTTCATCAGTTCTTCCTTTTTTCAATCTTTTATCTTTAAGAATCTGCTTCCTTTTACGTCTTGCCATTGCTGCAACTTGTGGTTCCATAGTGTTGGTTAGGTCATGCAAAAATGAATGGGTAGAAAATCACTTTGATTGTATGGTTGTCATTCAATTTTTTTTTGTTAACCACATAAAATGATTGTAGTCATAAAATGAATAAAGTTTTTGGTTATATGATAATAAATATAATTGTTAATACAACATTCACGGTTCCAAGATTTTGAAGTAAAATACTGAAGTCAACAGAATACCAAGTGATTATTTTTGTGAACCATTTTAATTATTAATAATAATAATAATTAATAATAATAATAATAGCGTTAAATAGTGTTAAGTGTTATTTCAAAATTTAATTAAAAATGTTATAATTATGGACAATCAAGTACCAATAAGAAAAGGTAACTTTCCAGATTCTAACCATTCTGCCAATTAATCTTGAATTGAAAAGAAAAGCAATGGTCAGAAAAAATCATTATAGTTTCACTTTGGAAACCGAAAATGAAATATAGGCAGAATAATTATGTAAAAAATATCGTGTAAAAAATAATTGTATGTAAAGAATATTTTCACGTAATTGGCAGAATAATTGTAAAAAATAATTGTAAAAATAAATATTTACCATATCATCTTAAATTTATTTATTCAACAGTGATAAATATGTGTCTCTTAGTTAATTACATTTATAAATAAATATCATGTATTAGTGATATATATTAAATTTATTATCTTAATGTCTAACTAATTAAAATGAATTTATTATTGTCAATCAAAAATTATAATATTAAATAATAATATAATATTATTATTATTATATACGGGAAAAAGAATAAATTAAATCTAAGAATATCAGAAAATTTATTATAATATTAAATAATAATTTAACATTTATTATTACAATGAATCATATATAACATTTCAAAATTATGTATTTATTTCTTATGTTTTATTATATTCGATTTGTAATAAATATTTTTCAGTTTATTGCGAATTTTCAATAATTAAATATTAATGATATTATATAAAATTAATTTCATGAAATAAATTTATTTAATAAAGTGTTATATAAATATTTAATACATTATATTATATCATTAATTTATATAAAATGACATTAACTTATTCCTGTTTATAAAATTATTGTAACTTTTTTCCGGTTTATAAGCATGTTGAATTCGTGTGTCCATTATTAAAATATATGTAATTTACTATTATTGATATAAATAATTTTATAAATAGTTTAATTTATTACATTTATAAAATTATTTGTAATTTATTCACCTTTATAAAATTAATTATAAATTATTTAATTTATTAAAATGATTGTATCAATAATTTTTTATTTTATCATAAATTTTTATGATTATCATTTATCATTAAATTTTCATGATTACCATTTAATATTTTTTTATCATGATTCAAGAATATAAATGTAACCTTTCAAAAAATATACACAAATATATTTAGAAGTCGGTAGAAAATTTTATTGGTTAAATTATAATTTCATTCAAAATTTATTGAGCATAAATTTTTGAAATCAAATCATGCATAAAAATAAAATGTATTAATGTGACCATTCAAAATATTTTCTATATATAATAAAAATAAATAATATTAATACCTCCATTCAAAAGATATATTTGTAAAGTTTTGATTTAATTTTTTTTATATCTTTATATATTCTAATGTATATAATATTCCTACGATATGAAACAGTATCAAACCTATAATATTAAAAGAGAATTCAAATTTTATTGATCATAATATTTTATGGAATCAAATCATATATAAAAATTAAATATATTTATGTCACCATTCAAAATAATTTCCATATAAGTATAATAAAAATAAATGATAATAATGTCTTCATTCAAAAGATATATTGGTAAAGTATCGAATTAAATGGTACTCCAATATTTGATTAAAAAATTGTAATATTTGTTTTTAATATTGTATAAAAATATATTAATTAGTCGTACTTTAAAAAAATAAATTGTAAATATTTTATTAAAAATTGTAATATTTGTTTCTAAAATTATAGCAATTAAAAATAAAAAAATATCAATACAAAATAAAAATTTTATTCAAATTTTACGACAAATGAGAATTATAATTTCGATTCAAAATAAATTAGAATTTTGAAGGCACATCAACACCAACTTGTAGGTTATTATCTTCTCTTTAGGAGAAGAGAAATTCTATTTAAAAAAAATTGTAAATATGTTAATTGAACGAAACTTAGAGTAGTGTGTTTGCTAGAGGCAATGCTACATTCAAAACAACTTAGAATTTGGTGTAAAATAAATTCCATTAAAATATAGGCCAACATAATTTGCAGTAGAAAAATATATTATGACAAAACCAATGTTGATATGACATACAAAATATGAAAGCAATAATAATATACATATACATAATTTGAATCAAATATTGTTAAAAACATTCTTCTATAGAACCAGAAAATGATCGCATATCAACGTTACCAGAAAATGATCGCATATCAACGTTGGTTTTATCATCTTATACATCTTAGATAATTATTGCCTTGCTTATGGACACAGATAATCAAAATATGTGAATGAAGAAGAATTGGGAAATAATACGTAACCTTTTGAAAATAATGGAGAATGAAGAAGATTGAGGAGTGAAAGAGTAAAATAATGGAGAATGAAGAAGATTGAGGAGTGAAAGAGTAAGGGTTTAGAATGGTTATATATAGGGTTTAGAATGCATGGGAAGTTGTGATATCTTGGAATATCAAAATAATCTATTCTAATTCCAATAATAAAATTCAAATAACATTGGAATTGGAATTCAAATATAAATAAAATTCAAATATAAATAAAATAAATTAATAAATCAAATAAATAAAAAATAGTGTAAAATTATGATAGATTGACATGTCAGCAAAATTAAATGCCAAATGAATATGGTAACATCATAGTGTTGATTAGTCTATTATACCCTTGGAATAAGAAAAGTTATAACATCTAATCAAAATGTTAGACTTGGAATTTCCAGGTACTTTACTTTTAATAAATTGATAATAGATAATAGATATTCAATGTGGGAAGACTTATATCTACATAAAGGTATTCAAAACTAAACTGGTCCAATAGAAAATCGTAAAATCAAATCGAACCAAATTAAAATCGTAAAAAATTGTATTTGGTTTGAATGTAGTTGAATCATTTTCTAACAGAATCGCGTGATTTCATTTGGTTTGCGGTTTGTGTTTTACAAACCAAATCAAACCAAATAAAACTACATTATGTTATAAAATCTTACTAACCAATATATATTTCTTTAATTCTCTAGAGAAATCAACATATATTATGTATATATTTTATAATACTTTATATGATATTTATTTTAATTTACAAATCATAAAAAAAAAACATTATTCATTTATAAATATTATTTTCACAAAATATATTTTATCGTATTCTTTGTATAATATTTATTTAAGAAGGTAATCTTGTCTATATCATTATTTAGATTTAGATAAAATTATAATTCGCAATTTATGTATCAAATTATAAATTTATTTTGACAATTATAGTTTTTATTTATGGTAATGTATGAATAATTAAATACAAAATTATATTTTCCTCTATATGTTTATGTATGACTTAATAATTTTTTTTGTAAAAAACCGAACTAACCGAACCAATCCAAACCGTATTTGTTTGATTTAGTTTGATTCAGATTTATTTTTAAAAGTCAACCGAACCAAACTGAATCACATGTTTTTTTCTCTTGCGCTTCGGATGATATTTTGCTTTAAAACCGCTCAAATCACACCGCGAACACCCCTATATCTACATATTATGTTTGACGGTTATGCTATCTTTCACTCTATTTTAACAAGTTTTCAACATGAGAATAAACGGTATAAATTTATTTATTTATTCCATCTCAAAATATTTAAACTATTTTAATTATAATATTTTGATTATTATATTTGAAGGTACTATGAACTCAAATAATGTATTGATTATGTATATCTCTCACGTATTTAATTTTATGAGAGTTACGTTTCGCGTATCTGAATTCGTACTACGTACCAAAACGATTTGTAAACCATGTGATTATGATATGGAGTAACATAGGATGAAAGGGACGATTAAGTTCT
Source organism: Vicia faba (assembly GCA_948472305.1). Lineage (NCBI taxonomy): Eukaryota > Viridiplantae > Streptophyta > Magnoliopsida > Fabales > Fabaceae > Vicia > Vicia faba. The sequence continues at coordinate 629,139,594 of OX451741.1, read as the reverse complement.
TCACTAACCATCTACCTCTCTCTGTGGTCGGTTGTCATTGAAATATCCTTGAAGGGAGAAGCAAAGATGCAGGAAATACATAAGGTGATCATCGAATATGCTAAAGGTGAAGAGGGAGACGAAAAGGAAGATAGAAGTAAAACAAAACCACTAATTAAACTTAGAAATGTCCACACAAGAAAATTATAGGAAAATATCATGCGATACCACTAAAAAGAAGAAAGAAGAGATTACAGAGACCTCTTATCCTCTTTGTCATTTGAAAGAGGAATCAGTGGATCACTTATTCTTTAATTGTGATTTTGTTAGGCGGTTTTGGAAGAATGTGTTTCGTTAGTTAAGAGTGGTGATGGTTGATGATTTTTTTACCTATTGTGATAATGACATTTCTTTCGGAACTCATCTCTCAAATGCTCTTATGATTTGTTTTGATGGAGTTGTTAAACCAACTTTCTTTGCTTTTCTTTGGCTTTTAGTTCGTTAGTATGTTTGGTTGAGTAGGAATAATATGGTTTTTAATAGTTCGAATTGGAATTGTACCAGATCTTTGTCTTTGATTAAGAGATTATGATGTGATTGGTTGTCTATTCTTTTAAGGGTAGAAGAGATTATATCCGAAAAGTTTAGTTTTCTAATCCTCACATGTATATTAGTTTGTAGATTTGATTTGTTTTAAGGGTCGTTCTTGTTGTGACCTCACTCTCCTTTTATATTGGATTAACACCCCCCCTCCCCCGTGTTGTTTTTTAAAAAAAAATCTTAATTTTCAAAAACTAATTTGATTTCTTGGAGAAGTTTTCATTTCAAACCATGCACATGCACTTTTCTAAATCGAATATATTTGAATGCCCTTCTAAAATATCTTTTTCACCTTCTATGCAATGTAAATGTAAATTTGTTAAAGTAACAAATAATAGAGTTAATTAAGAACCCGTTTGTTTTAGTTTTAAAAAAACTAAATTTTTTTCTTTTTATTTTCAAAAATAATTTTTATAAAAATGCTTTTCAAAATATATTTTTTTATAAATTTAAAGACTAGTTTTAATATTCTATAACACATAAATCTTAATATAAGTGATTAAAATATAGATGAAATTGTAGTTTTTTAAAAGTTGTATTTCAAAAATATTTTATATGAAAACTATTTGAAATAGTTTTAAAATTAAGTGATTTTTTTTTAAAATTTTAATATAAAAAAAATTATATTAAAATGATGAAATACATAAAAGAATATTTTAAAAATAATTATTTAACCCAAATTTCCATTTAAATTGTTAATTAAAAAATTATTTATAAATCTTTTCCAACAAAAATATATAACTGTATAAAAATCATTTAAAAAACAAAACTGAAACAAAATAGATTTAAATATTATGTAAAAATGTTATTTCTTAATTTTTTTTCTCTTTATAATAGTTGTACCTATTTATTACTTTACATTATATAATCTATCTCTATCTAAATAATTAAAATAATTATTAACAAATAATTAAATAATAGTATATTAAACTTTAAAATATTAACAAATAAAGATAAAAATTTCTACAAAGAAACAAACGAAGTGAGAAGGGAGGGAGTGAGTAATTCTTATGGAAATCCAAAAAGGACATAATATCAAACGAATTATATTTGTAATAATGAATAAAATTAAAATAATTATACAATGATTAAAATTATAATTCAGGGACATGTTTTTTGAGAAATTCTGGAACCCGGTTCTCTGTTAGGGAGGAACCGGTTCCTAAAGCTTTATTTTCAAAAATACTTTTTGAAAGATATTTCAAACAAAGTTTTTATTGATGTTAAAATTATGGAATATGTATATGTTGATGAATGTATATTGTGAACATCTATATTCAAGATTTTAAGAATTATTTATACCATATGACATTTGATGATTCTTCAATAATTCTTCAATAATCTTCAAGACTTTTATTTGATGTTGATAAGCTTTTTGCACATCCTTTGAATGTTGATGTCCATGTTGTCTTCATCAAAACACATGCTTTAAATATGACTTGAGAAGCTTGCAATTACATTCTCCCCCTTTTTGATGATGACAACCAAGTCTTGAAAACGATTTCTTGAAATGTTTTATGTTGTTTTGTGTAGTAAACATGTTGAGAAAATGCAAGGCTCCCCCTAAATTGTATGCTCCCCCTAAGTCCATGATTCTTTGAATTTTGGAGTGAGTTTGATATTTATTTGGGCTTGCAATTTCTTTGAAACAAAACAACACACATGCATATTCTTCTCCCCCTTTGTTAACATAAAAAAGGATGGGGAAAAAGAGTGAAATAGATACATATAAAAATTAAGACATGCATCTTAAGAGAAACATTAGATATCACCTTCATCCAAAATACCAAGTTCTCTTCGGATTTTGAAGAAAGGTTCTCGAGCAAGCGGTTTAGTGAAGATATCTGCGAGTTGGTTATGCGTATCCATAAAAGTGACTTCAACATCTCCTTTAAGTACATGATCACGGAGAAAATGATGTCGAATATCTATATGTTTGGTTCTTGAATGCATGACCGGATTCTTTGTAATATTGATAGCACTTGTATTGTCGCATCGAAGAGGAATGCATCTGAGATCAAGTCCGTAATCACGGAGTTGTTGCTTGAGCCAAAGAATTTGTGCACAACAACTACCCGCTGCTATGTATTCTGCTTTGGCCGTGCTAAGAGCAACACATGCTTGCTTTTTACAAGCCCATGATACTAATGCATTTCCAATAATGTGACACGTACCACTTGTGCTTTTACGATCAGTTTTACGACCTGCATAATCCGCGTCAGAATAACCAATTAAAGTGCAAGTACTACCTTTTGGATACCATAGGCCGACATTGATTGTTCCTTTAAGATACTTCATGATCCTTTTAACTGCCATGAGGTGTGATTCCTTTGGATTTGCTTGAAAGCGAGCGCAAAGACAAACACTAAACATGATGTCAGGACGGCTTGCCGTCAAATACAATAAAGAACCAATCATACCTCTGTACTTTGTAATATCAATTGGAGTACCAGATTCATCTTCCGGGGGTAAATCTATAGGATCATCATCATCACAAACAACTACTTCCTCCTTGGAGGGGTTAGTTTCATCAAAAGATACATGCATAGATTCTTCAATAGTTAAAGTTCTTTTATTATAAATTCTATATGCTTTACTAGAAAGCAAATAACCAAGAAATATACCTTCGTCGGATTTCTCGTCAAACTTACCGAGATTATCCTTGTCATTATTAAGAACAAAGCACTTGCATCCAAAAATGTGAAAGTGAGCAATATTTGGCTTTCTTCCTTTGAAGAGTTCATATGGAGTCTTCTTTATTATAGGTCTAATGATAACTTGATTTCCAACATAACATGCCGTACTAACCGCATCCGCCCAAAAAAATTTAGGAAGATTTGCATCACTAAGCATTGTTCTTGCAAGTTCCACTAGAAACCTATTCTTTCTTTCAACTACTCCATTTTGTTGTGGAGTTCTAGGTGCTGAAAAATTATGAGAGATACCATGTTCTTCACAAAATTCTTCAAATTGAGCATTTTGGAATTCTTCACCATGATCACTTCTTATGGATACAATCTTTAGTGATTTTTCATTTTGGATTTGCTTAGCATACTTCTTAAAAGCTTTAAAAGCATCACTTTTCTGCACAAGAAACAAAGTCCAAGAATATCTAGAAAAATCATCAATAATGACTAAAGCGTATACATTACCTCCGAAGCTTTTTGTTCTTGATGGACCAAAGAGATCCATGTGTAACAATTGTAGTGGTCTTGTAGTAGACACCACATTCTTAGATTTGAAAGTTGTTTTGGTATGTTTGCCCTTTTGGCATGCATTGCATAATTTGTCTTTGATGAACTTCATCTTTGGTAGACCAATAACTAAGTCATGCTTAACCAATTTGTTCAAGTGCTCCATGTGAATGTGAGCGATCCTCTTGTGCCATAACCAAGCGTCATTGTTGTTTACCATAAGACATTGTACCTTCAGAGACAAATCATCTAAAGTAATCATAAAAATATTGTTAGTTCTTATACCTTTGAGTTTTACCTCATTGGTTGCCTCATCCATAATGAGACATTCATCTTTGTTGAATTTGATCTTGAACCCTCTATCGCAAAGTTGACTTATACTAAGAAGATTGTGCTTTAATCCTTCAACATAGAGAACATCCTCAATTTGAATGGATGGAGGTGTGCCAACTATTCCAACGCCAAGAATCTTTCCTTTGGTGTTGTCTCCATAGGTGACATACCCTTTGGCTTTATGTACTAGATATGAAAATTGGTGTACATCTCCTGTCATATGCTTTGAACATCCACTATCAAGATACCAAACATTTGATGTGGATTTCAAGCATACCTACACAAACAAATTATTCTTTGTTAGGTACCCAAGTTGCCTTGGGTCCTTCATAGTTAGTTCCCTTTTTCACCCACACATAATGCCCACTTGCTATACTAAAGTTTCTAACATAGCAAGCATTAGGTGTATGGCCTTTAATACCACAATAAAAACAAGTAGGTTCAAAGTTACTTCTATATCTAGAAGGATAAGATTTCTTCTTAGGAAATGTTTTCTTTTTTGATACATTTGCCTTTTTCTTTTGATGATTATGAACAACTTGCTTCTTTTCAACTTTCTTGGGATTGAAACTATTACTAGCCTTTACAAAAACAGTGGGATTGTTACTTGGTTTCTTAGAATTCACATAACCAAGACCCCTTTTATCATTAGGATAACGTTGTTGGCTTAGTAATCCTTCCAATCCTATTTGTCCTTTTTCATATCGTTCAATGACTCTTTTCAATTGAACAATTTGAAAGACATTTGATTCACACTTGGAGCATGCAAAGTTTTCTTTTTCTTTAATAAAATTCTGTTTTTGAAGTTCAAAATCTTTAGTCATGGTGTCAATTTTTTCTAAACAACTTAGAAGTTCTTTTTCTTGTTTTGACACCTTTTTGTATAAACTTTTGCATTCTTTCAAGAGTTCATCAATAACATCTTGAATATCATCATAAAAAAGATTAAATTCATTACTAACCTCTTCTTCATTGTCGGAGTGATGTGAAGCCATTAATGCTAGATTTGCACATTCCTCACATGTATATTAGTTTGTAGATTTGATTTGTTTTACGGGTCGTTCTTGTTGTAACCTCACTTTCCTTTTATATTGGATTAACACCCCCCCTCCCCCGTGTTATTTTTTTAAAAAAAATCTTAATTTTCAAAAACTAATTTGGTTTCTTGGACAAGTTTTCATTTTCATTTCAAACCATGCACATGCACTTTTCTAAATCGAATATATTTGAATGCCCTTGCCCTTCTAAAATATCTTGTTCACCTTCTATGCAATATAAATGTAAATTTGTTAAAGTAACAAATAATAGAGTTAATTACGAACCCGCTTGTTTTAGTTTAAAAATAAATAAATTTTTTATTTTTATTTTCAAAAATAATTTTTATAAAAATGTTTTTTAAAATATTTTTTTATAAATTTGAAGACTAATTTTAATATTCTATAACATATAAATCTTAATATAAGTGATTAAAATATAGATGGAATTGTAGTTTTTTAAAAATTGTATTTCAAAAATATTTTTTATAAAAACTATTTGAAATAGTTTTAAAATTAAGTTATTTTTAAAAAAATTTAATATAAAAAAGTTATATTAAAATGATGAAATAATAAAAGAACATTTAAAAAATAATTATTTAATCCAAATTTCCATTTAAATTGTTAATTAAAAAATTATTTATAAATCTTTTCCAACAAAAATATATAACTATATAAAAATCATTTAAAAAACAAAACTGAAACAAAATAGACTTAAATATTATGTAAAAATGTTATTTCTTAATTTTTTTCCTCTTATAATAGTTGTACCTATTTATTACTTTACATTATATAATCTATCTCTATACTAAATAATTAAAATAATTATTAACAAATAATTAAGTAATAGTATATTAAACTTTAAAATATTAACAAATAAAGATAAAAATTTCTACAAAGAAACAAACGAAGTGAGAAGGGAGGGAGGGAGTAATTCTTATGGAAATCCAAAAAGGACATAATATCAAACGAATTATATTTGTAATAATGAATAAAATTAAAATAATTATACAATGATTAAAACAAGCTTTTACAACCTCACTTGGAAGCTTTTTTATATGCAATTTATCTATATTCATAACAATTACTAAACTATATTAGTTTCAATTGAGAAACTCACACAGCTAATTCCAAATAGGGATTATAAACTAAATAAATAGAGGATTTGTGGTCTCTAATTAACAAGGAATTTGGTCAACGAACCATCTAAGAACTCGAAGTGGAAGCTTTACCAAACACACAGCAAAATTGACCAAACCTGTGCAGCATATGCAGCATGGACACAAGCAACTAAATATTGACCTATAAAAATTAGCGGATATTGAAACTTAGAATATGAAAAATCATAGAAAATATTGCAAGAAATGAGAAAGCTAATTAAAAAAAAAAGAAAGTTTCATACCCGAAAATCCAAAGAATAGCACCAAGAAGAGATAAAATTAATGACAAGAAAGCAAAGGGTAATCCTAAGAAGAAACCCAAAGGTCTGCATTCACAAAATTCTTCATCACTTGTCATTCTTAAATGTGTGGATTATTTTCTGTACGTTTTGAATCTGAAAAAGAAGAGAAGAAGAATATTATTATTATATGAAGAGAAATCGGAATTTTAATTTTAATTAATTAATAATAAGCCGTCTTGATTTCGACGTAATTTCCAAGAGAAAACCCACCGTGACGGGAACTTCAATGACTTATTTTTTGTTTCGTTGACTATATACTGCTTCTTTGATTTGTTAGGACCATTTTTTATTTTTATATTTAGCTTCTATTTTCATGTTGGTCCTGCTATTTTTTTTTAATACTTAATATTCCTTGGTCTTTTTTTGTAAACTGATTTTTTAGTATTTTTAAACAAATATGAAGATTCCTTTTGTAATATACTTATAATTAATGTATATATTTTGTGTATTATTGTTTCATGCATGGCCTTTTGGATATCTAATATCTAAATATGTTTGGGAAATCACCACTAAATTATTCTTTAATCATGTTTATTTTAGTTAGCTTAATTTCAATGGTAATTTCAATTAATTATGCTTTGCTTGATTTATAGAAGTTTAGCAATTAATTTTACTCATGTGTCAAGTTGAGAATGCATTTCATGTACATACACTCTGCAAAAGATGAAAAGATACAAGTCATTTTCAAAATTTCAATTTGAATATTCATTTTTCTCTCTTACCTCAATGGAGCTCTCACTCTCCTCCGTGCATTGAAAATGAAAAGTCATATTAAGAGTTCGAGTGAGAAATTAAGCTATGTACTCTTTAAATTTGAACAAACTCCCATTTCCATTTCACCATATCCATTGCAAACTACTCTCATTGGAGCTATTCAAACCGTCGTTGCCGAATTTATTTTCACCACCACACAAACCTCTATTATCACAACTCATCAAACACAACCATAAACTCAACAAGTAAAATATGAGTGAAAATGAAAAAGGGAAAATTTATTTCAGATTGACGGACAACCAAACACTACTGCGAGATCCGCCGAGAAAGCAGCCAATGTATCTTCATGTTGTCATCGTGTTGACAAGTGATTTTCGACTTTAGGATTAGGCCACACGTTAGATGATATCCTTCGTCAAAGAGGAGTGTCAATGAGGAGCCGTGGGCATGTCGACAGGATTTCAGAAATTACACTCAAAGGTGGTCGACAAGATAATATCAGGAGTAAAGCAAGGTTGGCGAAGACCAAGCAGGTCGAGAGCAGAAGCGAGTGGCAGCAAAAGAGGTTATCAACGAAAAGCATGAGCAAAACATGGGAGTAATGTCGCACGAACTCTCAACATGGGTGGTTCAATTAACCGTCGACGGTTACATTCTAGCATTTATTTAAGCAAATTATTGCATTCGTTTTAGAGGTGACATTGTGTAACATTGTAAGATAACACTCAAAGTACCAGCGCATAGAGAAATGAGTCAGTTTTGAGAAATGTACGATTGCGTCCACCTTTAAATTCAAAACATTTTTATCTTTACAAGTCTTGTTTATCATTCCAGTCTTACAATTTATCTACCATTTACCTTTCTTTGTCTCTTATTTACGTTTTTTGCACTTTAATCATTTCAAACACTCAAACATCGTCAAACTTAACACTAAAGTCTAGGACTCTTGTAGTCGATCCTGCAAGTAACTTTTAATTAAGAGGCTAGAGATTATTCGCGAGAAACTCCCACAAACAAATTGGAACGCCCAGTGGGACACGTTGTGCTAAGTTCGTCTCGATCTGTGCATGAGATTGAGAAGTGGAAGAAAATGGTAGATCCTAGAACTCCATAAGAGGATCAGACCCTAGGAGGAAGTATTAGTGTAGCGGCGAGTGTGATTTCAAGTTCTGTGGTTGTGTCTTCGACGCCTATAAACATAGCTACCATGACTCATCCAGTAATTGCAAGACCAAGTATAGTCACGACCTCTGGGTAATATGTGCCTATTTTTGTAAGAGATACGCATAGTGGGGAACACGTGTATAGAATGCCAACAATGATGATGACAGACTTGCATAATATCGGTTCGACATTTGGTGAAAATTCACCGTCGACATTCTCCCCATATCATGCCTCGGGGCCTATGGGAAATTAATTTGGTCGTTCGATCGAATTGGGTTTTTCCCATCAAGTTATGCTTACTTTCACCCCGAGTACCATTACAATCATGAGGCGATAGATGGATGAAAGTAATCGTGAAATGGTCAATATACTTACTCAACAGATGAGTATCATATTAAGACTGTTAATCGAGAATTCAATGCAGAGTTACCAAACTTTGGCAACTCAAATGACTCACATCAGTGACTTTCTTGGTTCCCAAAGGGCGCTAGTTCGACACACTGCACTGCCTTCACACGAGGAATCAGTGTAGTATGAAAAGGTGGTTGGCGAGACAATCGATCAAGAACCACATATTCCTCAGTGTGTTGATATTATACCTAGGGTGTTCAAACAACCCCCAGTGGTGATAGTGGATCGAAACCGAAACGCCGACCACGTCGTCAGGCATGTTCGACGAGAGGCAGTAGCTGGGGAGCAGAACCTAGAGGCCATTGTCGAGCGAATTATGATTCGAAATGGGATGAGTAGTGTTTCTCAGAGACCGACGTATTCTTTTCCATTACCATATTTTTTTCTAGAAACATAACTACCTAGGGGTTAGAAAGTCCCTAAGTTCACTAAGTTTGTAGGGGATACAATAGAATCCACTGTTGAACATGTCGCCAGGTATCAAACTAAAGCTGGTGATATAGCCAATAATGAGGTCTCAAATTAAAATATTTCCCAAGCTCCATGTCGAAGAATGCATTTACTTGGTTCACAATGCTACCTTCCCAGTCGATTCACACGTGGAATCAGTTAGAGAAATTGTTCCATGAACTGTTTTACATGGGGCAGTCAAAAATAAGCCTGACAAAACTTGATGGGGTTAAACAAAAGGTTGTTGAGTCAATAGACCAATATTTGAATAGGTTTAGACTTTTGAAAGCTAGATGCTTTACTCAAGTCCCTGAACATGAATTAGTCGAGATGGTTGTGAATGGCTTAGACTATTCGATCAGGAAAAAGTTGGACGTTCAATACTTGAGATATATGGCGTAGTTAGCTATTAGGGTTTGACATATCAAACGCTTGAAAGCTGATAAAGCCAAAGCTGAAAAGTATTAAAAAAATCAAAGCTAGCAAGTATAAAAAGAAAGGTAAAGTTGTGTATGTAAACTCCGAAGATTATTCTTCAGACGACAGCGAGTCAGTCAAAGAAACTGAGTTTAATGTGGCTAAACTCCATCCTAGGTCTCTGTATGCTTGCAAACCATTAAGGTCGTCGAACGGGAAGAATCCCATCGAGACCGAGAAAATGACAAAGCCATCACAAAAATTTACACTTTTGATATAATGAAGTGTGATGAAATATTTGATTTGTTAGTATCTGATGGTCAAATTATTGTGCCTCAGGGTCTAAATAATCCCCCATTAGAACAAAAGAAGAAAAGGGGTTTTTACAAATTTCACAATTTTATTGGTCATAAAAGATCTCAATGTGTTATTTTCAGGGATTTGGCGCAGAAAGCTTTAAAGGAAGGCAAACTTCAATTTGGTGAAATGCCAAAAATGCAGGTAGACATGATCTGTTGAAAGTCGAGGAGGCTCTATTTACATAACCTTATGAGTGCATGATGGTCGAAGCTACTGAAGGTTTCAACAGTAAAGCCATAATGGTCGAGGCTACCGAAGGCCTTGACGAGACAAAGGAAAATGAGTTGCCAGTGATTTATCCTCAGCCTGAGGAAAGTTTGGCTGATTTTCAGGAAAAATTAAAATTGAATGGGTTAGAAGCTAAATTATGCCCAAGGTGTAATGTTGTGTATGACGAGAAAGCGGATGAAAAATATGAGGTTGCAGTAAAAGAGGCTTTCGAAGAAAAGAAGCCTTAAGTGCCAAGGTTTGTGTTCGACAAAGAAGGGGTGCCTCGACGCAACAAAGAATATTGTAGGAAATTTCAGCATCCTCGACAAAAGACTTTTCGTCCCCCGTCATACATTCCACGAGAAAAATGGGTGGAGCCAGTGAATCAGAAAGGAGAAAAAAGACAAAAGTGGAGAGTAGTTGTTCAAGAGGCTAAATCTCAAGAGAAGAAGCCAGAAACCAAGGGATATCAGGTTTCCCCAAATTATAAAGGGAAGAACCTGATGACCAGAACATAATGGAGGCGTTATCAGAGGAACAAGAAGGTTGAAAAGGAAGCCTCGACATCAAAGGTGAGGATTATCGGAACTCTGAAAGACATGGAAATTATGAGGCCTGTCGAAAGTATGAAGCAAGTGGGAGCCAACAAAGTTTTCGAAGTTCTAGGTTAGTTTAGTGGTAGAAATGTTTAAGACTAAGCCATGGGATTGACTAGACTTGTACAAATCAAAATAAAATTTTCACCGCGCTTTATTGTTTCCAAAGGAATGGGAAAAGAGCGAATAACCCAAAAAGAGGGGGAAATATTCAAGGTAAGGGGGTTGGTTATGCAAAGGGAAGTATTAGAACCCTAAACATCTACGGTACTCTGCAGGAACCTATTTGTAAAATCTGTATATTTTGACTATGAAATGTTGTGTAAAAAATGGACAGTGGAGGTGAGAAAAGAAATATATTTTTATGGTTTTTGCACCCTCCGCGGTTGTGAACCTTTAGTGCCTACGTACCACCTTCAGTGCAATAGGGGATCGGGGTACACGTAGTTCCTCTTTTAAAAAAATTTAAACACAAGTGTGTTGGTTAATTTTTATGAGATAAAACATCATCTTCATTGTCCGTGTGGAAAACATACCTACTACCCACAATCATGAGAAAGAAGAATTTGCATCATCTCAAAGTGGAGGATATGGCTTGGATTTTAAAATCAACAATGTCTCACTCAACACTCAAGTGGAAAATATTTCTCTTCACTACATATTATAGAAGTATAGTTGTTTGCATCACTACAAGGATTGACAAGAGTCTAATCATTTGAGAAAGGTTTTAAAATAAGAAAGCCAAAGTGGAAAAAATGATTTTAAATGAGATCGATTGACTTTTAGTCTTCTCACAAAAAAATGATGTCAAAATATTATTAAGTTGATTGAAGTTTATTCATGAAAATGTTTTTGAAAATGCATGGACCTAAGTCCAAGTTTATTATGAAAGTGGTTCAAGTTTCAAAACAAGAGGAGTTTTCAAAAGGAGGAAGAAGATTTTTGAAATTAAAGAAGATGGGAGGAGAAGAAGAGACTATCCTAAAGCATAAGGTAAAAGCTAGGGATGAGAACCATCTAACCAACAAAAATCCAATACTTGACACTATGAGCCAAGATAGAATTCTCATTCTTTGGATTGAAACCAAGCAAGCAATGATACTAGACCTCTTGAAAGAACCAAACTTCAAGTGTATTAAGTCTTCATAAAAATTGGGTAGAGTAACTGCTGTATACGGATGAATTCCAGATTACAAATAAAGAGTGTAATCACAATAACCTGCACACAAAACAAACAAAGAACACAATGCCTTGAGGTAAACCTCAAGAGCTCCAGACAAAATAATCAGATAAGGTCACAAGGTCTTCAATCATATGCCAATGTTTCTAATCCTAAGTCCAAAAATTCCAATGCTCCATAATGCCAAGGATAGTAACCAAATAGTCCAAGTATCATTAAATATTTTTAGGGTTTATGTTGATTATTAGGTGTTTTGAAAAAGAAAGTAAAGCTCAAGTGAGCAAAAATAAAAATGACAAGAAAGTAAATACTCAAATGAGCAAAGATGAAAATGACATGAAATGTAAATGTTAAAAGTAAATAGTGCATAAAAATAAAATGAGCATATAATAAAAATAAAGGATAAAGTCAATTATTAGTGATTAGTGGTTAGTTGGATTATTATCTTGAAACTTACATTTGGAACTCATTAGAGGATTGGTAGAACCAAAGCCTCCACACAACAAGTTGCATTTGCTTTTTGTCAAGTATATCATCTATTTGGAATCCTCGTGAGTACCGTTTAATGATCAATGATGTTTAAGTGATCCGCGTTGACCAAAGGTGTTGTAGATCCATTAGAGGATTGGTAGAACCAAAGCCTCCACACAATGAATCTCAAGGTTATTGGATCAAAGAGATCAAATTAACATACTTGGTCTTGCAAACATAAGTTTGGGCCACGAATGATCATTTATTCGAATTGGGACAAATTTTAGCGTTATGTTAACAAATCGTAAGTGGACTTATATAGAAGTCGTACCTATTTTGAGGCCGGTTAATAGCAATCTATGCACCATTTGTTTTGAGACATGATATAGAGATCATGCTCCAATAACACTTAGTGCAATAAGAAAAGGGATGAGATGAAGAGGGGTGGGAGAGAATATACAAACCACTTTTGAATTTAATTTAATCAAACTATTATTAAAATCATTCATCCATTTTTGTGGAGTTAGACTCAACACCATAGATCCAATGATGTTAATAAAGTTCATGATAAAAAATTTAACCCAAGATCAGCCAGAAAATAGTCACAAAATAATATTACATTTAATATATACAAAAAAAAGTTTTAAAAAAAGTTTTAAAATAGAAATAAAAGAGAAAAATATCAACTATATTCAAATTAATTAAAAAATAAAAAGTAAGACCATAGAAAAATTAGAAAAGGACTCAAATGATTTTATAAATTTTTTGGTAATTTTTTAAAGTCAGAAACTATTTTTAAAATTAAAAGAAATGAGTAAAATAAACCAAAAATGAAAAAAAATACCAAATTCAGAAATAAAAAAATAAGTGAGGTCACCAATATTTGTCACAATATCATTGGATCATTCCATAATTTTTTTAGAATTTAAAAATGCATAAAAGTATTTTTAAACATTTAAAACAATTCAAATAAAGTGAAAATTTATAAAAAATACCAAAACACAAAATTAAATTGTGAAAAAATAAAAATCAGAAAGAGAATAATCAAAAATATTTTTCAGAATTTTTTCAGAATTTTTGGACTAAAAATGAATTTTTTATGATTTTTTGAAGTTTAAAAACAATTAAATATAAAAATCAGAAAAGAAAATAAAAACCAAAAAAATATGGGCCATCTGATCAATGTCAAAACGCGTTAGTAAACAGATCAAGTGGACCTGGCGCGCTGTGCATGTTATGGACTTTAGTGAATAATGCATAGGATCATTAATTAAAGCAGATTTCAAAAAACACAGATGGCGCACCATCATTGGTTGGAAGATGACACGTTGGTCATCTTCAACCTCCAGCCAACGCGAATTATAGGTCTCTCAAACTGTAAAATCAGAAGCTCAAACCTATGTCATTCGCTTCGTCTCTTCAAGACGAAGACAACCACACCTTCGCGACAAATTTATATAAATTGTAGCTCAAGCAATTTGGAAGGAAAGTTTTGAAAAGGGATTTGAAATTTCATGGTCAAAATGTGTTTCCAGTCAAAAGCAAGTGTTGCGACTAGAACCAGGGAAATGAGAGCATCACAATAATATCAAAGTTTTGAAGAATTGATGAAGGAATCTACCTATTGAAGTTGAGTTGCAGAGCTCTGAAATTGGACTTCTATGGAGCAATATAGGGCACAATTCTTAAATGTAATTATATGGTTAGCTTCAGAGAAGATCAAGGAAGGTGAATTGATGGAAAAATTGGATTGAAAAAGGCTTGAGAATGGATTTTGAAGTTGCCTAATTTTGAGTTATGGAACAAGTTTGGCTGGGTGATTATGGCTATCCAAGCTTGAGGAAATGAATGGGGGATGACCCTCTATTTATAGGGAATCAAATGGAATGTCCAGGCGTGTGAAATGATGAAGTTTGGAGGGAAATTGTGTGAAGTTGCAAACAAGAAAAGTGTGACTTCTAATTTGATAAAAACTCATCAAAAATACGCGTTTTGCTATGCTAATCACTTCTGGAAGTTTACTAAACATGTTCAGAAGCAAAAACGCGTGGAAAACTAAGTGTTTAGAAGCCAAATCAAGGATTTCAAACTTGACTTGGTGAAAAATTCAGTTTCAAATTGCCAACTTCTGACCAATGGCATTCTCAGCTCAAGGGGCCTTAGGGCATGATTCTTGATGCTTTAGAAAGATGAGGCTACAAGATTTGCAATGGAAAAATAATGGAGACAAATGGATGCTTGAGCTGAAAGTTGTAACGAGACAAAGTTGGGAAAAAAAGGTTGACTTTCCATACTTAGAAATATTTCAAGTTTTTCTTCAAACATGACTTATAATGTCTTGCATCCAAACATAGCCTTCCACTTGGAATTTCCTATTGACCAAAAAATATGGCATGAAGTAGATCTCTTGAATGACATTTTGAGACTTGAACCATTCAAAATCTCCAAAAATTGAGAGAGTTAAGAATTTTTTAAGTTGGCAAAAAATCATGAAATGACCTATAATATTTTGTATCCTTAAGGCAACTTCCATCCATTTTCTCACTTTGAACATAAAAGAAGGCATAAAGTTCACATCCTCAAGATAATTATGGAAAAAGAATGGACTCAAGGTGATAAAAATTGACCAAGTTATGATCATTTAAAATCACACATGGAAAATTGGGGATTCATTTGGAGGACTTGTAATCTTTCTTCTTCATCAAGTTTCTTCCACATGAAAACTCCTTGGAACTTTTGAAGTGATTATTGATGTTAAGTTGGGGGAGGAAATGGAGAAGTGGGATAGGTTCTTGGAGGAGGAGAGGGAGAGGTTGTGGCAGATGGTGTAGGAGAAGTTATCGGAAGAGGAGAGGGAGAGGTTGTTGTAAACGGTGCATGATAAGTTTTTGGAGGAAGAGAGGGAGAAGTTGTTGCAAACGGTACATGAGAGTGTCCAGAAGGAGAAATAGGAGTGAGAGAGTATGAATGAGAAGAAGAGGACCTAGAAGTGTGCCCGTGATGTTCTTGAGGTATAAGTTATATTTTATTGTTATTATTGTTTGCGTATTTCAGTTTTGGATTGTATTTATGTTGTTTTTATGTTGCAGAAATTGAGTTCGTTAGGTATACTCGGCCACAAAAATTCAAATCAGATGGAAATTTGAGAGAATTTGGTTGAGAAAGTTATGGGTGGTACAAGCGTGACACATAGTTTTTCTGCCAACCAGGGCAGTGTTGAACCCTCACCATCAAATCATGACAGCCTTCGGAGACTGGAGATGATGATGTTGAGTATTGAAATCACTACTATGGGTATTAAATTAAGTCATGATCCACAATAGTCGGTGTTTCTTAACAAGACTTCATGACATGAATTTTTGGAGGGAGATGAGGAACTAGACGAGTCCATATTGTAAATTTGGTCATCGTAAGTATAATTTTATGTTGATTTCTATTTATATACATACATTCTTGTACTTTAACATGAATATTTGACCTTGCAGGTACATCCATGAGTTCTGTTTAGAAAGGAATATTCTAAACAAGTATTATATCTTAGATGCTACGAAGATTGCTCTTACTCG
The DNA here is from genome assembly GCA_948472305.1 of Vicia faba. NCBI lineage: Eukaryota > Viridiplantae > Streptophyta > Magnoliopsida > Fabales > Fabaceae > Vicia > Vicia faba. The sequence goes on along the minus strand of OX451741.1, from coordinate 629,123,453 downwards.
CAATTTTCCAGGTAACGAAGTTAGAATTTACTTACAAGATAAGTTGATGGAGAGAGGGAGCATCAAATATTGTTATGTAGCCATGTTTTACCGCGAGTAAGTATATAGTAATTTGTGTTTTCATTTATAAATCAATTTTATCCATATTATTAATTATTTTGAATGTTTATGCAGTCGATATTGGAAACTACTTGTCATATGTCCCAAGAAAAATAGTATATTTGTGTTTTGCTCGGTGCACTCGACACTTCCCGATGTTATGGTCAATTTTTTGAATGTGTAAGTTGTATTATTTTATATACTCAAATTTAACTTTATAATTGAATAGTTTTTATTCATGTTTAATTTTAACCTACACATGTAGAGCGATGAAGGAATATAATGCGCGAAGAAGAAATCTTATGGGTAAAAAGTCAAACGTTTATCACCCAAGAGTAAGTATAGTAATTGTGCTATTTGACATTATATTAATTATGTGTATTAGTGTGACATTAATAAATGTGTTATATTTATAGTGGCAAAAACAAACTGATGCCCATTCTTGTGGATATTATGTCATGAGATATATGTTCCATATTGTCTCCGATGGCATTACACAAGGATGGATGAAAAATAAGGTATTAGCTTAATCTATGTTATGTATACTTCTTAAACTTTTTTTTTAACTAATCATAGTTTAAATTTTATTCTAATTATAGGATCTTAACAACTAAAAACTATATTCAACAGAGGAAATTGATGATATTCGATCACGTTGGGTCAGTGTCTTCTTATCTCATTATGAAGCTCGAGAATAAGAACAATAGTTTATGTTGGTTGCTTATTATTTTGTATATGAGCAGAGGCTTTCTTATTTTGTCTTGATGATAACAATGTTAATTTGCACACTTGGTTTGAAATGATATATGATATTCTGTTACATATTTTGTAGTTTCTGTGTAAAAAATAATAGTGACAGGCTAATAGATTTATCATAATGATATGATACAGACCAATAAAAACGATACAGGCAAAAAATGATACAGGGGGGCAATGAAATTGATAAATACAACCAAAAAACTTCATATTAAACCCTTAAGTTTTTATCAATAACCGAGGTAAATTAATACCTTATTACCTCTGAATATAAACAAAATCGATAGCTATATGAAATGCGACAAAACGTAGAAAATAAAATATATGTAGTTCCTAGGGATCAAACCCATTACCTTTTCAATTTGAACCTCGGTTTTTAAAACACCGAGGTGTTAAGTAGAGACTTTTCATGACGACCTTACTAACTTTGTCTGATTTGCCGAGGTAAAACATCTTTCGTGTCCGATGTAACACCCCAATTCTATCCCAAGCACTTATGCAAAATAAATCAGAGTTATAAAACTTCAATCATACAAATGAATCGGGACGTCACAAATTCTTCTAACAAAATTCATTGCATTCATCGTGGATTCATAACACTTTTTCAAACATCGGATGAACCATCAACATAACATCTTTAATCAAATAAATCAACATCTACGCAGCGGAATTCTTCAATAACATCTTTAAACAAAACAACAACTATGAAACATCTCATATTCAATAATAATCAATTTAAAGTTCAACAACTGAAAAACAACAATCTAAAATCAGCAAGCGTTCATCCCCCCGATTGTTAGATATCAGAGCAATGACACCGACTCGAACTACTGAAGGTATACAACCTTCACTCTCGATTTCCTGCACGTTACCAACATAAGGGCAACATTCAAACAGAAGGGGTGAGATATCTAACAATATAATAAAGCGCATGATAATTAATATATTAAATTAGATCAACAACATCACCACTTCTCATCTCATAATCAACGACAAACTCATCAATAATATACATTCATCAACACCAAAATACACTTCTTTATGAAATCATATAATGTGACTCAATACTATGCAAATGCATGTGGTATCATTGGAGCATAACTCCCATCTCAAAAATTTGCCAATTAATAGAGGCATCAACAAGGCATAGCCTTCATCTCAAAATTTGCCAATCCAGGCCATCTCAACGAGCATAAGCTCCATCTCAAAAATGCAATGCATGCGAAACCATCATGAATGTGATATCAACACCCAAATTAACAACATCTCAAATCATCTCAAACATCTCAAATTAACATCTCAGATCATCAAAGTAATTTATCAAGCATAATTTATTTATTATAACTCATCAACACCATATTAATAACTTCTCATTAACAACTTAGCAGCGTTTTAATTCCACAGTAATTCACCACTACCATCCTATAACTCTGACGTCATTACTGTCACTATCCTACTGTTATAGCTCAAACAATAGCTTCTAAGCATCTAACTTCCACATTCTGCATAAAACAACGTAAGGCCAACACAGCTTCTGACCACGTAACCTCTAACCAACACAATTTCTAATAACATAGCTTCTAATGACACAATCTCTAAGGCGATACAATCTTATGACTACTATCACTTCTGACTATCACAACTTCTGACTAACCCAACCTCTGACCAGATACAGCTTCTGATCATCACAGCTTCTGATGACACAATCTTCTGACCAGATACAACTTCTGATCACCATAACTTCTGACCAATCCAACTTCTGACCAGATTCAACTTCTGATCACCACAACTTCTAATGACACGATCTTCTGACAACATAACTTCTAACCAATACAACTTCTAGCATCAGAACCTCTATTTTCTAATAATTCAACACAACTTCTAACATCAGAATTTCTACCTTTCACCAAGTCACACAACCTCTAACATCCTACGTCTAACACCAGAACTATTATCAACCTAATTAGGAATAGTACGCCTAACGACATCCCTAATTAATTCATCGTTCTAACACAACAGCACCTGGTATCATTCTAGCATAATTCTACGTTTTCTGTGCTACAGTATTTCTGCATTTTCATAACTAAAGCCTTAGAATTTAATCTAATCATGGTAATTCATCACCCATAATAACCCAATAATCTCACAGCATTTTAATCAGCATCAAGACATCAATATTCATCCAAAAATTCATCAATTCTCATCATACATCAATCAATATATTCTCAATTCAAGAACAAAACAACAATCACCACTAACCCCACCTATCAATCATCATAAACCCAATTATAGAGTCAGAACCCCACCATTACCTTGGATTGAAGGTTGCTCTACAAATTTCCGGTTGGATTCTCGTTCTTGTCGTTTCCCACTTTCACCAAGAGTTTGCACGTCCTTCACAATCCTTATTTCTTTCTACTGCTTCTTTCTATTCCTTCTAACAAATAATAAAATAACTCTATTATTCTATTATTGCTTATTGGGCTTAGAACCAATACACCCCCTTATTACTTCTACTCTCTCAAAATAAGTCCACATTAAATAATATTGCACTTCTAATATTATTCCACTACATAATATTACATCTCTAATATTATTTCTCCACTTAATAAAACAAATCCAATTATAATTATAACACAGTTTCATAAATATTCCAAAAAATAATTTAATTAAATAATTAATTAAATTACAGGTGTTACATCCGATGTTACAATGACTTTTTGTAGTAGTGTGAGTTCTCATCGCCCCAAAAACATACAGATAAACATAGCCATACACAAATAGAGTATAAATATTCCAATTTTTTATTTTTGCCTTATGGAGCCACCACAAATAATCAATCAATATCAAGGCATCACCAGGACAAACCAGTTTATAAATTATACAATTTCATATATTCTCGCCTTATGGCGTAACTATTGTTAATTCAATCAATTTGCCTTATCAAAAGGCATCAGCACGGTTATCAAATCAACATCAATGGATCAAATGAGAATACATATCATATTAATAACGAGTAAAAGAAAACATTACCAATCACTCGCCTCAAAGGTTTTGCCCAAACCTTTTTGGTCGCAAACATCATACATACAAAAAACAAAAAGGGAGAAGGCAGAAGGCAAAATAACTCTCACTATCCCTCTATTTAACCACCCTATATGAATAATTCCCCTTAACTCAAATTTGCAAATTGATGAAGCTTTTGGAATTTGGAATTATCTCTCTGTTCCTTCCCACGATCGCTTTAAATCTTCCGTCTTTTTTTCTCAAATTTTTCACGATCTCACTAAAGTTCCCCTCAACTTAACTATTTATTTAACCTAATTTGATTCATTCTCCTTACACACCTTAATTTTACTGCACCCCTATTCTTTATATTTTCTAAAAATTCTAATTTATTTTATTTTATTTTAAATCAATTAGTATTCTAATTTAATTAAAATAACACTAAACCCTAATTTTATCTATTATCTCTATTATCCAAATTAATTAATTAATTTCTAATAATTTCACTAAACCTAAATAATTTCCACAAATATCAGTTAAACTAATTAAATTATTCTAACTCTCCAAAAAAATATAAATCATCAAAATAAAATAATTAATAATAATAATAATAAAATAATATTAATTCTAAGATAATATTACTTTAATTTCTAATAACTCTCCAACACACAATAAACCAAACATTTTTCAATTAATTAACTAAAATCACTCTAAAACTCAAATTAAAGTATTAAAATAATATCTACCTAATTTAAATGTAAAAATATAAATGTAAAGAAGTCATGATGACAATCCTAATTAAACTCTAGCTTACGTGTCAATCTCACAAAAATTTAAGCTTATGTGTTAGTCTCACAAAAATCTAAACATATTTCAAATGAAAATGATAATAAAATTGATATAATTACAATATTTTAAAGTTGATATAATTTATGGGTTATGATAATAATACTCTTCATATTTATATTCCTACTCCAATTCCAATAATAAATTAAAAAATTAAACTCATAAAACTCTTCATACTTTTTATTTTAATTCAAAGAATAAAAAAGTTATTTTAATAATCACTAACATTATAATCAATGCACTACAATAATGATAATATATAAAAACAAAAAAAATATTTTAATAATTATCAAATATTAACTAATGCACTACAATAATGAGTTTATCTTTATGAATTTATATTTATTAATTTGTAAAAAAAGATCAAATTATTTTTATGAGTTTGTAAATTTTAAATGTTTTAATTTAAAATTTTTGTCTTAATTGAAAATAATAAAAAAAATTGTCTAGGTTGATCTAATAATTAATTAATTATTTATTTTTAACTAAAATATTTAATTTTTGAAACTTTTGTATTATATTAATATTAAATGTTTATAAATATCATTTTCATATATTTCTTGTTTTTATATCAATAATCTTTTCACTATTATTTTATGTATTTTCTATCTATCACCGTCCACTTATCCACTATATTAATACTAAATTTTAATTAACATTATTAATTTATAATAAATTAAAAAACCAAAAGATAAAAAGGTAAATTAATTATTTAAAATATTTGTATCAGTTAAATTAAATTTGTAACTATTAAGTTAATAAAAATATTATTGTCATTAAGAGATTAATTAGTTAAGAAATTTATAACTATAAAATTAAAGAAAATAATAAAATATCATATATATATATATATATATATATATATATATATATATATATATATATATATATATATATATATATATATATATATATATATATATATATATATATATATATATATATAAACAAAAGATTTTAATACACAAAAATTTATTTTTAATTTTTATAATTAACTATTTTTTATCTATTTTTAATTGTTGAGTAGAAATTATTTACTACTAATTATTATTTTTCTTTACTCTATGTAAGATACAAAGATATACGATTATTAGACTATTAACTTCATTAACATTATATAATAAAATAAGTTATACGAAACTTTTTAAAATTTAATAAATATTATATTATAGTTTTGTATATAATTTTTTTTAATGCAACTCTCAAATGATTTTTTATATAAAAACGGTTAACTTTTGTCATTAATTTTTTATAATTTATATCATAATTAATATATTTGTGATATATTAATATGATTAATATTATTGACCATTTTAAAATGGAAGAGAATTATGAAAGTTAAGAGTAAGAATATATAAAGTCACGGGCAAAATAATTTAAAATAGGTAAAACATTTTTAAAATAAAATTATTAAAAATGAGAGAATATATAGAGTTAAACTAAAATTAAAGGAGGATTGAATTGATCAAAGTTTATATTGATTAAAAAATAATAAATAATAGGATGAACAATTTTAAAAATTTATTTAAAACTAATTATTTAATTAAATAAGTTTATTTATAAATGAGATAATGTATGAATATAAATAATTTTAAATGTCATGTATGACTAACTAATTTCATATTTATCTTCTTTTTTTTATAATAAAATAATAATTTCATTTATTTGATAAATTTTATTAAATTAAAATATCTAATTATGATCGTTACTATTTGATTCACATTGACATTATTTAAGGTAGAGTTTATTCTATATTATATTGTTATTTAAATTCATATTTATGGTTGAATTTTAATTGATTTTATAATGATATTTAAGAGGGATAGAGTGACTCACCAACTTATATCAGTTTATAGGCTTATTTTATCTCACTAAACTCTATTTGTTCTTATGTTTTCTTTTTCATTTTCATAATTTTCTATTTTTCGTTAGATTTTCTTTTTTATTTTAATAATCTTCCATTATATATATATATATATATATATATATATATATATATATATATATATATATATATATATATATATATATATATATATATATATATATATATATATATATATATATATATATATATATATATATATATATATATATATATATATATATATATATATATATATATATATATATATATATATATATATATATATATATATATATATATATATATATATATATATATATATATATTTTGAAGATATATTTGATAATTTTATCGAAAGATTGATTTTTATGTGGTAATTTTTTTATGTTCTATATTTGTTATTCATCTTCTTACAATTGACATTATAATTTTGAATTACTCTTTTGAGATGGATTGTATTGTAGAAAATAGTTTGACAATTTAAATATTGTATATGAACAACAATATGAATAACAATATGTTTAAAAGTAATAAGTCTTTGAAGTATTATGTTTTAGAATTACAAGTTGAATGTAATTGTGCTATTTAAAAGTCTAATGGTTAACTTGTTGTTTGTCTTAGTAAAAGATCTAATATTATTGTAAGTTATCTTCGTGTGTTGAAATTGTCTTTGAAGAACTATGTTTTAGTAGGAGTGATGGTTTATTTTTTGGATTAATTTTCACATGTAAATTAGCTACAAATATTTTTTAAGTTTTCTTTGCCTCATGTTCTATTAGATTTTTATTAAGACCAAGAATATTAATAATATTATAATTATTTATTAGTAATTTAAATATTTAATCTATTTTTGTTATTATATAATTAGATGTTTGTAATTATATTTTGTACTTATTTTATTTTAATAATAGCTTAATTTATATAATTTTTGTTATTATAATATAGATATTTCTATAATTTATATTTATTTTATCTTAATAGTTATATTACTATTTAAACTAGAGTAATCATTATTAAAAATGTTTCATTTTTTTTATAGTTTATGGTTATTTGGATACAATTAATTTTAGTATCTAATTTTTTAAAATCAATTTGTGTCATTCCTAAAAATAATTAAATTTTATTTTTGATAACTAAATTATAACTTTATTATGTTTAATTTTTAAATAGATTGAAATTCATCAATTTTTACTTATTAAATAAATTTGCAATATATATATATATATATATATATATATATATATATATATATATATATATATATATATATATATATATATATATATATATATATATATATATATATATATATATATATATATATATATATATATATATATATATATATATATTCTATAAGTGAAAAAAATATAAAAGAAAAAACATCAATTATTTGTTGAGTAATCTAAGTTTCATATAATAATATACATAAAATGATATCCTCTATCTTTCTTCAATTAATGATATGATAAAATAAATATAAATTTGTAAAATAAATCAAAACATAAATATTTTTTAATGAATTATTTATTATTTACTAAGGTGAAAATAAAAGTAATATAAAATTAAATATAATATTATATTAGTAAAATGACAATATACTCTAATAAAATAGTAAGTTTAGAATTTATTAATTAATAATTTGTATAAATATAATGTCTGAAAAAGAGTAATATTGTATTGTAAAATTTTTGTTTTTTAAAAAAGAAAAGAAATCAAAGGTAGTGTGATGGAAAGAAAATCTTCTAAAAACTTTGTATTAATACAATGAGTGAGTTAAAGAATATAAAAAATAGTAGTTCAAAGGTTGGTGCGGTGAGAAAAATATATTTTTAAAAATATGAAAATAACTGTTGATAAAAAGTGTAATTGAACTTTTTTATTAATTAAAATTTATCATTAATATAATGAGTAAATAAATCTCACATATAAAATAGAATTCAAATTTTATGATTTCTTATAAATAAACGTCTAGAGAATATATCTATGTAAGTAGATATAATATAAATAAGTGTAATTTATTCTCACATATTATTAATTAAAAAAACTTTTTTTTTTTCTAATTTATTGTCTTTCACATTAAAAAAGTTAATAGTTGCAAACATAATCTAAAAGCCTACACAATAATTTTACAAAGCAAAAATTAAATATCAACTATTATGAAAAATATATTTTTATTTCTAATATACCTGTGCGAAGTACGGGCCGGCGATCTAGTTAATACTATTAAATTTAAAATTGAGGTGTTACAACTTACACATTAAATGCGACACGGCGATGAAAGACAATATTAATAGTTGATTAGAATTACATATTACTGATCAATGATAGTACATAAGAACAAGTCGATGAAATCTAACTCCAACAAATTTTCTTAATTGTTAAACACAAAAGTTTCATTTACTTTTTATCATTTTAATATTCATTAACAATTAACATTTGAAAAACAATTCTTAAAATCATAAAAACTATTAAACATGCTTTAAACCACTATCAATCTCTATGGATAAAATAAAACTTATTTATTTTTGTTCTACAAATCTTTTTTCGGAGGATAAGATATCATGTAGATTAACTTGAATTTGTGACAATGATCTCCTGTTTGATTAAGTGACTACATTAACATAGATAATATGTTTCTCAACAGAAAATCACTCACTACTAAAAAAACACATTTAACGTGGATTGAATTTAAGGTGTAACTTCAATTTCACAAGCAAGGTAATAAAAGGGGCCATAACAAGTGTGCCAATTTTCCTCTCGATTTTAAATCCACTGAGGGAAAAAAATTGTACATGTAGTGGGTTCGATCTCTAGAAACTGCTAATTTATTTTATTTAAAGGCTCTACTTTACCTCTCGGTTATTAGAATAATCAAGGATATATATATATATATATATATATATATATATATATATATATATATATATATATATATATATATATATATATATATATATATATATATATATATATATATATATATATATATATATATATATATATATATATATATATATATATATATATATATATATATAAAGTTTCTTTATTTTACATTATTTTCGTTTGAATCTACAAGTAAAAATATATAATAAATTTTAAATTGAATTCATCATCATCACTGTCAGTGAAGATTAAATATTGAATCCTCGTTTCATTGAGTCTAGGGGAAGATCAAATATTGAAAATTACATGCATTTTTCTATGATATAAAACAAAAAAGGGTTAGATAAATAAAATAAATATTCAATTATATGATAAGAGACTATGTAAGTAAACCAACCTTGAACCAAAATATTTTTTTGCTCTTGAAATCCATCGTAGAGAATTTTCCCAAACTTATTTAAGCTTCAATATTTTAATGACAAATGCTTTCATTATCAATGTTTGACATTCAGAATGTTTGTAATTCAGATATATAATTTGGCATCAGCCTTGTGAATGACTGTCTTTTAGGTTTTACGAGGATCGCTAATGTTTCTCAAGAATTAATGCGGTGACAGTGTCTTGAGCATTGATATTGACGCGTTCGAAAATCCTATGGAATAGAAAACACTAAACCTAGAATGAAAACACAGGATTGCAAGCGCAATACCTATCAGATAAGCTGAAATCCACCAGAATAAAGAAAATTTTGAATTTTATTATAATGAACGATAATCCTTATGATCACTCTAAATATTTTTAAATACATAAAACAAAGAAACCCTAATGGGTCTTATAGACCTTTAATCCAAAACAAAAAGTAAATAAATAAAACAAAAAATTGTTGAAATTGTGGAAAATAGTAAAATGTTATTTTTGGGTCTAAAACAAACTCTAATGGCTTAAAAATCCCATAGGTCATTACGAATAAGTGTGTTGAACTCGTGAGCTAATTCCTTTTTCGAAAAGGTATAATACGAGTCATTATGACATCAGACGTCAAACTTACGTAAATTTTGCCACACTGTTTCGACGCCTGACTTCTCCTTTGTTATGTGCAGCCAACCCTCCTACATCAGGTACTCTCTAAATGTACGAAAAATATTTGTTTAAGGACGACAAAAAAACAAAAAAACACGTATTTTTGTTAGTGCATGAGACACTTTTACTGAGGAGAGAAAGAGAGAATAATAAAGGAAATAAGGATTATATTATTCACTTGAATTCTGTTGTATAATTCTGTTGTATAAAATAAGGATACGCATTATGACTGTTTATATTCAAACCTAATTAGGTTTGAGATTACACAACTTAGATTATATTTAAATATTAAAACTAATCAAATCTAATCTAATATTTCAACAATTTTTACCTTCGATTATCATGAAAAAACGAGATAAAACAGTTTCTTTTTAAATAAAAATATAATATAATAGGTATTTTCACCATCATTTTCTAATAACACTGAGGTAATATATTGCTTTTATTTCCAAAAAATATTGAATGAATTTTTTTTAAATAACATATATTATTATTTTTTTCAATTTTTTTAATATTCACCAATTCCTTTGGGTGTTGCAATAATCATAGAAAGGATTATATTCTAAACAACATTCTAGTATGATTAAGAAGAAATTTCTCAATATTGTCAACGAAGAAAGTAATATATATTATAGTAAGTTTTTTTTATTGACAACTGTGAAAATTTATTTTAAAATAAAAAATATATTTTCTTTTACAGTAAATACTGGTAAGAGAGGAAAACAATAACAACAACAACAACAACCCAACAATAATAACAATAACAACAACAATAACAATAACACCATTATGTGAGATAGATTGCAAGAACAGAAAAATAATATGTTAAAGATTGGTGGAAAAACAACAACAACACAAAACAAATAAAAAATATCTTGCAATTCATCTCAAAGAATAATGTTTACAAATATGGAGCGGTTGAATATCTGAGTTAAGTTTAGGGTAAAACTTAGTGAAAAAAATATTTTATAGTAAAATCTGGATATCATACCTCTCGGTTATTTGAGAAACCGATGGAATAGAATATTTAATAATTAAATAAAAAGAAATATGACATTTGTAAAATAAAAAATAAAAAATTGTATTGCTGGGATTTGAAGTATATACCCTGAATTAGTTTACTCTTTTGTTTTATATATAAATCAAGGAAATAAATGATAATTTCTTAGAAAAATTAATATAGTGTTGTTAGCTGGGAATTTCGACCAGGTTAATAAAGAAACTTTTACATTTTAAAATTTCCATAAGATGGCTGAAAAAAGAGCTTTAGTCGAAGTATATTACTAGATATGCATCGAAGATAGTTTGAAAGACAAGTTTTTTATTTGGTCAAGAGGGCGCATTTTCGACGGCCACGTGAGAAAATCATTGCTGAAGGCTTGAGCGGGATTATTTGAAATTCGAAAGTAGTTTCTTTGGATAAAAAGGGCGCGTGGAAGCCTTAGAGTGTTGAAAGACATGCAAGAAGCAACGTGGTCTTTTCTTAGAATAGTACCGTTATGGTTAGGACATTATAAATAGCTCCTTAGTGTTAAGGAAAAAAGGGAGGTCATAATTCGTACAAAGTTACTCACAAAAATACTCAAGTACCAAGTTAAAGAGAAAGAGTTTCGTTGAGAATGTACGTATGACCTCACAATTTTATCTTTGAAATTGCACTTATCAACATAATTTTCTTTCAAACCATTCTTTTACATATTCCTGCAATTGTTCTTAAATTCTTTATGTTCTGTCGATTTGTTTTACTTTCCTGCAAAGCGTTATAAACCAAATTCCTTCTAAAAGGATTTTTCTTTACAATCAAGTCATTTAATTCCAGTATTAAGTCTTTTTATTGTCAAATATTTACATTCAACCCTTTTTCGTTTAATTAAGATGCTTCGTCTAAACCTTTATATTTGAATTTAATTTAAGAAGTCTTGTATTCCAAGCCTTTACACAAACACATGCGCAAGTATCATGTCATATTTTACATAAGCCCTCAAGAAAGTGTTACAATTAACGTTAAGACAATGTCCTAGGATCAATCTAGTCGATCCTGCAAGTAACCATACATATCAAATTTGTTTGGAAGACTAGCGGTTGTTTCGCCAGAAATCACTGCAAACAAATTGGCACACCCAGTGGGATTGTGTCATAACGTTTAAGGGAAAACCAGTGGTAATCATAACAGAGGGTTTAAAACACTATTTTCTGGTAAAATATGCAAAAGTGTTATATGAACCTTAGGAGTGGCAGAATTACTAGTGAATCTCAACCAATACCTAAGAAAAAACATACCAGAAGAATGGTTAACACAATTAATGATCAAGGAGGACAAAATCCTCCACAAGGATCAGGAACGACCGGTACAAGTTCGACGACTAGTTCCCAGGCCATTCCAGCATCAATAGGATCAATGGCCGCAACTAATTCAAATCCACCTTACACAGGAACTGCTTCTGTGGCTAGTGCGACCAACGTGCCCCCCTTCGGGGGTACATCAGAATCTCTGTCGAATACTCAAAATGGTCCTGTTTTGACATATTTAGGAGGCCAAATACCACCTTCGACACCCCACAGGCCGCCAGGATTCGAAAATTTTAGGCCTTGGACAGAACAGCCATATGGAGGGCCCTCATCATCATTCATGAGAGGTATACACAATGGCACTTCCACATATACACAACCCAACATAAGTACTTTTTCGCCGATTCAAAATGTTGGTTCAATTGGTCGAAGCGCCCAAAACCAAGGCCTATCAGCCCAGATGCCTGCTTTAACAACAAATACCCAAGCAACACTTAGACAATAAATGGACGCTAGTAACCAAGATATGGTTGGAATATTGGCGAGGGAAATGAATACTATCTTTTCTCCCCTAATCCAGAATATAAACATAACCAATAAAGAAAACACCCAATCATACCAACAGTTGTCAGCGCATATGGCGCGAATAGTAGATTTCTTTGGGAACCCCCAACCACCTGTTCGACGCAGGCAGAATATCATAGGGGTTCAAGAAGAACCAACCATAAACCAAGTTCAACAACCTAGACAGAATTTCGTCGAAGAACCAAGAATTGAACCAATAGGTATTCGACAGCCAGACCCTGAGGAACCACTGAGGAGAATAGCCATGGTCAATAGAGGCCAAGATGCAGATGGAGTTTTTCATAGAGTGAGACAATACCACCATGTTGTACCCCAAAATTTGCCCTCTCATGTTTTCAAAGGTCTTCCCTTACATGGTTGGTCACAAACACTTTCCTAACAAAAATAAAGTTTTTTTTGAAGATGAACAAAATGTCTTTCGATTGGCATCTGGGAAAAGTCTTCGATTGGGTATCCAAAATCCTCCGATCAGGCTTGGTTCACCAGTCTTCGATTGGGCATTTGGCACTCTTCAATCAGGCTTTGATTAGTAAGCTTCGATTAGGTGTTTGGAACCCTTCGATCAAGCTTTGGTCTGCAAGTCTTCGATTGAGCGCTGGACCTCCTTCGATCAAGCTTTGATGTGCAAGTCTTCGATTGAGCGTTGGACCTCCTTCGATCAAGCTTTGATGTGCAAGTCTTCGATTGAGCGCTGGACCCCTTCGATCAAGTCAATTTCACAATACTTCGACTAGTACTTCAGAGGGTCCTTCGACTGGAATTTCATACTTTACCTCAATCAGAACATCAGAACGAAATGACCTTCGAAGGGCATTTCAGTGCAAAGTTTCTCTTAATCTAAGATGCTCTAATGAAGGAAGTTCTGGACACTTCGACTCAGAACTTAGACTCATCACAAGGCCAAGGGCTGGTCAAAGTTGTCTAATGGGGAATGCTCTAAATAGATTCAAATTGGACTTTGAAGCTGGCAAAGAAGGCAGATTCGAAGGAAGAAGGATGGCATGACTAAGAAAAAACACATATCCTAATATGTCCAGAATACCCAAAGTTCACAATGGCATGTGTCCCTTACAAATATGCAATCGAAGCAGGGGGAGTCACAATCGAAGGGGCTGTGACTGGAGTAGTTCGAATTGGGACTTTGAAGCAATCGAAGAGAGAAAATTCGAAGGGGCAAGTCATCTTTTGATTTCCATCAAGTTGGAGGCCCAAAACAACTCAGAGCAAGCTGGCAAAAACGCATGATTGGATCAAATATGGCAAGTTTTCATGAAAATCAAATCAAATCTCTCCATCATAATGGACCAAGATTTGATACACAAATGTTGACCTAATTTATTTTGTCCATATAAACCTCAAGCCTCACAAATCACACACACACGTAAGGAACAAATACAAAAACTCTGCACACGTGAAGAACACATACACAAACTCTGCAGAAACGGCGCCACAACCTTGAGAAAAAAAGCTTGAAAAGTGAGAGATCAAAAACAACCTTGGAGGCGAATTCAGACCAAAAGCAAAATGTAGCTCTCCTCCTTAACATCTAGTGGAGCTATACCAATCAACACCAGGTCTTTTCATTGCCTATAACTCCCTGTAAGTATCTACGAATCTTGCTCTGGACATGATATCGTGAAATCATTTTTTTGCATCCTTTCATTGAAATAAATACATATTCATGCTTTGCGTTGCATTTTGAAACTGTTGGCATCACTGAATTTTATTTTCATAGCCTGTAACGCCATGCCCAGTTTTAGGGTTCGTAATCAATGCACATAATTGGTACAGGGATGACCAGGGGGAAGAGACGAGTACGTTGATACTCTTGGATTTCATTTACATGGCCTGGAGAGGGTTTTTGAGATACCCTACGAAACTTCCTGCGGATAAAAATCCGCAGGTAAAAAACCAGGGTCGTTTGAAGAAGACGATGGCGTGTCCTTGTGCTATTGGTCCATTCATACCATTAGCGCGTTTGTTTTATTTACAGGCTTAGCGTTTTGTTTGTTTATATAATATTTGTTTCTTAATTCAATAACAATAATGTAGTGTAGTTAGATTGGTGAAGCGTGCGTTGCAGAACCCCCTGGGACCTGGATTCGAATCCCAGGTCCCCCAAAACTTTGTTGTGTTTTTCCTTTAGGTATTCAGGCGCAACATCCCAAGCGTGGACTACCATACGTCCTCAGATCTCAATGTGCCAGGTGGTTCCAGATCCAGATCCAGTGATCCCGGATGGAGGTTCACCATGAACCCTGGTCAACAAACGCCCAGGCAATCTGAAAGTCAAACGAGGCCGTTCAAATCTGAGCCTGGAATTGCTGAACCAACCTCCCTTTTTCAGGCCCAGCGCCCCCCAAAGTTTGCTTATGTTTTTTATTTTATTTTCATATTTCTTTTGTTTTTTTATTATTATTAAAAAACTAACTAATTAATTAACAAACTAACCTTTTTTTCATAAAAAAATCAGAAACCCAAAAAATAATATTTATTTTCATCATTAATTTTTATTTTTGTAAATAAACCATTAATCAATTAATTTAGTTTTTTTAATTAGGTTTAATACTAACATATTTTGCAATAAATTAAAATTGACTTAGAATTAGGTTTTTTAATATTTTCACCTTTTTTTAATTTTATTTCCTTAATCAAAATAAAAACTCAAAAATATTTTCTTTAATTCCATTATTAATTTAGACTTAATTCTTAAATCCAAAATAATAAAAAATATGTTTTATTTGAAAAAAGGGTCAAAACCCTAAAGGACATTCCGATTCAATTTTCTCGCACGTATTATTTTTGATCTATATTTGTGTAATTGCTCCGAGGATGTAATAGTTTTAACTTAGGACTTTATTTACCGCTTTTATTTACTTTCCCGCATTTAATTTCAAGGGTTTGTTTTTGGCGATGTAAATACCCGACGCCTTGTAATAGCTTAGCTTTATTTTCCGCTATTTATTTTCCGCAACCATTAACTGCTAGATGTATGCTAATTAGGCTATGCATGACAAGATTAACTCTTAACTTAAAATCAACAGTAGCTCACCATGACATGCAAAGATAATATAACTGAAAATTGACACACTTGCACATGCCACTCTTAGGGTACGCCTCACTTGGTTGCCTCGAACGTGGTCATTGAGTATAGGATATTTTAGAGGTCTCCCTCTTGTCTAAAGATCATAGTTGCCTCGAAACAGTTGCCTCGGAAAAATGATCTAAGACATTAGGGTTACCGCTAAGGCGTCCTAACATTGCTTTAGTGACCACACGTCCCTTAAATCGAATTGACCCGAAAACTCCAACGACGGTGCTACCTACTCCTCAATAGTGGGATAGTATTGTCTAAAGGATATTTGCACAGTTTAATTCCTTTTTGAGTAGGTAGATGTTCTTAAGTACTTGCTCTTTTAAAACCAAACAAAACTTTTCGCACTTACACTCTCTTCAAAAATAAAACTCTTTTCAAAACCCACAAACACAAAGAAAAGCAAACTTTTGAAAACATAGTGAGCAAGTACCTAAGAGCCCGTGGATAACCACGGATAGAAAGGGTGCTAACACCTTCCCTTTCTATAATCTACCTCCCGAACCCGAGAAACATCTCGAAAAGGAATTTTTCTGTGCTTTTGTCCTTTCCTTGTTGGATAAAATAAAAGACGGTGGCGATTCTTGCTTACTGCGACATTTTGCAAAAACAAACGCAAATGCGAACCAGCATTCCAAAACAGTCAGTTCTCATTCCCACCGATCACAGAACTGGAGACTCTGCTGGGGAACATTCTTATAAGTGAGGTGTACCTTAGGATTAGATCACTTGTGTTTTCAATTGTATGCTTTGTATGCTTTAAAATTTTGTGGGCTTGTATCGGAGTTCTATAGATCCTAACCCGGATCTGGGGTACCCTTTTTAGGTAAGTAGCAATAAACTGTGAGGGATCTGTCCGGCGTAGACCGACACGGATAAAGCAGTAGCTACATTGGTGTGACACCTTGGTCTGTACCGATATCCCTTGTGTTGGAACGAGGAGAATATAGGTATTCTAAGGAGTCATTAAGCACCAACTGACCTTAGAACCTTAAATTGACCAACTTGGCCATAGAACAGTAGCAGTATGCTACACTCATTGAGACTAAACTCTCGCGATGATTCCGGCCGCAAGAAAAGGTTGCTAAACTGGAATTATGATCGATTGAGGGTAGTCAGTGATATTGAGATCCTCTAGAACCCGGTTACTATTTTTAGGACAGGTTTAAACCAACTGAACTGAAAGAGGGTAATGCCTAAACTCCATGCCAACCTAAACTTAAGGCTATATGTGTGACTTGTGTGCCTTCAAACTTAAACTACTTGCACATTCTTGTTATCTAACAACATGAGTTCTTTGCAGGTTTTGTTTACAGTCCTTATCCAATAATTGCAGGGCTTACTTACATCACTTCACACTTTTGCTTAAACGCATAGCATACACATCATAACATCATGCCTTAACATTTCCTTAACCATTTCAAGGATCTCAAGGGTCTGTGATGCAGGTTATGGTAAATCAAATGGCTAGCAAGGGGCAAGGGGGATTTATTTTCCTATAGCCAATACCGTCTAGAGATCAAAACACGATAACTTGAGTCAGGGGCTATGACCCACTCGATATGGTGAGCTTGACTCTTGAAGAAGGACTCTTAGCAACATGAAGTTCATTCAATCAAGCTACCAGACTCAAATTCTAACAGTTTCTTGTTTGCCCCGCGAGATCCTTGAAAACATTGCATACATATATCATACATATCATTGCATAATAGGTCTTTTAGTACATGTCTCTCATGTTCTCGCTGTTTATTTCAGCAATGGATTTCCAACAAGACAATCAGGATCTTCATACTCAAGAGACTCAGTTCAGGGAAATCTTCCTAAACCTATCCAAGGGGCAGGAAGAGTTGAGAACACTCCTCATGGGGAATTTGGTCAAGAAAAGTCCTGAAGACAATAAGGACGAACGACTGGAGCAACTACAAGCTGAATTCAGTGCCATGAAAACCAAGATGCTGGGGCAGATGGCTCTTATCCAAGGCTTAGCTCGGGAGCAAGAAGAGTTGAGAGCCATGATTAACCAGCTTCATCAAGACAGGTACAATAGTATGAAGCAAACGGTCAAGGCTGGGGATCAAATCAGTAATCATCCTCTAAGAAGACAAGGGTTTGGTTTGGTAAAGAATGGACCTCTCCAAGTTGCTACTACCTCACGGGTCCAACAACAACCTTGTCATAAACAACGGGTTAATCAGAGGCCGTTTACCAAGCTCAACATGCCGTTGTCCAAAGCTTTGCAACACCTATTGAGATTGAATCTGGTGACGTTGGTAGGACCTCATCCGAATCCTAAGACTTCTTCACCCAACTACAATCCTGATGCAAGGTGTGCATACCATTCTAACAGTCCGGGGCATGATACTGACGACTATTGGAAGTTGAAGTACAAAATTCAAAACCTGATTGATGAAGGAGCGTTGGAATTTACACAAGATGGTCAGGATGAGTTCTTCTACCATCCCTCCAAGGTTCACCATTTGAAGTGACAAGTACTGAGACGAGAAGACTTTTTGCTCATTAGAATTTTCAAGTTGTAATTTTCTTTTGATTGTTCGAACATTTATTCATGTCAAACTTTATTACTTTATCCATGCATTGTATATGTCTGTTTTGAATCAATCCATTTGTATTCACTATATTCAAATTGCTTTCATATTTGTGATGATTAACTCTCGATTAAAAAAATTCTAAGCCTTTTGAGGGAGGATGACGAAAACGATACTACGATCTTTACAGTATGCTTTTGGACAGACCTTGCTGACGATGTACAGGCGTTTCTTTCAAATCCTAAACATTGGAGTTATAAGGAAGATAATCCCTCGTCAACCCCTTTGAGCCAAAGAAGTTGGAGTTTTTCTTTTCACAAATTAAAACCCTTAATTATAACCTGGGGCAGGGTAGTTTTCTCAGTTGATCCAGGTGCATAATGAATGGCATCAAAGAAGTCCTTCCAAAACAAGAGACAATGATGGTTCCGAATAATCATAAGGACAGGCAGTCATTATCTCTCAGAAATAAAAGCCCATTAAGTCAAAACCTATGAAGGAGACTTACAAAACTGGGGCATCTCGCTGACTGTAAATACAAAAAGAAACAGTTCAGGCAAAAGACAGGGATAACGCAATCAAAAAGAAAGAGATCCTGCAAACTCTTATAAAAATGACTGCCTGTTCAAAATAAATTGTCAGTATCCGAACCATCACTGGTATGTCAGAGAAAAGACTCAAACGGGATCTAATGCACGATTAGCTGAGTTTAGGATCGAAGAACATCACGAAGAGTGGGTGGGTACAAATATACTTTGAGCCTTTATCCTTTGTTTCTTAAAATCATGAACCAGGCCACGTTATAACCCTTAAAAGTCCTAGCTGAAGCATGGGTTAGTTCGAAAGCATACTGTTACAAAGGTATCCTGACTCTTGTAGGGCTTGCTGTAAAATCCTGAGTTGACATCACATTTTTCAAAAAAATCGCATGTTTTACTAAAAAATGCATTTTCAAAAATTTCAAAATAGACATAAGCTTTGCATTCTTAAAATAACATTGTTTGCATATGACTATTTGTTCAACAGCAGAGAAATTCGCACGACGAGTATCTAGTGAACAAAAACCTTCTCAATAAAAAGGATCACCTCAAATGGAAAAACACTTCCAATCAAGGGGCACGGCATGATCATTGTCCATCATCTGGGGCAGTCAAGTTAAGATTCAAGGAGTCTCTCAAAAATGCCAAATAACCAGGGGCAAATCTCCATCTGAATCACTTGGGGCATTGGACATGAATTCCAGCAACGAATTTTGCATGATCAAACGAAGATCTTCTGGTGGTATGGCAACACAACACTGCCGACAGTGACACCTCCTTACATCCTGAGAGCGTGGACATAGTCAGAAAATACTGCGCATAATCAAAGACCCGCTAGGTTGACTGGCCTAGGCAAAAATAAGGGCTTCCCGGCGAACCAAAAGGGTTCAGGCAAAAATAAGGGATGAAAATAAAAAAAAATTATACACCCGGCAAGTCGAAAACTTGAAAAGGCGGCTTGGGAAAAAAAAGGGTATCCCGATGGATTGAAAACCCGAAAGGACGGTCCGGGAAAAAATTAGGGATCGAAGCGTACGACTATGTCCCTTCATCTCGTCACTTGCCTACCAGAAGAAGATTTGTCACTTCAATCGGAAATGACTAAGCACCTCATAGGTTGGGATAATACTCGATCCACAGGGCCTCCGCAGGCACCTTCTCCCGCAAAGACAGAGGCAAATAAGAATCGTCCGAACTGTACAAGTTACTCTGTCCACCAGGTACCAAGGTATATATTCAGCTGAAGAATATGGCTAAGATACTTTCACTCCCCGCAGAGTAAGACAATAATGATAGCTTTCTCAGCTGAGACTTGCAACTATGAACGAATCAGCCATACTCTCCCCCAAGCAGAGTTGGTCCACCATCAGCCCTAAAAAGATTGGGTATCCCCAGAAGGTCTTAATATTCCCCAGCGGAGTATAAGGATATTCCCCAGCAAGCGTAAGAGCATCCCCGTTAGTCTTAATATTCCTCAACAGAATATAAGAATGTTCCCCGACAGAATGCAAGATACCCCCAGTGGAGCCATTTCCCCAGCACAGTCAGAAAAAGTTTCCCCAATGGAGTTGAATCATCTTCCCCAGTAGATTCTGGAAGCTTATCCCCCGCGAAGCGCAAATAAGTCTCCCCAGCCAAATTCAGAGGTTATCCTCACAAGAGTCTAACTGGGTTATCCTCAGCAAGTTGCAACTGAAAGATCATCCCAAGCGAAGTTCTTTCTATCCCCAGCGGAGTCATCATCAAAATCCCCAACAGAGCTTATCAACGGAATCCCCAGCGGAGTTTATCATTAAAATCTCAGCGAAGTACCTCTTCCCCACAGAGTAATTCCCCGCAGAGTAATCTCTTCATCAAGTTTATTCCCCAACGGAGGTCTTTTCTCCTGCAGGTTTATTCTCACAATCATCTTCGTTCATCATCCCCAGCAGAAACGAAGAACTCAACACTATTCTCCATCAGCTCCGGGATTTATTTTCCCCAGCTAAAAACATCGCATCTTCATACATCATGACATGCATACGCATCATACGACACAAATCTCGTTTATTTTGAGAACATCATGACATCATGCATTTCATACATCATGACATTTCATACAACTAACATTTTACCTTTTTCCCTGAAAAGGTCAATCAAAAGATGGCTACCATCAACCTTTTCAAGTCCCAGTTGAATACCTGTAGCAAGCCAGGAAAATATCTTTGGACGACTGATTGTAGATCAATACCTGTAACAAGCCAGGAAAATTATCTACACGAAGAGATTGAAGAGTAATACCTGTAACAAGCCAGGAAGACCTTTCTTTCTCAGGTCAGAGATTAATACCTGAAACCAGCCAGGACATCTATCTCCTCGACCAACCTTTCCAAGTCCCAGTTGAATACCTGTAACAAGCCAGGAAGAATATCTGTGGACGACAAGTTGTAGATAAATATCTGTAACAAGCCAGGAAAATTATCTACATGAAGAGATTGAAGATTAATACCTGTAACAAGCCAGGAAGACCTTTCTTTCTCAGGTCAGATATTAATACCTGAAACTAGCCAGGACAACTATCTCCTCGACCAACCTTTACAAGTCCCAGTTTAATACCTGTAGCAAGCCAGGAAAATATCTGTGGACGACAAGTTGTAGATTAATACCTGTAACAAGCCAGGAAAAGTATCTACATGAAGAGATTGAAGATGAATACCTGTAACAAGCCAAGAAGACTATCTTTCTTTCTCAGGTCAGATATTAATACCTGAAACCAGCCAGGACAGATATCTCCTCGACCAACCTTTTCAAGTCCCAGTTTAATACCTGTAGCAAGCCAGGAAAATATCCGTGGACGACTGATTGAAGATTAACACCTGTAACAAGCCAGGAAAACCATCTACACGAAGAAATTGAAGATTAATACCTGTAACAAGCCAGGAAGACCTTTCTTTCTCAGGTCAAAGATTAATACCTGAAACCAGCCAGGACAGCTATCTCTTCGACCAACCTTTTCAAGTTCCGGATTAATACCTGTAACAAGCCAGGAAAAATATATGTGGACGACTGATTAATACCTGTAACAAGCCAGGAAAACCATCTACACAAAGAGATTGAAGATTGACACCTGTAACAAGCTAGGAAGACCATCTTTCTTTCTCAGGTATGCAAGTTCTCACTAAGGAATCTCTTATGCGATCGACACTCCCGCAGATGGCATCTATAAGCCCATCCTCCTACCAACAATCTCCAAATGGCATCTGTAAGCCCATTCCCGACATCACAATGCTGATACTACACCATGCGAGTGCAAATTTCTGGGCACTCTAGTGTTCAATCATCTTCCACCTTCGGATCACGAAAGGCACACAAGCCAATCTACATCCTCAGGTTTAAGAAAATTGAATAGGGGCAACTGTTGTACCCCAAAATTTTCCCTCTCATGTTTTCAAAGGTCTTCCCTTACATGGTTGGTCACAAACACTTGCCTAACAAAAATAAAGTTTTTTTGAAGATGAACAAAATGTCTTTCGATTGGCATCTGGGAAAAGTCTTCGATTGGGCATCCAAAATCCTTTGATCAGGCTTGGTTCACCAGTCTTCGATTGGGCATTTGGCACTCTTCGATCAGGCTTTGATTAGTAAGCTTCGATTAGGTGTTTGGAACCCTTCGATCAAGCTTTGGGCAAGTCTTCGATTGAGCGTTGTACCTCCTTCGATCAAGCTTTGATGTGCAAGTCTTTGATTGAGCGCTGGACCTCCTTCGATCAAGCTTTGATGTGCAAGTCTTCGATTGAACGCTGGACCCCTTCGATCAAGTCAATTTCACAATACTTCGACTAGTACTTCAGAGGGTCCTTCGACTGGAATTTCATACTTTACCTCAATCAGAACATTAGAACGAAATGACCTTCGAAGGGCATTTCAGTGCAGAGTTTCTCTTAATCTAAGATGCTCTGATGAAGGAAGTTCTTGACACTTCGACTCAGAACTTAGACTCATCACAAGGCCAAGGGATGGTCAAAGTTGTCTAATGGGGAATGCTCTAAATAGATTCGAATTGGACTTTGAAGCTGGCAAAGAAGGCAGATTCGAAGGAAGAAGGCTGGCATGACTAAGCAAAAACACATATCCTAATCTGTCCAGAATACCCAAAGTTCACAATGGCATGTGTCCCTTGCAAATATGCAATCGAAGCAGGGGGAGTCACAATCGAAGGGGCTGTGACTGGAGTAGTTCAAATTGGTACTTTGAAGCAATCAAAGAGAGCAACTTCGAAGGGTCAAGTCAGCTTTTGATTTCCATCAAGTTGGAGGCCCAAAACAACTCAGAGCAAGCTGGCAGAAACGCATGATTGGATCAAATATGGCAAGTTTTCATGAAAATCAAATCAAATCTCTCCATCATAATGGACCAAGATTTGATACACAAATGTTGACCTAATTTCTTTTGTCCATATAAACCTCAAGCCTCACAAATCACACACACACGTAAGGAACAGATACAAAAACTCTGCATACGTGAAGAACACATACACAAACTCTGCAAAAACGATGCCACAACCTTGATAAAAAAATCTTGAAAAGTGAGAGATCAAAAACAACCTTGGAGGCGAATTCAGACCAAAAGCAAAACGTAGCTCTCCTCCTTGACATCTAGTGGAGCTATACCAATCAACACCAGGTCTTTTCATTGCCTAGAACTCCCTGTAAGTATCTACGAATCTTGCTCTGGACATGATATCGTGAAATCATTTTTTTGCATCCTTTCATTAAAATAAATACATATTCATGCTTTGCGTTGCATTTTGAAACTGTTGGCATCACTGAATTTTATTTTCATAGCCTGTAACGCCATGCCCAGTTCTAGGGTTCGTATACCTTGTTTTTGGGGGTTTTAATTGCAGGAAAAATCAATGCACATAATTGGTACAGGGATGACCAGGGGAAGAGACGAGTACGTTGATACTCTTGGATTTCATTTACATGGCCTGGAGAGGGTTTTTGAGATTCCCTACGAAACTTCCCGCGGATAAAAATCCACAGGTAAAAAACCAGGGTCGTTTGAAGAAGACGATGGTGTGTCCTTGTGCTATTGGTCCATTCAAACCATTAGCGCATTTGTTTTATTTGCAGGCTTAGAGTTTTGTTTGTTTATATAATATTTGTTTCTTAATTCAATAACAATAATGCAGTGTAGTTGGATTGGTGAAGCGTGCATTGCAGAACCCCCTGGGACCTGGATTCGAATCCCAGGTCCCCCAAAACTTTGTTGTGTTTTTCCTTCAGGTATTCAGGCGCAGCATCCCAAGCGTGGACTACCATACGTCCTCAGATCTCAATGTGCCAGGTGGTTCCAAATCCAGATCCAGTGATCCCGGATGAAGGTTCACCATGAACCCTGGTCAACAAACGCCCAGGCAATCTGAAAGTCAAATGAGGCCGTTCGAATCTGGGCCTGGAATTGCTGAACCAACCTCCCTTCTTCAGGCCCAGCGCCCCCCAAAGTTTGCTTATGTTTTTTATTTTCTTTTCATATTTCTTTTGTTTTTTTATTATTATTAAAAAACTGACTAATTAATTAACAAACTAACCTTTTTTTCATAAAAAAATCAGAAACCCAAAAAATAATATTTATTTTCATCATTAATTTTTATTTTTGTAAATAAACCATTAATCAATTAATTTAGTTTTTTTAATTAGGTTTAATACTAACATATTTTGCAATAAATTAAAATTGACTTAGAATTAGGTTTTTTTAATATTTTCACCTTTTTTTAATTTTATTTCCTTAATCAAAATAAAAACTCAAAAATATTTTCTTTAATTCCATTATTAATTTAGACTTAATTCTTAAATCCAAAATAATAAGAAAAATATGTTTTATTTGAAAAAAGGGTCAAAACCCTAAAGGACATTCCGATTCAATTTTATCGCGCGTATTATTTTTTATCTATATTTGTGTAATTGCTCCGAGGATGTAATAGTTTTAACTTAGGACTTTATATACCGCTTTTATTTATTTTCCCGCATTTAATTTCAAGGGTTTGTTTTTGGCGATGTAAATACCCGACGCCTTGTAATAGCTTAGCTTTATTTTCCGCTATTTATTTTCCGCAACCATTAACTGCTAGATGTATGCTAACTAGGCTATGCATGACAAGATTAACTCTTAACTTAAAATCAACAGTAGCTCACCATGACATGCAAAGATAATATAACTGAAAATTGACACACTTGCACATGCCACTCTTAGGGTACGCCTCACTTGGTTGCCTCGAACGTGGTCATTGAGTATAGGATGTTTTAGAGGTCTCCCTCTTGTCTAAAGATCATAGTTGCCTCGAAAAGGTTGCCTCGGAAAAATGATCTAAGACATTAGGGTTACCGCTAAGGCATCCTAACATTGCTTTAGTGACCACACGTCCCTTAAATCGAATTAACCCGAAAACTCCAATGACGGTGCTACCTACTCCTCAATAGTGGGATAACATTGTCTAAAGGACATTTGCACAGTTTAATTCCTTTTTGAGTTGGTAGATGTTCTTAAGTACTTGCTCTTTTAAAACCAAACAAAACTTTTCGCACTTACACTCTCTTCAAAAATAAAACTCTTTTCAAAACCCACAAACACAAAGAAAAGCAAACTTTTGAAAACATAGTGAGCAAGTACCTAAGAGTCCGTGGAT
This sequence comes from Vicia faba, assembly GCA_948472305.1. Classification (NCBI taxonomy): domain Eukaryota; kingdom Viridiplantae; phylum Streptophyta; class Magnoliopsida; order Fabales; family Fabaceae; genus Vicia; species Vicia faba. The sequence goes on along the minus strand of OX451741.1, from coordinate 629,097,190 downwards.
AACCACAGATAGAAAGGGTGCTAACACCTTCCCTTTCTATAATCTACCTCCCGAACCCGAGAAACATCTCGAAAAGGAATTTTTCTGTGCTTTTGTCCTTTCCTTGTTGGATAAAATAAAAGACGGTGGCGATTCTTGCTTACCGCGACATTTTGCAAAAACAAACACAAACGCGAACCAGCATTCCAAAACAGTCAGTTCTCATTCCCACCGATCACACACCTGTTGGTTGAAAATAATATAACAAATATAGTCGAAAGAATCATGGCTAATAATAGTTTAAACACAGGGTTTCGACGCCCCAACTACACTTCCCCTATAGCGGAATTTATTCTACAAACAGAATTGTCAAGGGGTCACAAGATCTCAAAATTCACTAATTTCTCAGGGGATATAAATGAATCCACCATTGAGCACATTGCCAGATATTTGACAGAGTTGGGAAACTTGTCAAACTTGTCAAACAATGAAGACCTAAGAATAAAATATTTCCCTAGTTCACTAACCAAAAATGCTTTTACATGGTTTACCACTTTACCTCCTAGTTCCATAGATACGTGGTCTTACTTAGAAAGACTGTTCCATGAACAATTTTATGTGGGACAAACAAAGATAAGTTTGAAGGAATTGGTAAGCGTAAAGAGGAAATTCACAGAACCCATAGATGCCTACCTGAATAGGTTCCGTTCTAGATGCTTTACTGTGGTGCCTGAGCACGAGTTAGTCAAAATGGATGCAGGTGGATTAGATTATTCCATTAGGAAGAAGTTAGATACTCAACACTTGAGAGATATGGCCCAGTTGGCAGATAGAGTTCGACAGGTCGAACGACTGAAAGCTGAGAAGGCCAGGGCAAGTAAAAATCATAAAAAAGAAAGGGTAGCCTATGTCGAAGCAGAAAGTGAAGAATGCGAGCCACATAACAACCCTTATGGTGTTGAAGAAGTAGAAATTGATTTGGCTGAATTAAAAGAGGCACCCCCTTACTCTTGTAAAATTTTAACACCTTCGAATGGGAAGAACCCCGTCGAAGAGGAAAAGAGTGATAAATATCCCAAAAGAACTTACACTTTTGATGTCACTAAATGTGACGAAATATTTGATTTACTGGTGAAGGATGACCAAATGATAGTGCCTCCTAACGCTAAAATTCCTCCGTTAGAACAACGGAAGAAAAGAGGTTATTGCAAATACCATGGTTTTCTTGGCCATAAAACATCAGCTTGTTTTCTTTTCAGGGATTTAATTCAAAATGCTATCAAGGACGGACGACTGAAATTCGTTGACAAAGGGAAATGACTTATGAAAATGGATGCGGACCCTTTGAATGTGGCTGCCACCAACTACACTGAACCTCTGGACATCAATATGGTGGACGTGGTCAACACTGAATAAGCGAAGATCATGGAGGCAGGAAAGCAGGCTACTGATGGCCTAAACACCGGAGGGTCTTTCGACACTGACGTTGAAGATCCCCAGGCGGGACAAATCAAGTTTAGGACTACTGAGGGTCCTTTAAAAGATACTAATGAGGCTACTGAAGGTCTCAGAGTTAGACTCGAAGGAATGGAAATCTCTGAAGGACCCCTGGGAGTCAACATGGTCAATCTGCGCCAACCCGTTTTAGAGATGGAGGAATTGGAAAACGGCCTATTGAAGCAACAAAAGAGGAAGAATTTTGGCTACCCAAAGGCAAATGAGAATCTGCGCGAATACTTGTGGAGATGCCATGAGAGGAATGCCCACAAGATGTTACTGTGCCCAAGGTGCTCCATTATGTTGAGTCGAAGAGTGGCTGAAAATTATGAGAGGATCCAACACATCAACACCCAAGGAAATTGGCGCCAAGAAAGTCAACTGATGAGAGTATACCCAAGGACAAGCGAAACGCTTTTGGATTTCATACTCTGCTGTTACAAAGCAGAATCAGAAATCCTAATGTGCCCAAGATGTGGCACAGTATATGACAAAGAGATTGCTGAAATGTTTGAACGGATCCCTTTTCATGGTAGTTGGGATCCAAGGGAGGCAAACCCAAAGATGTACGTGTTTGACAAAAGGGGAACGTCGAAAAGGCCAGATAGCCCACATCCCAAGGCGAGAAGAGTCTCGTTTAAATTACCTGCTGAGATCCCAATTGACCGATGGATGCATGTTAATGATGAGAAATCGAAGTGGAGGAGTTTCAATAGGGGAGGCAGAACAGCTTTCGCCTACAGAAGGCAGTTCCAGGCATCAACAAGGGAGGCTCACAGGCTGGACAATTATAAAGGAAAAAACCCTATGTCAAGATCCTAGTGGCGTAGACACCATAGAACAAGGAAAAAAGAAAGGGAACTAAACCAGAAAGGAGTAGGTGAGTCAAGCAATACCAAAGCAGTATCTGGAACATCGACATCCATCAAACAACTAGTAGGATGAAGGTTGTTCACTGAGGAACAACAGAAAACAAAAGAAGTGACTCAAGAAAATCCCATAAAATCTGAAGATTTGTTGACAGACGACTTCGACTCTGATGGCGTGTTGTCTCTGAACATGAATTGCAATGTGGTATCCGTTATCCCCCATGAGTACTATCAAGAAACAGAAGTGGAAGATTTCGAAGAAGCTGATGAAGAGGAGATGGCGAAACATAAACCAATTTGTTACTATATCCTCAATAATGGAGCAGTCGAAGAACAAAATGCCTTCTTCGAAAGGCCTGACGGAGCTATGAGAAATCATCTGAAACCTTTGTACATAAGGTCCAAAATTGAAGACACTGGTATTAACAAGGTACTGGTGGATAGAGGGGCTGCAGTTAACTTGATGCCTCATTATATGTTGAAAAGAATAGGGATGTTCGATAAAGACATTAAACCTCACAATATGGTGCTATCCAACTATGAAGGGAAAATAGGTCACACCCTAGGGGTGATTCAAGTAAATTTGACAGTTGGGTCTATGACAAGACCAACTATGTTCATGGTAATTCCCGCGAAAGCGAATTACAATTTGCTGCTAGGAAGAGAGTGGATACACGGGGTGGGGGCAGTGCCATCAACCATGCATCAGAGATTAACCATCTGGAGAGAGGATGGAATTGTGGAAAACATTGAAGGGGATCAAGGTTACTACATGATAGAGGTAAATATGGTAGACAGGACCAACTTTGACAAAAATCTAGCAAATATTGGACCATGTGGAGTGGCAGGAGATTGTTATTTACCAAACAAGCATGCATTTTACTGTCTAACTTTGCTTCCAAATAGATTTCGTTGGGATAGAGAAATTATGGGAGAACTGGATGACCAGGAGAATGTCGAAAGCAGCTATCAAATACGGCCAACTGGCTGGGACACAGACATCGACCATGTATGAGCCCTCTTTCTTTGAGAGGCTTTCGGCTTATGTAGTTGAGAATAAAAGACAGGCAGTTGTTGAAGCTGCAACAACAAATGTGGCTGGCGAAGCCATTACCAAAGCAACTAAAGTGGCAGAATCTGGAGCAAACCCCAACTCAGAACCAACTGATGAACAGGTTCAAGATGAGAAGGTAAATCAAAGATTAGATGCCATCTATGATGAAGAACCCTTAGGGTTCGAAAAAGATCCGACAGCGTCAAGTCCTAAGATGTTGGCTCAAGACCCCCTTGAGGAGATTGATCTTGGAGATGGGAGTTCGAAGAGAATCACTTACATCAGCGCTAAACTGAAACCCAGTTTGAAGGCAAAGGTCATATCGCTCCTTAAAGAAAATAAAGATTGTTTTGCTTGGGACTACGATGAGATGCATGGTTTGGAAAGGGAACTGGTCGAACTAAGACTGCCTATAAAGGATGGCAAGAAGCCCATCAAGCAGACTCCAAGAAGATTCGCCCCAGAGATCCTTTCAAAAATCAAGACAGAGGTCGAAAGATTCCTGCGTTGTAATTTCATCAGGACCACAAGGTATGTTGAATGGATTGCTAATATAGTACCTGTTATTAAGAAAAACGGTTCTTTGAGGGTATGCATAAACTTTCGTGATTTGAATGCTGCTACCCCCAATGATGAATACCCGATGCCAGTGGCAGAAATGCTGGTTGATTCAGCCGCAGGTTTTGAATACCTTAATATGTTAGATGGGTATTCAGGTTATAATCAGATCTTTATTGCTGAAGAGGATGTGCCTAAAACAGCCTTTAGATGCCCTGAGGCAATTGACACTTATGAATGGATTGTTATGCCTTTTGGCCTAAAGAATGCTGGGGCAACGTACCAAAGAGCAATGAACTCTATATTTCATGATTATATTGAAACATTTATGCAGGTGTATATATATGACATTGTAGTGAAGTCTGGATCAGACGAAAGCCATCTGAATCATCTTCGCCAATCATTCGAAAGAATGAGAAAACATGGTTTGAAGATGAACCCTCTTAAGTGTGCTTTCTTTATGCAGGCAGGATATTTTCTGGGATTTGTGGTCCATAAAAAGGGGATAGAAATCAATCAGAATAAAACGAAGGCTATCATGGAAACAAAGGCGCCTTCGACAAAAAAAGAATTGCAGTCACTATTGGGGAAAGTAAATTTCCTAAGAAGATTTATCTCTAATCTCAGTGGTCGAACGTAAGATTTTTTCCCCCTCCTGCGCCTAAAGCAAGGAAATTTTGAATGGAACAAGGAACATCAATAAGCTTTTGACAAGATCAAGCAATACTTGGTGCAACCGCCCATTCTGTCACCCCCAAATGGGAAGAATATATCAGCCTCTGACACTACTTTAGGTAGTATGTTAGCCCAAGAGGACGAAAATGGCGTCGAAAGAGCCATCTATTATCTTAGTAGGGTTCTAAATGATGCAGAAACAAGATATACTGCAATAGAAAAATTATGTTTGTGTTTATATTTCTCCTGTACAAAACTTAAGCATTATATAAATCCAGTAGATGTTTTTGTTTCGTCTCATTGTGATGTTATAACACATATGCTGTCAAAGCCAATCTTGCATGGCAGAATTGGCAAATGGGCTTTGGCCCTCACATAGTTTTCTTTAACTTTCATGCCTTTAAAGGCAATGAAAGGTCAAATAGTATCAGACTTTATAGTAGACCATGCAATGGTCGAAAGCCAACTCTATGTTGAATTGAAACCTTGGAGATTATTCTTCGACGGTTCAACACACCAGAATGGTAGCGGAGTTGGAATGCTTTTGATTTCTCCTGAAGGAATTCCAACAAAGCTTAAGTATAGGATTGAAGGCCCTCTTTGTTCAAACAATGAGGCTGAGTATGAAGCCTTGCTTGCTGGACTCGAAGCTTTATTTGAATTGGGGGCAACCATAGTCAAAATCAAAGGGGACTCTGAATTGGTAATAAAGCAACCAACAAAAGAATACAAATGCATAAAAGAAAACTTGATTATGTATTTCGTCTTGGTTAATAGATTGCTCAAGAAATTTGAATATGTGGATATAAAACATGTCCCTAGAATAAAAAACCAAGAAGCAAATGACTTGGCACAGATAGCCTCAGGGTACAAAGTGTCAAAGGAAAGATTAGAAGGATTGATTGAGATAAGAGGAAAAGCATTAGCTACGAGGTTATCACCAATTGACTTAGAAACTACTAGGCTAGGGTTTGCCAACTCAGAAGAGTTTGAGGTACTAAATATAAGCATTCTGGCAGATACAGATTGGAGAAGCCCAGTTATTAACTATCTAAAAAACCCTTCAACCAACACGGATAGAAAGGTTAGATACAAAGCTTTATCTTATTACTTGATGGGAAACGAATTATTCAAAAAATCCCCTGAAGGAATTTTGTTAAAATTCTTGGGAGAAAACAAAGCGTATCTGGCATTATCAAGCGTTCATAGTGGAACCTGTGGGGCCCGCCAAGCAGGACATAAGATGAAATAGTTGTTGTTTCGATATGGGATGTATTGGCCAACTATGTTGAAAGACTGTATGACTTCGCCAAGGGTTGTCAAGAATGTCAGCTGCATGCAAGCATTCAACATGCCCCTGCAAGTGAATTACATTCAATCATTAAGCCATGGCCATTTAGAGGATGGGCATTGGATTTAATAGGAGAGATTCGACCCACTTCGTCCAAAGGACAAAGATATATATTGGTAGGAATAAATTATTTCACCAAATGGGTAGAAGCTAATCCTTTGGCGAATGTAGACCAAGAAACAGTCATTGAATTTATCCAAAAGTATATACTATATAGGTTTGGAATCCCAGAAAGCATAACTACGGACCAAGGGTCAGTTTTTATTGGTCGAAAGATGCAAGAATTCGCAAAAGAAACGGGGTTTAAATTGCTAACATCTACACCATATTATGCTCAAGCAAATGGTCAAGTCGAAGCAGCCAACAACGTCATAATAGGCTTAATCAAGAAGCATGTCAGAAAGAAGCCAAAAAACTGGCATAAAACGTTAGATCAAGCACTTTGGGTTTGTCGAACGTCACCTAAAGAAGCAACCATTCCTACACCATTCCAACTTACCTTTGGACATGATGCAGTATTACCAGTCGAAATCTTTCTGCAGTCAGTCCACATTCAAAGACAGGAAGAGATAGCTCCAAACCTTTATTGGGAAATGATGTTGAATGAATTGATAGATGTAGACGAAGAAAGGTTGCGCGCCTTAGAAGTGTTAATAAGGCAGAAGGAAAAAGTAGCTAGAGCCTACAACAAAAGGGTGAAAGGTAAAACTTTCGTTGTTAATGATTTAGTTTGGAAAGTTATTTTACCTATAGATAAAAAGAAACAAGCTTTAGGCAAGTGGTGTCCCAATTGGGAAGGTCCTTTTCGAATTTTAAAAGTATTTTGGAATAATGCGTATGAGGTGGAAGAACTAGCAGAAGATCAAAGGATCCTAAGGGTAAATGGGAAATACTTAAAGAAGTACAAACCATTTCTGCAAGAAATTAGAATAAGAAAACAGTAGTGACAAATAAGTTAAGCGAAGCCAAGATGGAAATACTAAAATGGCTATTGTAACGTATCAGAGATTTAAAAAAAAATTAATTAAAGGTGCCAAAATGGCATTTGTCTGAATATTACAATTAAAAGGGAAATGCAACAAGAAAAGTCAAGGCTAGCGGATAAAAGCTAGAAAGGAAGATTGCTCTTTATCCTTGCATATTTGATCTTCGACAAATTAAGTTTATATTGGATAGCCGCTTTGGACTCTTGAATTTTGGCTATTTCTTTGTCCATATTGGTATCCGCTTCCACTTGAGTAACACTTTCCTTCGCCAAGAGGTCAGCCTGAGGGTCATTCAAGCCTTGAATGGCAGCCTGTTTCTCTTTCGCCTCAGCAATCCTCGCTTGTAACTCTGAGATCTGAGTTTCCCAAACTTGGATGGAGGATGCATAGTTATTGTACTCCTCTTGGGCTTTCTTCTTCAACTGCATGAGAGTTTCAGAGGCAGTGTAGGCGTTGTAAGCTTTTTCATATGCTAGAGATTGTGCCTTTTCCGCTGCTTGAAGTTTCGTCTGAGCATTGAAGTCTCTATTGAACTCAGAACTCACTTGATCAATCAATTGCTGAATATCAATTAGAGCTTCGCCCACATTAGATGGACACACTATGATGGGTATCTGAGAAATCAGTTTCTTTATCCGAGAACCAGCGGTGCAATCCTCCTTTAGGGTGGTAAAAAGGTCAACATCGAAGACAGCTTGCTTCACCTGTTGCAAGAGGGCATCAAAAGAAGTTTCTTTGGTACCAACACCAGCTTGGGCAGAGGCATCAGGAAACATTTTAGCAGGAGATAAATCCTTTAAAGCCATCATTAGTTTGACATACTTTAAGGGATCTATTGCTTTAAGGGCAGTTCTTTCCTCTTCTGAGAAAGTGGCAATAGTGGGTTGACTTGAAGAAGGCTGGTTGTGTGTTGAAGCAAGATTAGACTATTTAGTGGCGTGAGCGGAATCCAAGTCTTTGTTACTGAGAATCTATTATGACTCTTTGACGTTTCTTTCATCATCTCCCATCCCCTCATTACCTCCGAAGAAACCTTCTATGTCGGAAGAACGTTCTGCGTCCTCATTCATTTCAATTTCCTCAGACGTGCCAGTATTAGAGGGAGTGCCACCTTTTTGAGCATCCGCCTCAGGAGAGGAATTCTCCTGATCTTCTGCGTCCTTCGACTCAGATTGAGGATTGCCAGTCACAAACCCTTTGTTTTGCGCAATTCCAGCATTGGGAGGAGGTGAAGGAGTTCCTTCGACAATCGGATTTTTTAGAGGATCACAAGGTTTGGGGGACTTGTCAGACATTTTCTGCAAGAGTGAATGCCAATGTTGGTTCGAGAAATATAATATGTCAAAATATAGGGAAATGAAAAGAAGAGTTTAAAATAAATACCTTATCAGCAGTAGAGGTATTGCTTCCAATACGCTCCGAAATTTTGGCTCCAGAGGTTGGAGGCCCCGCTTCTTTCACAGAAGTAGGGATAGTAGCAGTTTCAGTTTCCTTTTGGGCAGTGCCCTGGGACGAAGTAACCTTCGACCCTTTTTTCTTTTGCTTCTTCAAAGGAGGATGAGAGTCATCACCGCTGCTACCTTCGAGTGTAGTTACTTCTTTTTCAGAAGCATTTTTTCTCTTCTTCGCCTTGGCAACTAGCAAACTCCCAACCTGCAGAAAACATCAAAATTTTGATAAGTAAGCAAAACTAGAAGAAAATTCCAGAAAAGAAAGTTTAGTATGAAAACCTCAGAAGCTTTGGCAGCTTTTTTTGAAGAAACGTTCTTCCCGGCGTTGTCTGGTTGTGGAGAAGTAGGCTTTGACGTTCCAGTTGGAGTGGTCTGTGAAGTGGGTTTTCCCTTTTTGGGGGTTTTCCTTTCGACAACTTAAAATTCACAAAGTCAGAAGGGAACATGTTAAGATGGGAAATCTTAAAGTACATTTTTCGACATGGCACCTTGAAGCATTGGAGAGATGATTTTCACAGAAGACAAGTCATAGTGTAGGAAACCGTCGAAACTGTCCAGAGTAAGCTTAGTCGAAACAACCCGTTTTGCATGTTTTTGACTATCATTATGTAAGTCATGAAAAATGTTCCCACAGATGAACCAGTCTGGATAAGGTGGAGAAAATGCCAGAGCGAAGCCCGCTGTGGGCAATTTTTGAAATCTGGGTGGTTGCAGTTCAAAGGCTAAATCATACTTGAATTCAGGTTTTACAGATTTGGGAAGTTTTAATTTTGAAAGATTTTTCGTAAATTTTTCTTTCAAAATAAGTGACGCTTGATAGACTGTTCGACTAAGCTGCGTAGGGTCATAGACAGTTTCAAAATAATCCTGAAAAGCTTTTATTTCTTTGCAATGAGTAGTTTTACCTTTGGGTCCATGATCCTGGAAAGATGAAAAGGCTTGGGTCAGTTGATCTTTTATTTCAGTACTGTCGAACGTGTTGTTAGAATAAAATTCTGTCCACCAAGTATAAAAGCCTTTGGTCATATAAGTCGCATGTTCGAAAGAGGCAAGTTTGAAGACAGCAAAGTCAGCATGATATTCTTGATGTTTTGCCATGTCCCTCATAACATAATCTATTCCAGCATAGCAAATCTCTTTCTTACGGTTAAAAAGAGACACGGGGACAAGTTGATTCAACCCAAATTGTCGAGAGACAAAGTTTGGTTGATAGGCTAACATGCATACGTAGTTCTTCACAGGAAAAATCCTGAAAATAAGGAGTCTGGGAAGGAGGAATGCACGCCAGACATCTTCAACATCAGTGTTGGCATCTTTTATGGCTTCTTCAATCGAAGCAGTAAACCAGGAAGGGCCATGAGTTCGTTTGGCGAAGGGAGCCATAGCAGGAGTAAAGGCATGACGTTTCGAGAACATCATAATATACTTGGTAAGGCTGGATTGAAGATTCATGTCTTCACTAGGAGTCAGTAGCAGAAGCCTAGTTCCTTCAATACTTCTTGCTACTATCATGGGATCCTCTTCATTCACATTTCCAGAAGTTTGAAGGGATGGTTCGAAGGTGGCATTCAACCACAGTTGAAGAAGCCAGTAAGGTCCGACTAAAAGGAGGTTACTACCAGCTTCATGTTCTTCAAGCTTGGTTACAGCAGCGCCTAGACTTTCATACAAACTTACTAGTGATAATTCACTAAGGCAAACCTTTCGACCAGAATGTAGTTGGTTAGCCAAAGTTAAAAATCTTCTAGCTACTTGGAGAGATTTGCAACAGAAAACAAATTTGGACAACCATAAAGCTAAGAAAGCTATATGTTCGATGTCGGAAACATCTTCGCCGTCCGTGTGATAGAAATTCATATAGGCATTAAAGGAGGCGGTTTTGGTGTTGAAATCTATTGTGTTGTCAGAATGGAGAAAAGGATCAAATGTTTCTCCAATAGGAGAAAGTCCTGTAATGGCTGCTACGTCAAACAGTGTAGGAGTTATCATCCCACAAGGAAGATGGAAAGTGTTATAAGTGGTATCCCACAAATAGTGAGACGCAAGAAGTAAAGGTTGGCAATAGCTAAAACCTAATTTCGACATCTGGATCAGGTCGAAAATGCCTAAATCTTTCCAAAATTGGCTTTTCTTTTTCTCTACTTTTCCTAGCCAGTTCAATAAGACTTGTCCAAAGTGGGACAAGATCGGAAAGGTCTGAAATTCTCCGTAATATAGTTCATTTGGAAAGGTTCCCTATTTACTTCAGGAATTTCTATGGATATATTTTTAGGGGATTTGGAAGAATCATCGGAAGTGTTTCCCTTATTAGCTATGGGTTTAACAACATGATAGGTCGGAAAAAAGTTTTTGCAGTCTTCCATATGTTCAGTAGAAACTAAAGGACCTAGGAATCCTAAGGTTTTACCAGATAATGAAGAAGAAATTAATACCTGAGAAGCAAAAATGGCTTTTTGTTCTTTGGACAGCTTCGGAGGTGTGATAAATTCCTTATTCTCATGTGTGACTATTTTACTAGTTGGAATGGATTGAGAAGATGAACCTGCGGAAGCTCCGGAGTTTTTGATTTTGATTTTCATTAGTTGTTTATCAGAGGCCATTGTTGAGATTCTTTAGGTCTTTCTAGAGATTTTCTGAGTTTTTTGGAAAGGAAAAGGTTTCACGGAGACTGAAAGGGTTTTGCTAAGAGAAGTTTGTAAAAGTAAGAGAGAGGAAGGAGAAAAACCTTTTTATAGTGAAGAGTGATTGTCCATCAAGGGACACGTGTTCGCATCCTGAAGGAGAAGGTGAGAGGTTTTGTCAAGTCGCCTGACATTGGGAATGGTTATTCATTATTATAACTGCTGCACACACGTCTTGAAGCGACGTTTTTGAAGAGATGTCATGATGATATCATTGAAATACGAAAAGGTTCTCTTTACTGGTCGAAATAACATAAATCACAAGAAATGCCTATTTATGCACATATTCGAAACAAACATTTTTTGGGGGCAATTTGTTAGCTGGAAATTTCGACCAGGTTAATAAAGGAACTTTTACATTTTAAAATTTCCATAAGATGGCTGAAAAAAGAGCTTTAGTCGAAGTATATTACTAGATATGCGTCGAAGATAGTTTGAAAAGACAAGTTTTTTATTTGGTTAAGAGGGCGCATTTTTGACGGCCACGTGAGAAAATCATTGCTGAAGGCTTGAGCGGAATTATTTGAAATTCGAAAGTAGTTTCTTTGGATAAAAAGGGCGCGTGGAAGCCTTAGAGTGTCAAAAGACATGCAAGAAGCAACGTGGCCTTTTCTTAGAATAGTACCGTTATGGTTAAGACATTATAAATAGCTCCTTAGTGTTAAGGAAAAAGGGAGGTCAAAATTCGTACAAAGTTACTCACAAAAATACTCAAGTACCAAGTTAAAGAGAAAGAGTTTCGTTGAGAATGTACGTATGACCTCACAATTTTATCTTTGAAATTGCACTTATCAACATAATTTTCTTTCAAACAATTCTTTTACATATTCCTGCAATTATTCTTAAATTCTTTATGTTCTGTTAAATTCTTTATGTTCTGTCGATTTGTTTTACTTTCCTGCAAAGCGTTATAAACCAAATTCCTTCTAAAATGCTTTTTCTTTACAATCAAGTCATTTAATTCCAGTATTAAGTCTTTTTATTGTCAAATATTTACATTCAACCCTTTTTCGTTTGATTAAGACGCTTCGTCTAAACCTTTACATTTGAATTTAATTTCAGAAGTCTTGCATTCCAAGCCTTTACACAAACACATGCACAAGTATCACGTCATATTTTACATAAGCCCTCAAGAAAGTGTTTAAATTAACGTTAAGACAATGTCCTAGGATCAATCTAGTCGATCCTGCAAGTAACCATAAATATCAAATTTGTTTGAAAGACTAGCGGTTGTTTCGCCAGAAATCACTACGAACAAGTGCGTCTAAGAATTTTATCTTAATTTTTTGTTGAACGAGATGAAAGTGTTATCATAAAATATAATATTTATAATAGTGTCTAGATTACTTCAGTAAGCGTCTAGTGTCAAACTTAGAACAACACCTAAAAATGCATTGAAAACAATGGAAATTAATAAAGAAAATAATAAAAGTATATGTAGAGACTTATTTGATTGATTGAAGAATCTATTTGAGTGTGTTTTGAATGAAATGTTTTAATGAAGGAATGTAATGTTTTGAGAGAATTTAAAATTATTTGGATAAAATTTATAGTTTTAATAAATAAATAAAAATGTTAAAAGGATGGCAATCTATGAAGTATTTTGTTTAAGTTAAATTTAATGATTTTGGAATGACACCCAGAGAACAAAAAAAAATTGAAATTTCTCTCATACTCCATAATACGTTGATGTTAAAGAAATTATTTTTATTTTTTTAAAATTTACAAGTTGGCCCTCTTATTTTCAAGAACTTAAAATTGACCCCCAAAAATTGTAAATTGGTTCTTAATAATTTTCAAAAATTTATAAATTGGTCACTTAAATTTTTAAAAATTGTAAATTAGTTTCTATTTTTTAAAATTTAAATTTGATCAAAAAAATTTAAATTTTATAAAAATTAAACAAAAAATAATTTTAAAATTCTATCTAAACAAAAGAATTTGAAAATAAATGAATTTCAATTGAATTATTTGAATGGATTACAATTTTAGTTTTTAAAAGTTTTTTTAATTATCTCATTCAAACACACTCTTAGAGTCTATTTGGTAAGACCATAAAAAAAGTTTTTAGTTTTTAATTTTTATCTTTTTAACTCACATAAATAAATAAAAATTGTTTGATATCTGCTTTTAGCTTTTATTTTTTTTTTGTTAACTTTTAACTTATTTTTTAAAATCTATTTGAAGTAGTTTTTGAGATTATAGTTTTTAATTTGTGACATTTTCTTTTATATATATATATATATATATATATATATATATATATATATATATATATATATATATATATATATATATATATATATATATATATATATATATATATATATATATATATATATATATATATATATATATATATATATATATATATATATATATATATATATATATATATATATATATATATATATATATACTGCTTCAATTTATAATGATGTAATATTTAATATTTTAATAACATCTAAATTATATAATTATTTTTAAAATAATGTTTATAATTCTCAAAATTAATAAGATCAACTAAGACGATTTTTTTTTTTATAATTTTTATTGTATTTTTATGGTAGGATATTAAACAATACACTTATTTTTATCATTATTTCAGAATAATTTAATTAAATTCAAGTTTCATGTATCTTATTAAATTTTATTATTGTAGATCGACATTTAGGTCAGTAGATGTTTTGGTGTACGAGTGGATAGGAGGGAAACATGTTTGTGTGAATTTGACGGGAGTTTCTGTAGTGGTGGGTTTGAGAGATGGTGGTTTTACTGTGGGACAGACAACTCTCAAAGTTGCTTACAGTAAAGTGGTCAAACATGAGAAAGCTTGTTCTGAAAATCAATATGTTTTTATACCATTTCTCTTTGACACTTTTGGTTTTCTAGCACCAGAAACAGTTGATCTTTTACAGAGAGTTCGAAGGATTATGAATAGCAATGTTGTATCTCCTAGGTCTATTATGGATGTAATTTTTAAGATGATTGATTTTATGATTCAAAAAGGAGTAGCGGCGCAGCTTGTTGTCTGCTTGTCTTCTATTTCTATATTGACCTAATTTTTCATGATTAATATAAAGAAACCACTATTAAAAAAAAATATTTTTTGATGTTATCTTCAATTTTTCATATATATTAAAATTATTTTGCATATTTTTATTAATACATTTTTTCTATCAAATAAAAATTAATTTAATAATATAATAATGTAATATAATAAGATAAATAAACCACCACTCAAATAATTTATCAGTTATCAGTCATCAACTATAAGATATCAATAATCAACTATCAGCTATTAGCTATCAGTCATCAGCAGCCAACTATAAACTAAAAGTCATCCGCTATCAACTACTATTTATTCGCTAATTTTACCAAACAAAACTTTAAAATTTATTTGAGAGATAATTTTTAGAAAATTTTAAAGAGGAAGATTTTAGAAAGTTACATCTATATTTTAAAATGTGTTGATATTTAAAAAAAAATTTTAAAAAAAATATATATTAGCTTATAAAATCATGTTACTTTTTAAATTTAAAAAAAAATACCAATCGGATACAATCTTTCAAAATCTTTTTTGATAGACACTTCAAAAAATAAAAACTCGCAAACTTTCATTAAACTTTACCACTATATTAAAAGGTCTCATAACATTTTCCAATCTCAATTAAACTCGACAGATATATGTCGTACAATCATACATCATCTAACTTCGATGTGAAATAATATGATACAAATAGTAAAATACTCCCTTGTTACTTATACCTTACCCAACCAATTACTAATCAAATGTAGTTGAGAGACGATTGTAATGCAGTTAATAGCCAAATTATTCTAATACAATCTAGTAGACATTACATAATTTGACTTTTTTAGGTGTAACATAGTTTTAATGTTTTTTTCTTATAGTATGAGGCCAAAAGATGTATTAGTCAAAGAAATAAACCATTCCAACCGTAGTAATGGGCATATCATGTTCTAGAGTGTTAAACACAGTTTTTTTTTGGGAGAAGCAAGTGATGCTAGATGAGACAGTACAACAATAACTGATACAACATAACAGACAGAGCTTCCCCTGCAATCAAAACCCCCCGACTAAATTAACAAAACCTATCCAAATAAAATTAAACTCAACACAGAGCCTCCTTACAGAATAATGATCAAATTTTTCTTGATTTTGATCCCTTCACTGTTTGAATTTAGTCTCCACTCTATTTGGTGTTTATTTTCAGTGATCAGACGCAATTTTAGTTGAGATTATTTTGTTCATTCTTTACTAAAAGATGATAATGTCAAAAAATTGATTCTAATGGGATTCTAACTCAGGAACATTTATACAACATCACCTTGTACCAAGAGTCCAACCATTGTACTAACAATTTCAAATTATAATTAATTCTCTCAGAATTTATTTTTCTAATGTTTTAAATTATTTGTTGCAAACGGAAACTTGAGACAGGGTGTTTATGCTATGTTGTGTAAGTTTATGAAGTTATTGTAATTAACTAATTATTATCAGATGATATCCAACTTGTGTGGGAAATGGAAGAACTCTGTGGCGTGTAAACTTTTGCACGCTATAATGAAATTGCGTGGTAGTTTTAGTGTTATTGTGTAAATATTTCTGGGTTTTAATTCCATTGGAATCAATTTTTTTGATATTATCATCTTTTAACAAAGAATGAATAAAATAATTATAAATAAATAAAAAGTAAAAAAGAATTTAAAAAATGATGTGGATAAAATATTCCATGCCAGCTCAACTAAAGTTGCGCAATGTCAATGAAAATAAACACCAAATTGAATGAGGGACAAAATTCAAACACAACTTGAAAAAAGGGACTAAAATAGTGTTTACCGTGGTTTTTGGTAAACAACCGCTGATCCTCCAAAAATGAAAGTTCTTTTAGTTACTCGCGGGATCGATCAGATTGATCCCAGAACATGTGCTAATTTTTATGTAAGAAAAGCAATCAGGAAGAACTCACGTTCGACCAGAGACGAGATACTTGAGGTTTTGGAAAATAGAAATGTATGAATGCAGGTAAAGATGCAAGAAAGGTAACTTTACAAAATAATATTAAAGCAATGTAAAAGACTTTCATTAATGAAAAGAGGTGTTTCCAACGTACATTTCTCAGTTTATCCTTTCTCACACAACGGGTACTTGGACAATATTTGAGTAACTAGCACAATAGGTTGAACACCCCAAAAAACTACACAGATTTCCTAATTTATACTAAAAACTATGTAACCGTCGAGGGGTGGTTCTGCGCTAAGATGAAGACAAGTGTCCTCTGCATGTCCCTCGACCTCTAGCTTCCAGCCACGTTGCTTCTCTTTAGCCGCTAGCGAAACTGTCTTTCCCTCCAATAATTCAAATTCAAATGTCCCTCGCATTTTGTGTCGAAGCGAGGGTATTCTCTCTTAGTCGAAGGTCATAAGTCCTCCTCAGTCGAAATCTTGAATAATGAACCCTGGTCGAAGACTCAAATATAACTTAGATCCTTTTCTAAGTTATTTCACACGTCAAAATATTCTTCAGCTTAACTTGATTTATTCCAGTTTTTTGGTCTAAAGGACCAAATATAGTAAGTGTCAAATTCAGGAGCCAACAAATTGCCCCCTAAGAATGTCTATTTCGACGCCTAAAGAAATAGCCATTCTTTGATCTTTCCGTTCGACACCTGTCTTTCTTGTTGTCCACAAAGGCTTGACGTGCGCTTTTCGTCTTCCAACAGCTATTGCTTTCGAAAAAAACCATCATTACTTTTTCTCTAAGATGTCTTTTCTGACTGCCGTTACCACACTGCCATGATGACCATATTCCTAGAATCTAGGCAAGCATGTCAAAACGTTTCCCATCATATGTACGGTAACAGCTTCATACTTCGCCACGTGCCCCACTATCTTCACATCATTAAATGGCCTTGACGAGACATATCCTTTTCTGAAGACTATAAATACTCTTGAGCCTTTTCATTTGGAACTTTCAGAACTACAAGCATTTCCAAGTCTTCTGCTTTTAAACACCTTGTATTGTCAACTTCGTTTCTTCCAAATCTGCAACAATGACTTTCCTTTCCAATGCACCAAACAATCCCTAACCTAAAAATGCTGACGATATCCAAAGCCAACCAGAGATCTTTTCTACTAACCCTTCTCCTTCCTCGACTGATGGGCTTCGGTTCGTTTCTGAACCCATGACGAGGGAGAGGCGAGAAGCATATGATTCCCAGCTCCTCATTCCCATTAGGTACTCTGAAGACATATACGCTATGTCTGGTCCTCTGTCCACATGCGTCGAGAATCCCATGAGGAACCGTGCCTTCTTTCCTACTCACCCAAGACTCAAACCTATAGGCTGCGTGAAGAAGCCTAGGGATGATCCTGAAGACGCCACTCCGGCCAATCAGCAGCATGTTCAGACTACGGAGGACATTAACCTTCAATTTATGAACAAAGGGACCAAAATCTTTCGATCATGCCCTAACCTCTCCTCAGAGTATTCATATTGGTTGAATAAGGTGGAGAAGGCACAAACCTCCGTCTGGAAGGAAATGGGAATTTACGATTTGGTGATGCTGTCGAAGACAGGATTGTCTTATTGTCCTCTCATGTTGGTATCTTCACTGCATTTCTGGGATAGCGTACATTTTACCTTTCATCTTCCCTGTGGGATGGTGACCCCCACCCTCTTCGATATAGCCGTAATTACCGGTCTTCGACTGACTGGCGATTATTTTGATCCTGAGGATTTTTTTGAAGATGTTATTGGGTTTGCAGCTACAAAACCCATCTACACCACTTTTATCAACCAGTTCCGTGATAAATCCTCCAGTACTGTGTCAGAGGTGGAACATATAGCTTTTTTGGCTATGTGGTTATCCCGTTTCGTTTTCTGCACCAAGTCACTTCAGGTGACTAAGAAAATGCTCACGCTCGCGACACAACTTCATCATGGCTACCCCCTCTGTCTGGCCGAATTGATTTTGGCCAATCTATATGAGTCCATTAGCAATGGTGTGACTCAACTCAAGGTTATAGGGGATAGGGCAAGCCTGCTGCTTTCTGGATTCTCCAACTTTGGCTTAATGCCACCTTTGAATCTTTTCTTCCTTAGAAGAATAAGATCAATGAAGCGGCCCCAGAAATCCTGAACAGGAGTGTCGAAGGTACCAGGCTTGCACTGCTGACTCCTACTGATGAAGGCCAACAGTTTCAGAAGGCTTTCACAAGTTTCGTGATGATGTTTGCGGAGCGCAAACGTTTTGTTTCGACCATGGCTCCTTTTTCCAGTCGAAAAGTTGGCCCAGAATGGTTTACCAGACCATTTCCTTCGACTGAGGAGGAAGACTTGAATGATGAATATGTGGGCATGTGGGAATCGTTTCTTCACCCTAGAATTATGCCATTGAGATTCAAGAGCTCCAAAAATCAATTAAGCTTGATCGCTTATCAACTAAATCTTGTATCTCGATAATTTGGCATTGTCCAATCACTTCCCTCACCCATTTATCCTCGAGAGAAACTGGTGTTATTTTACAACGCAGACTACTCAGAAGATGCTGCTACCAAGAATATTGGTAGGTACGTTGGTCGAATCATACTAACCATGTTCGACTTTAGTCTCAATTTTTTAAGTTCTGGTAATTTTGAGGGGTGGTGGAGACAGTATTATGATGAAGAGTTCTTCGATGGGAAGGACTTCTCCCACCACCTTCGTGAGGCGTTTAAGCTGGTTCTCGACAGGGTCAAGAAAGGTATTACTTCTTTTCGTTCGCTTCAGATTTATCATTCGACGCTCGATTAACCTTAGTTTTTTTGTTTTTGTTTTTGTGTAGCTGTCAAGAGAACCACTTCGAAGAAGGCTGCTGAAAGCACAAAAGGGGGAGATCCTTCTGTCAACCCTTCTCCCAAGGTATTTACTTTCTTCCATACCATTATTTTCTACGATCGTCCGACATGGGTACTGATTTCTTTGACTTGTCTTTCTGGGTATTCAAAAGACTACCCCCAAAAAATGGAAGGTCCAGGAGATCGAAATCTCTAGTGACGAAGAAGAGGAATCCCCTCATATTCCTCTGAAGAGACAAAGGTTAAAGAAACCAGTTCCTGCCGTTGAGCCTCATCCCAAAATTAGAATTAAGACTACAGCTGCGAGGCCTCCTCCTATTGTTATCAAAGAGCCTACTGAATAGGAAGTATCTACCAGGCTAAACAATCCTAGCGAGAGCGATAATTCCAGTCCCGGTGCTGAAATCCCAATTCAGGTATTTGCTTCGACAGGCCATCACTTACTTCTTAAACTACCCTTTTTCTTTATGAGAATTCTGAAATAAACGAACTTCTTTTAATCTCCAGGACACCGCTGGCACCTCCAACCAAGTCCCTACTCCTGTTGAAGGCTCTGTCACTCTATTAAATAGTGAGGGAGAGCCTACTTATATGCCTTCTTCAGCGAAAGGATATTTCATGAGTTTAGCTGATGAAGTGAATCAAACTTCCGAACTTCAGCATGAAACCATAGAGGAAGTAAATGAAGAAGGCCCTGTAGGAAATCATGAAGAAAATAGGGCTCCGTTGGTTGACGTACAAGAAACTGAAGAGGAAAGGACCCCTAATGCTGAGACTGTGATAGAGAGGGAAAGTATACTGGAGGTGGGGAGTCAAGACGAAAGGATCCCAGAAGCTGATGGTAAAGAAGCCTCTACTGAAGGAACCCAAAATCCTACAAACATTGAGGCAATTCCAGAGCAGGTGGCCAACGTGGTTGCCGTTGTCAACAAAAGTGTCCCTTCGACAGGGTCTAGAACTAAGGAGGATTTGGTCTTGCTGAAACAGCAAAATCCTTTAGGTTATTTGACTGCAATTCTAGAAGGTCGAGAAAGTTCCTCTTATCATAGTGTCTCAACTGCGTCTGGAAAATCTACTTCGACCTCTCCTCTCGATGAGGCCCTTTCGAAAGTTAAGGCACAAATCTTCAAAAGAGATTTAATGTTAACCTTGGAGGGGGAACCCACGGCTCCTTCTTTTCTGAAGACTACTCTGAGGGCTGTCGATCTCCTCATTGCTTCTCCGGACGTGGCCAGCGTTATCTTGGATTTAATCTCCATTATTGACTAAGTATCAGCGGACTATAACCATCAAAGGACTCTTAATTGTGAGATTGAAGAAACCAATGGTTATGTGGATGCTGCCTGGCACGCTGCTATCGAATCAGCTTCTAAGGTAAAAGGGTCGTCGAAGGCCTAGGAGGCTAGACAAAAAGAGGTTGAAGAGATAGATCGAGACACTGCTCAAATGAGGGTGCAGATTACAGAGTTGGAAGCTAAAATTGCTGCCAATGATAAAAAGAAGGAGGAACTCCTTGCTGTTAACACTGGGTCGGAGATCCAAGAGGAACTGGCTGAAGGGTTAATACACGTTGATCGGGCCCAATCTCTTGATGCTAAGCTTGAAACCCTTCATCAATCGAAGGCTTTATGTGATCGACGCCTGGAATTACAAAGAATTAAGTATCTTCAGATCAAGGCTAATCTCCCTTTTTGAATCTTGTTTCTTTCATCTATGTAATCACTCGTTGTAATGATTTCAAAGCCATTTTGGCTATTTTAATGAAAATTTAAGTTTCCATTTTGGCATTCTCTATTCGACGGTGACTATATATTACTTATTATTACCTCTTGAAGCATAGGTCTATAAGCTTTCAAGTATTTACCATTCACCCTCAAAAGTCTTTGATCTTCATTTAACTCTTCAATCTCATAGGATCCACCAGAGAAAGCTTGGATAATCCTGAAAGGTCCTTCCCACTTAGGAGACCATTTTCCCAAATTTCTATCTTTTCGATCCATCGGAAGAATTACTTTCCACACTAGATCCTCAGGCAGAAATGTCTTAGGTTTTAATCTGCGATTATAGGATTTCTCAACTCGTTTCTTCTGCAGTCTCAAAAGATCCAGAGCTTTCAACCTTTCTTCGTCTAAGTCAACTAGTTCGTCTAACATCATATTCCAATAGACCTCAGAAGGGATATCATGATGTATCTGAATCCTCGTCGCCTGTAGGTGGATTTCCACTGGAAACACTGCATCATGACCATAGGTTAGGCGAATTGGTGTTGTTCCTGTGGCCTCTTTCGGACAAGTTAGACATGCCCATAGAACTTGATCTAGCGTCTTGTGCCAGTTTCTAGGTTTCTTTCCCACGTGTTTCTTTATTAAGTTGATCACTACTTTATTTACTGCTTCGACTTGGCCATTAGCTTGCGCATAATAAGGTGTAGATGTTAACAATTTAAACCCTATTTCCGCAGCAAAGTCTTGCATCTTTCGACCAGTAAAGACTGATCCTTGGTATGTAGTTATTGTTTCGGGAATTCCAAATCTATATATGATGTACTTTTGAATGAATTCAATGACATTCTCTTGGTCTACATTGAATAAAGGGATTGCTTCAATCCACTTAGTAAAATAATCAATGCCCACAAATTTATATATTTCTGGCTTTTAGAAGATGCTGGTCGAATTTCTCCAATAAGATCTAAAGCCCATCCTCTAAAAGGCCAAGGTTTCACAATCGAGTGAAGTTCACTTGCCGGCACATGCTGAATACATGTATGTACTTGACATTCTTGGCATCCTTTTGCAAACTCGACACAATCTTTTAACATAGTGGGCCAATATAATCCTTGTCGAAACAATAACCATTTCATCTTTTGGCCTACTTGGTGTGCTCCACACGCCCCGACGTGTATGGTGGAAAGAGCTATATATGCTTCTGTTTCACTTAGGCATTTCAGAAGCACACCTTCAGGTGTTTTCTTGAATAATTCATTTCCCATCAACACATAACTCAGTGCTCCATATTTTATTTTTCGTTCTGTCGAAGCCGTTGGATTTTGTAAATAATCCACCACAGGTTTTCTCCAATCTTGTTCTGTTAGATTGTCTATGAACGAAATTTCAAAATTTTCATGATCAGTGCATCCTAACGTTGTGGTCCTTAAATCTAATGGAGACAACTTAGTGGATATTACTCTCCCTCTAACTTCGATTGCTTGCTGTAGTTTGTCTTTCGAAACTTTATACCTGGAAGCAATCTGTTCTAAGTCATTAGCTACTTAATTTTCCAATCTGGGTATATGTCGAATGTTAACTACCTCGAAGTTTTTCAACAATCGTCTGGCTATTACGAAATACATGATAAGATTTTATTTTATGAATTTGTATTCTTTCGTAATTTGTTTTAGGACTAACTCTGAGTCTTCTATTATTTCGACCCGAGTTGCCCCCAATTCCAACAAGATTTCAAGGCCTACGATTAGCACTTCGTATTCAGCCTCATTATTAGAGAAATCCCCATCTATCTTGTACTTAAATGTTTTTGGAATTTTGCTTGGAGAAATAATGAGGACTCCGACTCCAGTTCCATCTTTATAACTAGAACCATCAAAGTACAATTTCCAAGGTTCGATCTCCAAATAATTCAGTGATCCCTCTTGTATAGAGTGGTCGACTATAAAGTCTGCTACCACTTGACCTTTCATATCCTTGAGAGGCAAAAAGGTTAATGAGTACTCAGTTAATGCAAGTGCCCATTTTCCAATTCTACTGTGCAAAATGGGTTTCGACAACATATATTTGAAAACATCAAAATGAGACGAAACATAGACATCAACTGGCTTTATATATTGCTTAAGTTTTGTACATGAAAAATAAAGACATAAACATAGTTTTTCAACCTCGTTATATCTAGTTTCTGCATCATTTAAAACTCTACTGAGGTAGTAGATGGGCCTTTTGACACCATGCTCATCCTCTTGAGCCAGCATGCTCCCTAAAGTTTTATCAGACGCAGCTATGTACAATCTCATACTTCTACTTCGACAAGGAGGTACCAAAATAGGTGGCTTGGTGAGGTACTCTTTGATTTTATCGAAGGTTTCTTGATGTTCTTGCTCCCACTCAAATCCTCCTTTGCTGAGTCGAAGTAGTGGCGAAAAGGCTTGCGTTTTCCCACTGAGGTTGGATATAAATATCCTCAAGAAATTTATCTTCCCAAGTAAGGATTACAATTCCGTTTTGTTAGTTGGCGCTTTGGCTTGCAAGATAGCTTTGGTCTTGTTTTGGTTTATCTCAATGCATTTTTTATGGACCACAAAGCCTAAGAAATCTCCTGCTTTGACACCAAAAGCACACTTTAGAGGGTTCATCTTCAGGCCGTAGCCTCTCATCCTCTCGAAGGATTGTCGAAGATGACCCATGTGAGTCTTCCCTGAAACAGATTTGACAACAATATCATCAATATAAATCTGCATGAAAGTGTCAATAAAATCATGAAAGATCGAATTCATGGCTCTCTGATACGCTGCCCCTGCATTTTTCAGGTCAAAGGGCATCACTACCCATTCATAAGTGCCTAAGGCCCCGGGGAAACGGAATGCCGTTTTCGAGACATCCTCTTCAGCAATAAAGATTTGATTATATCCAGAGTAGCCATCAAGCATACTCATGTACTCTAAACCAGCGGCAGAATCCACACGCATTTCCGCCACCGACATTGGATATTCATCTTTGGGTGTTGCAGCATTCAGATCTCTGAAATCAATGCACACCCTTAAGGTACCATTTTTATTTATAACAGGCACGATATTTGCAATCCATTCGACGTACCTGGTCGTTCGGACGAACTTGCATCTCAGCAGTCTTTCGACTTCTGTTTTGATTTTTGATAAAATCTCTGGTGAAAAACGCCTTGGAGTTTGCTTGACGGGCTTCTTTCTAGGTGTTGTACCCCAAAATTTGCCCTCTCTTTTTCACAAGAAATCACAGCTTCGGGCTTTTCCTGATTTTTCAGATTGACTTAAGAATCGGTCAAACAGACTTTTCTCATCAGTCAGACAAAATTAGGGTTTCCTTTGATTTTGAATCAGTTCAAGCAGATTATTAGGGTTTCTATTGATTTGGTTGAGTTTGGCTCAGGGTTTGATCAGGCAGACGCTTCTTTGACAATAAATCAAGAATTAGGGTTTGCGCGCGTATTCTCAGAAGGAATTAATTCTACAGTTCTTTTCAATTGACTCTGGGACATGGGTTAAGGCTTCTGATTGAAAGTTTGAAGTTTAAGTTTGATCAGTGAGATAAAGGACATATGGACGTTTGTTTGATTAACTGTGCAATGTTTTTGGTTATTCGGAACGCCGGGCGTTTATTGATTATTTATAATTTCTAAGTTAAAATTATTGGATAATTTCCAATTATTATAATTCAAGAAATTAAAGTAATTAAATAAATGAATACAGAAGAATTAAAGAGATATCTGACAAAGAAAGATTTTTTATTCATTTTTAATTGTTTGTTACAGATATTATTTGAACACTGTAAACTTATTTACAATTGTTTACAATAATATTATTACAACGATTAAAAGTAAATTAAAACTATATCCTAAATCTCTGGAAATCTTCATCTTCTACTAATTGCATCCTTTGCTCAACTGATACTTATCTGCAAAGACAAAAAAAGAAAGAAATCAATACAGATAAATTAAAGGCATTTTCAGACAGTTAATCAGAAACTCATCATTAAAAGTGTTGGCCGGAATTAGTTTGTTCACCCTCTCTGCAAATCGCAAGAAGACTCTTGGTTCACAAAGAGGGAAATAAAATAATGTTGCAAGCATATGAATATGTACAAGGCTGCATAATTCCAAAACAAGTAGAAAAGTTCAAATTGAACAAACAAGCTACATGAAAAGGACAAGCTACTGAATATGCCAAAACAAGTTGCAAAGTTCAAAACAAATAAGCTACTTGAAAAGGCAAACTAAGTGTAATGCTGTCAACAAAACTAAATCACAAAGAAACTGTCAAACTGTCCAAGAGCTGTCAACAGAGCTGCCTACAAGCTAGCAAAAGCAATGCAGAAAAACAGGAAGTATGCAGATGAAAGACACAATGCAAGCAACTTATTTCAAATTATCATCATTTTCCAGCCACACTTTTTCAGAAAAAAGTACAGTCTAAGCAATATAATATGCTTTTTTCTGTGGAGAGAGAAAGAGAGAGGGAAGTAGAGAGGCTTACAGTTTTGCAGGCTTAAGACAAAGAGATATAAAACAAAGAGATCAGAACAGTTCAAGGGGGCAGAAAAACACATAGAAAAATATTACACAGCTTGTAACCTCAAAACCGTTTTCAAGGAAACAAACTCCAAGCCTGCTTAAGCTTGCCCCCAACCTGTTTCATCCTTTGTAAAACACATAACAACACAAGCCTGCTAACACCTCAAGCCTCAAAACAAACCTGTGTTCAACCTGCATAAGCTTCACCCAACCTGTCCTAAACAAACTGATAAGCCTTTCAAGCCCACAAGCCCAAACAGAAATAAACTGTCAAACTGCACAATGAGCCTGCCTGCATAATACAAACAAGCCTGAAAGCCTTGAAAAAAAAAACAGACAAGCTTACAAACTGAAGCAAGCCTGTAAAGACAAGCCTGTCAAAACAAAGCCATACAAACCTGCCTAAAAACCAGTAAAGACAAGCCTGTCAAAAAATTCCAACAAGCCTGCATAATACCAAAGCCTGTCAAAACACAAGCCTGTCAAAGCCTAAATCCAAACACCCTCAGAACCATGTTCATCACAGGGCCAAAGTAACCAAAAATTACCAACCAAGTCAAAGAGAAGAGAAAGTCAGGATCAAACATATCCAAACAAACTCTCAGAACTAAAGTTCATCATCGAGTAACAAGGCAAGCAAGCAGAAGAGGAACAAGCATCTCAGATATCATCTTCACAGAGGCAAGCGATCAGAAGAGGAAAAGAAGAAAACAAGCTAGGGTTTTCAGAAAACTATCATCATAAAACCATTCAAAGAAGCAAGCAAGATACAAAAATACCAAGAAGCAAGCTCATCAGCATCATCACTCCACGCCTTGGCCGCCTAAGGAGCCTCCTGTCCAAGCTCTCCTCCTTCCCTCCAACAAAGGTATTGTCCTCCTTTCTTTAACACCTCACACAACAATAATAACATAGAAGACCAAAATGTGTCAAAAACCAATAACGAGCAAAACTAAAATCCAAAACCCTAAAACATAAAAAAGAAACTGTTACCTTTTCGTGTCGCCGCCTTGATTAACCATGGAAAGAGGAGGAGTTGGAGGTGGCACCTAGTGGCCATAGGCGGAGTTCGTTCGCGAGTATTGCTTAAAGAAAGATGAAGAGGACAACGAAGAAGAAGATGGGAACGGCGCCGCTCATCAAGCAACTGTAACCCTAGTTCTGAAACCAAACCAAATGAACCCTAAACAAATTTTGTAACACGTCTTGGGCCTCCGCCCCACAGAAATGCCTAAGCCCAACTGAAAACTGGCGCACCCCCCCCCCCCCCCCCCCATTTTCCTTTGAATCTGTTTGTTTTTGTTTGGGCCAAACATTTCCTCATTAGGCCCATTCAACTTTTTCTTATTTTTTTGTATATACTTACAAAACAAATCCTTTTTTTATATATCACTTTATTTTCTTTTTCTTTGATCAAAATAATACATTACTTTGTTGTATAAATTTCACCAATTCTTTTTTTTTTTACACTTAAAATTTGTATATATGAAAACATTAAAAAAAATATATAAATAGTTAATCTGTTTTTAAGGTTAAATATTTCCTCTTAATTAAAACTTTTATATAATTTAACAAAAAAAAACATAAAAATAACATTAACTAAAATATATAAATATTAGACTCATTAGGTTAATAGATTTTTGTCTTAAAACTTTTTTTTGTTTAATAAATCTTTTTATATAAATTTCTAAAAAACATTAACAAAAACAATAGATTTTTTTAAGTTAAAATTTTCTTTTCACTAAAACTTTTGTTTATATATAATTAACAAGAACATAAATAAACAATAATAATACTTAACAATTGCATTAGGTTAACATTTTTACTCACTTGTAAATAATCATGTGCATCTTACATACTTTTATTTCTCTTTGATTCTTATACATTGTTATATTTTACATTGAGAATGCGATTCGATTTGGTTGTAAATATTATTTGGACACTACTATTCCGACAAGTCTCATCCCCCATTTGTAAATATTTGTATCCCCATCCCCATAATCCTGTTGCAATAATTTAGGACTTTAAATTTCCGCATTTAAAAGCTTTTAAATTATGCCATGATAGACCTAGGGTTTGTATGTAAATAAAACCAACAAATAGTTTGACCTAATACAAAGATAAATGCATGACAATCAATACACCATTCACACTTGCACCCCTAGGGTAATCCCGCTTGTTGCCTTCAAAAATGGGCCATGTTTGCATGTCAAGTACTTTGGCAAAACAAAAACAAATCAAATGATCATTAGTCCCTCGATGATGCTTTCGAAGTTGCCTAAACGAAATGATCATAGTCCCTCAAGAAAATTGCCAAAGACACTTGGCACTATTGCATTCATGGTCTAAACGATGACCCGTGCCCGTCCCATTAACATCCTAACGCAAGGTTGTTCACCAAATACAATGGTGAAACAACACTGTTAAAAGGGTTAAAACATGAGAAAGATCTTTGAGTAAATTTAGGGGTAGACAACTATTAGTTACTTGATCAAGCTTGCAAAACACACTTGCCTACTTTCAAAACACACTCCACGACACAACTTCCAAAACAACTTTCAAAAACATTGAAACATCTTTTCAAAAAGACAAACACCTTTGCATATACTCAAACAAGAGTCATTACAATGGTTGCCTAGACAAGGCATCTTTTTTTTAAAACATTTTCAAAACCACACACACAAAGCACCATTTCACACAATTGAAAATCAAGGCAAGTAATCTAAAACAAGTAACTAAGAGCCCATGGATAACCATGGATGAAAGGGTGATAGCACCTTCCCTTTTCATAATCTACCCCCCGAACCCACGAAAACATCTCAAAGGTTTTTCCTGTGCTTTTTAACCTTTCCTTTAGGATAAAATAAAAAGTCGGTGGCGACTCTTGCTAAACCGAACAAGTGCAAATACAAACGCAAAACCTCAAGTCAGTTCTCCTACCGTATCACAGAACTGACGACTCTGCTGGGGACCAATTAAAAGTGGGGTTACCTTAGGGTTTTAGATCACCTTTACATACTTGCTTTGATTGCTTTGATTTCTTTACTTTTGGGTTCCTTGTTTGGGTTTGCTATAAATCCTACACCCGGATTTGGGGGCACCTTTTTTAGGTAAATAGCAATAAAACTGCGAGGGAATTGTGCGGGGTATACCGACATGGTTGAAGCAGTAAGCTATGTTAGTGTGACATATTTGTGAGTACCGGTAACCCTTGAGTTCAATCAAGGAGAGTACGGGGCTGCTGAGTGATGTCATGAAGCACTAACAAACTCTTAGAACCTTAATTGACCATCTTGGCCTTTTTAGGGGTAGTGAGATGACCAACTTTGGTGCAGTACGAAGTTGGTAGATACTCGATACTACACTCATTGAGGGTTGTTTCTTGGAATATTTTGGTCGCCAGTTAAGTGGCTAAACCAAAACAATGAATACAGAAAATAATCCAGTGATATTGAGCTCCTTAGAACCCGGTTTCTATTTTAGGACAGGATGAGCCAACTAACTTCAAGAGGGTACTTACCTACAAACCCCATGCAAGCCTAAACCTAAGGACTTGTTTGCTTTGTGTGAATATGATTACCTGTATATATATACTTGCTTACTTTTGCATACATGTACATAACATCATACCATAGCATTTTCAATAACCATTTCAAGGATCTCGAGGGTCTTTTGATGTAGGGTCACGTTGAACCAGAAGTCTACCAAGGGGCAAGAGGTTCTCCTCTAAACAAATTCCATCAAAGATCAAGTGCAACAACTTGAATCAGGGGCTATGACCCACTTGACATGGTGAGCTTGATTCTCGTAGAAAGACATCCACCGGTGCAAAGTTCTCCAATCAAAGATCGAAGTTCAACCTCTAACATTCTTTTGTGTTTACCCCAAGAGATCCTTGAAAACATTGCATACATATATCATACATATCATTGCATAACAGGTTTCTCCCATACAGGTCCCCTTATCTTCTTACTGTTTATTTCAGTAAGATGGATATGGAACAAACGGTGAAAGATCTCCAAGCTCAAAACACTCAATTCCAACAAATGCTTCTGGCTATGGGTAAAGGGCAAGAGGATCTGAAAGCTCTCCTTCTCAAAGACAAGAAGAAGAAGTCCAAGAAGGCAGCATGCATTCTGAACTTGAGAAGAAGACCTAAAGCCCAAGACCTTTCTACTCCACCCAGCATAGGGGCCAGTCTTGAAGAAGACCATAATTTGGAGATTGATGAAGCTGACTACTCTGAAGAACAATATCCTCCCGCTGATGACAAGTACAAACAGTTGGAGGATCGCCTCAATACTATGGAGATTCAACAAATACCTGGCTTGGATTTAGGAGACATGGGTTTGGTTTCTGGATTGGTCATCCCTCCAAAGTTCAAAGTCCCTACCTTGGCCCTATACGATGGAGTCTCTTGCCCTAAGATGCATCTAAAGTCTTATGTCCGCAAGATTCAACCATACACAACTGATCCAAGGATTTGGATCCATTTCTTCCAAGAAAGTCTGGTAGGGGCTCAACTCGAGTGGTTCTATCAATTGGAGAGTTCTCGCATCCACACCTGGGAGGACTTGGCTGCTGCTTTTTACAAACAATATCAGTACAATGCTGATCTTGCACCAACTCGTGTGCAATTGCAGAGCATGACCATGGGTTCTGACGAGAACTTCAAAGGATACGCTCAAAAGTGGAGAGATATGGCTGGTAGGGTGCAACCCCCTTTAACTGACAGAGAGCTGATTGACATCTTCATGGGAACTTTGACAGGGCCTTTCTTCAATCACTTAAGTGGAAGCTCCTCAGCCGGGTTCACCGAGCTAATACTGACCGGTGAAAGGGTCGAAGCTGGCATCAAAAGTGGAAAGATCCAAGGAGCTACACCCTCTGATGCTCAGAAAATTCCCTACAATGGAAAGAAAGAGTCTAATGCTGCGAACAGTCAAAAGAGCCATCATGACCAACACGTAGGAGCAATCTTGATCTCTAATCCTACGCCTGCTCAACAAAGACAGGGGCATCAACGCAAGGAAGTCGCACCTAAAAGACAATTCACCAAGATCAACATGTCACTGGGTCAAGCGCTACAACGCATGTTGCAGGCAGAGCTGATTACATTGAGGGCTCCCCTCCGGAACCCAAATACTTCTGCTCCTACCTATCATCCCAATGAAAGGTGTGCATACCACTCTGACAGTCCGAGACATGACACAAACAACTGTTGGCCTCTGAAGAACAAGATCCAAGACATGATCGACGCCAAGGAGATCAAGTTTGACCCCCCGGAGACTCTAGCATAATCACTGCTCCTATTCCAAATCATTGAGAATGTCTTTGTTTCATTTGAATTTTCAAAGTTGTAATTTCTTTCGTTATTCGAACAATTATCTGTTAATGTCAAACTTTGTTTCATTAATGCATTTCATATGTTTGTCTTGATTTGATCCACTCATTTTCATTACACTTGAACTATGCTTTCTACTTTCTTTATGATATTTAACTCTTGATAAAAAGCTGCAAGCCTTTAAAGGGAGGATGACGAAACAATACCATAATCTCATACAGTATGCTTTTGAACAGACCTTGTTGATGATGTACAGGCATTTCTTTCAATTCCCAAACACTGGAGTTATAAGGAAGATAATCCCTAGTCAAACCCTTCGAGCCAAAGAAGTAGGAGTTTTCTGTTCTAAACAAATTGAAACCTTTGATTTAAACCTGGGGCAGGGTAGTCTCTCAGTTAATTCAAAAAAGATGCGCATTGAAGTCGCAAACTCTCAGTTCGTAATACAACGAACAACATCAAAAAAGAAAGACATTCCTTTGGAATCAAAAGACAGTGATGGTTCCTTATCTCATAGGCAGTCATTACCTCTCAAAATAGAAAAGCCCACTAAGCCAAAACCTATAAAGGAGGCTTAAGAAAGCTGGGGCATCCCGTTGACTGTAATATCGAAAACAGGAACAGTTAGGCAAAAGTCAGGGATAACAAATCAAAAGAGCGAGGTCACTACAAATCCTCAACAACATGAAAAATGTTGCAAAAATGACTGCCTTCCAACAAATTCAATTGGTGTGAACCATTGCCAAAAGTCGTTCCAAACTCGAACAGAGTTCGACGCGCAATTAACTGAGTTTAGGATTGAAGGACATCACGAAGAGCGGGTGGGTACAAATATACTTTGAGCCTTTATCCTTTGTTTCTTAAACCATGAACCAAGCCACGTTATAACCCTTCAAAAGTCCTAATTGAAGCATGGGTTAGTTCGAAAGCATACTGTTACAAAAGGTATCCTGACTCCTGTAAGGCTTTACTCTAAATCTTGTGTTGATTTTGTCTTATAAAAAGTTTTCTGCTAAAAAACGCATTTTTCAAAACTTCGAGACAGACATAAACTTTGCATTACCTGAATATCATTGTTTACGTTTGGCTATTTGTTTGACAGCGGAGAAATTCACACAATGAATATCCGATGAACGAAAGCTCTCTCAGTAAGAAAAATCACTTCGAAAAGGATGACACTTCCAATGAAAAATCTCCTATCAACAAGGGGGCATGACATGTCACTATCCAGTTAACCTGGGGCAGTCCAGTCAAGATTTCAGCAGATCTTTCAAAGTTGCGTTAACCTGGGGCAGTCCAGTCAAGATTTCAACAAATCTCTCAATTATAGATTAACCTGGGGCAGGTCTCCGTCATCATCACTTGGGGCATTCGAATGTCAATCACCAAGGTCATCAAAATTCCTTCATCACCTGCTGGAATTCAAGAGCGTTCAAAATTTCCATCTGGAAGTTGCGGTCATCATCAAAATTCCTTCATCACCTGCTGGAATTCAAGGTCGTTCAGAATTTCCTTCATCACCTGCTGGAAGTTACAACCACCGACAGAATAACGGACAATTGAAGCTCCTAAAAATCTGTTTCTCTCAAGAATGAAGACTCTCATCCTTAAAACCTCAGAAGATTGGTATACTCCCAGTTTCTGACCGTTAACAGAATAAAGATTCTCATCACCTCAAGATTGGTATACTCCCAATTTCTGACCCTTAACAAAATGAAGACTCTCATTCTCAATTCCTTCTAGAGATAGTTCAGATGTGACCCAGATTTGGCGACATTCCGATACTTATTCCAGATTTCCTTCTAGAGATAGTTCAGATGTGACCCAGATTTGGCGACATTCCGATACTTATTCCAGATTCCCTTCTAGAGATAGTTCAGATGTGACGCAGATTTGGCGATATTCCGATACTTATTCCAGATTCCCTTCTAGAGATAGTTCAGATGTGACCCAGATTTGGCGACATTCCGATACTTATTCCAGATTTCCTTCTAGAGATAGTTCAGATGTGACCCAGATTTGGCGACATTCCGATACTTATTCCAGATTTCCTTCTAGAGATAGTTCAGATGTGACCCAGATTTGGCGACATTCTGATACTTATTCCAGATTTCCTTCTAGAGATAGTTCAGATGTGACCCAGATTTGGCGATATTCCGATACTTATTCCAGATTTCCTTCTAGAGATAGTTCAGATGTGACCCAGATTTGGCGACATTCCGATACTTATTCCAGATTTCCTTCTAGAGATAGTTCAGATGTGACCCAGATTTGGTGATATTCCGATACTTATCCCAGATCAATACCTGCAGCAATCAAAAGATTCTTGCAATCCCCAGCGGAGCTAAAACTTCCAACTATCAATCCCCAAGCAGAATGAAGACTCTCATTCTCAGTTCCTCACAGAGTATTCAAATATTCTCCAGTGAAGATCTCCTCAAGACAGGAATCCCCAGTAGATTGGCATACAACCCAAGCTCCTGATTCTCCAACAGTGGTCCCAGGACTTCTCATTTTCAACGATCAAAAGATTCTTACAATCCCCTGCAGCAGTCAAGGATTTACTTTCCCCAGCAGCAGTCAAATATTTCATTATCCAGGATTCGTCTTCCTCAGCAAGACAGATACTCAGCTTACATGCACATCCATCACATTCATATCATAAACATTGATGAAGTACAATTCATCACATCATGACATTGCATACAACTAACTCTTTACCTTTTCAGGAAAGATCAATCAACAGACAAAGATCATCATCTTCCAAGATTCCTTCTAGAGATAGTTCAGATGTGACCCAGATTTGGCGACATTCCGATACTTATTCCAGATTCCTTCCAGAGACAGTTCAGATGTGACCCAGACATGGCGACATTCTGATACTTATTCTAGATTCATTCGAATACAACCCAGATACGATCCAGATCCGGATGTAATTCTGTCACTCATTCAAAAAAAAAGATACAATCACCTTCATATGGCATCTATAAGCCCATCCTCCCACCAATAATCTCCAGATGGCATATCTAAGCCCATCCCCCGACAAGATTCTGTCACATATCCAGATGGCATCTTTAAGCCCATCACCAAACGACATCTTTAAGCCCATTCCTTCAAACTACACTTTGACGAGTGCAAATTGTTTGGGCACTCTAGTGTCCAATCTCCTTTTATCTTTGAGTCGCGAACGACAAACTTGCCAATCTAACTCTTCAGCTTCAAGAAGATTGAACAGGGGCAACTGTTGTACCCCAAAATTTGCCCTCTCTTTTTCACAAGAAATCACAGCTTCGGGCTTTTCCTGATTTTTCAGATTGGCTTAAGAATCGGTCAAACAGACTTTTCTCATCAGTCAGACAAAATTAGGGTTTCCTTTGATTTTGAATCAGTTCAAGCAGATTATTAGGGTTTCTATTGATTTGGTTGAGTTTGGCTCAGGGTTTGATCAGGCAGACGCTTCTTTGACAATAAATCAAGAATTAGGGTTTGCGCGCGCATTCTCAGAAGGAATTAATTCTACAGTTCTTTTCAATTGACTCTGGGACATGGGTTGAGGCTTCTGATTGAAAGTTTGAAGTTTAAGTTTGATCAGTGAGATAAAGGACATATGGACGTTTGTTTGATTAACTGTGCAATGTTTTTGGTTATTCAGAACGCCGGACGTTTATTGATTATTTATAATTTCTAAGTTAAAATTATTGGATAATTTCCAATTATAATAATTCAAGAAATTAAAGTAATTAAATAAATGAATGCAGAAGAATTAAAGAGATATCTGACAAAGAAAGATTTTTTATTCATTTTTAATTGTTTGTTACAAATATTATTTGAACACTGTAAATTTATTTACAATTGTTTACAATAATATTATTACAAAGATTAAAAGTAAATTAAAACTATATCCTAAATCTCTGGAAATCTTCATCTTCTACTAATTGCATCCTTTGCTCAACTGATACTTATCTGCAAAGACAAAAAAAAGAAAGAAATCAGTACAGATAAATTAAAGGCATTTTCAGACAGTTAATCAGAAACTCATCATTAAAAGTGTTGGCCAGAATCAGTTTGTTCACCCTCTCTACAAATCGCAAGAAGACTCTTCGTTCATAAAGAGGGAAAGAAATTAATGTTGCAAGCATATGAATATGTACAAGGCTGCATAATTCCAAAACAAGTTGCAAAGTTCAAATTGAACAAACAAGCTACATGAAAAGGACAAGCTACTGAATATGCCAAAACAAGTTGCAAAGTTCAAATTGAACAAACAAGCTACTTGAAAAGGCAAACTAAGTGCAAAGCTGTCAACAAAACTAAATCACAAAGAAACTGTCAAACTGTCCAAGAGTTGTCAACAGAGCTGCCTACAAGCTAGCAAAAGCAATGCAGAAAAACAGGAAGTATGCAGAGGAAAGACACAATGCAAGCAACTTATTTCAAATTATCATCATTTTCCAGCCACACTTTTTCAGAAAAAAGTACAGTCTAAGCAATATAATATGCTTTTTCTGTGGAGAGAGAAAGAGAGAGAGAAGTAGAGAGGCTTACAGTTTTGCAGGCTTAAGACAAAGAGATATAAAACAAAGAGATCAGAACAGTTCAAGGGGGAAGAAAAACACATAGAAAAATATTACACAGCTTGTAACCTCAA
Organism: Vicia faba; assembly: GCA_948472305.1. Lineage (NCBI taxonomy): Eukaryota > Viridiplantae > Streptophyta > Magnoliopsida > Fabales > Fabaceae > Vicia > Vicia faba. The sequence continues at coordinate 629,061,967 of OX451741.1, read as the reverse complement.
AACTGTTTTCAAGGAAACAAACTCCAAGCCTGCTTAAGCTTTCCCCCAACCTGTTTCATCCTTTGTAAAACACATAACAGCACAAGCCTGCTAACACCTCAAGCCTCAAAACAAACCTGTGTTCAACCTGCATAAGCTTCACCCAACCCGTCCTAAACAAACTGATAAGCCTTTCAAGCCCACAAGCCCAAACAGAAATAAACTGTCAAACTGCACAATGAGCCTGCCTGCATAATACAAACAAGCCTGAAAGCCTTGAAAAAAAAACAGACAAGCTTACAAACTGAAGCAAGCCTGTAAAGACAAGCCTGTCAAAACAAAGCCATACAAACCTGCCTAAAAACCAGTAAAGACAAGCCTGTCAAAAAATTCCAACAAGCCTGCATAATACTAAAGCCTGTCAAAACACAAGCCTGTCAAAGCTTAAATCCCAAACACCCTCAGAACCATGTTCATCACAGGGCCAAAGTAACTAAAAATTACCAACCAAGTCAAAGAGAAGAGAAAGTCAGGATCAAACATATCCAAACAAACTCTCAGAACTAAAGTTCATCATCGAGTAACAATGCAAGCAAGCAGAAGAGGAACAAGCATCTCAGATATCATCTTCACAGAGGCAAGCGATCAGAAGAGGAAAAGAAGCAAACAAGCTAGGGTTTTCAGAAAGCTATTATCATAAAACCATTCAAAGAGAAAATCAAGATACAAAAATACCAGGAAGCAAGCTCATCAGCATCATCACTCCACGCCTTGGCCGCCTAAGGAGCCTCTTGTCCAAGCTCTCCTCCTTCCCTCCAACAAAGGTATTGTCCTCATTTCTTTAACACCTCACACAACAATAATAACATAGAAGATCAGAATGTGTCAAAAACCAATAACGAGCAAGACTAAAATCCAAAACCCTAAAACATAAAAAAGAAACCGTTACCTTTTCGTGTCGCTGCCTTGCTTAACCATGGAAAGAGGAGGAGTTGGAGGTGGCGCCTAGTGGCCATAGGCAGAGTTCGTTCGGGAGTATTGCTTAAAGAAAGATGAAGAGGACAACGAAGAAGATGATGGGAACGGCGCCGCTCATCAAGCAACTGTAACCCTAGTTCTGAAACCAAACCAAATGAACCCTAAACAAATTTTGTAACACGTCTTGGGCCTCCGCCCCACAAAAATGCCTAAGCCCAACTGAAAACTGGCGCCCCCCCCCCCCCCCCCCCCCCCCCCCTTTTCCTTCGAATCTGTTTGTTTTTGTTTGGGCCAAACATTTCCTCCTTAGGCCCATTCAACTTTTTCTTATTTTTTTGTATATACTTACAAAACAAATCCTTTTTTTATATATCACTTTATTTTCTTTTTCTTTGATCAAAATAATACATTACTTTGTTGTATAAATTTCACCAATACTTTTTTTTTATACACTTAAAATTTGTATATATGAAAACATTTTAAAAAAAAATATATATAAATAGTTAATCTATTTTTAAGGTTAAATATTTCCTCTTAATTAAAACTTTTATATAATTTAACAAAAAAAAAAACATAAAAAAAACATAAACTAAAATATATAAATATTAGACTCATTAGGTTAATAGATTTTTGTCTTAAAACTTTTTTTTGTTTAATAAATCTTTTTATATAAATTTCTAAAAAACATTAACAAAAACAATAGATTTTTTTAAGTTAAAATTTTCTTTTCACTAAAACTTTTGTTTATATATAATTAACAAGAACATAAATAAACAATAATAATACTTAACAATTGCATTAGGTTAACATTTTTACTCACTTGTAAATAATCATGTGCATCTTACATACTTTTATTTCTCTTTGATTATTATACATTGTTATATTTTACATTGAGAATGCGATTCGATTTAGTTGTAAATATTATTTGGACACTACTATTCCGATAAGTCTCATCCCCCATTTGTAAATATTTGTATCCCCATCCCCATAATCCTGTTGTAATAATTTAGAACTTTAAATTTCCGCATTTAAAAGCTTTCAAATTATGCCATGATAGACCTAGGGTTTGTATGTAAATAAAACCAACAAATAGTTTGACCTAATACAAAGATAAATGCATGACAATCAATACACCATTCACACTTACACCCCTAGGGTAATCCCGCTTGTTGCCTTCAAAAATGGGCCATGTTTGCATGTCAAGTACTTTGGCAAAACAAAAACAAATCAAATGATCATTAGTCCCTCGATGACGCTTTCGAAGTTGCCTAAACGAAATGATCATAGTCCCCAAAGAAAATTTCCAAAGACACTTGGCACTATTGCATTCATGGTCTAAACGATGACCCGCGCCCGTCCCGTTAACATCCTAACGCAAGGTTGTTCACCAAATACAATGGTGAAACAACACTGTTAAAAGGGTTAAAACATGAGAAAGATCTTTGAGTAAATTTAGGGGTAGACAACTCTTAGTTACTTGATCAAGCTTGCAAAACACACTTGCCTACTTTCAAAACACACTCCACAACACAACTTCAAAAACAACTTTAAAAATTATTGAAACATCTTTTCAAAAAGACAAACACCTTTGCATATACTCAAACAAGAGTCATTACAATGGTTGCCTAGACAAGGCATCTTTTTTTTTTTTAAAACATTTTCAAAACCACACACACAAAGCACCATTTCACACAATTGAAAATCAAGGCAAGTGATCTAAAACAAGTAACTAAGAGCCCATGGATAACCATGGATGAAAAGGGTGCTAGCACCTTCCCTTATCATAATCTACCCCCCGAACCCATGAAAACATCTCAAAGGTTTTTCCTGTGCTTTTTAACCTTTCCTTTAGGATAAAATAAAAAGTTGGTGACGACTCTTGCTAAACCGAACAAGTGCGAATACAAACGCAAAACCTCAAGTCAGTTCTCCCACCGTATCACACTAGGCTTTATTGGCAATTGCAGTTCTACCAAACTCCTATCGAGACCAGACATCTCGTCATAATCCCACAGAAAGCAATCCTTGAACTCCTTTAGCAATTGGATCATTTCGACCTTGAGTCCTAGATCTATCTTTGCGCTGATGTATGTTGGCTTTTTTACAGGACCGTCGCCTAGGTTTACCTCTTCCAAAGGGTCTTGCGCTAGCATTCTAACATTGTTCGCCAACGAGTCCTTTTCGAAACCTAGAGGTTTATCATCATAGATGGCATCTAACCTATGATCTCGAAGGTCTTTCGTTTCTAAGTCGGGAGGCTCTGGGTCGAAATCTTTCCCAGGTCCTTTTTGAGAAGGGACCTGTTCATTGACTTCGAGGGCCATATATTTAACTTCAGCCTCCAAGGCCGCTATCATTCTACTTTCGGCCATATATGCCAAAATCTTTTGCAGAGTTTGTGACTCAGTCATCGTCACCAAACTCACTTCCCCAGCGTGTTGGCCGTATATCATCAACTCCTCCAAAGTCGATGTTTGACAAGTCTTCTCTATCCCACTGAAAGACGTAGTTGGAGTGTAGGTATATAGAGCAGAAGGCATTAGGTGTTGGAGTTAGATCAAACTCAAGTGGATTACATGGCTCTATATGAGCCAAATTTCTGTCGAAACTATTCTTTCCGACACTGTTGATTTCACCTAAGTAATAACTCTGATCTGCCTCAATGTTTTCCATGATACCATCGGGGCACCATATCGTGACCCTTTGGTGCATCGAGGATGGCACTGCACTGATGTCATGTATCCACTCTCGATCCAAGAGAAAATTGTAGTTTTGTTTTGCTGAGATCACCATGAACATGGTGGTTCGAAGGATTGATCCTACTTTGAGGTCTAGTTGTATGACGCCCATTGTGGTGCCAATGCCTCCTTCATAATTGGACAAGATCATGTTATGGGACTTGATGTCAGCATCTCCCTTTCCCAGCTTTTCCAGCATGAATTGTGGGATGATATTGATGGTTGCCCCACAATCGACCAAAATTTTATTTATAGTTATTTCCCCTATTTTTTCTCTGATGAACAAGGGTTTTAGATGATTCTTCATTGCCTCTGTTGGTGGCTCGAAGAAGGCGTTATGTTCCTCTACGCAGCCATTGTTCATTACATAGTAACATACTGGCCTGTGTCTAGCCATTTCTTGCTCAACCATTAAGTCAGTTTCCTCAACCTCGACCTGATGGTTGTATTCTTTAGGTAACACTGATATGATATTCACCATGATGTCTAAAGTGTCATCGGAATCGGAGTTGTCCTCATCATTCGACCCACATTCTTCCTTCCATGGCATAAGATTCCTCTCTAGAGGATTCCTTTGTTTCCTTTGCACATTGGTGCTAACCTCTGGGTGAGGTCCAGCTGCCTCTTTTTCGGCTTTTCGCCGTCTTTGGAATCTTCTCCATTGTGAACGGGACATAGGATTTTTTCCATTGTAATTGCTCGATATATGAGCCATTTTATTTGACGTAGAAGCATGGTACTCCTTTCTGTAGTCTAAAGAGGAACCTCTTGGCACATCGAACGCCTGCCATCTCTCTTTGTTTGGAATATTTCTTCCCATGGTGTTAAGCCAAGTATTTGTAGGTACATTAGTTGGAGGCCGAAAAGTTGGTGGCCTCCTTACCTGACTCATGGATCCTTGTTGATGCCCCCTTCTAGGATCGAATCTGACTTCTGAACCCATTTTTTGTTGGGCATTGGTGCCCTATTTCTCTTTCACGATTCTCATACCTTGTATATGTTCTGCGGCTTTCTTGTCAAAAATAGAGTTGCATCTAGGGCACAACATTACTTCCGATTTTTTCTTCTGGCATCTATGTAGAAAGTCTGCCAGATCTTCATTCTCCTTTGGAAATTCCATTTTATTTACTTCCTCTTGTCGAATAGCTTCCTCTGAGGCCTTGGCGCTAGAGACTTCAACCATGTTGACCTGCATGTTACTTTTGGCAATGAGATTCATTTTCTGCATTTTGGCCTCTAGTTTCTCTGTCGAACCCCTTAGAGCAGCCAAGTAAGAACCTGTGGTGGTTCTTTTGTTGGAACTCTCAGTAACTCCTTTGCTTTTGTGTGGGTCTTAAGTAACCTTTTTATTCAGTTTCAGGCCTTCAGTGGCCTTCTTGTTTGAGCCTTGGGTAACTTCCTTTTTCAGATCTAGGCCTTTAGTGGCCTTTCTCACTCCTTCGATAGTTTTCCTGGAGATGTTTCCAGTAAAACTTCCAAAGATGGGTTTAGTAATGAAATCTTCAGAAACTTCCACCATGTGAATGCCGACTGGTTCAGCATAATGTGCCTCAATCTGCAGTGAGTTTACGTCGATTTTCATCGCTGGCTTATCAGCAAATTTCAGCCTTCCTTCCTTTAGCGCTTGTTGAACAAGATCCCTGAAAAGAAAACATTGTGAGGTTTTATGGCCCAAAAAATTATGGTATTTACAAAAACCTCTTTTCTTTCTCTGTTCTAAAGGAGGCAATTTTGCCCCTGGGGGCACTATCATCTGGCCATCTTTAACTAATAGATCAAATATTTCGTCACATTTGGATATATCGAAACTATAAGTTTTCTTAGGAAATTTGTCGCTGTTTTTCTTAGGATATATCGAAACTATGGTGGTCCTTGTTTTAATTATGCTAAATCTATTTCGCCTTCTTCGACATCTATAGGATCACTAGATATCTCTGAATCGTTATCATCCATTTCGACATAGGCTACCCTTTCTCGTCGATGAGTTTTGGTAGCTTTAGCTTTCTCAGCTTTAAGGCATTCTACTTGTCGAACTCTATCGGCCAATTGGGCCATGTCTCTTAGGTATTGTGTATCTAACTTTTTCCTAATTGAATAATCCAGGCCCCCCGCTGCTATTTCAACCAATTCATGTTCAGGAACTTGGGTAAAGCATCTGGATTTAAGTAATCGAAACCTGTTTAAATATTCATCGATTGGCTCAGTGAACCTTCTCTTCACACTAGCCAACTCTTTTAGACTTATTTTGGTCTGTCCCATGTAAAATTATTCGTGGAACAATCTTTCCAATTGGTTCCAGTTGTGGATCGAATTGGCTGGGAGGGTGGTGAACCAAGTGAAAGTATTCTTTGTTAGGGAACTTGGGAAATATTTGATTCTAAGGTTTTCGTTGTTTGCTATTTCCCCGACCTCTATCAAATATCTAGCTACATGTTCGATAGTGGATTATGTCGTATCCCCTAAAAATTTAGTAAACTTTGGAACCTTTCCCCTAGGTGGTAAGTCTGTTTGCAGAATATATTCTGACAATGGGGATGTGAAGTTTGGTCTGTGAAAACCAATGTTCATCCCGTTTTGAATCATAATCCTTTCAATCACGGCAGTTAGATTATTGTTTGTTCCATAATTTTGGTGTCGAACTTGCTGTATCAATTCATCAATGTTTTGGTTTCTATTTTCCATAATAACTCCTTGATCGATTTCTCTAGGGTTTGGTGGGGGATTTCTTGGTATTTCAACCCTTGGTTGTTCTATTTCTACTCTAGGAATCTGAGGGTCTGGATTAACGGTCAAATCCTCTTCCATGATTGCCCCTTGATTTGCTCTTATTGGTATCCTCTGGGGTTGTCGAATAGTTTGGGGTACCCTAAAGAATTCAGCCATGCGCGTCATTTGCGCTGTCATTTGTTGCTTAGACTGCGTAACATTTTGAATGAGGGGATTTAGCACTGTACTTAGAGTTTGTGCTAACATTTGCATCATATCATGATTACTCTCGTCCATCTGTTGCCTCAAAATTGCTGTCGAAACATTTGTGAGGCTTGGTATTGTATGAGATGGCCCTCCTAAGAATTGGTTTCTACCCAAATTTTCCATACTGGCTCCAAATCCCTGTAATGGCGATGATGCATTCACCAAAGGTTCTGAAAAGGTGGAAGCAGCGTTCATAAGGCTAGCCATTTCAGTAGTTGGCATGCCATACGGCTGCTCTCGACCCATCCAGGTTGTCGAAAATCCTGGGGGCACGAATGGTCGAGATCCTGGATTTGCCCTTGGTGGAGGCGTTCCTAATGGACCTACATACGAAAGTAAGGGTCCAGTTTGATTTGTGGTTAGCGTCGGTATTGATCCAACGGAAGTTGGGATATTCCCTTCAACGGCGGTGGTAACCACTGTTCCATTAATTGGTGGAGGTATTTCTCCATGATTTGGCTCGTTAGCCATACTACTCTCGCTATTTTTCTTCCTAACAGTATACTCGTTGGTTACTCTACCACTTCTTAATAACACGCAACATTATAACTGTACAAAAGAAACGCAATAACATAAACAAGATATTTAATAAAAATTAGCAATGTCCCACCAGGTGTGCCAATTTGTTTACCGTGGTTTTTGGTAAACAATCGTTGATCCTCCAAAAAGGAAAGTTCTTTTGGTTACTCGCGGGATCGATCAGATTGATCCCAGAACATGTGCTAATTTTTATGTAAGAAAAGCAATCAAGAAGAACGCACGTTCGACCAGAGACGAGATACTTGAGGTTTTGGAAAATATAAATGTATGAATGCAGGTAAAGATGCAAGAAAGGTAACTTTACAAAATAAGATTAAAGCAATGTAAAAGACTTTCATTAATGAAATGAGGTGTTTCCAACGTACATTTCTCAGTTTATCCTTTCTCACACAGCGGGTACTTAGACAATATTTGAGTAACTAGCACAATAGGTTGAACACCCCAAAAAACTACACAGATTTCCTAATTTATACTAAAAACTATGTAACCGTCGAGGGGTGGTTCTGCACTAAGATGAAGACAAGTTTCCTCTGCATGTCCCTCGACCTCTAGCTTCCAGCCACATTGCTTCTCTTTAGCCGCTAGCAAAACTGTCTTTCCCTCCAATAATTCAAATTCAAATGTCCCTCGCATTTTGTGTCGAAGCGAGGGTATTCTCTCTTAGTCGAAGGTCATAAGTCCTCCTAAGTTGAAATCTTGAATAGTGAGCCCTGGTTGAAGACTCAAATATAACTTAGATCCTTTTCTAAGTTATTTCACACGTCGAAACATTCTTTAGCTTGGCTTGATTTATTCCAGTTTTTTGGTCTAAAAGACCAAATATAGTAAGTGTCAAATTCAGGAGCCAACAAATAGTGGTTTTTAAAGTGGGGGATCAAAATCAAGAAAAAGACTAAATAGGGGGATTAAAGTTGCAATTAAGCCTATAAAATTTAATGATTATTTTTACCTCATTGATGTTTTATACATTCCCTAATTCTGCACCAACATTATTTCCATATGTAGGTTAGCCAAATCCCACAATTGTAGCATTAATTTCAATTCTACTTTTTGCACTATACAATGGAACCTTACCCTGAGGATGATTGGTGCAACTAACCTTCATCAAGGATTAAACTACCTTATACATCGTTCTCTCCATGAATCTCATATACACAGTAGGATCAATGCTATAAATAAATGTAATATGTGGCACTATCGTTTTGGTCATCCTTCTCAATTTGGTCTTACTGAAATAAAAAAAGTTTTCTCTTTAGATAATATTTCAAACAATATTACCTTCCTATTATTAATGTTCATGAAGTGAAAATGTATGGAGTCAACCTAAAAGAAAACCCATCCCCGAAGAAATCTAGGGTTTCTATGTCAAACAACAACGCTAATGATAGCAAGGTGATTCAGGATGATGTGTCACTCATGATGATTGTACCAGTTGATGTATCCAACACTAAATCGAAATAAAATGACTCTAATAAGAAGAAAGATTCTAACCTGGTAAGTCTCTCTAAGAACAAACATTTGATCCTTTTGTGATTGAAAAAACTGTAGGTAGAGACCATAGGGATAAATCTAAACCATCTCCTTTTGTGGAACCTATTGCCATCTCTAACAAGCAAGCTAAGTCACATGTTGGACCAAGTGCTGAACCTACAAGGGCACCACATGTTGTCATTTCCTCTAGGAAATCCATTATAGATACACCTGTTGATGGTCCGAAATTGGATAATCTCATATGAAATTCTGGTACAACAGACTCAGATGTGCTATAAAGATGTCGGGACATCTGATCTGACACAAATACACAGACAAGATAAAACAGTACTGAAAAGGTAAATAGCACACCGGAATTGTTTACCCAGTTCGGTGTACAACAACACCTACTCTGGGGGCTGCCAAGCCAGGAATGAAGTCCACTATCAGCAATATCAATTTGCAGACCCTACAACCAACACACTTGTTGACGATCTACCCCCTTAATCAATACCCAATGACCCTTCTACCTAGGTCCTCCCTAGATATGGAATATTCCCATCCCACTTCCAATCATCGCAATGATGTCTAGCAGTCAACACCTCAGTCATTGCATCGACGACCCTTCACCAAGATTGTGATCATACAGATAGACAATTTGGAAGACACACTTTCAGGATAACCTAGCTAAGTCTCCAATCCAAACTCCATTGTTTGTTAACTTTTCTTCTAACACATCTTGGAGTTGCTTCAAAGCTTCCTCCAAGAATAATACACCTCTTACCTATAGGCTTCGAGGTGAACATGGTAACCTTCCTACAAATCGGGAGGTTTACCTTGACAAAACCCCAGACTTATACATCTTGAGCCATGTCTTTTCTTGGTTACTAACCCTTCTATTTATAACCTGTTACCCAACTGGTTTTAGGCCTTCAATCACAACAAGTCAGCTGTAACAAACTGCAGAAACTTCTGCCCCAAGAAAGGTCTTCAATATTTAGTTTCCTAAATAATCTCCTTATTTAGAAAGTGTTCATTCTCCTTGATTTCTGATTGAATTTTCTAGAACTTTAAATATGCACCACATAGGATGAATAATATTCTCCTTAATATTCTGCCTCTATTAAGAATAAACTGAATCTCATTAATCTAGCTCAGCAAGCACGATGTCAAAGACATCTTCTTCAAACATGTTGTTCCAATTGTTGAAAAAGTTCAACACAACATGTTCTGACATTGTAATAGGACTTCTTGTTGTACCTGTTCTTCTTAGCATGTTTATACATCCTATTCTACATTACATGATCGATGCTATTATTTGTTATACAAAAATTAATCCAATCCTAAAACAAGAAAACTAACAATCTCTCCCTTTGTCAAATTTTGGCTAAAACAAGTAATCTAAAAACAATTTCCATTTAGGAGATTTCAGCAATACAAAAATATAACCTTCGGCAGTAGTGGTCATAAGCTATTGTACACAACAATAATGTCTCAATATCTTGTTCGACATCTTCTTTACAGCACTCTGAAGAACTCAATTGCATCAGCACCAACGAGGAAGAAGATAGTAGAAGACAACTTGTACTCCCCCTCAACATAGAATCACATTTGTGTTCATAACTCAGATCACAGGTCATAAAGGACAGATCCAAACAAATACATGATAGAACATTTGATTCGACATGTTTGGACACTATCTCCTATCTAAGCAAAACCTTTCTCCCCCTTTTTGGCCAAAACTTGACAAAGGAGGCCTTCATAGACCCAGACCCAGACACAACTTGCTTGGTATTTAGAGGATATGAGAAGCCTCTATAAATAGCAGAGCATTTTCTTAACAATCAATATGTTGCACGAATCACTATGCATTGTCCAACCTGACTTTGAACACCTTTAATAGCTCTAGACAGTTTTTGCTGAAAGAACCAATCCTGATAGATGCACATTCGTGGTCAACAACACTTTTTAGACTTCCTTCTTACACGAGGCTGGATGCACAATCTAGAATATTCTTTAGTTAGTCTTTACAGAAACATGTCCTGAACAATGTTCAAACATCCTATCAGATATTGTCTCTGACTTCAAGCTAACAAACCTTTAGAAATTTAGTCAAGGATGTTTCCCATACTTCTTCATATGGTAAGAGGCATAACCATAACGCCTTCATCTGAATTCTCCAAGTGCATTCCTTTCACTTAGAATTAGTGTCACACAACAAAATAACAGAAAAAATCATCTCCAAAAAGAAGATGTTAGAACATCTTCTGGGACATTAAGCTTCCCTTCAACCTCATCAGTCAGATTCTCACCTTGTTTAAACATAATATTCCAAACAAAAAAGAACATTAGAACTTAGGAGTACAGAGTATCCAAGTATCAAAACACAAAAGAAAGCTAAAATAGAAACATCATCATAGTGTCTAACTGTGTTTAGGACCAGTAGACCTAGCAGCTTCAGAACTTCCTTCATTATTCCATCCTCTATCATCAATAATAACATTTATGGATTCCATCATAATCTTGGTTCTGGAGTTAAAGACTCTGTAAGCTTTGTTATTGGTAGAGTAGCCCAGGAATATTCCATCATCACTCTTGGGATCCATCTTCCTTCTCCGTTCACGATCAGCTAAGATGTAACATTTACTTCCAAAAACATGAAAGTATTTGACAATAGGTTTTCTTCCCTTCCATATTTCATGCAAGGTGGATGAGGTGCCTTTTATTAGAGTGACTCTGTTATGGATATTGTTGTACCCCAAAATTTTCCCTCTCACTTATCAAGAATTTTCTCACAAAATCTCTTTGACTCAAGACTGCATTAGGGTTTGACTAGTACAAGACACCTCCTCATGCACTGATGACCAAAATTAGGGTTTGAGTTTGCACAAAGATTTTTGGAATATCTGCTTCATATGACTTTCAAGGATCATTATGGACCCCTAAGATTACTCATGTCAAGTTTCAAGTCTTGAATCACACTTTTGATCAGTCAATTGAACAATTGACCTAAAAATCAACTATATTAGGGAAAAAGTCAACAATGGCCAATTTACAGTCAAACTTCATAATTTTTGATCCACATAAACATCTTAGACTCATATGTATCATTTGATTAAGTTTGGACCATAATTCCTCAAAAAAATTGATTAAATCATCAAAATGGCAAAATGGTCAAAATTAGGGTTTTGACTAGGAAGGGGCAATTTCTGATTTTTTACCTAGCAAATGATCAATTGGTTTGAAGCATGATTTAAAGAGTTAAATTACATCATTTTTAACTAATAACATGATTCAAAACATTACAAATCCATTGGATTGACAGATAAATTTTTCAGTCAACTGATCAAAAGTCAACTATACACTAAAAAGTCAAATTTTGACTTTTTGGTCAAAATCAAGTGCCAAAGATCATAATTCATCAAAACATGTCAAAATGTGAAACTTGTTCATCAAGAAATCAAGGATTCAAGATTTTGTTTTGAAAAGTTGAAATTTCTTAACTTAGAAAGTTTTCAAAGTATAGAAAATTTCTTATTTTTTCTCAACTTTGAGCCAAATTTTCACCATGATGCAAGATGATTCAAAGGAAACTTCCAACATGAAAGTTGTAGATCCCCATGAAATATACAAATTTTCTTCACACAATTTCTCCTAAAAATGCTTGGATCTCAAGATATCATTTTGTGAATACATGCTCATGAACTAAAACAACTTAGTGAAATTTTGCCCTAGTTAGGCAGATTTTTGACCTAACTTCATGCCAATTTTTCAAATAGTTCCAAAGTTAATTTTCAAAATAAATTCAAATATGAGTTGTAGATAACATTGCAAGCTTTCTAAAATGTCCAAGAACTCCTTGAGATCATTCCTGAGTAGGGAGAATCGAAGAGATGAAGTTGGTGGTTTATCACTTTGATTTCAAGCCATTTCATGATGAACAAAAATTCAAATCCAAGCCTAGGCTGCATAATCTTTGCTTTGAAGGCCTCAAACTTGTTTCTCACTCCATAATTAAATGTTTACACAACTGCTAGAGCTTTAATCTAAACACTTGAGCCTTTATCCAAGTTACAATTCCATTTTTGGCACAAAGTTGCCATTTCCATTTTGATAAAGCATTACTTTTGCAATTGTCAACTTCTTTAGTCTCTCAATTGTTTTCTCTGCACATAAGAAAAGTCAAAACAAAAAGAAACTTGTTTAAAGCCTCTACCAACTCAGATCATGCTTGTACAATATTTTGAGACTTGTCTCCTCACTTTTCTTCAAAAGCAAGTTATAGAGCCAAAAGGCTAGAACTCAGAAACCTGGAGTGAATCTGACCTCTAACCTTTTCCATACATGTACACAAGTGTATTGCAACATAACACACGAATGCTAATACTCCAAAACACTCCAAAATACTTTACAACTCAGAATCTGTTATAGCTTGACAGTTTTGAACCTTACATAGCCATCTCCAAATCCACTCGTGCGTATTGAGTTTTAACCACCCAAACACTTAATGTACATCATATCTAAGTGATCCAGACCCCTGTTTCAGGACTGTAGCTCCTCCTCCACCATCCACCATTTTCAAATATCAAGTTTGCAGGTTGACTTGAGTAGAGAGATTCGGGGACTTTCAGGATAAAGTAAGGATTTGAATACACTCAAGGAGGTCCAGGAAAGCTAAACAGATCCTCAAGCCTTCTCAAAACTTGCTCAAACTCCATTCACGATCCCAACTGCAAGAGGTAAAAACTCAAACTTCTATCTCTTAATACAAGCATCATTTGGTCCTGATTTGTGAAAGCAAAATGTAGATATCCTTGCTCTAAAGCTAACCATGTTCATAGTTTTTATTTATATTAGTTGTGTATAGAGAATTTTGGATTTGAAATTTCTGCAAAAATTAGGTTTCAAATTAGGGCCAGTAAAATTAGATCTTATCTTTGACCTTTAGTTTACATGAATTATATGGTTGAACTCTTGGGAAGAAACACCATAACTTTCATGTTTGAACTTTCCATTTTTATGGAGAAATGAAGAAGATACAGGTGGTTCGGCCATGACTCAAGGTTGAAGATGAAGTTGCCTTCAGGAGGCGTATATTTGTGGTTTTGTTTATATAAATGGATGTACAACCACCCCAGTGGTAAGGCAGCGCGTGTAAATGCTAGAGGTCATGGGTTCGAGCCTCAGCGTGCTGCCTTTTGTATTTTCTCACATTTTTCCATTTTTTTAATCCCTTTGCAGCGCTGGGCTTTTTTGCTTCATGGGCCTATGATTTTTTCTAACATTCTGCACCCTGTTTGCTTGTGACACCCCTGGCCCATATCATTTTATTTATTTATTTATTTATTTATTTATTTATTTATTTATTTATTTTCATTTTATTTTCTTAAATATATTTTTTCTTAATATTAAAAATTATAAAAAATATAAAAAATGATAGATTTATATTTTGGCTTATTTTATTTTATCTTTCTCACATAAAATATTTTTTTAGTCACATATTATCTATTTTTATTAAATAAACTTATAAATTAAATTAGAACTAATTTAATATATATTTTTTATTTATACCCATTAAATATATTATTTTAATATAAAAAGGACCAAAAATATCTCATAATGCCATATATTATTTTCAAGACAAAAAAAATACAAAAATACTTTTTTCTTAGAAAACTTATTTTCTTTTAATCAAATAGAATTAGGGTTTTTATTAAAAAAATCTTTTCTTAATCATTTTCTTTTTTAATTAGTTCAAAGTTAATCTTGATTTATTTATTTTTCTAATTAGGTTTAGGTTAAAACTTTTTCACATGAAAATCAAACAAAATCTTCTTTGCATTTACATATCTTTGCATATTTAATTCATCTTGTATACTATTTATTCCATTTATTTGTATATATTCAATTTGGTTGTAATAGATTAATTAGGTTTATATTATTGCAATCCCCATTCATGAATTGTATATCCCCCTCCCAAAAATGTTGTAATAGCGTAGTAACTTTAAATTTCGCAATTTATCGCTTTTACATAATATGCTAGTAATTAGGGTTTGTATGGAAAGAATAAAACCAATCAAATAGAAAACCCTAATTCAAGACAAAATCAAGCATGAAAATGACACACTTGCACACAAGAACCCCTAGGGTTACCCCATTTGGTTACCTTATACAAAATGGCCATATTACGCATGTAAGGTGTCTTAGCAAAAACAAACAAATACAAGATCATAGTCCCCCGATGACGCTATTCAAAGTTGCCTTACAAAAATGATCTTAGTCCCTAAAAAATGCTAAATACTTTGCAACATTGCTAATCATGGCTATACGATGACCCATGCCCGTCCCATTTATATCCAAAGATAGGATCGCTTACCAAATCAATGGTAAGACAACAATATCAAAGGAAAAGAAAATGAACAAGAAAGACATTTGAGTAGGTAAATTGCTTTTAGTTACTTGCTCCATTTCAAAATAAACCTCCTTGCTATTTTCAAAACAAACACACACATTTCCAAACATCTTACAAACATTGAAAACATTTTCAAAAGTTTAACATCTTTGTATACATTCTTACGAACGAGAATCATTACAAAGATTGCCTAAACAATGGCCTCTTTATAAAAATAATTTCAAAAACCACACAAAGCACAATTTCAAACAAAAGCAAGCGATCTAGCAAGTAACTAAGAGCCCATGGAAAACCATGGTTGAAAAGGGTGCTAATACCTTCCCTTTCATAATCTACCCCCCGAACTCAAGAAACAATCTCAAAGGTCTTTCCTGTGCTTTTTCACCTTTCCTTTCGGATAAAAGAAAAGTCGGTGGCGACTCTTGCTAATCGTAACATTTGCGATAAAATGAAAAACCCTCAAGTCAGTTCTCCCACCGCATCACGAAACTAGCGACTCTGCTGGGGAGTATTCTAAAGTGGGGTTACCTTAGGGTTAGATCACATTTTATTTGCTTACATCATTTGACTTGTATGCTTTACATTTTGGTTCTTTGTTTGGGTTTGAATCCTCTACCCAGATTTGGGATACATTATAAGTAAGTAGCAATACATTGTGGAAACTGTGCGGGGTATACCGACATGGTCTAAGCAATAGTTATGTTAGTACGACATATTTGTGGGTACCAGTATCCTTTGAGTTAATCAAAGAGAATACGGGGCCGCTGAGTGATGTCATGAAGCACTAATGAACTTCTAGAACCTTTACTTGACCAACTTGGCCTTTTGGATATAGTGAGATGACCAACTTTGGTGCAGTCCAAAGTTGGTAGATACTCGATACTACACTCATTGAGGTTTGGTTTCTTGAGATATTTCGGTCGCCATTAAAGAGGCTTAAGCTGAAACAATGACCAAGGAAACAAGCCAGTGATATTGAGTTCCTTAGAACCCGGTTACTATTACTAGGACAGGTTTGAGCCAACTAAACTTCAAGAGGGTACTTACCTATAAAACTTCATGCAAGCCTAAACCTAAGGACTTGTTTGCGTTGTTTGTATATGCATACTTGTACATAACATCATGAACATCATGAACATCATATGCATCCACTAACCATTTCAAGGATTTTGGGATTCATCTTTGTTCTTGTTTTGTAGGATATGGATTCTCTTCGCAGGAAAACTATTCAAGTCAATCTTATGAGAATCCCTCTACAACTTAAGGAGCTAGCTTCAAGGATTCCGGAAAACTCTCCATTCACTGAGAGACATGGTCGCCCACTCAACTTAGTCACTTCCAACACTGATGAGGGCATGATGAAGGTGCTCTTTCAGTTCTTTGATCCTTTACACCATTGTTTCACCTTTCCTGACTATCAACTTGTGCCTACTTTGGAAGAATTGTCCCAACTATTGAGGATTCCCATTCTCAATCAACTACCTTTCAACAGTACGAAAAGAGATCGAAAGCCAGAAGAGATTTCTCAAGCTCTACACTTGCACTCATCTGATGTCACAACTCATTGGGAAACAAGGAGTGGTGTCAAAGGTTTCTTAGCAAAGTTCCTGTTTGAGAAAGCCCAAAGCTGTTAGAATTCCTTGGACTTACAAGACTTTGAGGAAATTGTGGCTCTCCTCATCTATGGGATGGTTTTATTTCCAAATCCTTATCAACTCATAGATGTCAATGCCGTCAAAATATTCATATCCCGCAACCCGGTGCCCACATTGCTAGGAGATATCCTACACTCTTTTCACACTCGCACAATGAGGAAAAGAGGTGTCCTTATGTGTTACACTCCTCTCTTGGCAAGATGGTTTATTTCTCATCTTCCTCAATCTGTATTAAAGAATGAGCAAGGTTCAAGGTGGTCACAAAGGTTGATGACGCTCAAACATTCTGACATTCATTGGTGCTCTCGATCCAAGGAGAATGTTATCATTGTCGACCGTTGTGGAGAATTACCTAATGTTCCTTTGCTTGGCATTAGGGGAGGAATCACCTACAACCCCTGTTTAGCCTTAAGACAGTTTGGTTACGCCCGAAGGGATGGCCCGTACGAGATACTGATTCAAGGTTTGGTATTCGACTACGACAACGACGATCAAGGTCTTCTCCAGAGATTTATCTGAGCTTGGAGGATGTTAAACAAGGTGGATAAAGACTTTGGGACATAAAAATTCCATCCCTATTGAGCCTTACCTCAAATGGGTACGAAATCGCGCTCAGAGTCTTATGATGCCTTACCCCTCCGTTCTCCCGGTAATCATGGAACCTGTCATGGAGGGAGATGTTCCATACACTATCCTACATCCTGACATGTCCATATCTCTTGAAGACCTACAAAAGGATTGGATACAACTTAAGGGAGAGCGAGATACATTCGAAGCCCAATTCTACGCAAGCGAGAAAAAGGTTTTGGAACTCACTAGGCTACTTCATGAGGAGCAGACTCTGAATGCCAACATTGCACCAAAGAGGATTCACACTACTTATCTATCTTAGAGCTTTTGTATTATTTTGGACAAGGGGCATTGGTGTACTAAAACTTTATCTTATTAATATAACGTGTGTTTCCTTTTTATCTAAAACAAATTTGAATCTTTGAAATCCTTGAAAACATTGCATATGCACATACCATTCATCATAACATAAGCAGGTTTTTGCAACAAGTCTCCTCATCTCTACTGTTTATTTCAGTAAGATGGATCTCGAACAAATAGTGAAAGACCTCCAAGCTCAGAATACACAGTTTCAACAGTTGCTCTTGTCCCTAGCTAAGGGACAAGAAGAATTAAAGACTTTGTTGGCTGAAGAGAGGAAAAAGAAAACCAAGAAGGTAACCAGAGTCTTAAACATGGGAAGAAGATTTCATGGGCCGACAAGAAGGACTTTGGACTTTGTAACAACATCCGGTGAAAGAGACAACCAAGACGGTAAAGGCAAGGAAATAGTTATCCCGTCAGAATCGGAGGAGGGAGAGGAAGAAGAAGACTACTCTGAAGAACAATACCCTCTAGCTGATGACAAGTATAAACATCTTGAAGAGCGTCTGAGCGCGATGGAAATCCAAAAGGTGCCAGGCTTGGACTTTGAGGAATTGGGTTTAGTGTCGGGGATTGTGATTCCTCCAAAATTCAAAGCACCTGTATTCGCTAAATATGACAGAGTTCCATGCCCTAAGATGCATCTCCAGTCATATGTGAGGAAAATTCAACCCCATACCGCCGATAAAGACTTATGGGTGCACTTCTTCCAAGACAACCTGTCTGGGACTCAACTTGACTGGTTTTACCAACTAGAAAGAGAGAACATTCACAATTGGGAAGATCTTGCTGCAGCTTTCTACAAACAATATCAGTACAATTCTGATCTGGTGCCTACCCGTACTCAACTCCAGATTATGGCCATGGTTTCCAATGAAGGTTTCAAAGACTATGCACAAAAATGGAGAGATTTGGCTGGAAAAGTTCAACCCCCTTTATCTGAGAGAGAATTAGTAGACATGTTCTTAGGCACCTTGTCTGGTCCCTTCTTCAATCATTTAATCGGAAGTTCATCTGTAGGTTTTACTGAACTAATACTGACTGGAGAAAGGATTGAAGCTGGTATAAAGAATGGAAAGATTCAAAAGGACACATCTGCTTCTACAACTGTAAGGAAGCACTTTATCGGAAAGAAAGAGGTGGATGTCGTATATCCATAAAGAATCCAAGATAGGGCCGAACGCCGACCAATGGTGGGGGCTGTTATGATCCCAAAACCTGCGTCTGATCAACAAAGAAGTAATCAACCAAGGATAGAAAGGCCAGTCAGGCAGTTCACCAGAATTAATATGACCCCGTCTCAAGTATTACCGCATCTGCTAAGATCCAACTTGGTGACCTTGAAAGAAGCTCCGAAAAACCCCAATACAACATCTCCTCATTATCATCCCAATTCCCGTTGTGCATATCACTCTGAAAGTCCTGGTCACGATACTAATAACTGTTGGGCTCTAAAGAACAAAATACATGACCTCATTGAAGCAAAAGAAATTGAGTTCGATGCGCCTGAAAAGCCAAATGTCATTTCTGCCCCTATGCCCAAACATGGCCACAATACCAATGCCATTGAAGAAGGATTGTTTGTTACTTTAGTTGATGAACTCATGATCCCACTTCTGACTATTAAAATGAATTTGTTGAATACCAGTGTGTTCCCGGGCTGTGGTGAAGTTTGCCATCTCTGTTTTTCCTCCCCAACCGGCTGCCCTTTGTTGAAAATAGGCGTTCAGTGCCTAATAGATAACAAGGAAATTTTATTCGAGAAGACTCCTATTCCACCTATTCCTTTTGAAGATGTTTCTATCATTACTATTTCCGCCAATTCTTCCAGGGTCTCCACCAAAAGACCCGTTAGAATTACATCAGTTCCGAAAGAAGCTCCTTTAATAATCACAATGCCTGGACCAGTCCCATACTCATCAAACAAAACCATACCATGGAATTATGGAGGGGATGTCTACTATCATGGTATCAAGCAAGATTGGCCATCCTCCGAAGATTCAAGCTCTGAGAAAGTCAACTCCAACATCAGTAACATTGTAGGAACTAGCAAAATTACCCGAAGCGGTAGGATCTTTTCTCCAGAAATTGCTCCCCCAAAAGCAGTTTCTTGACCCGTAATCATTCCTGCTATTGTTCCCCCAAAAGTTGTTCCCGGTCCTACATTTATCTCCAATAATACTCCAATTGACAAAGCCGTTACAACCCCTGTAATCATTCTTACTGACACTCCTGCTGCCGAGTTAACCAAGACTCGAGGAAAAGGTGTTATAATTGAGCCTGTCCGGACGAAGGCTCAGTCATTAACTATCCCTGAGACCTACAAGAAAGAAATGGAGGAGATCCTAAAAATTATAAAGAGGAGCGACTATGATGTAGTTGAGCAACTGGGGAAAACTCCCTCTAAGATCTCCATGCTGGCATTACTACTATGTTCCGAGGCACATGCAAAAGCCTTGGTGAAGTTCTTAAAAACCGCCCATGTACCTCAAGAGACATCTGCTGATCAATTTCAAGACTGCGTAGCCAGCCTAACTGCGGATAATGGTTTAGGTTTTTTAGATGCTGATCTGACGCCAAGGGGAAGAAAGCATAATGAGGCATTGCATGTCTCAGTGGAATGTAGGGGCACAAATTTCGCGCATGTTTTGGTGGACACTGGCTCATCTTTGAATGTATTACCCAAAAAAGATCTTGATAGACTTGACTGTGAGGGGTTGACTTTGAAGCCAAGCAACATAATAGTAAAGGCTTTTGACGGCTCGAAAAGGATGGTGCATGGGGAGGTAGACATTCCCATAAAGGTTGGAACCCAAGCCTTCAATTCAAATTTTTATGTGATGGACATCCGCCCTTCCTACTCCTGCCTGTTAGGCCGACCATGGATCCACAATGCTGGCGCTGTTACTTCTACGTTGCACCAAATGTTGAAGTATCCAATTTAAGGGAAGATTATCACCATCCATGGAGAGGAAGAATACATGATCAACCATCTCAATTCCTTCAGATATGTGGAATTAGACAGTGAATTCATTGAAACTCCATTTCAACA
This sequence comes from Vicia faba, assembly GCA_948472305.1. Classification (NCBI taxonomy): domain Eukaryota; kingdom Viridiplantae; phylum Streptophyta; class Magnoliopsida; order Fabales; family Fabaceae; genus Vicia; species Vicia faba. Next base: position 629,041,237 of record OX451741.1, on the reverse strand, counting down.
CTTTGAAGAGGTCCCTCAAGACGTGGCAGTGACCAAGACTGTTCCCAAGATTACAAGGCCTCCACTCCGGATGTCGTCGCTGAAGGATGCCAAAGCAGTGGTAGAAGAAGGAGGGTGCACTATCTGGGGACAACTCCCAGATATCCCATATAAGTCTGACAAGTTTGTCCTAGGTTTCACTTCAAGTGCTTAAAAGGCTATACGTCGTGCCCATGTTGGAGGGCCACCCTTGAAGATCAACAACTGTGAGGTCAACACAGTAGAAGATGGTGAAGATGGTTGCAACCTGGAGGATTGGATCTTCCTGACTGTCAATGGAGGGCTCAAAAATTGGGAGGCTAGAGACTTCGTCCCGATCACTTTTACACCTCAGTAATTTGTCTTTACATTTTGTTGGATCTGTAATATTTAAAATAATTCGCACTCTTAAAACCTTGTGTCTTACCTGAGGCACAATGGTCAATTTGTAAGGGTTATTATCTCATTTTTCATATGACATCAATGAATCATGGACGTTTTCGCATACAAACTTTTGTGCTCATTGTTTTTCTTTTACATTTTACTTTCTTTCAAAGATAACTATACCCTTACATACACCCACACTCACAAATGCAGGTATACATCCATTCGGGATCCCATGGGTAATGATACTGCTATGGCCTTTTGTGACTCTGGGAATCTAATCTACCAAGTCGAAGACGAAGGTGAGGAAGATTGTGAAGTACCAGGAGAACTTGCCAGACTACTACAACAAGAAGATAGAACCATCCAGCCTCACGAGGAACCCGTGGATACAATAAACCGAGGTACCGAAGAAAATAAAAAAGAGGTCAAGGTGGGTGCCAATCTGGAACCTAGTATCAAGAAGCGTCTGATTCAGTTGTTACACGATTATGTCAAAGTCTTTTCCTGGTCATATGAAGACATGCCAGGACTTGATGAAGATATTGTGGTACATCATCTTCCTACAAGAGAGGATTGTCCGCCAGTAAAGCAAAAGGTTCGCTGCATGAGGCATGATATGTCAGAAAAGATTAAAGCAGAGGTCAGGAAGCAATTCAATGCTGGATTCTTGGCTGTCACCTCTTATACTCAATGGGTTTCCAATGTTGTTCCAGTACCCAAAAAGGACGACAAGGTGCGAATGTGTGTGGACTACAGAGATTTGAATAGGGCAAGCCATAAGGATGATTTTCCACTCCCCCACATTGATATCCTAGTTGACAATACGGAACAACACAAAGTGTTTTCCTTCATGGACGGATTCTCTGGTTATAACCAAATCAAAATGGTGCCCGAGGACATGGAGAAAACAACCTTTGTCACGCAGTGGGGCACTTTCTGCTATAAGGTAATGCCATTCGGACTAAAAAACGCAGGGGCAACCTATCAGTGTGTCATGGTAGCTCTATTTCATGACATGATACATCACAAAATAGAAGTCTACGTCGATGATATGATAGCCAGATCTCAAACATAGGAAGAGCATCTTGATCACTTACAAAAACTGTTTGAGAGACTGAAGAAGTACAAGCTGAGGTTGAATCCAAACAAATGCACATTTGGGGTACGGTCTGGTAAACTCCTAGGCTTTATCGTCAGCAACAAAGATATCAAGGTCGATCCTGCCAAAGTTAAAGCAATACAAGAGATGCCTGCTCCTCGTACTGAGAAGGAAGTTAGAGGATTCTTGGGACGTTTGAACTATACTGCCAGATTCATTTCTCACCTGACAGCTACTTGTGAGCCAATCTTCAAATTATTGAAGAAAGATCAAGTAGTCAAATGGAATGATGAATGCCAAGTTGCTTTTGACAAAATAAAATAATACTTACAAGAGCCTCCCGTGTTGATGCCATCAGTCGAGGGAAGACCGTTAAATATGTATTTGACTGTTTTAGAAAACTCAATGGGGTGTGTATTGGGGAAGCATGACGAGTCTGGCCGAAAAGAGCACGCTATTTACTACCTGAGAAAAAAGTTTACCGATTGTGAAACCAGATATTCACTGCTCGAGAAAACTTGCTGCGCTCTGGCATGGGCTGCTCGCCAGCTAAGACAATATATGCTGACTCATACTACCTTACTGATCTCTAAAATGGATCCGATAAAATACATCTTCGAGAAGCCTGCTCTTTCTGGGAGAATAGCGAGGTGGAAGATGATTCTGACAGAATATGACATACAATATACTACCCAGAAAGCAATAAAGGGCAGTGTACTAGCTGATCACCTTGCTCACCAAGCTGTAGAAGACTACCAGTCCATGAAATTCGAATTTCCAGATGAAGACATCATGACATTAGACAATTGTGAAGGATTCAGGCCATATGACAGACCTAAACAAGGATCCCGATGGACCCTGTTCTTTGATGGAGCCTCTAATGCACTTGGAAATGGAATCGTTGATGTACTCATATCTCTAGAAGGGTGTCATACTCCCTTTACTGCCAGACTTTGCTTCAATTGTACAAACAACATGGCGGAATACGAAGCATGCATCTTTGGTCTCAGAGATGCCATAGACTTGGGAATCAAATCCTTAGTTGTGTTTGGAGATTCAACTTTGGTCATCAGTTAGATCAAAGGGGAATGGGACACCAAACACCTTAACCTTATCCCTTATAAAGAACATGTTTTGACATTGCTACCACATTTTGAGAATATTAACTTCGAGCATTTCCCGCGAGAAGAAAATCATCTAGCAGACGCTCTAGCCACAATGTCATCTATGTTTAAACTTAATTGGGATAACGAGGCTCCCCATATCACCATTGAACGAATGGAGGAACCAACACACTGTCACGAGATTAATGCTGAAGAAGTAGTGGACCAGCCTTGGTTTCATGAAGTCATGGGGTATCCTGAGGCTCAAGAGTACCCAGAAGGAGCTTCAATCAATGATAAGAAGTTCTTAAGGAGAATTTCTGCTAAGTTCTTCCTTAGTAATGACATCTTGTACAAACGCAATCATGACTCTGTGCTACTTCGGTGCGTAGATAAGGTTGAAGCTGAAAGGATCATGGCTGAATTACATGAAGGAACTTTTGGCACCCACTCCAGTGGGCATACGATGGCAAAGAAAATCCTACGAGCAGGATATTATTGGTCTACCATGGAAGCAGACTGCTATCAACACTCTCGAACCTGCCATAAATTCCAAATTTATGCTGACAAGGTGCATGTACCTCTGGTTCCTCTGAATGTCTTGACGACTCCTTGGCCCTTTTCTATATGGTGAATTGATATGATTGGGGAAATCAAGCCGACAACCTCCAATGGACACCTCTTCATCCTAGTGGCCATTGATTACTTTACAACGTGGATAGAGGAAGCTTCCTTCACTTCCATTACCAAGAATGTTGTTGCCCGCTTCATCAAGCAAAATCTCATTTGCCGGTACGGTATCTCGGAAAGGATCATCACTGACAATGGTACAAATCTCAACAACACTATGATCACTGCCTTGTGCGAACAATTTAAGATTCATCATCACAATTCTTCTCCCTATCGACCGAAGATGAATGGTGTTGTCGAAGCTGCAAATTAAAATATTAAAAAGATCATACAAAAAATGACAGTCACATACAAAGACTGGCATGAGATGCTACCATTCTCTCTCCACGGGTATCGTACCATGGCCCGCACATCAATCGGGGCAACACCCTATTCTCTGGTTTACGACATGGAAATTGTCTTGCCTATCAAGGTCCATATCCCCTCTCTGAAGATTATAAAGGATGCAGGGCTGAACGAAGACGACTGGATCCAGACTCAACTTGATCATATGAACTTGATTGATGAGAAAAGACTTACTGCTATTTTCCATGGTCAGATGTATAAAAAATGGATGATCAAGGCTTTCAACAAAAAGGTCAGACGCCAAGTGTGTCAAGTTGGAGATCTGGTGATCAAATGCATCATACTTCCACAAGGTGATCCTAGGGGCAAGTGGAATCCTACCAATGAAGGACCATTTGTAATCAAAAACATTTTCTCTGGTGGGGCAATGATCTTTACCACCATGGATGGTGACGACCTACCGCACCCTGTGAACACGGACATATTCAAAAGATAATACGCATAAGAGACCCGCTAGGTTGACATACCTAGGCAAAACAAGGGCATCCCGGCAAACCAAAAGGTTCGGGAAAAATTTAGGGATAAAATAAAAAAAATTTTACACCCGGCAAGTTGAAAACTCGAAAGGGCGACTTGGGCAAAAAAGGGTTTCCTGGTGGACTGAAAACCCGAAAGGGCGGTCCAGGAAAAGTTAGGGAATTAAGGCATATAACTATGTCCCGTTGGATCACTTTATGGACAAACTTTGGCTTCCACTGACAAACTCAGAGGTTTTGATCAATTCAATCATCTTCGGGTGAGGCAACAAATAGACAAGATGCCCAGAGATACGAAGGCTATAGCAGAATGGAAACCCCATGGGATTATTACACATAGCTATCTTTCCTTTGTATCAAAATTTTCATTTTTTATGACAGCATTCTCTTACCAGATTGTTTGTCTCCTTGTACAAAAATACTTACTCAAAGTCAATACAAAGATATCCCTTTGAAAGTGCAAAAAACTATTTGTCTTTTCTTTACGCTTGTGTTTTGTTTACAAAAACGTCCAATGATTCATTGTTGAACATATGCATTTGAACATAATTACTGTTTACAAATAAACAAAATGAAAAAAGAGGCAATTACTGATAGGTTGAAAGGATAGGGAAATACCTATAGGCTATCCCATAAGTAATCCCCTGCAGTACGTCGTTTAAAATCCCCATCGGAACAAAGTTTCAAATTATTGATCCCCAATAGAAGTCGTCAAATTTCTCAGGATTCCCCAATAGGATTTTACAAGCAGCACATGGCATTTCCCTTACAACAGAATTTATTTCTCAAAACGGAAATTCATCAACACTTCGACTTCAAGGCATGAAGACCTACATATCCTTAGCAACATTCAGGGATTTATTTTCCTCAATCCAACAACAATGCAGCAGATCAACTCACATACGCATACATCGCATTCATATATCATAAACATTGATAAACACGAATGCATACAACATAATCCCATTATGCATACATTTCATGTATCATGACTTGGCATTTTAGCTAACGTTTTACCCTTTTCAGGATAAGATTAACAACTACCATTCAGATTCAGATTACAGATACAGTTCAGATACGCTCCAGATACGGATGCCATCATGATACTCATTCATATTCAATCTACAGATACAGTTCAGGTATGCACCAGATACAGATTCCATCCTAATACTCATTCAAATTCAATCTACAGATACAGTTCAGATAAACACCAGATACAGATGCCATCCTAATATTCATTCAGATTTTGCTGTCAGATACAGTTCAGATACACACCAAATACGGATGCCATCCTAATACTCATTCAGATTCAATCTACAGATACAGTTCAGATACGGATGCCATCCGAATACTCATTCAGATTCAGCTGTCAGATACAATTCAGATACGCTCTAGATACGGATGCAATCCTGATACTCATTCAGATTCAACCTTTTAATACAGTTCAGATACAATCCAGATACGAATGCCGTCCTGATACTCATTCAGGTTCAATCTACAGATACAGTTCATATACGCACCAGATACGAATTCAATCCTGATACTCATTCAGATTCAACTTTCAGATACAGTACAGATATGCTCCAGACACAGACGCCATTCTGATACTCATTCTTCTAACTTACAAATTACAATTGAACAATCACTTCTAGATGGCATCTTTAAGCCCATCTCCCACAGATTTCTAGCACCTCTCCAAATGGCATCTTTTAGCCCATTCCTTCTATCATCACATCATCGAGTGCAAATTTCTGGGCACTCTAGTGTCCAATCATCTTCCACCTTCGAGTCACGAATGGAAAAACTCGCCAATATAACTCTTAAGGTTTAAGAAGATTGAACAGGGGCATATGTTGTACCCCAAAATTTTCCCTCTCACTTATCAAGAATTTTCTCACAAGATCTCTTTGACTCAAGACTGCATTAGGGTTTGACCAGCTCAAGACACCTCCTCATGCACTGATGACCAAAATTAGGGTTTGAGTTTGCACAAAGATTTTTGGACTATCAATGCTTCATATAACTTTCAAGGATCATTATGGACCCCTAAGATTACTCATGTCAAGTTTCAAGTCTTGAATCACACTCTTGATCAGTCAATTGAACAGTTGACCTAAAAATCATCTGTATTAGGGAAAAAGACAACAATGGCCAATTTACAGTAAAACTTCATAATTTTTTATCCATATCAACATCTTAGACTCATATGTATCATTTGATCAAGTTTGGACTATAATTCCTCAAAAAAATTGATCAAATCATCAAAAGGGCAAAATGGTCAAAATTAGGGTTTTGACTGGGAAGGGGCAATTTCTGATTTTTGACCTAGAAAATGATCAATTGGTTTGAATAGTGATTTCAAGAGTTCAATTGCATCATTTTGACCTAATAACATGATTCAAAACATTACAAATCTATGATACGGTGGGAAAGAACTGACTGTTTTTTGGAATGCTGGTTTGCATTTTGCGTTTTGTATTCGCAAAATGTCGTGGTAAGCAAGATTCGCCACCGTCTTTTATTTTATCCAACAAGGAAAGGAAAAAAAGCACAGAAAAATTCCTTCTTCGAGATGTTTCTCGGGTCCGGGGGGTAGATTATAGAAAGGGAAGGTGTTAGCACCCTTTCTATCCGTGGTTATCCACGGGCTCTTAGGTACTTGCTCAAAGTGTTTTCAAAATTGCTTTTCTTTGTGTTTGTGGGTTTGAAAAAAGTTTTTGTTTTGAAACTTCGATTTAACTCTTGCTTCTGTCCTCAAGAGTATATGAAGTGTTTTTGAAAACTTTATTCGAAAAAGTGTAAGTGTGAAAAAGATTTTGTTTTTTGAAAGAGCAAGTACTTAAGAACCATCTACCTACTTGAAAAAGGAACCGTTCTATGCTATCTTCCTTTAGACAATGCTATCCCACTATTGATAAGTAGGTAGCACAATCGTTGGAGTTTAAGGGTCAATTCGAATTTAGGGACTTACGGTCACCAAAGCAATGTTAGAACGCCTTAGCGGTAACCCTAATGTCTTAGATCATTTGTTTTGAGGCAACAATATCCGAGGCAACTGTTTTGAGGCGACTATGATCTTTGGACAAGAGGACGACCTCTAAAGTATCCTATACTTAATGAGCGTGTACGAAGGCAACCAAGTGGGGTGTACCCTAAGAGTGCGCATGTGCGAGTGTGTCGTTTTGAGTTTATTTTTATCTTTGTACATGTCAATGGTGATCTAAGTTGATTTTAGGTTAAACATTCATTCTTGTCATGCAAACCTATTATCAAACATCTAACAGTTATAAGTTGCGGAAAATAAATTGCGGAATTTAAATTACAAGGCGTCGGGTATTTACATCGCCAAAAGCAACCCTTTGAAATTTAAATGCGGAAAAATAAATAAGCGATAAAATAATTAAATGGTCCTAATTATCTATTACATTCCAGGAACAAGTACAATATTGAATAAATAGATCGCGTGCGGAAAATTAAATCGAGTGCGAGTAGGGTTTTGACCCTTTTATTATTAAAGAAAGGATTTTTGGTTTGTTTTTTGAATTAAAAAGAAATTAATCTAGGTTAATTATTAAGTTAATAAATAAATTAACTAATAAAAATATTTTTGGTTTTTTGGTATTTAAAGAAATAAAAATAAATTTGATCAATATTAATAAAAACCTAATCGTCTAAATTAATTTTAATTATTGCAAAATATATTAAAAGTTATTCCTAATTAAAACTAAATTAATTAAATTAAATATTGTTAACAAAAATAAAATACTGAAATTTAATTTAAATAAGATTTTTTTTTAATTTTATGAAGAAAAAGATTTAATTGGTTAATTGGAAAATAATGAAAATAATTAAATAAAAACAAGAATAAAAATAAATATAGAAGAGAGTGTTTGGGCTTGATTTTTGGAGGTCTTGATAGCAATTTGATGGCCCAAATAAATTGGCCCCTTGTTGAGCTTTTGGAATCCAGCGTGTGCGTTTGACTAGGGAGCATGGTGGACATCTCATCTGAACCACCAAATCTGGCCTGGGGCCATCTGGCAAGAGATTGAGTGAGGGAGCATGGTATGCTACAACTCCTGAAGCGTGCTGGAATACCTGAAGAAAAATAATAGAAAGCATATGGGGGGACTTGGGACTCGAACCCAGGTCCTGTTGGTGACTGCCAGCTCCTCTTTCCACTAGGCCAATGCGTTTCTATTGTTAGTATATTCAATAATAATGATAATATAAGAAACAACATTAATATGCCAGAAAATATAAAAGAAAACGCGCCAAGTTTGAATGGGACAATCAGACGGGGGCACTGTTTACCTTGGTTATTGGTAAACAACCGTTGATCCTCCAAATGGTTACTTATTTGGTTACTCGCAGGATCGATCATATTGATCCTAGGACATAGGTTGATTTTGAAGTTTTGATTAAATTGGGTATTGGTTAAGTGACAATAAAATAAAGAGGCTTTAAGTAAATTGCATGAAGAAGTAGGCTTGGTAAAATAAATGAGGCTTTAAATGAAAGGCTTCGACAGGAAAGTAAAGAAGAAAGCAAGTAAATTTATGGAAAAGTAAATGACTTTGATTAATAAAGTTGGTGTTTCACACATACATTTCTCAACAATTCTTTCTCACACGCTGGGTACTCGAATCTATATGAGTGACTTTGTATAGAATTGTGAACACACGCGAGAAACTGCGTGACTACTACTATTTATACTAAAACATCCCAAGTAACCGTCGGGCAGTTACACTGCTTCGAGATGATTCCACTTGGCATGTTCTCAACGTTCGACGCCCCAGATCTTTGCACGTTGCACTTGGTAACCGCTGGAAACCGTTTTCCCTCCAAACGCTTGAATTTCAAACCGTTCCACTCTGAACCATCGAACACCTTCGTCGAGAAGCATCTTCGACGAGAAACAACTTCGACGTCAAAGGCAACCAACTTCTCCCTTGGAAGAAATCTTCTAAGTACTTTGCCATCTTTCGATGGTCATTTCGACGGACTTAGCTGGTCGAAAACATCCTTCAGCCTTAATGGCTGATATCAATGAAACAAGGGTGTCGAATTTAGGAGCCAACAAATTGCCCCCCAAGAATGCCTTATTTCGACTCTGAAAGAAAAAGGCATTCTTTGAAACGCCATTCGACACCTGTCTTTTCATGCTTAGTCACAAATTAAATTGTGCACTTTTTGTTGTCTTCTACCAACCACTGACAATCCCAAGAAAAACCATCATTTATCCGTACCTAAGACGTCACCTCAGTACGACGTGCAGTGCCAAACGTCATTTCAGAATTTGTCATTATGACAATTCCCAAAAACGAGGGCGCACGCTGCACCCTTCCATTTCTGCAGAACGGCTAAAACAACAGGGAGACGCCACGTGTCCCACTACTTCTGCAACATTAAATGGCATTTAATGTCCTCGGTTTTGGGGATTTTCCCCCACTACTATAAATAGCAGCAAGTACCCACTGTGGGACTTTTTACGCTATCTAGCTTTCAGACTTCTCCATTTGCATACAAACTTGTCATCTTTGCAAAAACCCTTTTTCCTTCACTTCGTCTTCAAACTCACCGTTAACAATGGCTTCTGGTCCCTCCAATGCTCCTAGCGCCACCGTACCATCTGGAAACGTCAAACCTAAGGTTTTCGTCACCGCTCCAGTAGTAACTTCCACGGGCCAACGAAGGGTCCCTGAACCCTTGGACATCGCTGTACGTGATGCTTACTCACACCAGCTTATGATCCCGGTTGGATATTCCAACCAGATCTTTGCTATGTCTGGCCCCTTGTATCCAAGTATTGTTGAGGCCATGAAGATCAAGAGTTATTTTCCGGTAGTTGAGAGACTCAAACCGGTTGCATGCGCCAAGAAAGATGCAGAGGATAATGAAGACCATGCTAAAGAGAAAATCGACCTCCGTTTCTTCAACAAAGGTGTTAGGGCTTTCAGGTCTGGCCCTAGCCTTACTCCTGATTACGTTGCTTGGCTGGAAAAAATGGAGAAACGCCAAGCTTCGACCTGGAAGGATATGGGAATTTTCGACCTGGTCATGCTGTCGAAGACAGGTCTGAACTATTCTCCGGAGATGTTGATAGCTTCTCTACTCTTCTGGGACTACTCCCACTTCACTTTCCATCTTCCCTGTGGGATGCTGACTCCTACACTCTTCGATGTGGCCGCTATCACTGGCCTTCGACCCACCGGGGACTACTTCGACCCGGAGGAGATGTCGGAGGATCAAATTGGATTCTCTGCCACAAAACCAACCTATACCACCTTCATCAATCACTACCACGACAGGTCGACAGATGCTGTGTCGGATGTCGAACACATTGCGTTTCTAGCCTTATGGCTGACACGCTTTGTATTTTGCTCGAAGTCCTTACAGGTGACCAAGAAGATGGTCACTCTCGCCACTCAACTCCATCATGGCCAAAATATCTGTTTGGCAGAATTGATTTTGGCTAGCCTGTATGATTCGATTAGTAATGGAGCGACTCTTCTGAAGATTATCGAGAACAGAGCCAGCTTGCTGCTTGCTGGACCTTTTTGGCTGCTCCAACTGTGGCTCAATGCCACCTTCGAATCTTTCTTGCCTAAGAAGGTTCAAATAAATGAGCAGGCTCCAGAGATAGCGAACAGACGTGTCGAAGGAACCAGACTGGCTCTGTTGACTCCGATGGAAGATGGACTGGAGCTTCAGCAAACTTTCACAAACTTCGTTCTGATGTTTGCTCGAAGGAAAGAGTTTGCTTCGACTATGGCTCCGTTTGCTCGACGGAAGGTAGGCCCAGCGTGGTTCACAAGGCCACATCCTAGGACGTCGAGTGGTCCTCAGGTTGATGAACATACAGCAATGTGGGAGGCGTTCCTCACACCAAGGATCATGCCTCTTCGATTCAGGAGCTCCAAGACTCACCTGAGTCTGATTGCATATCAACCAAACCTGGTGTCTCGCCAGTTTGGTATTATTCAAACCCTACCTTCTCCAATTTTTCCAAGGGAGAAGTCTATGTTATACTTCTATAACGACTACACCGAAGAAGCTGCCACTAAACATATCGGAAGATATGTTGGTCGAACAGTTCTTTCGTTGTTTGACTACCAGCTCAACTTTCTTTGCTCACCATCCTTCGAGGAGTGGTGGAAAAGTTATTACGCTGAGGAGTTTTTCGACGAGAAGGACTTCGTGGATGAGCTTCAGAAATCTTTTGTCCTTGTCTTGGACAAAATAAAGAAATGTAAGTTCATCCTTTCACATTACTTTGTCTTTCTCTTTCGACTGCTAGCCTGTTAACTATTTTATTTGCTTTCAGTTGTTCGAAAGCCTGCAGCCAAGAAGGCTGCAGAAGGCCAACAGGGAGGAGGCCCCTCAACAAAACCTCCACCGCCAGTGAAGACTGTAGCGCCGGCGAAGACCACAACAAACCAACAGGGGGAAGGCCCTTCGAAAAAGCCTTCTGTATCGGTAACCAGACTTTCATTATTTTCTTCTGGCTTTCAATTTTTTGACTTTCGATGCAATTGCTAAATCGAATTCCCATTGGTTTTTTTAGGCACCTTCGCCCAAGAAACGGCCAGCACTGGTGGTCGAATCTGGGAGCGACGAAGAAGATGATTCTCCCCCTGCTCCTCTAAAAAGGCGAAAGCTGACGAAGGACGCTCCTGCTCCTGCTCCTGAGGGTCGAACAATTAGAATAAAGGTTGCTGGGAGAAAGCCCAGGCCACCTCCAATGATCATTGAGGAGCCAACGGAGGAGGAATTAAACGTTCTTCTCAATAAGCCTGTCGAAAGCGACAATTCCAGCCCTGGGGCTGAAGCTAATTTACAGGTAATCTCTTAGACCTCTTTGTAACTTAGGTGTAGATACCTGCATTCGATGATGTCTCTTTCGATTTCTGAAGATTCTTCTTCTTTTCTTTTCAGGACACCACTGAAAGCTCACCGCCGAGGACCTCTGAAACACTGGAGTCTGCTGAACTCAGCAGGCCACAAGAAAAGGGCTTGGAGAATGACGAAGCCCATACTGAAATAAATGAGGCCAATGCTGAGACGGCAGAAAAACCAGCAGAAGATCCTCAAACAGAAGAGCCACAGCCAAAAGAGATTCAGGTGGTGGATCTGTCGGAAGAGAATCGTGACGAAGGGGGCCACGACAATGCTGGCGAAGAGGATCAAGATGCCGCTGGCGAAGAAAACCAAGGTGACGCCGGCGAAAGACAACAAGATGACGCTGGCGCTGCCACAGTCCAAGTCGAAGGGAATCCAGTCGAGGCAACTGTCACTCCACAGCCTCAAACCCAAGACAATGCCGTTGCAAGGGCTGTTACCTCAACAAAGCACAGGTCGAAAGAGGACTTAGAACTCTTGAAGCAAACTGACCCCGTTAGCTATCTCAACGCCATCATCGAGAGTAAGAGTTCGTCTGATGCTAGTCAGGAGGTTCCTACCCTGTCGGGGAAGTCCACTGAAACTTCTCCTCTCGATGAAGCTTTGGCGAAGGTTAAGGCTCAGTTTTTCAAGAAGGACTTGATGAAAGCTTTGGAGGGGGACCCTACTGCTCCATCATACTTGAGGGATGTTTTGAATGCTGTCGACTTGTTAGCTGTAGCTCCAGAAGTTTCAGGCTTGATCATGGAGTTACACTCCATTATTGATCAAGTCTCAGCAGATTATAGGCGACAAAGGGGCTTTAATAGTCAACTTGAGGTGTTATATGGCAAAAGCTCTTCTGCATGGACTGCTGTTTCGGAGACAACTTCTCGAATTGCGGAGTTGTCGAAGCAAAAAGCATCTACACAGGAAGAAGTTGATGCCATCGATCGAGAGAATGCTTCCTTCAGAGCACAAATCGAAGAAATAGAGGCTAAGATAAATGCCAACACTAAGCGCAAGGAGGAACTTCTCTCGACCGTCCCAGACACCGAAAGTCAAACCGAAATCAAACAAGGCCTAGAATTTGCTGAGAAAGCCCAAGGCTTCGACGATCAGATTGCCAAGCTTGTGCAGGCGAATGCCTGGTGCAAGAAAATATTGGAGCTGCAGCAAATCAAGTACCTTCGACTCAAGGACTCCATTCCCTTTTGATTGATTCTGCTTCTTAACCATATTTTGTAATCTGTATTCGACAACATTGCCATCTTGGCTAAAATTATAAAAATTTTCCATTTTGGCTTTTTTATGGTTAATTTAGTCTTGTTATTTTATTTTTATCTCTTGGAGTGTAGGTTTGTATTTTTTCAAATATTTACCATTTACTCTCAAGAGCCTTTTATCTTCACCTAGCTCTTCGACTTCATAGGCTCCACCAGAAAAAGTCTGGATAACTCTGAATGGTCCTTCCCATTTGGGTGACCATTTTCCCATGCTTCGATCCCTTCGATCCATGGGAAGAATCACCTTCCAAACTAGTTCTTCAGGCGAAAATACCTTAGGTTTCACCTTTTTATTGTAAGAGTCTTCTACTCTTTTCTTCTGAAGCCTGAGTAGGTCAAGAGCGCGCAATCTTTCTTCATCTAAATCCACTAGTTCGTCCAACATCATATTCCAATAGATTTCAGAGGGAATATCATAATGTCTCTGAACCCTTGCAGATTGAAGACAAATTTCTGCTGGCAACACTGCATCATGGCCAAAAGTTAGCCTATATGGTGTTGTACCTGTGGCTTCTTTTGGGGATGTTCGACAAGCCCACAAAATCTGGTCCAATGTCTTATGCCAATTCTTTGGTTTCTTCCTAACATGCTTTTTTATCAAGCCAATCACTACTTTGTTTGCTGCTTCGACTTGACCATTTGCCTGTGCATAATAAGGCGTTGATGTTAGGAGTTTGAAACCTGTTTCCTGAGCGAATTCCTGCATCTTTCGACCAGTGAAAACTGATCCTTGATCAGTAGTTATAGTCTCAGGGATTCCATACCTAAAGATAATGTTCTTTTGAATAAATTCAATGACATTTTCTTGGTCTACATTGACTAAAGGGATAGCTTCGATCCACTTAGTAAAATAATCAATGCCTACCAATATGTATTTCTGACTCTTTGATGATGCTGGTCGAATCTCTCCAATGAGGTCCAACGCCCATCCTCTAAAGGGCCAAGGCTTCACTATCGAGTGAAGTTCGCTTGCTGGTACATGTTGGATGCCTGTGTGGACTTGACATTCTTGGCAACCTTTGGCGAACTCAACACAATCTTTCAGCATGGTGGGCCAGTATAGTCCTTGTCGAAACAACAACCATTTCATCTTATGGCCTGCTTGATGAGCCCCACATGCCCCAGCGTGCATAGTCGAAAGGGCTATGTATGCCTCAGTTTCACTTAAACATTTTAGCAATACCCCTTCAGGCGTCTTCTTGAATAACTCATTACCCATGAGTACATAACTCAACGCCCTGTACTTTGTTTTTCGTTCTGTCGAAGCTCCTGGATTTTGAAGATAATCCACAATGGGTTTCCTCCAATCTTGCTCTGACAAATTATCTATGAACGAAATTTCGAAGTTACTTTGATCAGCATATCCTAGCCTTATCGATTCCAAGTCTGTTGGTGATAGACAAGTTGCTTTTATCTTTTCTCGAACTTCGATTGCTCTTTGTAATCTCGTTTTTGAAATCTTATACCCAGATGCAATTTGTGCCAAGTCGTTGGCTATTTGATTTTCGACTCTGGGTATGTGTCGAATATTGACCGTTTCAAATTTTTTCAATAAACGATTTGCTATCACAAAGTACATAATGAGATTCTCTCTTATGCATTTATATTCTTTTGTGACTTGCTTAATGACTAACTCTGAGTCTCCCATTATTTCGACTCGAGTTGCCCCCAATTCCAACAATATTTCAAGGCCAGTAATTAGAGCTTCATACTCAGCCTCATTGTTCGAACAAGAACCTGATATCTTGTACTTGAATGTTGTTGGAATTTTTTCAGGAGAAATGATCAAAACTCCTACTCCTGTTCCATCTTTATGGCTGGAACCATCGAAGTAGAATTTCCAAGGTTCTATCTCCACATAATTAATATCCTCAACTTGAATTGAGTGGTCGACTATAAAGTCTGCAACCACTTGTCCTTTCACTGCCTTAAGAGGCATAAAGGTCAAGGAGTATTCAGTTAATGCTAATGCCCACTTGCCAATTCGACTATGCAAGATAGGTTTCGACAACATATACTTGAAAACATCAAAATGAGACGAAACATACACATCAACTGGTTTTATATATTGCTTGAGTTTTGTACAAGAGAAATACAGACATAGACACAATTTTTCAACTTCACTATATCTAGTTTCTGCATCGTTCAAAACTCTACTAAGATAGTAAATGGGTCTTTCGACTCCATTCTCATCTTCTTGGGCTAACATGCTTCCCAAAGTTTTGTCGGATGCAGCTATGTACAATCTCATACTCCTATTGCTACAAGGAGGCACCAAAATAGGTGTCTTAGTGAGGTACCCTTTGATTTTGTCGAAGGCTTCTTGTTGCTCTTGCCCCCATTCGAACCCCTCTTTATTCAGTCGAAGTAAGGGTGAAAAGGCCTGAGCTTTCCCACTTAGGTTAGATATGAATCTCCTTAAGAAATTTATCTTGCCTAACAGAGATTGCAGTTCCTTCTTATTCGATGGCGCTTTCGCTTCCAGAATTGCCTTCGTCTTGTTCTGGTTGATTTCGATTCCTTTCTTGTGGACAACGAAGCCCAAGAAATCTCCAGCTTTCACACAGAACGCACACTTCAAAGGGTTCATCTTCAGACCATGTTCTCTCATTCTTTCGAATAATTGTCGAAGGTGGTCAATATGATTCTTCCTGGAAACAGATTTTATAACAATGTCATCAATATATACTTGCATAAAAGTGTTAATAAAATCATGGAAGATAGTATTCATTGCTCGCTGGTACGTTACCCCAGCGTTCTTTAGGCCAAAAGGCATCACTACCCATTCGTAAGTGCCTAGGGCCCCAGGGCATCGAAAAGCTGTTTTCGACACATCCTCTTCAGCAATGAATATTTGATTATATCCTGAATAACCATCGAGCATACTCAGGTATTCATAGCCAGCGGCAGAATCGACTAGCATCTCCGCCACAGGCATAGGATATTCATCTTTGGGTGTTGCAGCATTCAAATCTCTGAAATCTATGCACACCCTTAATGTACCATTTTTCTTAATTACTGGCACAATGTTTGCAATCCATTCGACATACCTTGTAACGCGTATGAATTTGCATTTCAGCAGTCTTTCGACTTCCGTTTTGATCTTCGACAGTATTTCTGGAGCGAAGCGTCTTGGATTTTGATTGATTGGCAACTGAAGTTCTACCAATCCTCTGTCGAGACCAGGCATTTCGTCGTAATCCCATGCAAAACAGTCCTTGAACTCTTTCAACAATTGGATTACTTCCAACCTAAGTTCTGGGTCAATTTTGGCGCTGATATAAGTTGGCCTTTTCTCTGACCCTTCGCCTAAGTTGATTTCTTCTAAAGGATCTTGCGCTAACATTTTAATGTTGTTCGCCAAGGGGTTCTTTTCGAAGCCCAAAGGCTCATCGTCATAGATGGCGTCGAGCCTCTGTTCCTGCATTTCTTCTTGCATGATATCAGGGGGTTCTGGATCGAAATCCTTTCCTGGACCTGCAGCAGATAACTGTTGATCATTGGCCTGTGTGGCCATGTACTTCACTTCGGCTTCGAGAGCCGTTATCATCTTAGTTTCGGCTACATAAGCCGAAATTCGCTTCAAAGATTGTGACTCAGTCATTATCACTGAATTCACTTCCCCAACCAGTTGGTTGGATATCAGTTAACCCACTGAAGTCTATGTGGGACAAGTCTTCTCTGTCCCATTGGAAACCATGCTCAGGATGCAGGTATAGGGAACAAAAAGTGTTTGGCGCTGGCGCCATGTCGAAGTCAGGTGTTGGACATGGCCCTATGTGAGCCAAGTTCTTGTCGAAATCTGCCAACCCCAGGTGATTCACTTTGCCCAGGTAATAACTTTGATCTGCCTCTATGTTTTCGACCATCCCATCTGGACGCCATAGCAGCAGCCTCTGGTGCATTGATGATGGCACAGCTCCAACACCATGAATCCATTCACGGCCCAACAAAAGATTGTAGTTAGGTTTGGCCGATATGACCATAAACATTGTTGGTCGAAGGATAGACCCTACTTTGATATCTAGCTGGATCACTCCCATAGTGGTCCCTATGCCGCCCTCATAGTTCGACAAGACCATATTGTGAGGCTTAATGTCCTCATCCCTTTTGCCAATTTTCCTTAGCATAGAGTGAGGAATAATGTTGATGGTTGCCCCACAATCCACCAATATTTTATTCACAGTAGTTTCTTCGAGTTTAGCCCTTATAAATAAAGGCTTGAGGTGATTTTTCATCGCCTCTGTGGGTGGTTCGAAGAATCCATTTTGTTCCTCACTAGTGCCATTGTCCATGACGAAATAGCACACTGGCCTATGTTTGGCCATTTCTTGCTCCACTTCCCAGTCACTTGCTTCGACCTCCACCTGTCGGTTGAATTCTCTGGGCAGCACTGAGACTATATTCACCATTATGTCCAAAGTATCATCAGACTCAGAATCGTCTTCGTCCTCGACTTCACCTTGGTTAGGCCAAACTAGCCTGTTGGTTACTGGCTCTCTTTCTAGAGGTTTCCTTTGCTTCCTTTGAGGAACATTCGAACTGGTTTCTGCCTTTGGTTCGTTGGCAGCCTCCCTCTCAGCTTTTCGTCTCCTTTGGTATCTCCTCCATTGAGATCGAGACATGGGATTTTTCCCTTTGTAGTTGCTTGACACTTGTGCAACTTTAGGTGCAGCAACTGGAGGCTCTTTCTTTTGAGTTAAAGATGAACCCCTTGGCACGTCGAAAGAGTGCCATCTCTCCTCACTTGGCCTTTTTCGACCAGAGGTTTTGTACCAGGTATCTACTGGCACATTTGTCGGAGGCCTGAAAGTCAATGGCCTCTTTTCTTGGTTTGAACCCCTTTGGGAGGCTCTTCTGGGGTCATGTCGAAGATCAACATTTTCCCTTCTCTTGTTCGCTGCTCTTACGCCTTGAATGTGCTCAGCAGCTTTTTTATCAAAGATCGAACTGCATCTTGGACACAGCATCACCTCTGATTTCTTTTTCTGGCATCTTTGTAGAAAATCTGCCAGATTTTCATTTTCCCGAGGGAAAGCAGTCTTATTAGCTTGTTCTTGCCTCATGTCCTCTTCTGATGCTTTTGGGTCAGAGAGTTCGACCATATTGATATTCATTGTATCTTTGTTGGCAAGGGTTAGCTGCTTCATTTGTATCTCCAAATTCTCCGTCTGGCCTTGAACTGTGGCCAAGTGAGAACTGGGTTTTGGTCCAGTTTTTTGTGCTTCAACGGTCTCCAGCTTTGGGCTTTCGACCGCTTTCTGAACTGCTTCAATTGTCTTTCTGGATAAATTTCCAGAAAAACTGCCAAAGATTGGCATGTTGATATGGTCCTTTGAGACTTCGACCATTGTGATTCCTGGCCTCTTCGACTGGCTCCTAGTTGCCTCGATCACGTTCACCTCAGAAGGCTCAGCATAGTGGGCTTCAGCCTGTAACGGATTTGAGTCGACAGCCATGGGGGTCTTGTCAGCAAACTTCAACCTTCCTTCTTCGATAGCGTCTTGCACAAGATTCCTGAAAAGAAAACATTGAGAAGTTTTATGGCCCAAAAAATTATGATATTTGCAAAAACCTCTCTTCTTTCTTTGATCAAGAGGAGGCACTTTTACCCCTGGGGGTACTATCATTTGGCCATCTTTTACAAGCAAGTCAAAGATCTCATCACATTTTGTGATGTCAAAACTATAAGTCTTTTTGGGGAACCTATCGTTGGTCCTTTCTGGACCAATGGGATTTTTCCCGCTTGAGGGGACTAACTGTTTACAAGAGTACGGTGGCCCTTGTTTTAGTTCCGCTAAATCGACTTCTCCTTCTTCGACAGTTAGAGTATCGTCGAAGGATTCTGGATCTTCGTCATCCATCTCAACGTACGCTATCCTCTCTCTCTTGTGAGTTTTCGTTGCCTTCGCTTTTTCAGCTTTGAGGTGTTCTACCTGTCGAACTCTATCGGCCAGTTGGGCCATGTCTCTCAGGTATTGGGTGTCTAGCTTCTTCCTAATGGAATAATCTAAACCGCCTGCGACTATTTCGACTAACTCATGTTCTGGCACTTGTGTAAAACATCTCACCTTGAGCAACCTAAACCTATTTAGATATTCATCTATAGGTTCAGTGAAACGTCTCTTTACACTGGCCAATTCTTTCAGGCTTATCTTGGTTTGCCCCATGTAGAATTGTTCATGGAACAATCTTTCCAACTGGGTCCAATGATGGATCGAATTGGGGGGGAGAGTTGTAAACCAAGTAAAAGCGTTCTTTGTTAAAGAACTTGGGAAGTACTTGATCCTCAGATTTTCGTTATTTGAAATATCTCCTGCTTCGATCAAGTATCTCGCCACATGTTCGACAGTAGATTCTGTCGTGTCCCCGGAGAACTTAGTGAATTTGGGGACTTTGCATCTAGGAGGTAAGTCCGTTTGCAACACGTATTCTGACAAAGGGGACGTAAAGTTGGGCCTTCGAAAGCCCATGTTCATCCCATTTTGAGTCATGATCCTTTCGATCATGGTTGCCAGATTGTTTTCCAAGCCCGTGTTTTGGTACTGGATATGCTGAACTACTTCGTCAGCATTTTGGTTTCTGTTAACTAACCTTACCTCTGGGGTTATTACCCTAGGTTCCTCGACAGGTTGCTCCAATCGAGCCCTAGGGTTTTCTTCGACAGGCTGTTGAACCTGGTTGATGGTGGTTTCTTCCTCTAATAATATCCCCTGGTTTCCCCTTATTTGCGCCCTTTGGGGCTGTCGAATAGGTTGGGGTACTCCAAAGAAATCAGCCAAACGCGTCATTTGCGCTGTCACTTGCTGATTCGATTGAGTAGTGTTTTGTATTAGAGGGTTTAGCACTGTACTCAGAGTTTGTGCCAACATTTGCACCATATCATGGTTGCTTTCGTCCATTTGTTGCCTCAAGACTGCTGTCGAGGCATTTGTAAGGCCATGGGCTACTTGGGACGTTCCTCCTAAGAGTTGGGTCCTATTTCTATTCGCCATGCCTACTCCAGAACCCTGGAGTGGCGAAGAGGCACTCACTAAAGTGTCTGAAAAAGTGGACGCAGCATTCGTCAGGCTAGCCAAGTCAGAAGTTGGCATGCCATAGAGTGGCATAAATCCTGGGGGAACAAAAGGCCTTGTGCCTAAATTTCCCCTTGGTGGGGGAGTTCCCAAAGGCGCTCTGGGGCCTGTGAACGGAGGTAATGGCCCCGTTGCTGTGACCGTTACTGCTGGTGTCGAACCAGCAGTCGTCGCTTCACTTACGGTCGAAATAACCGTCGCTCCCACATTCGTTTGTGGGATTTCGTTATTGTTTGGCGGATTCGCCATCTCTTCCCTTCTTCTGGCAGTATTGTTATCGTTAGTGTATATTCTACCACTTCTCAATAACATACAACGCTCCTTGAAAAGATGAGAATATTTTCAACAATCAACACACAGTCCCACCAGGTGTGCCAATTTGTTTACCTTGGTTATTGGTAAACAACCGCTGATCCTCCAAATGGTTACTTATTTGGTTACTCGCAGGATCGATCAGATTGATCCTAGGACATAGGTTGATTTTGAAGTTTTGATTAAATTGGGTATTGGTTAAGTGACAATAAAATAAAGAGGCTTTAAGTAAATTGCATGAAGAAGTAGGCTTGGTAAAATAAATGAGGCTTTAAATGAAAGGCTTCGACAGGAAAGTAAAGAAGAAAGCAAGTAAATTTCTGGAAAAGTAAATGACTTTGATTAATAAAGTTGGTGTTTCACACATACATTTCTCAACAATTCTTTCTCACACGCTGGGTACTCGAATCTATATGAGTGACTTTGTATAGAATTGTGAACACACGCGAGAAACTGCGTGACTACTACTATTTATACTAAAACATCCCAAGTAACCGTCGGGCAGTTACACTGCTTCGAGATGATTCCACTTGGCACGTTCTCAACGTTCGACGCCCCAGATCTTTGCACGTTGCACTTGGTAACCGCTGGAAACCGTTTTCCCTCCAAACGCTTGAATTTCAAACTGTTCCACTCTGAACCATCGAACACCTTCGTCGAGAAGCATCTTCGACGAGAAACAACTTCGACGTCGAAGGCAACCAACTTCTCCCTTGGAAGAAATCTTCTAAGTACTTTGCCATCTTTCGATGGTCATTTCGACGGACTTAGCTGGTCGAAAACATCCTTCAGCCTTAATGGCTGATATCAATGAAACAAGGGTGTCGAATTTAGGAGCCAACAGGCACATGGTCGTCCCTGTCCTCAGGTCTGCAAGAAAATTACCCGCGGATTTAAATCCGCAGCTAAAAGTGTAGGTCGTTTCAAAAACCCATCTCAGACCATATAAACTCCATCCAAGGACATGGTTGTGCTTGTCTTTCTCCTCCGGTCATGCTTATGTCCATCAATAGGTCTAATTTTACCTGTAACAAAAACCCCTAAAAAAACCCTAGGAAACCCTACAATGGCGTTTTGCACCATAGAGCAGATAAACACAATCAAATAATATGGAAAGCTTGGAAATTATCTAGTGATTGCAAATATACCATTGGTTTCTTGTAATGATGCGTGGATTTTTAAACATGAAGTCAAATTTAGAGGGAGGTCGCGTATCACTTACAGTGCGTTTGAGATCATGTGAGAGCTTGCTAGGGGTTGGTTCTGACTGAGTGATTGTCCAGCAAGCGATTGGTGTTGAGTTTTGCTTCTGAAAATGCTTCCAAGGGTGATTTCAGTTTCACACTTTTTTCACCTTTTTTCAAGTTTGGTTCTTGATGTTCTTGCAGCCTCCAGGTCTCTAATTCGTGTGCTTTCACTTGTATATGTATGCTGTAATGTATTAGGTCAACAAATTGGTCTTGAATCTTTCTACATCAATGCATTGAGATTGGATTTGATCCTCCATTGAAAACTTGCTTAATTTGCCAAAAATCCAATCTTTTTGCACCTGGAATGTTTGATACGAATTTGATCATGATATTAATGGTGATTAGGTCCTGAAAATAGAAAAAGATCTCATGTAATCAAGTTTTGTGATTTTATTTGATTTAAATTGATTTAAAATGAAATAATTCAATAAAAAATCAAATATTAAAATTGATAAATGGACACAAGGCTGAAGCTAGGACACGTGTGCAATAGGCCAAGATCAAATAAAGTGGAAAAGAATGGGCCCATTTGACAAAATTTGATGTTTTGGGGATAGTTGACTTTTGGCAATTTTACAAAAATGCCCAACTTCAACAATGCATAACTTCTTCAATTTTGAACTTTTGGAGATGTTCTTGGACTTTTTGGAAAGCTTGAGATGTCATATAACCAACACTTTTGGTCTCATCTCAGTTTGATATTCCATTCTCAAGTTATAAGCTTTGGAAAAAAAGGTGTTTTTGTTGACTTTCAAAAATGACCTATAATGTCCAAATTTGTAACTTCTTGTGAGTGCATTTTCTGATCTTGGGGTATGAAGATGGATTTTAGGAAATTGCATCCTATTAAAAATGAGATTTGGATGGGTCATTTCTCATAAAGTATGAGAAAGTTATGCTTGGTCAAAGTTGAGTTGACTTTTCCTACAAAACCCTAATTTAGCAACTTTTGAGTCTTGATGAATTTTGAGCAATCCTTGATGAATCATGATCAACCCTTGATCAAATGATGAAATATCCTTCAAAATGAGAATGTTGACAAAAAATATTGAGGTTTGACTGTATTTGGGTCACAGTTGACTTTTGCCCTAACACAATCGATTTTTGGACCCTCTGAGCAATTGACTGACCAAACTTCCTCTGCAAGGCTTGAAATTTGACATGGATGACCTTGAGAACATATTAGGACATTAGGGAGAATTTAAGGTCATTTGGACTCAAGGATCTTAATGCAACACAAAACCCTAATTTGGGGTTGACTGCCTTAGGAGATAGCTTGATTGTCCAACTCTTGAGCAATCTTGAACCACTTGGAGATTTTTCTTGAAATGTTTTGAGAAATATGAGAGGGCAAATTTTGGGGTACAACAGTTGCCCATGTTCAATTTTCTTAAACCTGAGGATGTAGATTGGCTTTCGTGCCTTTCATGATCCGAAGGTGGAAGATGATTGAACACTAGAGTGCCCAGAAACTTGCACTCGCATGAAGTGGTATCAGCCTGCTGATGTCGGGAATGGGCTTACAGATGCCATTTGGATACTGTTGATAGGTGGTTTGAACTTCGGCTGTGTGATCGGTGGAAATAGAACTGACTGTTTTTTAAGCTGGTTCGCGAAATGTCGCGGTAAGCAAGAGTCGCCACCGTCTTTTATGCTCTCCAACATGGAAAGGACAAAAGCACAGCAAAATTCCTTATTCGAGAATGTTTCTCGGTTCGAGAGGTAGATTTATAGAAAGGGAAGGTGTTAGCACCCTTTCTATCCGTGGTTATCCACGAGCTCTTAGGTACTTGCTCTTATGTTTTCAAAATTTGTTTGCTTTTCAAGTGTGTGTGGGTTTTGAAAAAGTTTCATTTGAAAAATTTCTAAGTAACTCTTGTATCTGTCCTCAAGAGTGTATGAAAAATTTGTTTGAAAACTTTTAGAAAGTGTGAGTGTGAAAAGTTCTTTTGTTTGTTTGAAAGAGCAAGTACCCATGAGAATCTACCTACTCTAAGGAATTAGGCTGTGTAAGAGTCCTTTAGATAGTGCTATCCCACTATTGAGAAGTAGGTAGCACCGTTGTTGGAGGTGTTCGGGTCAATTCGATTATAGGGACAGTGTGGTCACCGAAGCAATAGTAGGACACCTTAGAAGTAACCCTAACGTCCTAGATCCTTTGTATCCGAGGCAACCGTTTCGAGGCAACTGGATCTTTTAGACAGAAGGGCGACCTCTGACACCCTATACTTGATGACCACGTTCGAGGCAACCAGTGAGGCGTACCCTAAGAGTGGCATGTGCATGTGTGTTGTTTTTCAGTTAATTGTCTTTACCACCTTTGCAGGCATAATTAACAGTTAGGAGTGCGGAAAATAAATTGCAGAAATGTAAATCTAACTATTACAAGGCGCGGGTCTATACATCACCAAAAACAAAAACCCGTTTTAGAAAATAAAGTGCGAGAATTTAAATAAGGCGATAAAATCCTAATTAACTATTACATGCTCTGTACAGATACATAAATATAATCAAAAGAAATTAAAGCGCGAAAGAAGATTGAATCGGGAACGTCCTAAGGGTTTTGACCCCTTTTTTAAGAAAGAATTGAATTTTGTCCCTTTTTTGCAATTAATGAAATTTAAACCTAATTATTAATTAATTTATTTATTAAAAGAAAAAAATGTTTTTGTATTTTTTATGTTTTTAATGAAAATAAAACAAAAGGAATTAAAATTAAAAGTTAGTAAAACCTAATTCTAAATTTATTTTATTTATTGTAAAAGTATTAAAGTTAACTAATTAAACTAATTTAATTTAATTTACATTTATTTACAAAATAAGTTAATAAATAATAAAAATGTTTTTTTTGTTTTTTCTGAATTTTATTGTGAAAATGTTAATTAATTGATTAATTAAATAATACTAATAATAATTACTAAAGAAAATAAAAAGAAAAGGAAAATAGAAAAAGAAATAGAAACCAATGGGGGTGTTGACCCAAGAATGGAGGTCAAGCCTGGAAATTTAGGCCCATTAAGCACAAAGCCCTTCTGACTTTTGGAATTTGCATGGAGCGTGGGTTGACCAGGAGTATGGTGCTCGTCCAATCCAGGCCTTTGGATCTGCTTTTGAGGCCACTTGGCACGCTGATTGCTTGAGATATATGGTAGACTTTTTCTGGAATGCTGCATGGGAACATGTTAGAAAAAATTGAAACACGCGTTTGGGGGACCTGGGAATCGAACCCAGGTCCCAGTGATCATTTCCAGCGCGTCCTTCCACTGAGCCATTTGATTCAATTGATATAACAATAAGAAAATAATATTATATGGAATAAACAAGTCATGTGCTGAAAACAGAAAAAATAGCGCGCATATTTTGAACGGACCAACCACGCACAACCACGTCACCGTCTTCTTCCCTGAAACTGCAAGAAACAGAGTTAAATAGCGGGGGTTTTTAACCCCCACAACCTGCAAATGTCAAAAATAGCGAATCGCTCCTTGATTAGCATAAATTGTTCGCGAGGGTTGGGTTGGATTCGTCTGGCCTTGACGAATTCAACCATAGGCGCCATTAGTCCTAATTTTACCTATGCTGTAAACCCCCAAATTGGAAGCTTTGAAAACCTAGATTTCATCAATGGTGGTTTCTGTTTCACTGCATAATAATTCAATTAAGTAATACCAACAGCTTTATAGGGATGTAAACAATGTAAAACAAGCTTTAAATCACATCAAATGTTCATGAATTGGGAGTTTCGATTTTGAAAAATATTGACAAACCGTGATCTTGTTTGGCGTGATTTCTCAAGCTTCAGCCCTTGACTTTGATTCCAAAAGACTCCTGAGAGTTCCAGCAAAGTGTTAGAAATGGAAAAAGGCTTGGAATTACGTTGGAAGGTGGATTTCAGTTTTGAATTTTCTTGACTTTCTTTCAAAATGGCATAAGGGTTTGCAGCAGCTTTTTTTTTCCGTGTCTAATGGTTTGGAATGCTTGCATATGTACATGTGAATGAAATTAGGTCACATTATGAGCTTGTATCTTGTGCAATTAAGCCTTGAGATTTTGGTTTACCACCATTAAAGAACATTCCATCTTTGAAGCAAAACTTGAATTTTATGCTCAAAATGGCCCTAGCACGAATTTGGTAGGTGGAATATGCTGTATGAAAGCCATTCAAACCATAAAGATGCCATTTAATTAATTTTTTGATTTTATTTGAATTATTATGGATTAAAATGAATTAAATCCATAAAAATTAAATAAAAATGAAAAAAATAAATGTTTGGTCTTGAAATTAGTCATGGGACACGTGGGTGGCATGACAAGGCTGAATCAAGTGGAAGAAAGTGGGCCCTTTTGTCAAAAATTGAAGTTTCAAGGATAGTTGACTTTTGCCATTTCACAAAAATTTCCCAACTTCTCCAATGCATATCTTGCTCAAGTTTGATCATATGAACATGTTCTTGGACATTTTGGAAAGGTCTTGAAGTCCTCTAACCAATGCCTTTGGTCCCATGTCATTTTGATTTACCAATCTCAAGTTATGGTCTTTGACTTAAAATGCCTTTTTGTTGACATTTGAAAATGACCTATAATGTTGAAATTGATAACTTTTTGTGAGAGCATTTCTTGGACTTGGAATGTGAAGATGAGTTGTAGGAAATGTCCTCCCCTTCAAAATGAGCATTGGATGGGATTTTTCTGATGAACCATGAAAAAGTTATGCCTTGGTCAAGTTACAGTTGACTTTTCAGCTGTCCAAAAATGGAAACTTTTGCATCTTGATGAGTTTTGAGCCATTCTTGTGGAATCATGATCAAGACTTGATCAAATGATGATTGTGGCTTCAAAATAAGATGTTGACCAAATTGTTTGACTTTTGACTGTAAAATGACCATTTTACCCCTACAGTTGATTGTGAAGCAATTAGGGCTTTTGACTGTGCAACTTGATGCTGTGAGCCTTGAAACTTGACATATGGATGCCTGACAATGTATATAGGCATATCGGACTTGGTTGGACCCTTGAAAACCTCAACTTCCTTGCAAGAACCAAAACCCTAATTTTGACTGGCTTAGGAGGATGTTTGACTGTGCAATCCCTTGAGAAGACTTGAGCAAATTGAGATGATGGTTGTCAAAACTTGAAGATTATGGGAGGGAAAATTTTGGGGTACAACAGTTGCCCCTGTTCAATCTTCTTATACCTGAGGATGTAGATTGGCTTGTGTGCCTTTCGTGATCCGAGGGTGGAAGATGATTGCACACTAGAGTGCCCAGAAATTTGCACTCGCATAGTAGAATGTCAGCAAGGTGATGGCGGAAATGGGCTTACAGATGCCATTTGGAGAGATGGTGGATAAGAGGATGGGCTTATAGATGCCATCTGGAGACGTGACAGAACCTTGTCGGGAATGGGCTTATAGATACCATTTGGAGATATAATGGATAGTTGTGGAGATGGGCTTAAAGATGCCATTCGGGGGTGTCGATCGTGTAAGAGATTCCTTAGAGAGAACTTGCGTACCTGAGAAAGAAAGATAATCTCCTGGCCTGTTACAGGGGTTGATCTTCGAACTCTTTATGCAGATATGCCCTGGCTAGATACAGGTATCGAATCTACAATCAATTGCTCACAGATATGCCCTGGCTAGATACAAGTATCGAATCTGGAACTTCAAAAGGTTGCTTACAGACGTGCCCTAGCTAGATACAGGAATCAAATCTCTAAACTCTTCATGCAGATATGCCCTGGCTAGATACAGGTATCGAATCTACAATCAGTTACTCACAGATATGCCCTGGCTAGATACATGTATCGAATCTGGAACTTCAAAAGGTCGCTTACAGACGTGCCCTGGCTAGATACAGGAATCGAATCTACAATCAGTTACTCACTGATATGCCCTGGCTAGATACAGGAATCGAATCTGGAATTGGTCGTCTACAGATATGCCCTGGCTGGATACAGGAATCGAATCTCTAAACTCTTCATGCAGACATGCCCTGGCTGGATACAGGTATCGGATTTACAATCAGTTACTCACGGATATGCCCTGGCTGGATACAGGAATCGAATCTGGAATTGGTCGTCTACAGATATGCCCTAGCTGGATACAGGAATCGAATCTCTAAACTCTTCATGCAGACATGCCCTGGCCGGATACAGGTGTCGAATCTACAATCAGTTACTCACAGATATGCCCTGGCTAGATACAGGAATCGAATCTAGAATTGGTCGTCTACAGATATGCCCTGGCTGGATACAGGAATCGAATCTCTAAACTCTTCATGTAGACATACCCTGGCCGGATACAGGTGTCGAATCTACAATCAGTTACTCACATATATGCTCTGGCTGGATACAGGAATCGAATCTGGAATTGGTCGTCTACAGATATGCCCTGGCTGGATACAGGAATCAAATCTCTAAACTCTTCATGCAGACATGCCCTGGCCGGATACAGGTGTCGAATCTACAATCAGTTACTCACAGATATGCCCTGGCTGGATACAGGAATCGAATATGGAATTGGTCGTCTACAGATATGCCCTAGCTGGATACAGGAATCGAATCTCTAAACTCTTCATGCAGACATACCCTGGCTGGATACAAGAATCGAATCTACAATCAGTTACTCACAGATATGCCCTGGCTAGATACATGAATCGAATCTGGAATTGGTCGTCTACAGATATGCCCTGGCTGGATACAGGAATCGAATCTCTAAACTCTTCATGCAGACGTGCCCTGGCTGGATACAGGTATCGAATCTACAATTAGTCACTCACAGATATGCCCTGGCTGGATACAGGAATCGAATTCGGAATTGGTCGTCTACAGATATGCCCTGGCTGGATACAGGAATCGAATCTCTAAACTCTTCATGCAGACATGCCCTGGCTATATACAGGTGTCGAATCTACAATCAGTCACTCACAGATATGCCCTGGCTGGATACAGGAATCGAATCCGGAATTGGTCGTCTACAGATATGCCCTGGCTGGATACAGGAATCGAATCTCTAAACTCTTCATGCAGACATGCCCTGGCTAGATACAAGTGTCGAATCTACAATCAGTTACTCACAGATATGCCCTGGCTAGATACAGGAATCGAATTTGGAATTCTTCGTCTACAGATATGCCCTGGCTGGATACAGGAATCGAATCTCTAAACTCTTCATGCAGACATGCCCTGGCTGGATACAGGTGTCGAATCTACAATCAGTTACTCACAGATATGCCCTGGCTAGATACAGGAATCGAATCAGGAATTGCGGCAGTTGATAGTAATCATCTTTTGATTGGCTTTTTCCTGAAAAAGCAAACGTTAGTCATATGCAATGTCATGATGTATGAAATGCATGATGTCATGATGTTCAAAGAGTAAATGAGATTTGTGTTGTATGATGCGTATGCATGCTATAATGTATGTAAGCAGGATGTATGAAATGTGATATGTTTATGAATGTATTTTCGTCTAGGAAAATAAATCCTTGACGAGTGCCGGGAAGTTAACTCCTGGGCTGACGTTTTGAAGAGTAGAGTTCTTCCTTTCTGCTGGGGATGATGGCTGTAAGAATAAACTGGTAGGAGAAGATGACTCCGTTGGGGAATAAACTTGTTGGAGAGATTGCGGGGAAATACTCTATGGGGAGAGATACTTTGCTGAGATTTGATGATAATTCCGCTGGGGATACCGTTGATAAGCTCTGTTGGAGGATTTGATGAACTCCGCTGGGGGATAGGAAGAACTTCGCCGAGGACGATCTTCCCGCGGTAATCATCTGAGGATAACCCAGTTATAAGCTCTGGTGGAGAATAACCTTTGAATATGGTCTGGGAGAGACATTCGTATTCTGCAGGTGACAAGCTTCCAGAATCTACTGGGGATAAGCTTCCAGAATCTACTGGGGAGATGGATTCAACTCTCCTGGGGAAACTTTTGGACTATACTGGGGAAGTGGCTCCACTAGGTGTCTGTATTCCGCCGGGGAACAATCTTATATTAAGACTGTCGGGGATGCTTGCTTAGGAACATCTGTATACTTCGCTGGGGAATATTGAGATTTTCTGGGGATACCCAACTTCCTTAAGGCTGACAGTAGACTAACTCTGTTTGGGGAGAGTGTTGCTGACTTGCTGGAGATACTGTGCCTTTTCAGGGCTGATGGGAGATCAACTCTGCTCGGGGAGAATTGTTGAATCTTGTCTTACTCTGCGGGGAGTGAAGGTATCCTGGTTACATTCTTCAGTTGAACCTACCTTGGCACCTTGGTGGACAAAGCAGCTTGTACAGTTCAAACAATTCTTATTGCCCCAGTTTCTGCGGGAGGAGGTACCTGTGGAGGTGCTTGATGACTGCCGATTGACAAATCCTCTTCTAGTAGATAAGTGACGAGATGATAGGACATAGTCGTATGCTTTGATCCCTAATTTTTGCCTGGACCGCCTTTTCGAGTTTTCAGTCCACCAGGATACCAATTTTTGCCCAAGCCGCCTTTTCAGGTTTTCGACTTGCCGGGTGTACAGATTTTTTCATTTCATCCCTTTTTTTTGCCCGAACCCTTTTGGTTCGCCGGGAAGCCCTTACTTTTGCCTAGGTGTGTCAACCTAGCGGGTCTTTTATTCATGTGTAGTATCTTTTTACTATGTCTGCATTGGCGGGGTGAGGAAGGTCGTCACCATCCATGGTGGTTAGAATCATAGCTCCTCCTGAGAAGATATTCTTAACCACAAATGGCCCTTCGTACGTGGGGGTCCATTTGCCCCTGGGATCACTTTGAGGAAGAATGATGCGCTTGATTACCAAATCCCCAACTTGATACTCTTGGCGTCTGACTTTCTTGTTAAATGCCCTGATCATCCGTTTTTGGTACGTCTGACCATGACACATAGCAGTGAGTCTCTTTTCGTCAATTAGGTTTAATTGATCAAGCCGAGTCTGGATCCAGTCATCTTCGCTCAAACCTGCATCCTTCATTATCCAAAGAGAGGGTATCTGGACTTCGATAGGCAAGACTGCCTCCATGCCGTAGACCAAGGAAAAGGGTGTTGCCCCTATTGACGTCCTTGCTGAGGTATGGTACCCGTGAAGAGCAAACGGTAACATCTCGTGCTATTATTTATAGGTCAATGTCATCTTCTGCACAATCTTCTTAATATTCTTATTTGCCGCTTCGACAGCCCCATTCATCTTCGGCCGGTATGGAGAAGAGTTGTGGTGCTGTATCTTGAATTGCTCGCAGAGCTCAGTGATCATCTTGTTGTTAAGATTGGTACCATTGTCCGTAATTATCCTTTCCGGGACGCTGTATCGACAGATCAGGTTGTGCCGAACGAACCGTGCCACGACGTTCTTGGTTACCGTAGCGCAAGAAGTTGCTTCAACCCACTTTGTGAAGTAATCAATTGATACCAGGATGAAGCGATGCCCGTTGGATGCCATAGGTCTGATCTCACCGATCATATCAATGCCCCACATTGCAAAAGGCCAAGGTGCTGTCAAGACGTTCAGAGGGACTGGAGGAACGTGCACCTTATCAGCATATATCTGGCATTTGTGACACGTCCGAGAATGTTGGTAACAGTCGGCTTCCATTGTGGACCAGAAATATCTTGCCCGAAGGATCTTCTTTGCCATGGTATGCCCACTGGAATGTGTTCCGAAGGTACCCTCATGTAGCTCTGCCATGATCTTTTCTACTTCAGTCTTGTCCACACAACGCAGTAAGGTTGAATCATGGTTTCGCTTGTAGAGAATGCCATTGTTGAGGAAGAACTTTGCCGCGAACCTTCTCAGAAACTTCTTGTCGTTGACAGATGCACCCTCGGGGTATTCTTGAGCTTCCAAGTACCTCTTCACTTCATGATACCAAGGTTTTTCAGTTACCTCCTCAACCTCAAGATCACAGCAATATGCAGGTTCATCCAGTTTCCAGATAATGATTCGGGGAGCCTCGTTGTCCCATTTGACTTTGAACATAGAAGACATCATAGCTAACGCGTCCGCCAACTGATTCTCCTCTCTTGGGAAGTGTTCAAAGTTTATCTCCGTGAAATGGGGGATCAATGTCAACACACACTCTTTGTAAGGAATAAGATTTGGGTGTTTCGTATCCCACTCGCCTTTGATCTGATTGATCACGAGAGAGGAATCTCCGAAGACACTCAAAAACTTGATCCTTAAGTCAATTGCAACTTGAAGACCCATGATGCATGCCTCATACTCCGCCAAGTTGTTGGTGCAGTTGAAACATAGCCGGGCAGTAAGTGGAGTATGAGTGCCTTTTGGGGATATGATCACAACGCCAATACCGTTACCCAAAGCGTTTGAGGCTCCGTCAAAGTTCATAGACCATCGAGATCCTTCCTCAGGTCCTTCATCCGGTCCAGGTACTTCACAATCAGTCACTACCATGATATCCTCGTCTGGAAATTCAAAGTTCATAGATTGGTAGTCGTTCACTGCCTGGTGTGCCAAATGGTCTGCCAATACACTTCCCTTGATCGCTTTCTGAGTCGTATATTGGATGTCGTATTCTGTCAAGATCATCTGCCATCTTGCTATTCTTCCGGACAAGGCAGGCTTTTCGAATATGTACTTGATTGGATCCATTTTTGAAATCAACAGAGTAGTGTGAGTCAACATATACTGTCCCAGCCGGCGAGCAGCCCATACCAAAGCGCAGCAAGTTTTATCAAGCAGTGAGTATCGGGTCTCACAGTCGGTAAACTTTTTGCTATGGTAATAAATGGCGTGCTCTTTTCGGCCAGACTCGTCATGCTGCCCCAGCACACACCCCATTGAGTTATCAAGTACTGTCAAGTATAAGATTAGAGGTCTCCCTTCAACCGGCAGCATAAGAATGGGTGGTTCTTGGAGATACTCTTTGATTCTGTCGAAAGCAGCCTGGCATTCATCGTTCCAACGTACTACTTGATCTTTCTTCAGCAGCTTGAAGATTGGTTCACAGGTAGCAGTTAGATGTGAGATGAATCGGGCAATGTAGTTCAGCCGTCCTACAAAGCCTCTGACTTCTTTCTCTGTCTTGGGAGTTGGCATCTCTTGTATGGCTTTCACTTTGGCAGGGTCCACTTGAATACCTTTGTCACTCACGACAAAGCCTAGCAGTTTTCCAGATCTCACCCCGAAGGTGCACTTGTTCGGGTTCAACCTCATCTTGTACAATTTCAGACGGTCAAACGGCTTCTGTAGATGGTCAAGGTGTTCCTCCTCAGTTTGGGACCTTGAAATCATATCGTCGACGTACACTTCGATCTCATGGTGGATCATATCATGAAATAAAGCAACCATGGCACATTGGTAGGTTGCCCCAGCATTTTTCAACCCAAAAGGCATGACCTTGTAACAAAAGGTGCCCCACTGAGTAACAAAAGTGGTCTTCTCCAGGTCTTCAGGAGCCATCTTGATTTGATTATAACCGGAGAACCCATCCATGAAGGAGAATACCTTATGCTGAGCAGTGTTGTCAACCAGAACGTCAATGTGAGGCAGGGGGAAATCATCTTTAGGGCTTGCCCTGTTCAAATCCCTGTAATCAACACACATTCGGACCTTACCATCTTTATTCGGCACTGGAACCACGTTGGCAACCCACTGAGGGTAAGAAGTCACTGCTAGAAAACCAGCGTCAAATTGTTTCATAACTTCAGCTTTGATTTTCTCGGACATCTCTGGACGCATACGGCGGACCTTCTGTTTTACCGGAGGGCATTCTTCCTTGGTAGGCAGGTGATGAACCACAATGTCGGTATCCAACCCAGGCATGTCTTCGTAAGACCAGGCGAAGATTTCCACATAATCATGCAGCATCTGAATCAACCGTTGTTTCATACTGAGCTCTAGATTGGCACCAATCTTGACTTCCTTTCTGTCTGTCTCAGTACCCAGATTTACCGTTTCCACTGGCTCTTCATGTGGCTGAATGGCCCTCTCTTCCTGGAGTAACAGTCTTGCAAGCTCACCAGGCACTTCGCAATCATCTTCACCTTCGTCTTCGGCTAAGTTGATCGGATTTTCGAAGTCATAACTGGCAGTAGCAGAGTCGTTACCAGTGAGATCCAGAGTGGATTGGAACCTGTATAAGTGAGTGTGTGTAAATATAGTTGTTTTGCAATATAAATAAGAAAGACAAGGAGCGCGAGATTTGAAATGTAAAAAACGTCCAATGCTTTTATTCATGATATATGAAAGTGACAAATAACAAGCCCTCACAAATGAAACCACGGTGCCCCGGGTAGAACACTGGGCCATAAAGTTTCAAATTATTGTTCGTTACAAATTCAAAACAAAGGAGTTCATTACTGAGTGACAAAAGTAACAGGTATGGAGTCTTTGGAAGTCCAGTTGCTTGATCCACCATTGGTTGTTGGGTAGATCCAGCTGTCAAATTCAGATTCCTCCACTTCGTCATTATCCCCAATAGCATTTACTCCATGGTTGGGCATGGGGGCTGTCACCACATTAGGTCTCTCGGGCGCCTCGAACTGAACCTCTTTAGCATCAATAAGGTCTTGAACCTCATTCCTTAGTGCCCAGCAATCATCAGTAGTATGCCCCGGGCTGTCAGAGTGATAAGCACAGCGGGCGTTGGGATTGTACTTCGGAGATGTTGTGTTTACCACCTTCGGAGCTTCCTTGACAGTTACCAGATTGGTCGACAGTAGTTGCGGCAATATCTGAGATAGAGTCATGCTGAGCTGAGTATACTGTCTTTTAGGCCTCTCAACCCTTGGTTGGTTGTATTGCTGAGGAGCAGCAACAGGCTTAGAAATAAACACCGCGTTGACAGCTTGGCGGCATTCCGGTTTGTTCTGTCTCCTGGGACCATAAACAGCACTAACTTCCTTCTTGAAGGGCTTCTTTTCAGTACTCGAGGAGGCACCTTTCTGTATCTTCCCCGATTTGATACCAGCTTTGATCCTCTCACCAGTCAGGATCAGGTCTGTAAACCCAGCAGAGGAATTACCAATCAGGTGATTAAAGAATGGACCAAACAGGGTCCCCAAGAACATGTCCACGAGTTCACGATCAGTCAACGGTGGCTGCACCCTGCCAGCCAGGTCTCTCCACTTCTGCGCGTACTCCTTAAAACCTTCACCCGTTCCCAGTGACATACCCTGGAGTTGGGTACGCGTAGGAGCGAGGTTAGAATTATACTGATACTGCTTATAAAAAGTAGTAGCCAAGTGTGATACGGTGGGAGAACTGACTTGAGTTTTTGCGTTTGTTTTCGCAAATGTTTCGGTTGAGCAAGAGTCGCCACCGACTTTTTATTTTATCCTAAGGAAAGGTTAAAAAGCACAGCAAAAACCTTTGAGGTGTTTTCATGGGTTCGGGGAGTAGATTATAGAAAGGGAAGGTATTAGCACCCTTTCTATCCATGGTTATCCATGGGCTCTTAGTTACTTGCTTAGATCAACTTGCCTTGATTTGCAATTGTTTGAAATGGTGCTTTGTGTGTGGGTTTGAAAATGTTTTGAAAAGAGGCCAATGTGGTGGCAACCTTTGTAATGATCCATGTTGGGATGTATACAAAAGTGTATGTCCTTTGAAAAGTTTTCAATGTTTTTGAAAGTTGTTTTGAAAGTGTTTTGAAAGTGTGTTGTGATGTGTGGTTTTGAAAAATAGGCAAGTGTTTTTGTTTTGCAAGTTGGCAAGTAACAAAGAGCTATCTACCCTAAATTTCTCAAAGATCTTTGCTATGTTTTAACCCTTTTAACAATTTTGTTCCACCATTGTATTTGGTGGACAATCTTGTGTTAGGATGTGAACGGGGCGGACGCGGGTCATCGTTTAGACCATGATTGCAATGGTGCCAAGTGTCTTTTGGCAATTTTTCTTTTAAGGGACTTGATCATTTTTTAGGCAACTTTTGAAAGCGTCATCGAGGGACTATGATCATTTGAATTGTTTTGCTTTGCCAAAGACACCTAACATGCAACATGGCCCATTATTGAAGGCAACAAGTGGAGTAACACTAGGGGTGAAAGTGTGATTGGTGTTGTCTATTTTCATGCTTTTATCTTGGAATTAGGTCAAGGTATCCGTTTTGGTTGATTTTTGCATACAAAACCCTAAGTCTATCATGGCATATTTAGAAAGCTTTTAAATGCGAAATTTAAAGTCCTAAACTATTACAACAATAATTATAGGATGGGGGGTACAAATGTTCAAATGGGGATATTTAGCGAGAAATTAAATCTAAACTATTACATCCAAATTGAATATACAAATTATTTAATATACAATAATAAAATAAAATAAAATAAAATATGCAAGATGCAAAAAATGATTTTTATATGTATGTAAAAAGGGTTTTTCATGTGACAAATAAACAAAAAGAAAAAGGATAATTTTTGGGTAATTTTCAATTTAGGGCAAACCCTAATTTTGCAAATAAAAGATGTTTATTATTTAATATATACAATATTTAATAATTATATACAAAAAATAAATAAAAAGGAAGTAAATTGTAAAAAAGTGATTTTTTAAGTTAAATATTAATAAAAATAAAAATGTATTATTTTTTGTATTTTTATCCTAAACATTCTAATAAATATATAAGTATTTATATTATTTACTAAATATATTAAATATGTACAAAAATAAAAATATTTATTATTTTACAAAAAAAAGTATATTTTTTATAAAATGTTTTCAAAAGATAAAATAAAATGAAATCAGAAAATAAATGTATTTGTATTATTTTTAGTTATTTTAAACAAAAATATTATGCATATTTATTTACATATATAACTAAATGAAACAAATAAATGCCTAAAAAATACAAAAAGAAGGTGAAAAATATTTTTTAATGTTTTTTATATCTTAACAAAAAAAAAGAAGTCAGAAACAAAAAGAAAAAGTCAAAAAATGATAAAAATAAACACAATGGGCCAAGGGGGTGCAAGTGTGGAAAAGTGGTGCAAAAAGGAAAACAAAACTCAGGCCCAACCCAAGTCCATCTTCTTCAACCTCCAGCCAGTTTGTTCCAAAAACGCGCGTTTCTCATGCTGATTCAAACATCTTGATTCTTGGACTTTCAAGCAAAACTCATAACACCAAAAATGTAGAGCATCAAGAGACGAATCCAGACATATAAAGAACTTGACTTAACTCTAAGAAATGAAAGAGAATTTCTTCATCCCTAATTCCTGACCTAAGTTTTTTCTAATGTTCAGGTTCCAAATTCCCTCAGTACACACAACATAAATGCAAAGTAATTATATGTGTAGCTTCAGGGCCATGAGTAGAGCATTTTTCATTCATAAACCTAAGGCTAACTCTTCCTATATTGAGAGATAGAAGTCCAAAGTTTTACCTGTTTCAGCTTGATACATG
This sequence comes from Vicia faba, assembly GCA_948472305.1. Classification (NCBI taxonomy): domain Eukaryota; kingdom Viridiplantae; phylum Streptophyta; class Magnoliopsida; order Fabales; family Fabaceae; genus Vicia; species Vicia faba. Next base: position 629,003,957 of record OX451741.1, on the reverse strand, counting down.
TATGACAATGGAGGTACTTTCAAGGCAATGTGAGGACTTGTACAGCTTGCTTGAAGTTCAGGGATGCTTCTCCAACCTTTAGCTTGCTTTGAAACTAAATGAGTCGAGCTATAGAAGTCAACCTGCAAAACAAAAAAAAGTGAAAATGGTGAAGTTGGTTAGAGGTGTTACAGTCTGTAGCTAGGGCTTGGGATAGTTTCAATGGATGGTAGGGAGTGTGTATGAACCAGCTTTGGCCAAAACGCACGAGCAAACTGAGTTGTTCAACTCAATCTGCAGGGTGCCCTGTTTTGTGTAGCAAAATGGTGTTTTGATGTTTAGGGAGGTATTGAAGGTAGTTGGCTCGTGTTTCAGGTCAGTTGAGGAGTATGGAATATGTTCACAATGTTTGCTTAGGCTTGTTGTTGCAGCAATGAGAGATGTGATCAGTTATGCAATGTTTCTTCTATCTTAAGCAAAGTTTATCAACTTGGTTTCTAGGCTACCACATGCCCCTCAAGTATGCTGCACAAATCACTCTTGATCAGTGGACTTTGCTCATGAACTTGTGCCTCAAAGATCTGCATTGGTACTTCTTTGATTTGCTTTTGACATAAAGCCATGCTTTACAAAAATGGATAAGTTACTTTTTCCAAATAAGGATTAAACTTCCATGTAATGACCAAATGAGCAAAATAACATCTTGGCACAATGGATTGGCATTTAATTTTTGAGTGTAAATGAGATAGAGGCCTGTAATGTAGCTTGCACATGCTGATTTCAAAAATGCACAAGTTATGAACATGTACATGGCTTATGAACAAAGTGACTTTTTCCCATCTTCACAAATTCGATTCTCCCTAACCACAAGGGTGTTTGAGAAGTTCTTGGACATTTTGGAAAGCTTGGAATGTGTACTACAATCCATCTTTGTAATGCAATTTGAAATTCCAAGTGGAACCATATGAAAAGTGGCCATGAAGTTAGGCAAAAATCCTGCCTAGAATAGGTCAAAAATTTTCTAAGTTAAGAATGTTTTGCACCCTTGTTCCAAAAATCATAACTTGAGCTACAAGCTTCTTTTGAGGAAACTTTGTGAATCAAAGTTGTAGATTTTTCAATGGAATGCAACTTTCATGTTTTGAGTTTTGTTTGAATCCAAATGTATCTTGATGAAAAGATGGGACAAAGTTAGGAAAAAATTAGGAATTTTCATAACTTAGAAAAATTCTAAGTTATGAAAATTCTTCATTTCAAACCCTAATTTGTGATTTTTGATTTCTTGATGAACAAGTTTCATAATTTGACATGTCTTGATGAAAAATGAATCTTGACACTTGATTTTGACCAAAAAGTCAAAGTTTGACTTTTCAGTATACAGTCAAATTTGGCTCAGTTGACTGGAAAATTCATTTGTCAATCTTGTGCATTTGGGATCTTTTGAACTTGTTGAACATGTCAAGACAATGCCATTGAATCCTTGAGTCCATATGTGAGTTTGGTTTGCCATTGGTTAAGTCAAACAGTCAAAAATTGCCTTTGTGCAGTCAAAACCCTAAAAATTACCATTTTGCCCTTTTAGTGATCTGATCAAATTTCATGTGAAATTATGATCCAAACTTGATAAAATGGTCCATATGAGTTCATAATGTTGATGTGGGTCAAAAATCATGAGGTTTGACTATCAATTGACCACAGTTGACTTTTTCCCCAATACAGCTGATTTCTAGGTCAACTGTCCAATTGACTGGGCAAAGATTGGCATCAAGACTTGAAACTTGGTATGGATAAACTTGTGAGTCTAATATGAAGCATGAAAGTCACTTTGGGCCTTTTAGGTCAAAACATCTTTGTGCAAACACAAACCCTAATTTGGGTCAACAGTGCAAGGAGGGGTCTTGAGCAGAGTAAACCCTAACTTGTTCTTGAGCTCCAAGGGTCTTGTGGTGAGAAAATGTTGAGGAAATGGGAGGGCAAATTTTGGGGTACAACAGTTGCCCCTGTTCAATCTTCTTGAACCCGAAGAGTTAGATTGGCAAGTTTGCCTTTCGCGACTCGAGGGTAAAAGGAGATTGGACACTAGAGTGCCCTGAAATTTGCACTCGCATGCCGGAGTATCAGCAATGTGATGGTGGGAATGGGCTTATAGATGCCATTTAGAGAGAAGGTGGATAGGAGGATGGGCTTATAGATGCCATCTGGAGACGTGACAGAACCTTGTCGGGAATGGGCTTATAGATGCCATTTGGAAGTGTTGATCGCGTAAGAGATTCCTTAGCGAGAACTTGCGTACTTTGAGAAAGGAAGATGTTTCCTGGCCTGTTATAGGTGTTGATCTTCAAATTCTTCATGCAGATATGCCCTGGCTAGATACAGGTATCGAATCCACAATCAATTTCTCACAGATATGCCCTGGCTAGATACAGGAATCGAATCTGGAATTGTCGTCTACAGATATGCCCTGGCTGGATACAGGTATCGAATCTGGAATTGTCGTCTACAGATATGCCCTGGCTAGATACAGGTATCAAATCTGGAATTGTCGTCTACAGATATGCCCTGGCTGGATACAAGTGTCGAATCTGGAATTGGTCGTCTACAGATATGCCCTGGCTAGATACAGGAATCGAATCTGGAAATTGCAAAAGGTTGGTAGAGATAGCTTTCCTGGCTGGATACAGGTGTAAACCTCTGACCTGAGAATGAAAGATAATTTCCTGGCGTGTTACAGGGGTTGATCTTCAAACTCTTCATGCAGATATGCCCTGGCTAGATATAGGTATCGAATCTACAATCAATCTCTCATAGATATGCCCTGGCTAGATACAGGAATCGAATCTGAAATTGCGATAGTTGATAGTAATCATCTTTGGATTGACTTTTTCCTGAAAAGGCAAAAAACATCAGTTGTATGCAATGTCATGATGTATGAAATGCATGATGTCATGATGCTCAAAATGAGACAGTGTTGTATGCACTTTATCATGGATGTAAGCAGGATGTATGAAATGTGAAATGTCTGTGAATGTATTTTCGTCTAGGAAAATAAGTCCTTGACGAGTGCCGAGAACTTGTTGAATCCTGGGCTGATGTTGAAGAGTAGAGTTCTTCTTTTCCGCTGGGGATGACGGTTGCAAGAATAAACCGGTAGGAGAAGATGACTCCTTTGGGGAATAAACTTGTTGGAGAGATTACTCTGCAGGGATTACTCTGTGGGAAGAGATACTTCGCTGAGGTTTTGATGAGAGCTCCTCTGAGGATTCCATTGATAAATTATGTTGGGGAACTTGATGAACTCCGCTGGGGATAGGAAGAACTTCGCCGAGGACGAATTTTCCATGGTAATTAGCCGAGGATAACCCAGTTATACCCTGGTGGGGAAATAACCTTTGAATAAAGCCGGGGAGATGCGTTCGCTCTCTGCAAGGGATAAGCTTCCAGAATCTACTAGGGATAAGCCTCAAGACCTGCTGGGGATATGGATTCCACTCTCCTGGGGAAACTTTGGATTGTACTGGGGAATGGCTCCACTAGGGTGTCTTGTATTCCGCCGGGGAACAATCTTATATTAAGACTGCCAGGGATGCTTGCTGAGGAATGTCTATACTCCGCTGGGGAATGTTGAGATCTTCTAGGGATACCCAACTTCCTTAAAGCTGACAGTAGGCTAACTCTGCTTGGGGAGAGTATCGCTGACTTGCTAGGGGAACAATGTGCCTTTTTAGGGCTGATAGGAGACCAACTCTTCCTGGAGAGAGTATTGCTGAATCTTGTCTTACTCTGTGGGGAGTTGAGGTAACTTGATTACGTTCTTCAGCCGAACCTACCTTGGTACCTTGGTGGATAGAGCAACTAGGTCGCTTAGACAACTCTAAATTGCCCCTGTTTCTGATGTCACCTGTAATTAGTCCTTTGTTTCGTATGCAAGTATTTATGAGTTAGCAATTAGTGTCAAATGCATATATCAAAAATGAACATTGGACTTTCTTTGCAAAACAAAACAGATAAAGGAAAAACAATTGGATAATTTGTCTGAAAAATTGAACTTGTATTGATTTTGAAATTTACCTGTAAATAGGCGTTTTATGTACAGGAGGTTGACGTCCTAGTAAGAGAACGCCGCCGAGCAACATAGAGTTTATACAATTTTGTGAAAAGGAAACAAAACAGCTATGTGAAAAATAATCCCACTGGGTTCCAACTCTGCTATCGCCTTTATGTCTTCAAGCGTCTCATCACTTTGTTGCTTAGTTAAATATGAAGTTGATTGATCGATGTCGTCTGAGCCCGATAATTAATGTCGAATTATGGATGCAAGGTGATCTAATGAGACATAGTATCACGCTTTATCCCTAACTTTTGCCTGGACCTCCCTTTCGGGTTTTCAGTCCATCGGGATACCCATTTTTGCCCAAGCCGCCTTTTCAGGTTTTCGACTTGCCGGGTGTACAGATTTTTTTCATTTCATCCCTTATTTTGCCCGAACCCTTTTGGTTCGTCGGGAAGCCCTTATTTTTTCCTAGGTGTGTCAACCTAGCGGGTCTTTGATTCATGCGTAGTATCTTTTTACTATGTCCGCATTGGCAGGGTGAGGAAGGTCGTCACCATCCATGGTGGTTAGAATCATAGCTCCTCCTGAGAAGATATGTTTAACCACAAATGGCCCTTCGTACGTGGGGGTCCATTTTCCCCTTGGATCACTTTGAGGAAGAATGATGCGCTTGATTACCAGGTCTCCGACTTGATACTCTTGTCGTCTGACCTTCTTGTTAAATGCCCTGATCATCCGTTTTTGGTACGTCTGACCATGACAAATAGCAGTGAGTCTCTTTTCGTCAATTAGGTTTAATTGATCAAGTCGAGTCTGGATCCAGTCATCTTCGCTCAAGCCTGCATCCTTCATGATCCGGAGAGAGGGTATTTGGACTTCAATAGGCAAGACTGCCTCCATGCCATAGACCAAGGAAAAGGGAGTTGCCCCTGTTGACGTCCGTGCTGAGGTACGGTACCCATGGAGAGCAAATGGCAACATCTCGTGCCAATCCTTATAGGTCACTGTCATCTTCTGCACAATCCTCTTGATGTTCTTATTCGCCGCTTCTACAACCCCGTTCATCTTTGGCCGGTAGGGAGAAGAGTTGTGGTGCTGTATCTTGAATTGCTCGCAGAGCTCGGTGATCATCTTGTTATTAAGATTGGTACCATTATCCGTAATGATCCTCTCAGGTACACCGTATCTACAGATCAGGTTATGCCGAATGAACCGTGCCACAACGTTCTTGGTTACCGTAGCGTAGGAAGCTGCTTCAACCCACTTTGTGAAGTAATCAATCGCTACCAAGATGAAGCGATGCCCGTTGGATGCCGTAGGTCGGATTTCGCCGATCATATCAATGCCCCACATTGCAAAGGGCCAAGGTGCTGTCAGGAAGTTTAGAGGAACCAGAGGAATGTGCACCTTATCAGCATAGATCTGGCATTTGTGACACGTCTGAGAATGCTGATAACAGTCGGCTTCCATTGTGGACCAGAAATATCCTGCCCGAAGGATTTTCTTTGCCATGGTATGTCCACTGGAATGTGTTCCGAAGGTGCCTTCATGTAGCTCTGCCATGATCTTTTCTGCTTCAGTCTTATCCACACAATGCAGTAAGGTTGAATCATGGTTTCGCTTGTAGAGAATGCCATTGCTGAGGATGAACTTTGCCGCGAACCTTCTCAGGAACTTCTTGTCATTAACCGATGCGCCTTCAGGGTATTCTTGAGCTTCAAGGTACCTCTTCACTTCATGATACCAGGGTTTTTCTGTTACCTCTTCGGTCTCGAGATCACAACAATATGAAGGTTCATCCAACTTCCAGATAATGATCCGGGGAGCCTCGTTGTCCCATTTGACTTTGAACATAGAAGACATCGTAGCCAACGCGTCCGCCAACTGATTCTCCTCTCTTGGGAAATGTTCAAAAGTTATCTCCTTGAAGTGGGGAAGCAACGTCAACACAAACTCTTTGTAAGGAATAAGATTTAGGTGTTTCGTATCCTACTCGCCTTTGACCTGATTGATCACGAGAGAGGAATCTCCGAAGACACTCAGAAACTTGATCCTTAAGTCAATTGCAGCTTGAAGACCCATGATACATGCCTCATACTCTGCCATGTTGTTGGTGCAGTTGAAACATAGTCGGGCAGTAAGTGGAGTATGAGTGCCTTTGGGGGATATGATTACAGCGCCGATACCATTACCCAAAGCGTTTGAGGCTCCGTCAAAGTGCATAGACCATCGGGATCCTTCCTCAGGTCCTTCATCCGGTCCAGGTACTTCACAATCAGTTACTACCATGATATCCTCGTCTAGAAATTCAAAGTTCATCGACTGGTAGTCGTCCACTGCCTGGTGTGCCAGATGGTCTGCCAATACACTTCCCTTGATTGCTTTTTGAGTCGTATACTGGATGTCGTATTCTGTCAAGATCATTTGCCATCTTGCTATTCTTCCAGACAGAGCAGGCTTTTCGAATATGTACTTGATTGGATCCATTTTTGAAATCAACAGAGTAGTGTGAGTCAACATATACTGTCTCAGCCGGCGAGCAGCCCATACCAAAGCGCAACAAGTTTTCTCGAGCAGTGAGTACCGGGTCTCATAGTCGGTAAAATTTTTGCTAAGGTAATAAATGGCGTGTTCTTTTCGGCCAGACTCGTCATGCTGCCCCAGCACACACCCCATTGAGTTGTCAAGTACTCTCAAGTATAAGATTAGAGGTCTCCCTTCAATCGGTGGCATAAGAATGGGTGGTTCTTGGAGATACTCTTTGATCTTTTAGAAAGTGGCCTGACATTCATCGTTCCAACGTACTACTTGATCTTTCTTCAGCAGCTTGAAGATTGGTTCACAGGTAGCAGTTAGATGTGAGATGAATCGGGCAATGTAATTCAACCGTCCTAGAAAGCCTCTGACTTCTTTCTCTATCTTGGGAGTTGGCATCTCTTGTATGGCTTTCACTTTGGCAGGGTCCACTTGAATACCTTTGTCGCTTACGATTAAGCCTAGCAATTTTCCATATCTCACCCCAAAGATGCATTTGTTTGGGTTCAACCTCAGCTTGTACAACTTCAGACGGTCAAACAGCTTCCGTAGATGGTCAAGGTGTTCCTCCTCAGTTTGGGACCTTGCAATCATATCATCGACGTATACTTCTATCTTGTGATGGATCATGTCATGAAATAAAGCAACCATGGCACGTTGGTAGGTTGCCCCAGCATTCTTCAACCCAAAAGGCATGACCTTGTAGCAAAAAGTGCCCCACTGAGTAACAAAAGTGGTCTTCTCCATGTCTTCAGGAGCCATCTTGATCTGATTATAACCGGAGAAACCGTCCATGAAGGAGAATACTTTATGCTGAGCAGTGTTGTCAACAAGAACGTCGATATGGGGCAGAGGGAAATCATCCTTAGGGCTCGCCCTGTTCAAATCCCTGTAATCAACATACATTCGGACCTTACCATCCTTTTTCGGCACTGGAACCACGTTGGCAATCCACTGAGGGTAAGAAGTCACTGCTAGAAACCCGGCATCAAATTGTTTCATAACCTCAGCTTTGATTTTATCGAACATTTTTGGACGCATACGGCGGACCTTCTGTTTTACCGGAGGGCAATCTTCCTTGGTACGCAGGTGATGAACCACAATGTCAGTATCCAACCCAGGCATGTCTTCGTACGACCAGGCAAAGATTTCCACATAGTCATGCAGCATCTGAATCAATCGTTGTTTCACACTGAGCTCTAGATTGGCACCAATCTTGACTTCCTTTCTATCTGTCTCAGTACCCAGATTTACCGTTTCCACTGGCTCTTCATGTGGTTGAATGGCCCTCTCTTCCTAGAGTAGCAGTCTTGCAAGTTCACCAGGCACTTCGCAATCATCTTCACCTTCGTCTTCGGCTAAGTTGATCGGATTTTCGAAGTCATAACTGGCAGTAGCAGAGTCGTTACCAGTGAGATCCAGAGTGGATTGGAACCTGTATAAGTGAGTGTGTGTAAATATAGTTGTTTTGCAATATATAATAAAGAAAGAAAAGGAGCGCAAGATTTTTAAATGCAACAAACGTCCAATGTTTTGATTAATGATATATGAAAATGACATACAAAAGCCCTCACAAATGAAGCCGCGGTGCCCCGGGTAGGACACCGAGCCATAAAAGTTTCAACATATTGTTTGTTACAAATTCAAAACAAAAGAGTTCATTACTGAGTGACAAAAGTAATAGGTGTGAAGTCTTTGGCAATCCAGTTGCTTGGTCCACTGTCGGTTGTTGGGTAGATCCAGCTGTCGAATTTAGATTCCTCCACGTCGTCTTCAATAGAATTTACTCCCGAGTTGGTGATGAACACAGGAGGTTTTCCAATCCTTGCCTTACGAACAGCCCTCTGAGCCTCCGCAGTGAAACCCAAGCCAAACTTGTCGGTCTTTGGAGTGAAATCAGGAAGTCGGCCCTATTTTGCACACTCACCCTTCTCAATAACAACCCGGGCATCCTTTAAGGAAGCCATCTTCAAAGAAGGGTCTTCAATCACAATTTCAGCTGATGCCAGTGTCTGAGGCACCTCTTCAAAGTGCTGGAATGGAGTTTCAATGAATTTCCCATCCATCTCTATGTACCATAACGAGTTGAGGTGGCTGACCATATACTCTTCTTCCCCTTGAACTGTAACAATTTTCCCTCTCACCGGGTACTTAAGCTTCTGATGTAGTGTTGAGGTCACCGCTCCAGCCTTGTGGATCCATGGACGTCCCAGCAAACAAGAGTAGGATGGACGGATGTCCATCACATAGAAAGTTGAATCAAAAACTTGAGAACCAACCCTGATTGGAATGTCAACTTCACCATGTACCATCCTTTTCGAACCGTCAAAGGCTCGGACAACAATGTTACTGGGCTTGAGCTCCAGACCCTCACAATCCATCCTGTCTAGGGCCTTCTTGGGCAATACATTCAATGAAGAACCGGTGTCTACCAACACATGGGCAAGAGTAGTGCCCCTACATTCAATGGAGACATGCAGGGCGTTGTTATGGTTCTTTCCTTTGGCAGTCAGATCGGCGTCAGAGATGTCCAAACCATTATCGGCAGTCAAGTTGGCCACACAATCAGTAAATTGATCAGCAGATGTTTCTTGTGGCACATGGGCCGTCTTCAGGAAGGAGATCAGGGCCTTGGCATGGGCCTCTGAACACAACAATAGTGATAGCATAGAAATCTTTGATGGGGTGTGCCCCAGCTGCTCAACTACGTTGAAATCACTTTTCTTAATAATCTTGAGGATCTCCTCCATCTCTTGCTGGGAGGCTTCAACAGTGGTTGTCTTTGGTGCCTCCGTCAAGGCAGGCAAATCAGTAGCAATCCCTTTACCCCAAGCGTCAGATGACTCGGCAACAGGGGTAGAAACAGGAACTTGATTAGGAAGGGGAACGGGCACACTTGCAGGTGTGATGATAAGAGATTTATGAATAGCTGGTGGCGCAATGTCTGGTGAGAACAGCCTACCACTGCGAGTAATTTTGGCAGGCCCGGTGATGTTACTGACGCCGGTACTTGTATCAAACTCTTGCTTAACTCCAAGCACATAAACATCTGCCCCATAGTGCCATGGGACAGCTTTGTCAGATGTATAAGGGAGAGGCCCAGGAACAATGATGATGATAGGAGCAATCTTCTGAGTGGACATGATTTTGACAGGCTTCTTTGAAGGAGCCTTAGGAGGGTTGTTGAAAATAGTAACAATAGAAACTTATTCGGTAGGGGTAGCAGGAACAACAATCTTCTCGAACAATATTTCTTTGCTATCCATCAGGCTTTGGATACCTGATTTCAGCAGCGGACAACCAACAGGTGAAACAACACATAGCAGGCAACCTTTACCACATCCCGGAAATAAACCGGCTAGCAACAGGTTCCTCTTGACGGTCAACAAAGGAGTAACAATATCTTCCACAGAGGCTACATACAAGTCTTCTTCCACAACATTCACTCCATGCTGGGGCATGGGAGCAGTCACAACATTGGGTCTTTCGGGCGCCTCAAACTGTATTTCTTTAGCATCAATAAGGTCTTGAACCTTATTCCTCAGAGCCCAGCAATCATCAGTAGTATGCCCCGGGCTATCAGAGTGATAAGCGCAACGGGCGTTGGGGTTGTATTTTGGATAAGCTGTGTTCACTACCTTCGGAGCTTCTTTGACAGTTACCAGATTGGTTGACAGTAGTTACGGTAATATCTGAGACAGGGTCATACTGAGCTGAGTGTACTGCCTTTTGGGCCTCTCACCCCTTGGTTGGTCGAACTGCTGAGGAGCAGCAACAGGCTTTGAGATTACCAATGCATTGACAGCTTGGTGGAGTTCCGGTTTAACTTGTCTTCTGGGACCATAAACAACACTGGCTTCTTTCTTGAAGGGCTTCTTTTCAGTACTCGCGGAGGCACCTTTCTGTATCTTCCCTGACTTGATACCAGCTTCTATCCTCTCACCAGTTAAGATCAAATCTGTAAACCCAACAGAAGAATTCCCAATCAGATGGTTGAAGAACGGACCAGACAGGGTCCCTAAGAACATATCAACAAGTTCACGGTCAGTCAGCGGTGGCTGCACCCTACCAGCCAGGTCTCTCCACTTTTGTGCATACTCCTTGAATCCTTCACCCGTTCCCAGTGACATACCCTGAAGTTGGGTACGCGTGGGAGCGAGGTCAGAATTGTACTAATACTGTTTATAAAATGCAGTAGCCAAGTCCTCCCAGTTTCGGATACTGGCTCCATTCAGCTGATAGAACCACTCGAGTTGAGCCCCTGACAGGCTATCCTGAAAGAAATGGATCCACAGGTTCTTGTCTGCAGTGTAAGGTTGGATCTTCCTTACATATGATCTGAGATGCATTTTTGGGCAAGACAGCCCGTCATACCTTGCAAAAACTGGCACTTTGAACTTCGGGGGGATCACAATTCCAGCAACTAATCCCAAATCTTCGAAATCTAAGCCGGGAACTCTCTGCAGCTCCATAGCTGCTAACCTGTCTTCCAAGCCTTTGTACTTATCGTCGGCGGGTGGGTATTGTTGCTCAGAGTAGTCTTCGTCTTCTTCATCCTCTCCTTCTTCAGCTTCGGATTCGGAAGGTACCGCAGCCGCATTCCCTTTACTGGTTCCCTCTTCAGATGTAGGGGGAAATTCAAGCACTCTTTTGGCTTCACCCTCAAACCTTCTTCCTAGGGTAGCCACCCCGATTCTCTTCTTCTTCTTCTTCACTTGCTCTTTGTTCCCAAGCAGGGCCTTCAGATCCTCCTGACCCTTAGCCAAGGTCATCAGGAGATGTTAAAACTGTGAGTTCTGAGACTGCAAGTCCTTGACCGTCTGTTCGAGATCCATCTTACTGAAATAAACAGCAGAAAGATAAGGAAACCTGGTGTGGATACCTGCTTATGCGTATGATGAATGATATGCTTATGTATGCAATGCATTCAAGGATTTAGCAAATTCAAAATTGTTGCAAACAAAAAGAACGCACGTCATATTAATAAGAAGAAATTTGTCAGTACATAAATGCCCCATGGGCCAAATATTACAAAAAACTTCTCAACGTAAAAAGACGTTGCGCATCCTCTTTGGTGCGATGTAGGTGTTGAGGGTCTCTTCCTCATGGAGTCGGCGGGTAAGCTCTAAAACCTTCTTCTCACTGGCGTAGAAGCTGGCTTCAAAAGTGTTTCGTTCCTCCTTGAGTTGGATCCAACTCTTCTGCATCTCCTCCCACGATGCAGGCATGTCATGATATAGGATGGTGTAGGGAACCTCTCCTTCCTTAACGGGCTCTTTAATCACAGGGAGAACATGAGGGTAAGGCATCATTAGACTCTGGGCTCGGGTTCGTACCCACTTGAGATAAGGCTCAAGAGGGATGGAGTTCTTGTGCCCCAGTGTCTTGCTGTCTACCTTGTTAGGCATCCTCCAAGCTCTGATGAATCTTTGGCGAAGTCCTTGCGCATCGTTGTCGAAGTCAAAAACTAGGTCTGGAATCAACATGTCGTGAGGGCCATCCCTCAGTGCATAACCAAATTGCCTCAAAGCTAGACAAGGGTTGTAGGTAATGCCTCCTCTAATGCCAAGCAATGGAACATTAGGGAACTCTCCACAACGATCGACGATGATGACATTTTCTCTGGACCGAGAACACCAATGTACATCAGAGTGAGTGAGGGTCATCAACCGTTGTGACCACCTTAATCCTTGGTCATTCTTCAAGACAGATTGTGGAAGGTGCGAAATAAACCACCTTGCAAGGAGAGGAGTACATCACATGAGAACACCCCTCTTTCTCATTGTTCGTGTGTAAAATGAGTGAAGAATGTCCCCAAGCAATGTTGGTATTGGATTTATGGATAAGAAGATTTTGACGGCGTTGACATCTACAAGCTGGTCAGGATTTGGGAACAAGACCAACCCATAAATGAGGAGTGCCACAATTTCTTCAAAGGCTTGTAGGTCCAATAAATTCCAACACTCTTGTGCCTTCTCAAACAAGAATTTTGCCAATAAGCCTTTGACACCGCTTCTAGTTTCCCAATGCCCCTTGATGTCAGATGGTTGCAAGTGTAGTGCTTGAGCAACATCTTCAGGCTTTGATTCTTTTTCCGTACCATTGTAGGGTAGTTGATTAAGAATAGGAATTCTCAGGAGTTGAGAAAATTCCTCCAAAGTGGGAACCAATTGGTAGTCGGGGAAAGTGAAATAGTGGTGAAGGGGGTCAAAGAACTGGAATAACACCTTTATCATGTCCTCTTCAATGTTGGTGTTGACTAGGCTGAGCAGTCTACCATGTCTTTCACTGAAGGGAGAGCTTTCCGGAATTCTTGATGTGAGCTCCTTGAGTTGAGGAGGGATTCTCACAAGGTTGACTTGGATAGTTTTCCTGCGAAGAATTTCCATGACCTATAAAACAAGAACAAAGATGAAGATCTAAACCCTTGAAATGGTTAGTGTATGCATATGATGCTTTATGATGTTCATGATGTATGCACAAACATATGTACAAGCAATTCACACCAAACCCTAGTTTCAGGCTTGCATGAGGTTTCATAGGTAAGTACCCTCTTGAGTGTAGTTGGCTTAAGAACCTGTCCTATAAATAGTAACCGGGTTCTAAGGAGCTCAATATCATTGGATTGTTTTCCATGTTCATTGTTTTGGTTTAGCCACTTAACTAGCGACCAAAATATTCCAAGAAAACAACCCTCAATGAGTGTAGTATCAAGTATCTACCAACTTCGGACTGCACCAAAGCCGGTCATCTCACTACCCCTAATGAAAGGCCAAGATGGTCAAGTAAGGTTCCAGGTCATTAGTGCTTAGTGACATCACTCAGCGGCCCCGTACTCTCCTTGATTGAACTCAAGGGTTACCAGTACTCACAAATATGTCGCACTAATATAGCTATTGCTTCAACCGTGTCGGTATACCCCGCACAGTTTCCACAACGTATTGCTATCTATGAATGTTTCCCCAAATCCAGGTGTAGGATTTCAAGCCCAAACAAAAGAGCCAAGATATAAAGCAATCAAAGCAAACAATTAGTCATGCAAGAGGGTGATCTAGGCCCTAAGGTTACTCCACTTTAAAATTCTCCCCAGCAGAGTCGCCAGTTCTGTGATACGGTGGGAGAACTGACTTGAGTTTTTGCGTTTGTTTTTGCAAATGTTTCGGTTGAGCAAGAGTCGCCACCGACTTTTTATTTTATCCTAAGGAAAGGTTAAAAAGCACAGCAAAAACCTTTGAGATGTTTTCTTGGGTTCGGGGAGTAGATTATAGAAAGGGAAGGTATTAGCACCCTTTATATCCATGGTTATCCATGGGCTCTTAGTTACTTGCTTAGATCAACTTGCCTTGATTTGCAATTGTTTGAAATGGTGCTTTGTGTGTGGGTTTGAAAATATTTTGAAAAGAGGCCAATGTGGTGGCAACCTTTGTAATGATCCATGTTGGGATGTATACAAAGGTGTATGTCCATTGAAAAGTTTTCAATGTTTTTGAAAGTTGTTTTGAAAGTGTTTTGAAAGTGTGTTGTGATGCGTGGTTTTGAAAAATAGGCAAGTGTTTTTGTTTTTCAAGTTGGCAAGTAACCAAGAGCTATCTACCCTAAATTTCTCAAAGATCTTTGCTATGTTTTAACCCTTTTAGCAATTTTGTTCCACCATTGTATTTGGTGGACAATCTTGTGTTAGGATGTGAACGGGACGGGCGCGGGTCATCGTTTAGACCATGATTGCAATGGTGCCAAGTGTCTTTTGGAAATTTTTCTTTTAAGGGACTTGATCATTTTTTAGGCAACTTTTGAAAGCGTCATCGATGGACTATGATCATTTGAATTGTTTTGCTTTGCCAAAGACACCTAACATGCAACATGGCCCATTATTGAAGGCAACAAGTGGAGTAACCCTAGGGGTGCAAGTGTGATTGGTGTTGTCCATTTTCATGCTTTTATCTTGGAATTAGGTCAAGCTATCCGTTTTGGTTGATTTTTGCATACAAAACCCTAAGTCTATCATGGCATATTTAGAAAGCTTTTAAATGCGAAATTTAAAGTCCTAAACTATTACAACAATAATTATGGGATGGGGGGTACAAATGTTCAAATGGGGATATTTAGCGAGAAATTAAATCTAAACTATTACATCCAAATTGAATATACAAATTATTTAATATACAATAATTAAATAAAATAAAATAAAATATGCAAGATACAAAAAATGATTTTTATATGTATGTAAAAAGGGTTTTTCATGTGACAAATAAAAAAAAATAAAAAGGATAACTTTTGGGTATTTTTCAATTTATGGCAAACCCTAATTTTGCAAATAAAAGGTGTTTATTATTTAATATATACAATATTTATTAATTATATACAAAAAATAAATAAAAAGGAAGTAAATTGTAAAAAATTAATTTTTTAAGTTAAATATTAATAAAAATAAAAATGTATTATTTTTTGTATTTTTATCTTAAACATTCTAATAAATATATAAGTATTTATATTATTTACTAAATATATTAAATATGTACAAAAATAAAAATATTTATTATTTTACAAAAAAAAGTATATTTTTTATAAAATGTTTTCAAAACATAAAATAAAATGAAATCAGAAAATAAATGTATTTGTATTATTTTTAGTTATTTTAAACAAAAATATTATGCATATTTATTTACATATATAACTAAATGAAACAAATAAATGCCTAAAAAATACAAAAAGAAGGTGAGAAATATTTTTTAATGTTTTTTATATCTTAACAAAAAAAAAAGAAGTCAGAAACAAAAAGAAAAAGTCAAAAAATGATAAAAATAAACACAATGGGCCAAGGGGGTGCAAGTGTGGAAAAGTGGTGCAAAAAGGAAAACAAAACTCAGGCCCAGCCCAAGTCCATCTTCTTCAACCTCCAGCCAGTTTGTTCCAAAAACGCGCGTTTCTCATACTGATTCAAACATCCTGATTCTTGGACTTTCAAGCAAAACTCATAACACCAAAAATGTAGAGCATCAAGAGACGAATCCAGACATATAAAGAACTTGACTTAACTCTAAGAAATGAAAGAGAATTTCTTCATCCCTAATTCCTGACCTAAGTTTTTTCTAATGTTCAGGTTCCAAATTCTCTCAGTACACACAACATAAATTCAAAGTAATCATATGTGTAGCTTCAGGGCCATGAGTAGAGCATTTTTCATTCATAAACCTAAGGTTAACTCTTCCTAGATTGAGAGATAGAAGTCCAAAGTTTTACCTGTTTCAGCTTGATACGTGTATGACAATGGAGGTACTTTCAAGGTAATGTGAGGACTTGTACAGCTTGCTTGAAGTTCAGGGATGCTTCTCCAACCTTTAGCTTGCTTTGAAACTAAATGAGTCGAGCTATAGAAGTCAACCTGCAAAACAAAAAAAGTGAAAATGGTGAAGTTGGTTAGAGGTGTTACAGTCTGTAGCTAGGGCTTGGGATACTTTCAATGGATGGTAGGGAGTGTGTATGAACTAGCTTTGGCCAAAACGCACGAGCAAACTGAGTTGTGCAACTCAATCTGCAGGGATGCCCTGTTTTGTGCAGCAAAATGGTGTTTTGATGTTTAGGGAAGTATTGAAGGTAGTTGGCTCGTGTTTCAGGTCAATTGAGGAGTATGGAATGTGTTCACAATGTTTTCTTAGGCTTGTTGTTGCAACAATGAGAGATGTGATCAGTTATGCAATGTTTCTTCTATCTTAAGCAAAGTTTGTCAACTTGGTTTCTAGGCTACCACAGGCCCCTCAAGTATGCTGCACAAATCACTCTAGATCAGTGGACTTTTCTCATGAACTTGTGCCTCAAAGATCTGCATTGGTACTTCTTTGATTTGCTTTTGACATAAAGCCATGCTTTACAAAAATGGATAAGTTACTTTTTCCAAATAAGGATTAAACTTCCATGTAATGACCAAATGAGAAAAATAACATCTTGGCACAATGGATTGGCATTTAATTTTTGAGTGTAAATGAGATTAGAGGCCTGTAATGTAGCTTGCACATGCTAATTTAAAAAATGCACAAGTTATGAACATGTACATGGCTTATGAACAAAGTGACTTTTGCCCATCTTCACAAATTCGATTCTCCCTAACCACAAGGGTGTTTGAGAAGTTCTTGGACATTTTGGAAAGCTTGGAATGTGTACTACAATCCATATTTGTAATGCAATTTGAAATTCTAAGTGGAAGCATATGAAAAGTGGCCATGAAGTTAGGCAAAAATCCTGCCTAGAATAGGTCAAAAATTTTCTAAGTTAAGAATGTTTTGCACCCTTGTTCCAAAAACCATAACTTGAGCTACAAGCTTCTTTTGAGGAAACTTTGTGAATCAAAGTTTTAGAGTTTTCAATGGACTACAACTTTCATGTTTTGAGTTTTGTTTGAATCCAAATGTATCTTGATGAAAAGATGGGACAAAGTTAGGAAAAAATTAGGAATTTTCATAACTTAGAAAAATTCTAAGTTATGAAAATTCTTCATTTCAAACCCTAATTTGTGATTTTTGATTTCTTGATGAACAAGTTTCATAATTTGACATGTCTTGATGAAAAATGAATCTTGACACTTGATTTTGACCAAAAAGTCAAAGTTTGACTTTTCAGTATACAGTCAAATTTGGCTCAGTTGACTGGAAAATTCATCTGTCAATGTTGTGCATTTGGGATCTTTTGAACTTGTTGAACATTTCAAGACAATGCCATTGAGTCCTTGAGTCCATATGTGAGCTTGGTTTTCCATTGGTTAGGTCAAACAGTCAAAAATTGCCTTTGTGCAGTCAAAACCCTAAAAATGACCATTTTGCCCTTTTAGTGATCTGATCAAATTTCTTGTGGAATTGTAATCCAAACTTGATCAAATGGTCCATATGAGTTCATAATGTTGATGTGGGTCAAAAATCCTGAGGTTTGACTGTCAATTGACCACAGTTGACTTTTTCCCCAATACAGCTGATTTCTAGGTCAACTGTCCAATTGACTGGTCAAAGATTGGCATCAAGACTTGAAACTTGGTATGGATAAACTTGTGAGTCTAATATGAAGCATGAAAGTCACTTTGGGCCTTTTAGGTCAAAACATCTTTGTGCAAACACAAACCCTAATTTGGGTCAACAGTGCAAGGAGGGGTCTTGAGCAGAGTAAACCCTAACTTGTTCTTGAGCTCCAAGGGTCTTGTGGTGAGAAAATGTTGAGGAAGTGGGAGGGCAAATTTTGGGGTACACCACCAAGTCCTCCCAGTTACGAATATTGGTTCCATCCAGCTGATAGAACCATTCGAGATGAGTCCCTGAAAGACTCTCCTGGAAGAAATGGATCCATAAGTTCTTGTCTGCAGTGTAAGGTTGGATCTTCCTTACATAAGAACGGAGGTGAAGTTTAGGACAGGAAGCCCCGTCGTACTTCGCAAAGGTAGGTGCCTTGAACTTGTATGGGATCACCACCCCAGAAGATAAACCTAGATCTCCAAAATCCAACCCAGGCACGCGTTGGATCTCCATGGCATTTAACCGGTCCTCTAGCTGTTTGTACCTGTCCTCAGCAGGAGGGTACTGTTCGTCATTGAAATTTGTCTCGTTGTCGGAGACCACGGGACTAGGAACCTCTCTCCCTTGTGGGCTGTCTTTCCCAGCAGATGGGGTGGTCAGCTCAGCCTCATTTTGTGATCCATTCCCAGATCTGCGTCTAGGGTTGAACAAAACAGTCCTCTTCTTCTTCTTCTTCAGGAGCAAAGCCTTCAACTCCTGTTGTCCTTGGGCTAAGCTCATGACCAGCTCTTGAAACTGGGCGTTCTGGGCCTGGAGGGCCTTGATAGCTTGTTCAGTAGTAGGTTCAGGATTCATGATGATTGCTGAAATAAACAGCGAAGAAGATTAAGCAACCTGTAGAGAAAGGGTACCTGTTATGCACATGATGCATGATATGCTATTTATGCAATGCATTCAAGGGTTCGAAAGTTCAAGTTCGTTGTAGACAAAAAGGAACACACATTGTATTAAGAGATAATCTGTTCAGTACATCAAGGCCTCATGGGCAAAACATTACAAAATAATTAATCCCAAAAGACACTGCGCATCCTCTTTGGAGCGATGTAGGTGTTGAGAGTCTTTTCCTCGTGAAGTAGGCGGGTGAGCTCCAAGACCTTCTTCTCACTGGCATGTAGACTGGTTTCTAGAGAATTCCGCTCTTCCTTGAGTTGGATCCAGCTCTTTTGCATTTCTTCCCAAGATGTTGGCATGTCAGGATGTTGAATGGTGTATGGCACCTGTCCTTCCACAACTGGCTCTTTGATCACGGGGAGAACATGAGGATATGGCATTACCAGCTTCTGGGAGCGGGCTCGTACCCACTTGAGATAAGGCTCCAGGGGGATGGAGTTCTTGTGCCCCAGTGTCTTGCTATCTACCCCTTTGGGCATCCTCCAAGCTCTGATAAATCTCTGGCGAAGTCCTTGTGCATCGTTGTCGAAGTCAAAAACTATGTCAGGAATCAACATGTCATGAGGGCCGTCCCTCCGAGCATATCCAAACTGTCTCAAAGCCAGGCATGAGTTGTAAGTAATGCCCCCTCTAATTCCAAGTAAAGGAACATTAGGAAACTCTCCGCAACGATCAATGATAGTGACATTCTCTCTGGACTGAGAACACCAATGTATATCAGCATGTGTAAGGGTCATCAATCATAGTGACCACCTCAAACCCCGCTCGTTCTTCAAAACTGATTGTGGAAGGTGAGAAATAAACCACCTTGCCAGGAGAGGAGTGCAGCACATGAGAATACCTCTTTTTCTCATGGTTCGAGTGTAACATGAGTGAAGGATGTCCCCGAGCAATGTAGGTATAGGATTCCTGGACATGAAGATCTTGACAGCATTGATATCTATAAGTTGATCTGGATTCGGGAACAACACCAACCCATAGACAAGGAGTGCCACAACTTCTTCAAAGGCTTGTAGGTCAAGGGAATTCCAACATTCTTGGGCCTTCTCAAACAAGAACTTTGCCAAAAATCCTTTGATACCACTCCTGGTTTCCCAATGTCCCTTGATGTCAGATGGTTGTAGGCATAAGGCTTTAGCAACCTCTTCAAGTTTTGGTTCCCTTTCCGTACCGTTGTAGGGTAGTTGACTGAGAATGGGAACTTTCAGAAGATGAGAAAACTCTTCCAAAGTAGGCACCAGTTGATAATCCGGGAAAGTAAAACAGTGGTGCAAAGGGTCAAAGAACTGGAACAATACTTTCACCATATCCTCTTCAATGTTGGTATTGACCAAGCTGATGAGTCTACCATGCCTTTCACTGAAGGAAGAGTTCTCGGGAATCCTGGATGTGAGCTCCTTAAGCTGAGGAGGGACCCTTACAAGGTTGATCTGAATTGTCTTTCTGCGGATAGTTTCCATGTCCTACAAAACAAGAACAAAGATGAAGATTCGAACCCTTGAAGTGGTTAGTAAATGCATATGATGTTGTATGATGCTATGATGTTTTGATAAAAACACACCACAAGTATTCAAAAAAAGCAAACATGATAAGGCACACAAGTCACACCAGACATCCCTTAGAGTTTAGGCCAACATGAGGTTTGGGGTACTACCCTCTTGAAGTTGGTGGGCTCAAAAACCTGTCCTATCAAAAGTAACCGGGTTCTAAGGATCTCAATATCATTGGGTTGTTTTCTGTGTTCATTGTTTCGATTTAGCCACTGAACTGGCGATCAAAATATTCCAAGAAAATAACCCTCAATGAGTGTAGTATCGAGTATCAACCAACTTCGGACTGCACCAAAGTCGGTCATCTCACTACCCCTAAAGAGGCCAGGATGGTCAAGTAAGGTTCCTAAGGTCAGTTGATGCTTCACGACACCACACGGCGGCCCCATACTTTCCTTGACTTGACTCAAGGGTTACCGGTACTCACCAAAGTGCCACATCAACGTAGCAAACTACTTCAACCGTGTCAGTATACCCTACACAGTTCCCTCATAGTTTGTTGCTACTTTCTAAGAGGTATCCCCCAGATCCGAGTTAGGATCTATGAAACTCCAAGACAGACCCACAATATTAAATCAAGCAAAGCAAGAAATTGAAAACATGATGATGAACTATTCCTAAGGTACACCTCACTTTACAACACTCTCCCCAGCAGAGTCGCCAATTCTGTGATCGGTGGAAATAGAACTGACTGTTTTTTAAGCTGGTTCACAAAATGTCGCGGTAAGCAAGCGTCTCCACCGTCTTTTATGTTCTCCAACATGGAAAGGACAAAAGCACAGCAAAATTCCTTATTTGAGAATGTTTCTCGGTTCGGGAGGTAGATTTATAGAAAGGGAAGGTGTTAGCACCCTTTCTATCCATGGTTATCCACAGGCTCTTAGGTACTTGCTCTTATGTTTTCAAAATTTGTTTGCTTTTCAAGTGTGTGTGGGTTTTGAAAAAGTTTCGTTTGAAAAATTTCTAAGTAACTCTTGTATCTGTCCTCAAGAGTGTATGAAAAATTTGTTTGAAAACTTTTAGAAAGTGTGAGTGTGAAAAGTTGTTTTGTTTGTTTGAAAGAGCAAGTACCCATGAGAATCTACCTACTCTATGGAATTAGGTTGTGTAAGAGTCCTTTAGATAGTGCTATCCCACTATTGAGAAGTAGGTAGCACCGTCGTTGGAGGTGTTCGGGTCAATTCGATTATAGGGACAATGTGGTCACCGAAGCAATAGTAGGACACCTTAGAAGTAACCCTAACGTCCTAGATCCTTTGTATCCGAGGCAACCGTTTCGAGGCAACTGGATCTTTTAGACAGAAGGGCGACCTCTAAGACACCCTATACTTGATGACCACGTTCGAGGCAACCAGTGAGGCGTACCCTAAGAGTGGCATGTGCATGTGTGTTGTTTTTCAGTTAATTGTCTTTGTACATGTTATTTGTGAGCTACGAATTGGTTTTATTATTCATACATTCTTGCAGGCATAATTAACAGTTAGGAGTGCGGAAAATAAATTGCAGAAATGTAAATCTAACTATTACAAGGCGTGGGTCTATACATCGCCAAAAACAAAAACCCGTTTTGGAAAATAAAGTGCGAGAATTTAAATAAGGCGATAAAATCCTAATTAACTATTACATACTCTGTACAGATACATAAATATAATCAAAAGAAATTAAAGTGCGAAAGAAGATTGAATCGGAAACGTCTAAGGGTTTTGACCCTTTTTTAAGAAAGAATTGAATTTTGTCCCTTTTTTGCAATTAATGAAATTTAAACCTAATTATTAATTAATTAATTTATTAAAAGAAAAAAATGTTTTTGTATTTTTTATGTTTTTAATGAAAATAAAACAAAAGGAATTAAAATTAAAAGTTAGTAAAACCTAATTCTAAATTTATTTTATTTATTGTAAAAGTATTAAAGTTAACTAATTAAACTAATTTAATTTAATTTACATTTATTTACAAAATAAGTTAATAAATAATAAAAATGTTTTTTTTTGTTTTTTCTGAATTTTATTGTGAAAATGTTAATTAATTGATTAATTAAATAATACTAATAATAATTACTAAAGAAAATAAAAAGAAAAGGAAAATAGAAAAAGAAATAGAAACCAATGGGGGTGTTGACCCAAGAATGGAGGTGAAGCCTGGAAATTTAGGCTCATTAAGCACAAAGCCCTTCTGACTTTTGGAATTTGCATGGAGCGTGGGTTGACCAGGAGTATGGTGCTCGTCCAATCCAGGCCTTTGGATCTGCTTTTGAGGCCACTTGGCATGCTGATTGCTTGAGATATATGGTAGACTTTTTCTGGAATGCTGCATGGGAACATGTTAGAAAAAATTGAAACAAGCGTTTGGGGGACCTGGGAATCGAACCCAGGTCCCAATGATCATTGCCAGCGCGTCCTTCCACTGATCCATTTGATTCAATTGATATAACAATAAGAAAATAATATTATATGGAATAAACAAGTCATGTGCTGAAAACAGAAAAAATAGCGCACATATTTTGAACGGACCAACCACGCACAACCACATCACCGTCTTCTTCCCTGAAACTGCAAGAAATAGAGTTAAATAGCGGGGGTTTTTAACCCCCACAACCTGCAAACGTCAAAAATATCGAATAGCTCCTTGATTAGCATAAATTGTTCGCGAGGGTTGGGTTGGATTCGTCTGGCCTTGACGAATTCAACCATAGGCGCCATTAGTCCTAATTTTACCTATGTTGTAAACCCCCAAATTGGAAGCTTTGAAAACCTAGATTTCATCAATGGTGGTTTCTGTTTCACTGCATAATAATTCAATTAAGTAATACCAACAGCTTTATAGGGATGCAAACAATGTAAAACAAGCTTTAAATCACATCAAATGTTCATGAATTGGGAGTTTCGATTTTGAAAAATATTGAAAAACCGTGATCTTGTTTGGCGTGATTTCTCAAGCTTCAGCCCTTGACTTTGATTCCAAAAGACTCCTGAGAGTTCCAGCAAAGTGTTAGAAATGGAAAAAGGCTTGGAATTACGTTGGAAGGTGGATTTCAGTTTTGAATTTTCTTGACTTTTTTTCAAAATGGCATAAGGGTTTGCAGCAGCTTTTTTTTCTTCGTGTCTAATGGTTTGGAATTCTTGCATATGTACATGTGAATGAAATTAGGTCACATTATGAGCTTGTATCTTGTGCAATTAAGCCTTGAGATTTTGGTTTACCACCATTAAAGAACATTCCATCTTTGAAGCAAAACTTGGATTTTATGCTCAAAATGGCCCTAGCACGAATTTGGTAGGTGGAATATGCTGTATGAAAGCCATTCAAACCATAAAGATGCCATTTAATTAATTTTTTGATTTTATTTGAATTATTATGGATTAAAATGAATTAAATCCATAAAAATTAAATAAAAATGAAAAAAATAAATGTTTGGTCTTGAAATTAGTCATGGGACACGTGGGTGGCATGACAAGGCTGAATCAAGTGGAAGAAAGTGGGCCCTTTTGTCAAAAATTGAAGTTTCAAGGATAGTTGACTTTTGCCATTTCACAAAAATTTCCCAACTTCTCCAATGCATATCTTGCTCAATTTTGATCATATGAACATGTTCTTGGACATTTTGGAAAGGTATTGAAGTCCTCTAACCAATGCCTTTGGTCCCATTTCATTTTGATTTACCAATATCAAGTTATGGTCTTTGACTTAAAATGCCTTTTTGTTGACTTTTGAAAATGACCTATAATGTTGAAATTAATAACTTTTTGTGAGAGCATTTCTTGGACTTGGAATGTGAAGATGAGTTGTTGGAAATGTCCTCCCCTTCAAAATGAGCATTGGATGGGATTTTTCTGATGAACCATGAAAAAGTTATGCCTTGGTCAAGTTACAATTGACTTTTCAGTTGTCCAAAAATGGAAACTTTTGCATCTTGATGATTTTTGAGCCATTCTTGTGGAATCATGATCAAGACTTGATCAAATGATGATTGTGGCTTCAAAATAAGATGTTGACCAAATTTTTTGACTTTTGACTGTAAAATGACCATTTTACCCCTACAGTTGATTGTGAAGCAATTAGGGCTTTTGACTGTGCAACTTGATGCTGAGAGCCTTGAAACTTGACATATGGATGCCTGACAATGTATATAGGCATATGGGACTTGATTGGACCCTTGAAAACCTCAACTTCCTTGCAAGAACCAAAACCCTAATTTTGACTGGCTTAGGAGGATGTTTGACTGTGCAATCCCTTGAGAAGACTTGAGCAAATTGAGATGATGCTTGTCAAAAATTGAAGAATATGGGAGGGAAAATTTTGGGGTACAACAGGCTGGAATACGAATCAGGGAGATCTTATCTTCGATCTAACTGAACCAGAGAACGTCTTGGATTAACTTTGATTGGATAAGAATCAGAAAAATCTTAGGGTCGATTTAACTGAACCAGACAAAAGTCTTGGGATATCTTCAACTGGAATACGAATTAGGGAGATCTTAGGGTCGATCTGACTGAACCAGAGAAGGTCTTGGATTAACTTTGACTGGATAAGAATCAGAAAAATCTTAGGTTCGATTTACTGAACCAGACAAAAGTCTTGGAATATCTTCAACTGGAATACGAATCAGGGAGATCTTAGGGTCGATCTGACTGAACCAGAGAAGGTCTTGGATTAACTTTGGCTGGATCGGAATCAGAAAAATCTTAGGTTCGATTTACTGAACCAGACAAAAGTCTTGGAATATCTTCAACTAGAATACGAATCAGGGAGATCTTAGGGTCGATCTGACTGAACCAGAGAAGGTCTTGGATTAACTTTGGCTGGATCAGAATCAGAAAAATCTTAGGGTCGATTTAACTGAACAAGACAAAAGTCTTGGAATATCTTTAACTGGAATACGAATCAGGGAGATGTTAGGGTCGATCTGAATGAACCAGAGAAGGTCTTGGATTAACTTTGGCTAGATCGGAATCAGAAAAATCTTAGGGTCGATTTAACTGAACCAGAGAAAAGTCTTGGAATATCTTCAACTGGAATACGAATCAGGGAGATCTTAGGGTCGATCTGAGTGAACCAGAGAAGGTCTTCGACATAGCTGAGAACTTAACTGCATCTTTCCTGAAAGGTAAAGGTCAGTCATATGCAATGCATGATATGGGTCAAGCAACGATGTTCTCAAAATAAATGAGATTGTGTTATATGATGCTTATATGCATGTATCATGATGTATGGAAATGTAATGTTTCTAGCTGGGGAAAATAAATCCCGGATAGCTGCTGAAGAATAGAGCTAGATTCTTCATTTCCGCTAGGGATGACGAACGAAGATGATTGCGAGAATAAACTTGCAGGAGAGGATAACTCTGTTGGGGAATATACTGATGAGGAGATTACTCTGTGGGGAAGAGATGCTATGCTGGGGATTCCACTGATAAATTCTGTTGGGGACGAATCACCGTTGCTGGTGATACTGAATCTGTTGAGGATTAAATTCCTGTTTGTGAAAGGGAAGAACTCCGCCGGGGATGATCTTTCAGTTGCGACTTCACTGGGGATAATCTTTTGAATTCTGCTGGGAATGATCCTTTGAACTCGGCTGGGGAGATTTATTTTGTACTCCGCTGGGGATAAACTACCAGAGTCTATTGGGGATGATTCTTCAACTCCACCGGGGAAGCTTTTTCAGACTGCGCTGGGCAAATTTTAACTCCACTGGGGGTATCTTGTATTCTACCGGGGAACATTCTTATACTCCACTAGGGAATATTAAGACTGTTGGGGATATCAAACCTTTTCAGTGCTGATGGTAGATGAACTCTGCTTGGGGATAATATTACCGATTCATTCACAGTTGCAAGTCTCAGCTGGGGGAGAGCTATCATTACTGCCTTACTCTGCGGGGAGTGAAGGTATCCTAGCCATATTCTTCAGCTGAATCTACCTTTGTACCTGGTGGACAGAGCAACTGTACAGCTTGGACACTTCTTATTACCCCTGTTTATGCTATTACTAGTAATCCGTCTTTTGTTTCGCATGTAAATATTCATGAGCAGCAATTAATGACAAATGCATATATAAAAAATGAACATTGGACGTTCTTTGCAAAACAAAACAGATAAAGAAGAACAGTTTGAAATTTGTCTGAAAATGAATTTGTATTGATTTTGAAATTTGGCCTGTAAATAGGCATTTTTGTACAAGAGGCTGACGTCCTAGTAAGAGAATGCCGCCGAACAGATATAGTTTATACAATTTATGAAAAACTAAACAAAACAGCTATGTGAATAATCCCACTGGGTTCCAACTCTGCTATTGCCTTTATGTCCTCGAGCATCTCATCACTTTGCTACTTGGTTGAAGGTAGATCAGATTGATTACTGCCGTCCGAGCTTAATAGTTGACACCGAAGTCTGGATGCAAGGTGATCCAATGAGACATAGTGTTACGCTTTGATCCCTAATTTTTTCCTGGACCGCCCTTTCGGGTTTTCAGTCCATCGGGATACCCTTTTTTGCCCAAGCCGCCTTTTCAGGTTTTCGACTTGCAGGGTGTACAGATTTTTTCATTTTCGTCCCTTATTTTTGCCCGAACCCTTTTGGTTCGCCGGGAAGCCCTTATTTTTGCCTAGGCCAGTCAACCTAGCGGGTCTTTGATTATGCGTAGTATCTTTTCACTATGTCTGCATTGACGGGGTGAGGAAGGTCGTCACCATCCATGGTGGTTAGAATCATAGCTCCTCTTGAGAAAATGTTCTTAACCACAAATGGCCCTTCGTAAGTAGGGGTCCATTTGCCCCTGGGATCACCTTGAGGTAAGATAATGCGCTTGATAACTAGGTCCCCAATTTGATACTCTTGTCGTCTAACTTTCTTGTTAAATGTCTTGATCATCCGTTTTTGGTACGTCTGACCATGACAAATAGTAGTAAGTCTCTTTTCGTCGATTAGGTTCAGCTGATCAAGCCGGGTCTGAATCCAACCGTCTTCACTCAAACTTGCATCCTTCATGATCCTAAGAGAGGGTATCTAAACTTTAATGGGCAAGACTACCTCCATGCCATATACCAAGGAATAGGGTGTTGCCCATGTTGATGTCCGTGCTGAGGTACGGTACCCATGAAGAGCGAACGGTAACATCTCATGCCAGTCTTTGTATGTCACCGTCATCTTTTGCACAATCTTCTTAATGTTCTTATTAGCCGCTTCAACAGCCCCATTCATCTTTGTCCGGTAGGGAGAAGAGTTATGATGATGTATCTTGAATTACTCGCAGAGCTCGGTGATCATCTTGTTGTTGAGATTGGTACCATTGTCCGTAATGATCCTCTCTGGTACACCATATCGACAGATCAAATTGTGCCGAATGAACCGTGCCACAACGTTCTTGGTCACAGTAGCAAAGGAAGATGCTTCAACCCACTTTGTAAAGTAATCAATAGCCACCAGGATGAAACGATGCCCGTTGGATACCGTAGATCTGATCTCGCCGTTCATATCAATGCCCCACATTGCAAAAGGCCAAGGTGCCGTCAAGACATTCAGAGGAACTGGAGGTATGTGCACCTTATCAGCATAGACTTGGCACTTGTGACATGTCCGAGAATGCTGATAACAATCGGCTTCCATTGTGGACCAATAATATCCTGCCCGTAGGATTTTCTTTGCCATGGTGTGTCCACTGGAATGAGTTCCGAAAGTACCTTCATGTAACTCCGCCATGATCTTTTCTGCTTCATTCTTATCCACACATCTCAGTAAGGTCGAATCATGGTTACGTTTGTAAAGAATGCCATTGCTGATGAAGAACTTCGCCGCGAACCTCCTCAGAAGCTTGTCATTAACAGATGCACCCTCGGGGTATTCTTGAGCTTCAAGATACCTCTTCACCTCATGAAACCAGGGTTTATCTGCTACCTCTTCAGTCTCAATATCACAGCAATGTGCCGGTTCATCCAATCTTTCAATGATGATCCGTGGAGCTTCGTTGTCCCAATTGACCTTGAACATAGAAGACATCGTAGCCAGCGCGTCCGCCGACTGATTCTCCTCTCTAGGGAAGTGTTCAAAGGCTATCTCGTCAAAATGTGGAAGAAACGTTAATACGTACTCCTTGTAAGGAATAAGATTTGGGTGTTTCGTATCTCACTCGCCTTTGATCTGACTGATCACGAGAACGGAATCTCTGAAAACACTCAAGAACTTAATCCTTAGGGTAATTGCCATAATGCATGCCTCATACTCCTCCATGTTGTTGGTGCAGTTGAAACATAGTCGGGCGGTGAATGGAGTATGAGAGCCTTTAGGAGATATGATCACGGCGCCAATGCCATTACCCAAAGCGTTCGAAGCTCCATCAAAGTATATAGACCATTGGGATCCTTCCTCAGGTCCTTCATCCGGTCCAGGTGTCTCACAGTCAGTCACTAGCATCCGGTCCGGTCCAGGTGTTTCATAGACTGGTAATCATCCACTGCTTGATGTGCCAAATGGTCTGCCAACAAACTTCCCTTGATTACCTTTTGGGTCGTGTACTGGATGTCATACTCAGTCAAGATCATCTGCCATCTCGCTATTCTTTTGGACAAGGCAGGCTTTTCGAAGATATACTTGATTGGATCCATCTTTGATATCAATAAAGTAGTGTGGGTCAACATATACTGTCTCAACCGACGAGCAGCCCATGCCAAAGTGCAGCAAGTTTTCTCAAGCAGTGAGTATCGGGTCTCACAGTCGGTAAACTTTTTGCTAAGGTAATAAATAGCAAGCTCTTTTCGGCCAGACTCGTCATGCTGACCCAGCACACACCCCATTGAATTGTCGAGTACTGTCAAGTATAGGATCAGAGGTCTCCCTTCAACCGGCGGCATCAGAATAGGTGGCTCTTGGAGATACTCTTTTATCCTTTCGAAAGCGGTTTGGCATTCATCGTTCCAACGTACCACTTGATCTTTCTTCAGTAGCTTGAAGATTGGCTCACAAGTAGCAGTTAGGTGCGAGATGAATCGGGCAATGTAGTTCAGACGTCCCAGAAAGCCTCTGACTTCTTTCTCTGTTCTGGGAGTTGGCATTTCCTGTATAGCTTTTACCTTCGCAGGATCCACCTGAATACCCTTATCGCTTATGATGAAACCCAGCAGCTTACCAGATCTCACCCCGAAGGTGCACTTGTTCGGGTTTAACCTCAGCTTGTACAACTTCAACCTGTCGAATAACTTTTGCAGATGATCAAGGTGTTCTTCCTCAGTCTGGGACCTTGCAATCATATCGTCGACGTATACCTCAATCTCATTATGGATCATGTCATGAAACAAAGCAACCATGGCACGCTGATACGTTGCCCCAACGTTCTTTAGTCCAAATGGAATGACCTTGTAGCAAAAAGTACCCCACTGAGTAACAAAGGTTGTCTTCTCCATGTCTTCGGGAGCCATTTTAATCTGATTATAACCGGAGAAACCATCCATAAAGGAGAATACATTGTGCTGAGCGGTGTTGTCAACCAGAACGTCGATATGAGGCAGGGGAAATCATCCTTGGGACTTGCCCTGTTCAGATCCCTGTAATCAACACACATTCGAACCTTACCATCCTTCTTCGGTACAGGAACCACGTTGGCCACCCACTGTGGGTAAGAAGTAACTGCTAGAAAACTGGCATCAAACTGTTTCATAACTTCAGCCTTAATTTTCTCAGACATCTTTGGGCGCATTCGGCGGACCTTCTGTTTTACTGGAGGACAGTCTTCCTTGGTAGGCAATCGGTGAACCACAATATCGGTATCCAACCCAGGCATATCTTCATAAGACCAGGCAAAGATCTCAACATAGTCACGCAGCATCTGAATCAACCGTTGATTCACACTAGCTTCCAGATTTGCACCAATCTTAACTTCTTTCTTGTCTATCTCTGTACCCAGATTCACTGATTCCACCGGCTCTTCATGTGGCTGAATAACCCTCTCTTCCTGAAGTAACAGTCTTGCAAGTTCACCAGGTACTTCACAATCATCTTCACCTTCGTCTTCGGCTAAGTTGATCGGACTTTCGTAGTCATAACTGGCAGTAGCAGATTCATTACCAGTGAGATCCAGAGTGGATGTAGACCTGTATATGTGAGTGTGTGTAAAATAGCTGTTTTGCAATATGTAATAAAAGAAAAACAAGGAGCGCAAAATTTGAAATGCAAGAACGTCCAATGCTTCTATTAATGATATATGTAGTTGACACACATAAAGCTCTCACAAATGAAGCCGCGGTGCCCCGGGTAAGACACCGGGCCATAAAGTTCAAAACATTGTCTGTTACGGATTCACAACAAAAAGTTTCTTTACTGGGTAACAAAAGAAGTAGGGATGAAGTCCTTTGCTGTCCAGTTGCTTGGTCCACCTTTGGTCGTAGGATAGATCCAATTGTCGAACTCAGACTCTTCAACGTCATCTTCAATGGCATTTACTCCTGAATTGCTGGTGAAAACGGGAGGTCTTCCGATCCGTGCATTCCGAACAACCCTTTGAGCTTCTGCAGTGAAACCCAAATCAAACTTGATAGTCTTCTGTGCAAAATCAGGGAGTTGGCCCCAATTTGCACACCCACCTTTCTCAACAACAGCCCGGGCATCCTTGAGGGAAGCCATCTTCATAGGAGAATCTTCAACAATAGTCTCAGTTGATGCCAGCGTCTGGGGAACCTCTTCAAAATGCTGAAATGGGGTCTCAATGAACTCCCCATCCATCTTTACATATCGGAAAGAGTTGAGGTGGCTCACCATGTACTCTTCCTCTCCTTGTACTGTCACAATCTTCCCTTTCACTGGGTACTTCAGCTTTTGGTGGAGCGTTTAGGTTACGGCCCCAGCTTTGTGGATCCACGGGCGACCCAGCAAACAAGAATAAGATGGCCGGATGTCCATCACATAGAATGTAGAGTTGAAAACCTGAGAACCAACCTTAATCGGAATATCAACTTCTCCGTGCACCATCCTCTTAGACCCATCAAAGGCCCTGACGACAATGTTGCTTGGTTTCAACTCCAGTCCTTCACAGTCCAACCGGTCTAGAGCTTTCTTAGGCAAAACGTCCAATGAGGAACCAATATCCACTAATACATGAGCAAGAGTAGTGCCCCTGCATTCAATGGAGACATGCAGGGCATCATTGTGATTATTCCCTTTAGCAGTCAAGTCGGTGTCAGAGAAACCCAAACCATTATCAGCAGTCATACTAGCCACACAATTTTTAAACTGATCAGCTGATGTCTCTTGTGGTACGTGTGTAGTCTTCAGGAATACAACCAGAGCCTTGGCATGGGCCTCTGAGCATAGCAACAGTGACAACATAGAGATTTTGGACGGGGTTTGCCCCAGTTGCTCGACTACATTGTAGTCGCTCTTTTTGATGATCTTCAGAATCTCTTCCATCTCTTGTCTAGAAGCTTCAACAGTAATTGTCTTTGGTGCCTCCGTCTGGGCAGGCTCATCAGTGGTCCCTTTGCCCCGAGTATTAGATGACTCGGCAACAGGGGTAAGAATGGGAACTTGAACAGGGATAGTAGCAGGTACACTGGTAGGTGTAATAACAACAGGTTTCCAGGTAGCTGGTGGAGAGATATCAGGGGAGAAAAGTCTTCCGCTACGGGTGACTTTAGCAGGTCCAACAATATTGCTGACGTCAGTATCAACATCTAACTTTTGTTTAACTCCATGAAAATAAACATCGGCCCCGTAATGCCAAGGGACAACTTTATCAGAGGTGTAGGGGATAGGCCCAGGAACAGTGATGATCAATGGTGCGATTCTTGGAACATATGTAATTCTAACATGCTTCCTCGAGGGAGCCTTGGAAGAATTGTCGAAAATGGTAATAATGGAAACTTCTTCAGTATGAACTAAAGGAACAACAGTTTTCTCAAACAGAATTTCTTTATTATCCATCAGGCGTTGGACACCTGACTTCAAAAGATGGCAACCGGTAGGTAGAACAGAACACATACGGCAACCTTCGTCACAACCCGAAAATAAACCGGCTAGTAAAAGGTTCTTCTTCACAATCATTAAAGGGGTAACAATGTCATTCACAGAAACCACAAACAAGTCTTCATCTATAGCATTCACTCCATGCTTGGGCATAGGAGCAGTCACAACATTAGGTCTTTTGGGTGCCTCGAACTCAATCTCCTTAGCATCAATTAAGTCCTGTATTTTGTTCTTCAAAGCCCAACAATCATCTGTATTATGTCCCGGGCTATCAGAGTGAAAAGCACAACGGGCATTAGGGTTGTACTTAGGTGATGCAATGTTGGGATTCTGCGGAGCCTCCCTTGTAGTTACTAGATTGGTCTTTAATAACTGCGGCATAATCTGAGACAAAGTCATGTTGAGATGGGTGAATTTCCTTCGAGGTCTCTCGGCCTTTTGTTGATTGTTGCGCTGAGGAGCACCAGCAGGTCTTGAAATAACAACTGCATTAACAACTTGGCGGCGTTCAGGTCTATTCTGACTTTTCGAACCGTAGACAGCACTGGATTCTTTCTTAAAAGGCTTTTTCTCGGTGCTTGATGAAGCACCCTTTTGTATCTTACCAGCCTTAATACCAGCCTCAATCCTTTCACCGATCATAATTAGCTCTGTAAACCCAGACGAAGAGCTTCCAATCAAATGGTTGCAAAAACGGACCAGACAAGGTCCCCAGAAACATATCCACAAGCTCCCTATCAGCCAAGGGTGGTTGTACTCTTCCGGAGAGGTCCCTCCACTTCTGAGCATAATATTTGAAACCTTCACCCGTTCCCATTGACATACCTTGGAGTTGGGTACACGTGGGAGCAAGGTCGGCGTTGTATTGGTACTGCTTGTAGAAAGCAGTAGCCAAATCTTCCCAACTGCGGATACTGGTTCCGTCCAACTGGTAAAACCATTCAAGCTGAGTCCCTGAGAGACTGTCTTGAAAGAAGTGGATCCATAGGTTCTTATCAGTGGTGTACGACTGAATCTTCCTTACATATGACCGGAGGTGCAGCTTCGGACAAGAAACTCCGTCACACTTAGCAAAGGCTGGTGCTTTGAATTTGTGGGGAATTACCACCCCAGATGATAGACCTAGATCACTAAAGTCCAGACCAGGCACTTTCTGAACTTCCATCGCACTCAACCGATCTTCCAGTTACTTGTATCTATCCTCAGCCGGAGGATACTGGTCTTCGTCGAAGTCCGTCTCATTGTCTGAAACCACAGGACTAGGAGCCCTCCTTTCTTCCTGACTATCTTTCCCTCCCGATGAGGTGGTCAAATCAACTTCATCCCATATCCTGTTTCCAAACCTGTGACCTGTGTTAAACAGGACTGTCCTCTTCTTCTTCTTCTTCTTCTTCTTCTTCTCTTTCAGAATCAAGTTCTTCAGATCTTCTTGACCCTTAGCTAGATTCATGAACAGCTCTTGGAATTTGGCATTTTGAGCCTATAGGGCCATAATTGCTTGCTCAGTTGATCGTTCAGCAGACATGATGAGTGCTGAAATAAACAGCGAAAAAGATAAGAGACCTGTAATGGGTACCTGTTATGAAGTGCATGGGATGAAATGCGTATGATATAATTTCAAAGACAATCGAGAAATTCAAATTCGTAAACAAGAAAGGAAACACACTTTTATTAGATAAACTTAAAATTCAAATTGTTCAACAAATTGCCCTTAAGGCGTTACAAGAAAGGAAATACTGAAAAGTAAATAAAAACTGGAAAGGAAATAATCAAAGGACAATCAGTGCTCCCATGGTCGCTTCTTATCGGTGCGGACATAGTCATTGAGAATCCGCTCGTTCTCCAGCTGCCTAGTCAACTTCTGGATCTTCTGCTCTTGCTCGTTAAACTTTTCTCGGTAAGCGTCCCGTTCTTCTCTCAGCTGCATCCAAGACCTTTTTAGTTCCCCGATGTCAGTGGGCATGTAAGGATGAAGGATAGTAGGAAGGACCCCCTCTTCATTAGCAACTTCAACAATGATAGGCAGGACAGCTTCATACGACATACCCAGCTTTTGGGCACGGATACAAACCCATCTGAGATATGGCTCCATTGGAAGAGAAGTCTTTGGACCCAGCTCATGTGGATCAGATCTGTGAACTCTATCCCAAGCCCTTATGAATCTGCGATGTTGCTCGTCACTATCCCCTTGAAAATCAGAGATGATACTAGGCATTAGCAGCTCATGAGGCCCTTCTCTTCTGGCTCGCCCAAACTGACGTAAGGCCAAGCACAAATTATAAGTGATTCCTCCATGGGTTCCTATCAGTGGAACATTGGGGTACTCCCCACATCGATCAATAATAGCCACCTCATCCATACCCTTAATAATCCAGATGATGTCATTGTGAGAGAGAGACATAACCCTATAAGCCCAACCCATGCCTTCTTTGTTCTTCAACACTGATTTGGGGAGGTGTGAAATAAACCACCTCGCCAATAATGGAGCACAACACATCAAGGTTCCCCGTTTACGAGCAGTACGGGCATAAAGCTGATGAAGAATGTCACCCAAGAGAGTGGGTACAGGATTACGAGAGATGAAGATTTTCACCGCATTCACATCAACAAAGGAGTCAGGATTCGGAAACAATACCAAGCCATATATTAGAAGATCCAGAATATCTTCGAACGCCTTGAAGTCTAGACTATCCCAGAAATAATTAGCCTTACCAACCAAGAATTTAGTCAGAAAGCCCTTTGCTCCACTTCTAGTCTCCCAATTTGCCATTACCTCATCCTTTGTCATATGAAGGGCTGAAGCAATCTCTTCTGGCCTAAGGATCTTCTCCCAACCAGTAAACGTGGTCTGCTCCAGAATAGAGATACCGAGCAGATCAGAGAACTCTTCTAAGGTGGGAACCAACTGGTAGTCCTGAAAAGTAAAGCAATGGTACAGTGGATCATAGAACTGGACTAGGACACTCATCATCTGCTCGTCCAATTTGTAGGTAACCAAACTGAGAAGATACCCATGTCTTCTGATGAAGGAGGTAGTATCAGGCATCTTTTCCATCAATTCTTTAAGCATGGTGGGAACCTTGACAAAGTTGATCCGGATGGTGTTCCTACGCATGGGCATCATGACCTACAAAACAGAACAAAGATGAATCCCTCATGTCTTTGAAATAGGTTAGTCCAATGCAAGATGCATGCAATGTTATGATGTCATGATGTCATGATAGAAAGCACATCACAAGTATCCATAAATATAAAACATGGTAAAGACACACAAGTCACACAGAGAGCCCTTAGATTTCAGGCTGACAAGGAGCGTAGGTACTATCCTCTTTCAGTTCAGTTGGTTTAAACCTGTCCTAAAAATAGTAACCGGGTTCTAGGGGATCTCAATATCACTGACTACCCTCAATCGGTCATAATTCCAGTTTAGCAACCTTTTCTTACGGTCGGAATCATCACGAGAGTTTAGTCTCAATGAGTGTAGCATACTGCTACTGTTCTATGGCCAAGTTGGTCAATTTAAAGGTTCTAAGGTCAGTTGGTGCTTAATGACCCCTTAGCAGACCCATATTCTCCTCGTTCCAACACAAGGGATATCGGTACATACTAAAGTGCCACACCAACGTAGCTACTGCTTCAACCGTATCGGTCTACGCTGTACAGTTCCCTCACAGTTTATTGCTACTTACCTAAAGGGTATCCCCCAGATCCGGGTTAGGATCTATAGTAACTCTGATACAAGCCCACAAATATAAAGCATACAAAGCAAACAATTGAAAACACAATGATCTAATCCTAAGGTACACCCCACTTATTAAGCCTCCCCAGCAGAGTCGCAAGTTCTATGATACGGTGGGAAAGAACTGACTGTTTTTTGGAATGCTGGTTTGCGTTTTGCGTTTTGTATTCGCAAAATGTCGCAGTAAGCAAGAGTCGCCACCGTCTTTTATTTTATCCA
This sequence comes from Vicia faba, assembly GCA_948472305.1. NCBI lineage: Eukaryota > Viridiplantae > Streptophyta > Magnoliopsida > Fabales > Fabaceae > Vicia > Vicia faba. The sequence goes on along the minus strand of OX451741.1, from coordinate 628,967,992 downwards.
ACAAGGAAAGGAAAAAAAGCACAGAAAAATTCCTTCTTCGAGATGTTTCTCGGGTCCGGGGGGTAGATTATAGAAAGGGAAGGTGTTAGAACCCTTTCTATCCGTGGTTATCCACGGGCTCTTAGGTACTTGCTCAAAGTGTTTTCAAAATTGCTTTTCTTTGTGTTTGTGGGTTTGAAAAAAGTTTTCATTTTGAAACTTCGATTTAACTCTTGCTTCTGTCCTCAAGAGTATATGAAGTGTTTTTGAAAACTTTGTTCGAAAAAGTGTAAGTGTGAAAAAGATTGTGTTTTTTGAAAGAGCAAGTACTTAAGAACCATCTACCTACTCGAAAAAGGAACCTTTATATGCTATCTTCCTTTAGACAATGCTATCCTACTATTGATGAGTAGGTAGCACCGTCGTTGGAGTTTAAGGGTCAGTTTGAATTTAGGGACTTACGGTCACCAAAGCAATGTTAGAACGCCTTAGCGGTAACCCTAATGTCTTAGATCATTTGTTTTGAGGCAACAATATCCGAGGCAACCGTTTCAAGGCGACTATGATCTTTGGACAAGAGGACGACCTCTAAAGTATCCTATACTTAATGACCGTGTACGAAGGCAACCAAGTGGAGTGTACCCTAAGAATGCGCATGTGCGAGTGTGTCGTTATCAGTTTATTTTTATCTTTGTACATGTCAATGGTGATCTAAGTTGATTTTAGGTTAAACATTCATTCTTGTCATACAAACCTATTATCAAACATCTAACAGTTATAAGATGCGGAAAATAAATTGCGGAATTTAAATTACAAGGCGTCGGGTATTTACATCGCCAAAAGCAATTTTTTGAAATTTAAATGCGGAAAAATAAATAAGCGATAAAAATAATTAAATGGTCCTAATTATCTATTACATTCCGGGAACAAGTATAATATTGAATAAATAGATCGCGTGCGGAAAATTAAATCGATTGCGAGTAGGGTTTTGACCCTTTTATTATTAAAGAAAGGATTTTTGGTTTGTTTTTTGAATTAAAAAGAAATTAATCTAGGTTAATTATTAAGTTAATAAATAAATTAATTAATAAAAATATTTTTGGTTTTTTGGTATTTAAAGAAATAAAAATAAATTTGATCAATATTAATAAAAACCTAATCGTCTAAATTAATTTTAATTATTGCAAAATATATTAAAATTTATTCCTAATTAAAACTAAATTAATTAAATTAAATATTGTTAACAAAAATAAAATACTGAAATTTAATTTAAATAAGAAAATATTTTTTGTTTTTATTTTAATTTTATGAAGAAAAAGATTTAATTGGTTAATTGGAAAATAATGAAAATAATTAAATAAAAACAAGAATAAAAATAAATATAGAAGAGAGTGTTTGGGCCTGATTTTTAGAGGTCTTGATAGCAATTTGATGGCCCAAATGAATTGGCCCCTTGTTGACCTTTTGGAATCTGGCGTGTGCGTTTGACTAGGGAGCATGGTGGACATCCCATCTGGACCACCAGATCTGGCCGGGGCCATCTGGAAAGAGATTGAGTGAGGGTGCATGGTATGCTACAACTCTTGAAGCGCGCTGGAATACTTGAAGAAAAATAATACAAAGCATATGGGGGGACCTGGGACTCGAACCCAGGTCCTGTTGGTGACTGCCAGCTCCTCTTTCCACTAGGCCAATGCGTTTCTATTGTTAGTATATTCAATAATAATGATAATATGAGAAACAACATTAATATTCCAGAAAATATAAAAGAAAACGCGCCAAGTTTGAATGAGACAATCAGACGGGGGCACGTGGTCGTCCCTGTCCTCAGGTCTGCAAGAAAATTACCTGCAGATTTAAATCCGCAACTAAAAGCGTAGGTCGTTTCAAAAACCCATCTCAGACCATATAAACTCCATCCAAGGACATGGTTGTGCTTGTCTTTCTCCTCCGGTCATGCCTATGTCCATCAATATGTCTAATTTTACCTGTAACAAAAACCCCTAAAAAAACCTAGGAAACCCTACAATGGCGTTTTGCACCATAGAGCAGACAAACACAATCAAATAATATGGAAAGCTTGGAAATTATCTAGTGACTGCAAATATACCATTGGTTTCTTGTAATGATGCATGGATTTTTAAACACGAAGTCAAATTCAGAGGGAGGTCGCGTATCACTTACAATGCATTTGAGAGCGTGTGAGAGCTTGCTAGGGGTTGGTTCTGACTCAGTGATTGTCCAACAAGCGATTGGTGTTGAGTTCTGCTTCTGAAAATGCTTCCAAGGGTGATTTCAGTTTCACACTTTTTTCACCTTTTTTCAAGTTTGGTTCTTGATGTTCTTGCAGCCTCCAGGTCTCAAATTCGTGTGCTTTCACTTGTATATGTATGCTGCAATGTATTAGGTCAACAAATTGGTCTTAAATCTTTCTACATCAATGCCTTGAGATTGGATTTGATCCTCCATTGAAAACTTGCTTAATTTGCCAAAAATCCAATCTTTTTGCACATGGAATGTTTGATACGAATTTGATCATGATATTGATGGTGATTAGGTCCTGAAAATAGAAAAAGATCTCATGTAATCAAGTTTTGTGATTTTATTTGATTTAAATTGATTTAAAATGAAATAATTCAATAAAAAATCAAATAATAAAATTGATAAATGGACACAAGGATGAATATAGGACACGTGTGCAATGGGGCAAGATCAAATCAAGTGGAAAAGAATGGGCCCATTTGACAAAATTTGAAGTTTTGGGGATAGTTGACTTTTTGCAATTTTGCAAAAATGCCCAACTTCAACAATGCATAACTTCTTCAATTTTGAACTTTTGGAGATGTTCTTGGACTTTTTAGAAAGCTTGAGATGTCCTTTAACCAACCCTTTTGTTGACTTTCAAAAATGACCTATAATGTCCAAATTTGTAACTTATTGTGAGTGCATTTTCTGATCTTGGGGTATGAAGATGGATTGTAGGAAATTGCATCCTATTAAAAATGAGCTTTGGATGGGTCATTTATAATAAATTATGAGAAAGGTATGCTTGGTCAAAGTTGAGTTGACTTTTCCTACAAAACCCTAATTTAGCAACTTTTGAGTCTTGATGAATTTTGAGAAATCCTTGATGAATCATGATCAACCCTTGATCAAATGGTGAAATATCATTAAAAATGATAATGTTGACAAAAAATCTTGAGGTTTGACTGTATTTGGGTCACAGTTGACTTTTGCCCTAGCACAGTCGATTTTTTGACCCTCTGAGCAATTGACTGACCAAACTTCCTCTGCAAGGCTTGAAATTTGACATGGATGACCTTGAGAACATATTAGGACATTAGGGAGCATTTTAGGTCATTTGGACTCAAGGATCTTGATGCAACACAAAACCCTAATTTGGGGTTGACTGCCTTAAGAGATAGCTTAACTGTCCAACTCTTGAGCAATCTTGAACCACTTGGAGATTTTTATTGAAATGTTTTGAGAAATATGAGAGGGAAAATTTTGGGGTACAACAAAATCCATTGGATTGACAGATGAATTTTTCAGTCAACTGATCAAAAGTCAATTGTACACTGAAAAGTCATATTTTGACTTTTTGGTCAAAATCAAGTACCAAAGATCATAATTCATCAAAACATGTCAAAATGTGAAAATTGTTCATCAAGAAATCAAGGATACAATATTTTGTTTTGAAAAGTTGAAATTTCTTAACTTAGAAATTTTTCTAAGTATAGAAAATTTCTTATTTTTTCTCAACTTTGAGCCAAATTTTCACCATGACGCAAGATGATTCAAAGGAAACTTCCAACATGAAAGTTGTAGATACCCATGAAATCTACAACATTTCTTCACACAATTTCTCCTAAAAATGCTTGGATCTCAAGATATGATTTTGTGAATACATGCTCATGAACTAAAATAACTTAGTGAAATTTTGCCCTAGTTAGGCATATTTTTGACCTAACTTCATGCCAATTTTTCAGATAACTCCAAAGGTAATTTTCAAAAGCAATTCAAATATGAGTTGTAGAGAACATTGCAAGCTTTCTAAAATGTCCAAGAACTCATTGAGATCATTCCTGAGTAGGGAGAATCGAAGAGATGAAGTTGGTGATTTATCACTTTGATTTCAAGCCATTTCATGATGAACAAAAATTCAAGTCCAAGCCTAGGCTGCATAATATTTGCTTTGCAGGCCTCAAACTTGTTTATCACTCCATAATTAAATGTTTACACATCTGCTAGAGCTTTAATCCAAACACTTGAGCCTTTATCCAAGTTACAATTCCATTTTTGGCACAAAGTTGCCATTTCCATTTTGATAAAGCATTACTTTTGCAATTGTCAACTTCTTGAGCCTATCAATTGTTTTCTCTGCACACAAGAAAAGTCAAAACCAAAAGCAACTTGTCTAAAGCATCTACCAACTCAGGTCATGCTTGTACAATATTTTGAGACTTGTCTCCTCACTTTTCTTCAAAAGCAAGTTATAGAGTCAAAAGGCTAGAACTCAGAAACCTGGAGTGAATCTGATCTCTAACCTTTTCCATACATATACACAAGTGTATTGCAACATAACACATGAATGCTAAGACTCCAAAACACTCCCAAATACTTTACAACTCAGAATCTGCCATAGCTTGACAGTTTTGAACCTTACATAGCTATCTCCAAATCCACCCGTGCGTATTGAGTTTTAACCACCCAAACACTTAATGTACATCATATCTAAGTGATCCAGACCCCTGTTTCAGGACTGTAGCTCCTCCTCCACCATCCACCATTTTCAAATATCAAGTTTGTAGGTTGACTTGAGTAGAGATATTCAGGGGCTTTCAGGACAAAGTAAGGATTGTAATACACTCAAGGAGGTCTAGGAAAGCTAAACAAATCCCCAGGCCTTCTCAAAACTTGCTCAAACTCCATTCATGATCCCAGCTGCAAGAGCTAAAAACTCAAACTTCTATCTCTTCATACAAGCATCATTTGGTCCTGATTTGTGAAAGCAAAATGTAGATATCCTTGCTCTACATCTAACCATGTTCATAGTTTTTATTTATATTAGCTGTGTATAGAGAATTTTGGATTTGAAATTTCTGCAAAAATTAGGTTTCAAATTAGGGCCAGTAAAATTAGATCTTATCTTTGACCTTTAGTTTACATAAATTATATGGTTGAACTCGTGGGAAGAAACACCATAACTTTCATGTTTGAATTTTCCATTTTTATGGAGAAATGAAGAAGATACAGGTGGTCCGGCCATGACTCAAGGTTGAAGATGAAGTTGCCTTCAGGAGGCGTTTTCTAATATATATTTATGGTTTTGTTTATATAAACGGATGTACAGCCACCCTAGTGGTAAGGCAGCGTGCATAAATGCTAGAGGTCATGGGTTCGAGCCTCAGCACGCTGCCTTTTGCATTTTCTCACATTTTTTCCATTTTTTTGACCCTTTGCAGCGCTGGGCTTTTTTGCTTCATGGGCCTATGATTTTTTCTAACATTTTGCACCCTGTTTGCTTGTGACACCCCTGGCCCATATCATTTTACTTATTTATTTTATTTTCATTTTATTTTCTTAAATATATTTTTTCTTAATATTAAAAATCATAAAAAATATAAAAAAAATGATAGATTTATATTTTGGCTAATTTTATTTTATCTTTCTCACATAAAATATTTTTTTAGTCACATATTATCTATTTTTTATAAATAAACTTGTAAATTAAATTAGAACTAATTTAATATTTATTTTTTCTTTATACCCATTAAATATATTATTTTAATATAAAAAGTACCAAAAATATCTCATAATGCCATATATTATTTTCAAGACAAAAAAAATACAAAAATACTTTTTTCTTAGAAAACTTATTTTCTTTTAATCAAATAGAATTAGGGTTTTTATTAAAAAAACATTTTCTTAATCATTTTCTTTTTTAATTAATTTAAAATTAATCTTAATTTATTTATTTTTCTAATTAGGTTTAGGTTAAAACTTTTTCACATGAAAACCAAACAAAATCTTCTTTGCATTTACACATCTTTGTATATTTAATTCATCTTGTATACTATTTATTCCATTTATTTGTACATATTCAATTTGGTTGTAATAGATTAATTAGGTTTATATTATTGCAATCCCCATTCATGAATTGTATATCCCCCTCCCACAAATGCTGTAATAGCGTAGTAACTTTAAATTTCATAATTTATCGCGTTTACATAATATGATAGTAATTAGGGTTTGTATGGAAAGAATAAAACCAATCAAATAGAAAACCCTAATTCAAGACAAAATCAAGCATGAAAATGACACACTTGCACACAAGCACCCCTAGGGTTACCCCACTTGGTTGTCTTATACAAAATGGCCATATTATGCATGTAAGGTATCTTAGCAAAAACAAACAAATACAAGATCATAGTCCCTCGATGACGCTATTCAAAGTTGCCTTACAAAAATGATCTTAGTCCCTCAAAAATGCTAAGATACTTTGCAACATTGCTAATCATGGCTATACGATGACCCACGCCCGTCCCGTTTACATCCAAAGATAGGTTCGCTTACCAAATCAATGGTAACACAACAATATCAAAGGAAAAGAAAATGAACAAGAAAGACATTTGAGTAGGTAAATTGCTTTTAGTTACTTGCTCCATTTCAAAATAAACCTCCTTGCTATTTTCAAAACAAACACACATATTTCTAAACATCTTACAAACATTGAAAACATTTTTAAAAGATCAACATCTTTGTATACCTTCTTAAGAACAAGAATCATTACAAAAATTGCCTAAACAATGGCCTCTTTACAAAAATACTTTCAAAAACCACATAAAGCACAATTTCAAACAAAAGCAAGTGATCTAGCAAGTAACTAAGAGCCATGGAAAACCATGGATGAAAAGGGTGTTAATATCTTCCCTTTTCATAATCTACCCCCAGAACTCAAGAAACAATCTCAAAGGTCTTTCCTGTGCTTTTTCACCTTTCCTTTCGGATAAAAGAAAAGTCGGTGGTGACTCTTTCTAACCGCAACATTTGCGATAAAACACAAAACCCTCAAGTCAGTTCTCCCACCGCATCACAGATATAGCACGCAGTATTCATTGCTTCAGCCCAAAAATTGGTAGGGTAACTTCTTAGCATGAATCATAGCTCTGGCAGATTCTTGAAGAGTTCTATTTTTGAGTTCCACAATCCCATTTTGCTGAGGAGTAATGTGAGGGGAAAATTCACGACTGATTTCTTCAGAAGAACAAAAATTAGCAAATTTGTTGTTCTCAAATTCCTTTCCATGATCACTTCTGATTCTGATGACATGACTATCCTTTTCTCTTTGAAGTTTTTGACTGAGATCTTTAAAGACTTCAAATTTTTTTGATTTTTCTCTGATAAAACTTATCCGTGTGTACCTAGAGAAGTCATCTACAACAACATATTCATACTTATTTCTACCAAGACTTTCAACCTGCATAGGTCCCATCAAGTCCATGTGAAGAGGTTCCAAAACTTTTGATGTGGTGAGATGTTCGATCTTCTGATGTGACATCTTAGTTTGCTTTCCAATCTGGCATTCACCACATATTCTCCCTTCTTATATCTTGAGCTTAGGAATCCCTCTCACGGATTTTATAGATATGATTATTTTCATGAAAGTGTCACAATTTAACTTTATTTTCTTTGGCTAAAGCACATGTCGAGGAGAAGTTCAACTCTTGAGGACTTTCCTTCATTATCAGAATCTCCTCCTTCAGTACCAACTTTTTCACCAATGTTGTCATCCCTCTTCAGATCCTAGATCATCTTTTCAGATTTTAGCTTCCTCGCTGAGCTAACTCTGATTGCCTCATCAAGTTCTTTGCAGGCATCTATTAACTCAGAAATCATATCATCCTTACTTGAGGTCTTGTTTTCAGAGGATGCAGATGTCAAGACAATGTATGAGACATGTTTACCTAAAAACAACTTAAAGTGAAGAGACAGAGCATACTCCCTTTTGCATACCACATCAGTACCACAAAGCATCCAAGGGAGTTGATTGAGAATAATGCCACAAATAAGAGAGGGAAAGGCACTAGGTGTCTTGATTGCACGAGTTCCTGCATGCTTTACAGTCTGTTGAAAAATGTAAGCACATAATCAAACATCTTCTTATTTCCAACAACATAAATGAATTTTCCTAAACCGACTGTAATGGTTGAGGTATGATTGGTAGGGACCCAGTTAACAACTTCAATTCTATGCAGGATAGAATATTTCACACTTAACTTACTAACAAAGAGCTTATTCTTCATAGGACATACATTCACCTGGTTTGCAGTAATACCTTTGCAAACCTGATTATCAGCTACTTGTCAAATAAGTGTGACATCTCTTAACAACCAGCATGATAGTTTTCTTTATCCCATTCACTACTACAGAGAAAAATAAATTCTCGCAGAACTAGCACATCCTCTTGGAGAAGGATGGTAGACTCTAGCAACATCTGGCTAGAGTCTTCAGAGACTCATAAGGACATAAACAACTACATCTTGTAGCAACATGTCTCAACATGTTATCCAACATCATCCTCATAGGAGGGCAATAACTCTACACGCTTGAACATCACAAGCTCCAAACAAACTAATTAGTCCACTGACTCCTCCTGTCATGGTAAATCAAAAATTATATTATGGATAAAACACAACACTAAATACCCACTAGTTCACTGGGAATAACTCCAAGTATCCTGAACTAGTCACGTAACAAGGACACCTCTGATCCATGCCCTTACACCTTCACACATATTGTCATGACTCTTTGGACGGCTAAGATGTCATGCAACCATAGTCTGAAACCAACTTCCAACCATTTCTTAGTGTGCTTAAAAGCTTTACTAAAATTCAGACTCTCCAGCAGAAGGAATTCCCCTTAATGAATATGCTGATTAAATCCTCATTCTGCACATTACAAGTATTTGTTGATACTAGTAAAGTCTTTAAACCAAGATAGTAGTTATGCATTACTTGAGCATACTTCTCTAAACAAACTCAGAATCTTCTTATTCTAAAGCAAGGATAGAACTGCCACTTCTGAATGAGGTGGTAGAATATTTAATATTCACAGTCCCAAGTCTCTCCCATAGAATATCATCAACAATGATGTTACAACATCATTTGGGACATTAACAACTTTACTACAGAACCTATCAACTTTTGTTCTGGAATCACCACCCAAGGAACTTATTTCCATACATTCCCTTTACAAACCTCCCAATCTACACAATAGGATCCCAATAGATCTCATCTTTAGTATCTACCATAAATCAGAACATAATTTAAGAGACATAAGCTCTCAAATATTTTATGAATAGACATGTTCAGAAATCAGATTTGCACTCAATCATCAGACAAGCACTCAGCTCCCATCAAGGTATTTGTAGTCAACTTTCATGCATAATCCTAGTAAATACTCAGTCTCCCATCAAAGTACTTATTAATTAGTCAGATATGATTACCTTATCACACTAGGTAGGACTTTAATCTGACATCCTTCTTATTCACACCTGTGATACTTTCTGAATCTTTTACATGACATGCAATCATGGAAGCCAAAACATTCCATATTAGGTCAGTGGCTTGACCTTAAACTCAACTTTGGATAGCACAAAATTTTGCTTCTTACTGAACCATGATATGAGATAATTCCCAAGAAAGAAACATCCTCCTGATGTACTTTTTCTATCATCAGCACTTCCTGCCTAATCATCATCACAATACCCACTTAATGCAGAGCTATATCCATGAGAATACAACATACCATAGTCTCTTGTCCCATTCAAATACTTTAGTATTCTCTTCACATGGTTGGTATGGCTAACTTTGGGATCAACTTGATATCTAGCTGTTGTATCCCAAAATTTTCCCTCCCATATTTCTCAAAACATTTTAAGAAAAATCTCCAAGTTGCTCAAGGTAGTCCAAGAATTGGTCAGACAAGCTCTCTCCTAAGGCAGTCTACCCCAAATTAGGGTTTTGTGTTGCATCTAGATCCTTGAGTCCAAGTGATCCAAAGTTCTCACAAATTTCCTAATATGTTCTCAAGATCATCCATGTCAAGTTTCAAGCCTTGCAGAGGGATTTTTCTCATTCAATTGCTCAAAAGGTCCAAAAATTGACTGTGCTAGGGCAAAAGTCAACTGTGACCCAAATACAGTCAAACTTCAAGATTTTTTGTCAACATTCTCATTTTGAAGTGTATTTCATCATTTGACCAAGGTTTGATCATGATTCATCAATGATTGCTCAAAATTCATCAAGATTCAAAAGTTGCTAAATTAGGGTTTTGTAGGAAAAGTCAACTCAACTTTGACCAAGCATAACTTTCTCATACTTTATGATAAATGACCCATCAAAAGCTCATTTTTAAGAGGATGCAATTTTCTACAATCCATATTCATACCCCAAGATCAGAATGTGCACTCACAAGAAGTTATGAATTTTGACATTATAGGTCATTTTTGAAAGTCAACAAAAACACCTTTTTTGTCAAAGCTTCTAACTTGAGCATGGAATATCAAAATGAGATGAGACTAAAATGGTTGGTTAGAGGACATCTCAATATTTCTAAAAAGTCAAAGAACACCTCCAAAGAGTCAAAATTGAAGAAGTTGTGCATTGTTGAAGTTGGATTTTTTTGCAAAATTGCCAAAAGACAACTATCCCCAAAGCTTCAAATTTTGCCAAATGGGCCCATTCTTTTTCCCTTGTTTTGAGTTTGAATTATTTCCCACGTGCTCTACCCTTGTCCATGTGTTCATATTATATTTTTATTATTTAATTTGATTTTTATTTGAATTAATTCATTTTAAATCAAATAAAATCACATAAAATTAAAAATATTGATAACCAAAGATCTTTTGATGATTATAGGTTTCAATGGACAGCTTGCACTATACCAAACTCGTATCAAGGAATTAGAGTACAAAAATATTCAAATCAAGCCAAAATTGGAAGGTTGTAAAAGAAGATCAAATCAAATATTCAAGCATTGATAGAGGAAGATTTGGACAGTAAAAATAACCCTAATGTATTGTACAATACATAAGGAGGCGAGGCAGACAATTTTAGGGGTTAGAGATCAGCTCATGAGGCAGAACAAAGTTTGCAAAAAAACAAGAAAAAGCTTGAGATCGAAATCAGTCATAGAGGCATCCGGGGCTTGGCAAGTATCTCAATCGTTTCCTGGCCATCTCCACAAGCGAGACCAATCAAAATCACACATTTTCAGACCCTTCCAAGCACTGTAAGTCGCTCATGAGGCAGCCCTGTTCTTGATTTTGTATTTCAGAAATTAGACATTCTTAACATGAAATAATTGTATATTTGTGATCACCATGCCATTTGCAAGCTTTTTACATTAACCAATTTCATTTATCTAACCTATATCACAGATCACCATTGCTAGGGTTTTCTGTTCGTTTTTAAGGCTTTTCGTTTCAGGAAAAATTAGCTTTATTAATGGCCATGGTTATGATCAGAAGAGGCTGACGAGTTCAACCATGGTCCTAGAACTCGTTTATATGGCATGAGGAAGATTTTAGGATGAAGCTACGACTTTAGCTGCGGATAAAAATCCGCAGGTAAAAATTGCAGGATTTGGAGGACAGGGACGATGCGTTGGCACTCCCTCACTCGTCCATTCAAATAATCGCGCGTTTTTTTTTAATTTTCTGGCAATTGATTTTGTTTTTATATAATATATTTTGTTTGTGTTATAATAACAAGTAAACACAAGCGCTCTAGGGGTAACCATGTTGGCCTTAAGGCGTTCAGAAGCTGGAGGTCAGGGGTTCGATCCCTGCCTCCAGCAATTTGCATTTTCTTGTTATTTTTCAGGAGATCTAGTATGCACACAAGTCCACAGTCCACCATGCGCCTCACTCCTCAGCATGCCAGATGGCCAGGTGGCCAGATCTGGTGGTCAAGTATTGAAGGTCCACCAAAAGGCTAGTCAATGCGTGGGCATAGGATCACAAAAAGTCAATTGGGTCAACTTCAAATGGGCCAACAAAAATTCTTTCTACACCCTCCAAAAAAGGCCCATTCTCACTCTTTCTTTTATATTTTTTCTATTGTTTAGTTATTTTATTTTATTTAATTAATTTACTAACCAATAAAAAATTTTCTTTCTTTTATCAAAAAAATCATTAAAATACTTTTTAATTCAAAATTTTATTTTTATTAAATACTAACTAATTAATTAGGTTTTTAATTCTAGAACAACTTTAATTTATAACTCTAATTTAACTATTTTAATTTCTTTCTTAAATTAACAAAAACTCCAAAAATATGTCATTAATTATTTTTCATTAATTAATTTATTTAATTTCTAATTTAGTATTTAATTTAGGATTTAATTTCTTTTCTTAAAATAAAAACAACAAAAAAAGCAATTTTCTTTTAAAAGGGTCAAAACCCTAATTTCGCATCCGATTTAATTTCGCGTCGCACTTTATTTTTCTTTATCCAATTAACGTATTTGCTCCCGGTTTATAATAAATAATTAGGACATTTTATTTATTTTTCTTCTTTTTATTTTATTTTCAAAGGGTTGCTTTTGGCGATGTAAATACCCGACGCCTTGTAATTTAATTTCCGCATTTTACTTCTGCAAATTACAACTGTTAGATGTTTGATAATAGGGTTTGCATGACAAGAATGAATGCCTAATTTAAAAATAGTTAGACCACCCTTAACATGTGCAAAGATAAAAATAACTGAAAACGATACATTCGCACATGCACACTCTTAGGGTACACCCCACTTGGTTGCCTTCATACACGGTGATTAAGTATAAGGTATTTTAGAGGTCGCCCTCTTGTTTAAAGATCATAGTTGCCTCGAAACGGTTGCCTCGGATATTGTTGCCTCAAACAAATGATCTAAGACATTAGGGTTACCACTAAGACGTCCTAACATTACTTTAGTGAGCGTAAGTCCCTCATTCGAATTGACCCTCAAACTCCAATGACGGTGCTACCTACTCACTAATAGTGGGATAGCACTGTCTAAAGGAAATTAGCATAGAACAATTCGTTTTTTCGAGTAGGTAGATAGTTCTTAGATACTTGCTCATCCAAAACAAAACTTTTTTTTTACACTTACACCCTTTTTCAAACAAAGTTTTCAAAACACTTCATTACACTCTTGAGGACAGAAGCAAGAGTTAAATCGAAGTTAAAAACAAAATTTTTTTTCAAACCCACAAGCACAAAGAAAATATTTTGAAAATGATGAGCAAGTACCTAAGAGCCCGTAGATAACTACGGATAAAAAGGGTGCTAATACCTTCCCTTTCTATAATCTACCCCCCGTACTCAGAAATATCTCGAAAAAGGAATTTTTCTGTGCTTTTTTTCCTTTCCTTGTTGGATAAAATAAAAGTCGGTGGTGACTCTTGCTTACCGCGACATTTTGCAAACACAAAACGCAAAATGCAAACCAGCATTCCAAAAACAGTCAGTTCTTCCCACCGTATCACACTAGCACATACCCCTTTTTCATCTTTAGGCAACTTCAGATGTGTGGGAGCAGGTGTTCTCTTGTGGCTGGCATTTTCCATCCCAAATTTCATTACTATATTCTTAGCATATTTTCTCTAAGATAGGAATATGAAGCCTTTCATTTGTTTAACTTGCAGACCAAGAAGGTAAATTAACTCACCAATAGAGCTCATCTCAAATTCTGACTGCATTTGCTTGACAAAATGTTGAACCATCTCATTTGACATCCCACCAACCACAATATCATCAATATAAATTTGTGCAATCATGATCTTCCCTTCTTCTTCCTTGACAAAAGGAGTTTTATCTATACCACGTTTCCTATATCCATTCTCACCAAGAATTTTTGTCAATCTCTCATACCAAGCTCTTGGAGCTTGCTTTAATCCATACAGAACTTTCTTCAGTTTGCACACATGGTTAGGAAAAAACACTTGGATTAATAAATCCCTTAGGTTGTTCCACATAGACTTCCTCATTCAAATAGCCATTTAGGAAGGCGGTCTTTACATCCATTTGAAACAGCTTAAACCTCATAATACAAGCAACTCCTAAGAGTAGTCTAATTGATTTAAGTCTAGCCATAATAACAAAGGTTTCATAAAAAACAACTCCTTCAATTTGAGTGTATCCTTGAGCAAAGGTCACTTTTATTGCTGAAGAAACTCAGATGTTGTTCCAATATATGCTACGATATCATCCATTGTTACTATGGTTCTGAAAGAAACATCCATAGTAACTCATACTCAACTCTTGTGGGGGAACCACAAGGAAACATACCAACAACAAATGATCAATCTTCAGGATCATACTCCCAACATATGCAGGGGATTGCACGAGCCACATCTTAATAAGCTTTTCTTCAGACCTCCTATCTGACTTTGAGATGATGGATGTCATTGTCTATACCTACTGAAGAGATTCCCTCTATTAGGTATCTATACAGACTTTTCAAAGAAGTTTGTTTCCCCCGATTCTTCAAAAATAATGCCCTTCAAGTTTTAACATCTTCTAAGATGCCACGACATTCTATTTGACATCATATCAACCCTTGACAAGGGGATCTTCTTCAACAACTTCTGAGGGTACACAAAGAGAATCATAAATTCTCTTCCTCAAGGGCAATAAAAACAATACTCAGGAGCATCAAACACTGTGTTTGGATCACAATACTCCTCTTCAAACATAATCTGTTTTATGGCCATAAACAGGATTCCATGAATCTAGTTCCTTTTATCAGAAGAATCTTCCAGATACGAGCTCATCTCATATACATAAGGGTCTGGTGGAGATTCCTTTATGAGTTCTTCTAAAGAACATGAAGCTCAACCTTTATACTCCCATAAGCCTTGGTCAGAAATAAACTGACACAAGGAGTAGATAAAATGTTGATCGTGTCCTGATCAACCTGCACAAACCAGATGCTTCCTCTTCTAGATCAGGAGTAGGTTCTAAACAAAAGTATTCATAACATTTTTGTTCAGCACCCAAGGCATCCGTTCTTCAACTGGTAGTTGCATACCTGCTGAAATAATGTTCTAACATCCCATAGAACATTAGCTCCTTCTTCTTGGAACATACCATCCTTGATAGTCTTCAAGGTCAATATGCATATGTATATGAGCATCACTGATCAATTGATTCTCATCAACCTTATTGATAAATGTCTTTATGAGTGGACTTGAGGAAGATCTCAAGCATCTTTGACACTTTTAATACGGTTGAAAATTTCAGCATATATTATATTGAGGGTAACAACCCTAGTATCCTTCCCATACTTTCAGGGTTATATCAGACACCATGCAGTGGAATAGAAAAAAGACTCCTCAACAATATTCAGACACAATGCTTACACCACTATCCAAGTATAAGTATGGAAACTTAGGATTCAAAATAAATCAACCCTACATGCAATAGCTTCCCACCAAGCTACAGGCCTAAAGGCAACAAACATGAACAATACATGTCACAGATAACCAATGATCCTTGCCACGAGATCATCCATACAGTAGTATGAATTTTCCAAGTTCATACCTCTTTTCAGTAAATACTTTCTTCCTTGCCCATGACCAGAAAGTACCTTCCTAAGATCTCACCCAGAACAGAACATGATATCTGCTCTGATACCAATTGAAATTCTGGTACAGTAGACTCATATGTTCATACCTCTTTTCAGTAAATACTTTCTTCTTTGCCCATGACCAGAAAGTACCTTCCTAGGATCTCACCCAGAAAAGAACAGGATATCTGCTCTGATACCAATTAAAATTCTGGTACAGAAGACTCAGATGTCCTATAAGGATGTCGAGACATCTGATCTGACACAAACACACAGGCAAGATAAAATAGTACTGAAAAGATAATGAACACACCAGAATTGTGTACCCATTTCGGTGTACAACAACACCTACTCTGGGGGCTACCAAGCCAGGAATAAAGTCCACTATCAGCAGTATCAATTTGTAGACTCTACAACCAACACACTCGTTGATGATCTACGCACTTAATCGCTACCCAATGACTCTTCTACCTAGGTCCTCCCTAGATATGGAATACCCTTATCTCACTTCCAATCATCACAATGATGTCTATCAGTCAACACCTCAGTCACTGCATCAATGACCCTTCACCAAGATTTTGATCACACAGATAGACAGTTTGGAAGACACGGTTTCAAGACAACCTACCTAAGTCTCCAAGACAAACTCCACTATTTGTTATCTTTGCTTCTAAGACATCCTGGAGTTGCTTCAAAGATTCCTCCAAGAACAATACACCTCTTACCTACAGGCTTCGAGGTGAACATGGTAACCTTCCCACAACCAGAGAGGTTTACCTTGACAAAACCTAGACTTCTACATCTTGAGCCGTGTCTTTTCTAGGTTACTAACCATTCTATTTATAACCTGTTACCTAACTAGTTTTGGGATGAACATGTTTTTTCAAAAGATGCTAGTGAAAATGGATCACAAAAAGAAAACGATGGAGGACAAGACAAGAGAAGGAAAGAAGATTGTATGAATGTAGTTAATGATGATGCTCCAATTTCATAAATAAAATAAACTAAAATAAAATAAACTAAAATAAAATAAAACAAGGAGAAAAAACAAAGAAGGCTACAACCTTCATGCAACAACAACACCAATATCACCATCCTCATCAGCACCAGATTCCTCACTTTCTTCATTAGTTCCCCTAGTTGCAGAAGTATCACCACCGAATGTATTATCATCAGATGCATTATTGTCTTCAGAGTCATCATCAGCAACTTCAACTTATTTTTCAGGTTCTTCCATCAAGATTTTAATCAAATCTTCAAGCTTAGATTTTCTAGTAGTGTCAGTCTTGATAGAATCTTCCAACTCTCTACAAGTTTCCTTTAATTTAGAAATAATTTTTCCTCTTGAATTTTTAGGGACATGTGCCTCCAAAGATGTTACAATAATGTCTAGATCATGTGTTCCCCCAAATAGTTTATGATGCAATGACAAAGGGAATGCTCTTTTCTTTACATTGTCATTAGGTAGCAAGATCCTCGGGTGTTGATTCATAATTACTCCACAGATGAGTGAGGGAAAGCAAATAGTTATCTTTACAGCAGTAGATGCAACATACTTCATGATTTGATCAAAGATGTAGCTTCCATAATCAAATATCCTTTTAGTACCAACAATAAAAATGAACTTCCCAAGGCCAGTTGAGATAGTGGAGGTATGCTGAGTGGGCACCCAATTAGCAGTAGAAATCCTATGAAGAAGGACATACTTCATAGTGAGTTTACCCAAAGGCAATTTTCCATTTTCAGCCTAGTGCTTTACTTGTTCGCTTGTAATTTCCCTACAGACTTGATCATCTGACTCCTCTAGTTCAACTTGAGGTTCTTCCGCTCTATCCAGATATTTGTTGATCATCATAGGAGATAACATCACAACCTTACCTCTGACTACAACCTTTCCATAGTCTTTACTTCCCTCATTATCACATTTATCAGGAATTCCAACAACAAATTCTCTAACCAATCACTCATAGCAAGGAGTAATTTTTGTGACAATTTTCATCAGGCTAGCAACCTCGATGAGCTTCACAATATCAGGACATTTCTTAAAGTCTTTTCTTAATTATCTTTACAAAGCTACCCTTCTCTGGGAAACATGCTTCAGTTTCTCAGCATGTTCTTTAGATTGGAAGGATACTTCATTCACTGAAGAGCTCTTATGAACTGTAGAACCAGTCCTCTTACGAGCAACTCTCTTGTAAGGGATGATGTCATGGACATCTTCAATATCATACTCAGAATCACTGAAAGAGACCATCTTTCTTTTCTTAGTAGAAACAACAACTTTAATCCATGGCTTTGGAGCATCAATAGGAGTAAACATCACTAGCCTTTCTTAGATCCTCCTTAGAGGGAGGACAATCAACCATCACAACCTTTCCTCTTCTTTTCTGAAGTCTACTTGCTTTTCCAAGAGATAGGAGTTTGGTAATAGGCTCGTCATCAGAAGGCAAGCCGTCAACACTTACAACCACATCAACCTTCTTCTTGCTTCTCACATGAGTTAAATAAGTTTTTGGTCCCTCTAAATACCTCAAATTTCGTTTTTGGTCCTGTGATACGGTAGGAGAACTGACTTGGGTATTTTGTGTTTTATCGCAAATGTTGTGGTTAGCAAGAGTCGCCACCAAATTTTCTTTTATCCAAATGGAAAGACTGAAAAGAACAGGAAAGACCTTTGAAAATGTTTCTTGAGTTGGGGGGGAGGGGGGTAGATTATGAAAAGGGAAGGTGTTAGCACCCTTTTCATCCATATTTATCTATGGGCTCTTAGTTTCTTGCTAGATCACTTGCTTTTGTTTAACAATGTGCTTTGTGTGGTTTTTGAAAGTATTTTGAAAAGGCGCCATCGTTTAGGCAAACTTTGTAATAGTTCTCGTTCGTAAGAACGTATACAAAGTGTTGATCTTTTGAAAATGTTTCAAGTTTGAAAGATGTTTTGGAAGTGTTGGTGTTTGTTTTGAAAATAGCAAGGATGTTTTGATTTGAAAATGAGCAAGCAACTAGAAACATTCTACCTACTCAAAAGTCTTTTTTGTTTATCTCCTCTTTCCTTTGACATTGTTATTTTTCCATGGATTGGTAAGTAACCTTATCTTTGGATGTAAAAAGGGACGGGCAAGGGTCATCGTATAGTCATGAATAGCAATGTTGTAAGATATCTTAGCATTTTATTTGAGGGACTAAGATCATTTGTAAGGCAACATTCAGAGTGTCATCGAGGGACTATGATCTTTCTATTTTTGTTTGTTTTTGCTAAGACATCTTACATGCGTATTATGACCATTTATTTCTCAAGGCAACAAGTGGAGTTAACCTTAGAGGTGCAAAGTGTGCAAGTGTACCTTTTTCATGCTTGATTTGTCTTGTATTAGGGTTTTCTAAGCATTGATTTTATTTTTCCATACAAACCCTAATTACTAGTATTTATATAAAGCATAAATTGCGGAAGGTAAATATTCTACGCTATTACATTATTTGGGGGATGGGGTATGCATTTTTACAAATGGGGATTGCAAGAATTTAAATCTAATTTACTATTACAACCATATTGAACAAAGTACAAGAATTGAAATAATAATGTACAAACATGAATAAATGGGAAAGAGTATAAATTTGTTTAGATTTTTGTTAAGAAAGGTTTTGATCTAATTAATTAAGGAAAATAGTTTAATTAAACTAAGAAGAATTTGACCTAAATTAATAAAAAAATAGGAAATTAATTTAATTAAACAAGCAAGTTTTTTAGGTTTTTTTAGTTTTAAAATAAAACATAAGTAATATTGGATGTAAATGAATAAAATATTTTTTGGATTTTTATTGATGATAATAATAATAATAATAATATTAATAATAATAATAATAAAAGATAAAATAAAATAAAATTAAAGAAACTCAGGGGGGGTTAAAGTTGAATTTGGGAGGTTTGTTTGAAAAACAGTTTTGAAGTTGGCCCATTATTGTTTTTGTAAACAGAAAAAAAAAATAGAGATGGGTTGTGTGTTATAAGTGAACAGGGGGGTTAAAGGAAGCAAAAATGTTAAATCCCAAGGATGAGGGCCCAAACACGCTGGCTGCAAAACAAAAAGAAACAAAAAAAATGAAAGGAAAAATGAAAAAAACGGACGCTGGGGCTCGAACCCAGGTCCTAAAGGTGAAAGGCGCACGCTTCTACCACTGGGGTGGATATACATCCGTTTACTTATATCAAACCATAAATATATATTAGAAACTGCTTCCTGAAGACAACTTCATCTTCAACCTCGTGCCTAGCCAGACCACCTGCATCTTGTTCATTTCTCATCCATTTGCAAAAGTGTAAACATGAATCTTGTGGAAAATTTCCTCACGATTTCAGAAATGTAAAGCATTAAAACTATAGATCAAATACTAACATGAATTTCATTGGCCCTACTCTGAAACCTAAAAATTTCAGAAACTTCAACTCCAAAATTCTCTAAGCTCAAGCCATATAAATGCAAACTATGGATATGTACAGCTTCGTGGCAATGAGGTCTACATTTTATCTTTGAAAATGAAAGCTTAACAATGCCTATATGAGGAGTTCAAAAATCAGAAAACTCACCTTGCAAATAGAGATCGTGTTTTGAGTTTGAACAACTTTCAATGAGTTCTAGTGATTGGGTTAGCTTCCTCAAGTTCCCAGGAAGCTAATGTGATGCCTGGCTTGAACTGAAAGTGGTTGAGGAGTTCTGGAGAAGTCAAGTTGTAGACCCCTGTTTTTGAAAATGGAACTTGATGATGGAGGTGTTACAGTTAGGCAAAAGGACTTTGGATGGTTTGTATTTGATGTTTAGAAGCTTTAGGAACCAAAAGGCTTGGAAA
This sequence comes from Vicia faba, assembly GCA_948472305.1. Classification (NCBI taxonomy): domain Eukaryota; kingdom Viridiplantae; phylum Streptophyta; class Magnoliopsida; order Fabales; family Fabaceae; genus Vicia; species Vicia faba. Next base: position 628,947,557 of record OX451741.1, on the reverse strand, counting down.
CGCACGAGGGAGATGTAAGTTTCAAGTTTTCGGTCAGATTGTGCAACAATGGAGTTTTTGTGTGTGATTCTGAGTTCTAGGGAGTTTGACGGATTATGTATGCGTGTGTCAGCTTGCAAATGACTTGTATATTTATAGGCAAGAGGTCTTGTATGTTACAACAAGCCAGAATTTGAAATCTCAAGTTGTAGCATCTTTACTTGTTTTTGAAGTAATGTTGAAACATCTTGTTCTAAGACATGGTACATAACTACATAGAGTGGTTATTACTTTAGACATGCTTGCTTTTGGTTTATAGGGTTTGTGTGTGCAGAAAGAACAAGTTCAATGCTCAAGGAGAGTGGACTTTGTGATTAAAGCCACTTTTCCAAAATGGAATTGTAAACTTTCTTCCAAAAATGGAAATACAACTTGGATAATGGCTCAAATGCTTGGACAATGGTTCTATAAGTTGTGTAAACATTTAATTAAGGAGTGAATTACAAGTTAGAAGCCTGCAAAGCAATATTATGCAGCATGGCTATGTGATTTGGTCCATTGTGCATCACAAATTCTGCCTTGTAGAACAACTTGAACCCCTAACGTCTTGCCTTCGATTCTCCTTGCTCAAAAATGATCTCAAGGAGTTCTTGGAAATTTTATAAATATTGTAATGTTCTCTATAACCCATATTTGAATCAATTTTGAAAAATCTAATTGGAACTATATGAAACTTGGCCATGAAGTTAGGTCAAAATCCTGCCTAAACTAGGGCAAAATTTCACTAAGTTTCTAAGTTTCATGAACATGTGTTCACAAAATCATAACTTTAAATCCATAAATTTATAGGAGGAGTTTTGTTCAGAAATGTTTTAGATCTCATTGAGATCTACAAATTTCATGTGGAAAGTTTCCTTTGAATCATCTTGCATCATGGTGAAAAATTGGCTCAAAGTTGTGAAAAAATATGAAGTTTTCAACACTTAGAAAATTTTCCAAGTTTGGAAATTTTGACTTTTCAAAATGAAATCTTGAATTTTTGATTTCTTGATCAACAAGTTTCATATTTTAAAATGTTTTGATGAATTTTGATCTTTGACACTTGATTTTTACCAAAAAGTCAAAGTTTGACTTTTCAGTGTACAATTGACTTTTGATCAGTTGACTGAAAATCAACTATCAATCAATTGATCTTGAGGGAAGTTTTTGAATCATACCATTAGGTCAAAATGATGCATTTGAAACCTTGAGATCATGTCTCAAACCAATTAACCATTTTCTAGGTCAAAAATCAGAAATTGCCCTTTCTCAGTCAAAACCTTAATTTTGACCATTTTGCCCTTTTGATGATCTGATCAAATTTATTGATGAATTGTGGTCCAAACTTGATCAAATGACATATATGAGTTCATAATGTTGACATGGATAAAAAATTATGAATTTTGACTGTAAATTGACCACAATTGACTTTTCCCCAATACAACTGATTTTTAGGTCAACTGATCAATTGACTGAGCAAAAATGTGATCCACGACTTGAAACTTGACATGAGCAATCTTGAGAGTAAAAAGTTATCCATGAAATTCATATGAGACATTAAAAGTAAATTTGTCCTTGTGCAATCTCAAACCCTAATTTTCAGTCATTAGTGTTTAAAGAGGTGTCTTGAGCTGATCAACCCTTGTGCAGTCTTGAGCCAAAGGAGAACTTGTGAGAAATTACTTGATAAATGAGAGGGAAAATTTTGGGGTACAACATCTTCCCCTGTTCAATCTTCTTAAACCTGAAGAGTTAGATTGGAGTATCCTCCATTCGTGACTTGAAGGTGGAAGATGATTGAACACTAGAGTGCCCAGAAATTTGCACTCGAAGATGAATTGTGAATGGGCTTTTAGATTCCATTTGGAGGAATGGTGGTAAAAACTGAAAGAAATATCAGTATAAATATCTTGTTGATTCATACTAAAACTTGATGTTTTACCTGTGAGAAAAAGAGTTAGTAAAATGCAAATGTATGCAGGATGTTCACTAAAGGTGGTATTATGCTAAATGCATCTTGTATGTACATGATATGATGTATGAATGTGAGATGTATGTTTTTGTCCGGGAAAATAAATCTCTGACTGCTGTTCATAAGTTTTGGGAAGTTGACTCCCAGATTTCCGTTGGGGATGAAGAGTATACATATCTCCAAACTTTGTTGAAAGGACGCTTTCGCTGGGGAATTTTTCTTGAATGTTAGATGTTATTTGGTCGGATCCAGGATTCATAACTTGCTGAGGATAAAGTAGTTAACTGTTATCTGGTCGAATCCAGGCTTTGCAAAAAATTTCTTGGAATTGAATTGTTATCTGGTCGGATCCAGGCTTCAACAACTTGCTGGGGATAAGGAAGTCAACTGTTATCTGGTCGGATCCAGGCCTTGCAGTAACTTTGAAGTGGTAACCATTATCTGGTCGGGTCCAGGTTTCATAGTTTTTGACAAGTTGTATTATTATCTAGTCGGGTCCAGGCTTCATAGTGTCTCTCTGGGGATCACAGTTGATTGTTATCTGGTCGGGTCCAAGTTTCATAATAAACAACTTGAAAACTGACATCTGGTCGGGTCCAGGCTTTGTAGATTTCTAAGGTTGATGAGGTTAATTGTTATCTGGTTGGGTCCAGGTTTTACAATAAACTGCTTGGGGATTTGGTTGCTATCAGGTTGGGTTCCAGGTTTCACAATGAATTTCTGAGGGTAATTGTTATCTGGTCGGATCCAGGCTTCACAATAACTTGTCTGGGTAGAGGAAAACTCTACTGGGGAAAAGAAGTTAAACCTTGGTCTAGTTGAGTCCAGGTTCTTCTATATTTTGAAGAGTTAAACTATTATCTAGTCAGGTCCAGGCTTTAGTAACTCAAACTGTTATCTGGCCGGGTCCAGGTTTCGGCAACTGAAAGGGAATAGTGGAAAACTCTACTAGGGAAGAGGAGTTTTGCTAGTGATTTTGTAGGAATTAAATGGTTATCTGGTCGGGTCCAGGCTTCATCAATTTTGAACTTGAGGTTAACTGGTATCTGGTTGGGTCCAGGTTTCAGAAACTCAAACTGTTATCTGGTCGGGTCCAGGTTTCAGTAATTGAAGAAATCCAACTATTATCTGGTCGGGTCCAGGCTTTAGTAACTTTTGGAGATAGTAAATGTTTTGTGCCGACTTTACTATGGATTAGGGGTCGTGGCCCTATGATTTGTAATAACCTGAAAGGCAAACTCAAGCTGGAGGTGTAGACTCAGTCGGAGAGGACATACTCAGCTTGGGGAGGATATACACAGCTGGGGGTAACAGGCTTGTGATACGGTGGCAAAAATGACTATTAATACTGATTTGCGTTTGTGTTTGCAAATGTCGCGGTAAGCAAGAGTCGCCACCAACTTTTATTTCATTCAACTAAGGAAAAGGAAAAAGAACAGAAAAAACCTATTTTCGAGATGTTTGAGTACGGGGGGGTGGGGGGGGGGGGGAGGGGTAGATTATAGAAAGGGAAGGTGTTAGCACCCTTTCTATCTGTGGTTTTCAACAGGCTCTTAGGTACTTTGCTCATTTTTAAAAATTGCTTGTGCGTGCTTATTTTGAAAATGTTTTACTTCGTGATAACCCTTGTATCAGTCCTCAAGAGTGTAACGAAGTTGTTTTGAAAATTGTTTTTGAAAAGTGTTTGTGTGAAAATGTTTTGTTTGAGCAAGTATCTAGGAACTAATCTACCTACTCGAAAAAAGTCCGTTCGTTTTCCTTTAGGCAGCACTATCCTATTATTAAGGAATAGGTAGCGCCGTCGTTGGAGTTTTAAGGGACGTTTGAAGGGACAGATACGATCACAAAAGCAATGTTAGGAAACTTTAGTAATCGTCCTAAAGCCTTAAAGATCTTTTTCCGAGGCAACATCTGATTGGGTCATTTTAGATCTTTTGGGCAGATACATGATTATTTTGACTGAAAATAAAATGCGAAATTAAAATACTATTTAAATCTATTACAAACTCGGAGCACTTACAAATAATAAAAAAAGAAAATTAAAAGCGCGCGGTAAATTAAATGCGAGAAATAATCAGACGACCTAAAAATCTAATTTGAGAAAATATTTATGTTGTTTTTGAGGAAAAATTAGGTTAAGTACAAAGTTAACCCTAATTCTAATTATTTTGAATTATAATAAAAGACATTAAATTACCCTAATTAATCTAATTAATTAATAAAATAATTTTTACAAAAAATAAGATTTTTGATGTTTTTTATGATTTTTGATTAAATAAAAAATATGATTTTTTTTGTGTTATTAAAAAGATATAATTAATAAATAAAAAGAATTAAATAATGAAAAATAAGAAAGGACTTGGGCCTGCATAAGCACCTAGGGGGTGTGTTTTGGAATTTTCAAGGCCCATTATGGCTGAGCCCAGTTTGCGCTTGATTCTGTGTTGGCATGCTTTGATGGTGCACCATGGTCTCTCCTTGGATTGAACATTGGATTTGCGTTGGCAACGATCCAGTGGCTGGATCAATGGGGCACATGATGGACATCTGGCTTTGGAACGCATGGGATCTGCAATTACACGTTAAGAAAATAAAGAAAATGTTGGGATATGGGATCGAACCCATTTCCTCCCACTCATTCACGCTTTCCCTGGCCGTCTACGCTACATTGTTTAGTTGTTGGAATAATAAAATTAAATTATAATATGTGAAACCAAATGGATAGGCTGAACCAAAACAAAACGCGCACGGTTATTCAAATGGGCCAGTGGGGTGGTGACAAGTCACCGTCTTCTTCCCTGTCCATCGTTTTAGATCTCATATTTATACCTACGGACAAAACTCCATAGCTATACACCTGCAAGCTTCAAAAATTCATATGATGCACAATAAATCAATTCTAACTATACCAACCAATTCGTCTTGGTATCACGAATATCATGGCATTAGTTTCTTGGCATAATTTCACCTATACAGAGAAGCCCAAAAACAACTTCTTAAACCCTAGCCATGACAATCGTCAGTATATTCATCAAAACATCAATTAAATCATCCCAACATGTTGCAAACATGTTAACAATCAAAAGTATATAATTCAAACATGCTTAAGATGCAAGAATTATCATAATCGATTTTGAGAAAATATGCAAACCGTATGAAGCCTATGGGACGATTCTGGGCCTGGGAATGCTTACAATGAATTGTGTTAGCTCCAAGAGATGTCCAGGAAGCTTTTGGAAGCATTGGAATGTCCTGAATCACCCTCTATATGATAAAACGAATCACCACTTTTTGCCAAAAAATTCAAGTTTCTTTCTCTGTTTTCACGACTGAAAACCATGTCCTCTTGCCTTGTTTTTGTTCATTATATGTAGTATGAAGAATTAGGGTAACACTTTTGGATCCAATCTTGAGAATTGATGGATAAAATCTTTGACCTTTAAGCCATATTCTTTCATTCCAAACTTGACCAAATCATGCCTTTTTTGCCTTGATTAGATTTGGCTTGATTAGGCCATCATAATTAGATTTGATTTCCATCAAAATCAGATCATCAAAACAATCTTTGATATTTTTTTTGTTATTTATTTGATTTAATGTGATTTTTAATAAATAAAAATCAAAATAAAATAAATAAATAGAGAAAATAAGACATGGCTGCTGATTTGGGTCGTGGACCATGTCCTTAACAAGATACAAACCTAAAATGCTAGGCCCTTTTGGCAAAAAATACATTTTTGAGCACATTTGACTTTTGGCAATTTTCCAAAAATGGTCAACTTTCACAATGCATAACTCTTCCAATTTTAACCCTAGAGAGGTGATCTTGAACTTTTTAGAAAGCTTAGGATTTCCCCTAAACAACCCTTTTGGTCTCATTTCAATTGAGTCTTCCATGTTCATGTAAGAAGCTTTGATCCAAAAGGTGTTTTTGTTGACTTTTTAAAAGGACCTATAATGTAGAAATTCATATATTTTTATGAGTGCTTTTTTTGAACTTGAGGGATGAAGATGAGTTGTAGGGGATTGAAGTCCCTTCAAAATGAGCCTCGGATGAGAAGTTTCTGATAAAGTATGAGAAAGTTATGCTTGGTCAAAGTTTGGTTGACTTTTCCTAAGAAACCCTAATTTAGAAACTTTTGAGTTTTGATGAATTAAGAGCATTCCTTGGGGAATCATGGTCAAACCTATATGAAATGATGGATATCACTTAAAAATGTTGATGTTAACCAAAAATCTTGAAGTTTGTCTGTATGTGGCCCATAGTTGACTTTTGACCTAAAATAGTCAATTCTTAAGCATCTGAGCAGTTGACTGAGCTAACTTCTTGTGCAAAGCTTAAAATTTGACATGGAGGGTCTTGATGATATATTAGGACTATGGAGAGCATATGAGGCCTTTGGAGCTCACCCTTCTTGATGAAAATGGAAACCCTAGTTGGAGGTTCACTACTTTAGGAAAGAGTTTGTTTGGTCAACTCTTGAGCATCCTTGAGCAAGTTGAGGATATCCATGAACATATGTTTAGTAAAATGGGAAAATTTTAGGGTACAACAGCTGCCCCTCTTCAATCTTCTTAAACCTGAGGATTTAGATTGGTTGGTCTGTCTTTCGTGATCTGAAGGTGGAAGATGATTGAACACTAGAGTGCCCAGAAATTTGCACTTGCATGGAGTAATACTGATTGGTGATATCGAGAATGGGCTTACAGATGCCATTTGGAAGTTGATAGAGAATCGTTGGATATGGGCTTAAAGATTCCATCCAAAAAAGATATCGATCGCATAAGAGATTCCTTTGCGAGAAACTCTGTACCTGTCGCTGAGGAGGACTTCACCGAGGAAAGTTTATTTGTGTCTTGGGAGATAGAGTATAGGAGCTCTGGTTGTCCATTACTCTAATGGGGAATTAATTCTTGATTGAGGAGGTGGAAGTGAACTGCATATCTGGTCAGGGTCCAGGCTGCATAGTGACTTACTGGGGAAAGGTGAACTCGACCGTAACTGGTCGGGTCCAGGTCTTACAGTGTTGTAAATTGTTATCTAGAGATAAGAGAGAAGGAACCTGGATAATATGGTTGATTCGAGGTGAAAGCCTGGATAGTAGGGCTATGAGAAGGAACCTGGATAGTAGGGTTACTTCGGGATGAAAGCCTGGATAATAGGGCTATGAGAAGGAACCTAGATAGTAGGGTTACTTTGGGATGAAAGCCTAGATAGTAGGGCTATAAGAAGGAACTTGGATAGTAGGGTTGCTTCGGGATGAAAGCATGGATAGTAGGGCTATGAGAAGGAACCTGGATAGTAGGGTTACTTCGGGATGAAAGCCTGGATAGTAGGGCTATGAGAAGGAACCTAGATAGTAGGGTTACTTCGGGATGAAAGCCTGGATAGTAGGGATATGAGAAGGAACCTGGATAGTAGGGTTACTTCGGGACGAGAGCATGGATAGTAGGGCTTTGAGAAGGAACTTGGATAGTAGGGTTACTTTGGGATGAGAGCCTGGATAGTAGGGCTTTGAGAAGGAACTTGGATAGTAGGGTTACTTCGGGATGAGATCCTGGATAGTAGGGCTATGAGAAGGAACCCGGATAGTAGGGTAACTTCGAGATGAGAGCTTGGATAGTAGGGCTTATGGGAAGGAACCTGGGTTGTAGGGTTACTTCGGGATGACAATGTAGATTAGTTGACCCGTTTGGTTTCGAGAACTGAGTTTCCATTAGTCATTTGCAGACATGACCTATATAACTGCTGGGATTGTTGAAGATAATCTCCTTTCCTGAAAAGAAAACATGGTTAATTATATGTGATGCATGAAATGCATGGTGGGATAATGTTCTCAGAATAAATGAGATCATGATGTTTGTGATATGTATGTGTATGTCATGATGTATGTACATGAAATGCTATTAGGGTATATCTGAGTCTAGGAAAATAAATCCCTGACTGCTACTGGAGGATATAGCATTCCTGACTGTTGTAGAGAATTATGGTTATTCTACTTCTGCTGGGGATAACAGACAAAAATGATTATGCTGAAGATTTTCTCTTTGAATATTCTGTCAGAGAGAGATTCTGTTCGAGGATAACTCTGCGGGGAATAGCTTAGAAAGTGAATTTCCATAGCTGAAATAATGAGCTCTGTCAGGGATTGAGCTTTTGTATCCAGAGAAATAAACTCTTCTTGGGAGATAAAGTTTATTGACCCGCTCGCGATTATGTTATTTTGGCTGAGGGATATAGCTGTCAGGTTTCTGGATGACCTTGGCTGGGGAGATTACTTCCTGTTTTGGGAAAGATGACATCAATGCTTTCGAATACTTTTACTCTGTGGGGAGTGTATGTACTGATGATTATGCTCTAAAGTTGTCTCTGTCTCGATACCTGCTGGGCAGAGTAACTGTCGAGTTTTGACACTTTTTGTTTTTGCCCCTGTTTCTGGAATTACGAATAATTATATTTTTGTTTCTTATGTAATTATTTATGAGCAGCAATCATATTCAAATGCCCATGTCAAGAATAAATCATTGGACGTTCTCGTAAAACAAAACAGAGAAAAGGAAAAACTCAAAGTTTCTTGTGAAAATGATTTTATATTGATTTTGAAGTTGGCCTGTAATAGGCGTTTTCATACAAGGAGGCTGATGTTCTAGTAAGAGAACGCCACCATAAAAATAGAAGCTATACAAATTTGTGTAAAAGATGACAGCTATGTGAAACAATCCCATTGAGTTCCAACTCTGCTATTTCCCCTATGTCTCCGAGCGTCTCATTACTTTGTTGTTTGTCCGAAGTTGATTAGGTTCATTGATGCCGTTCGAGCTTGATAATTGATACCAAATTCTGGTTGCAAGATGATCCAATGAGACATAGTGATACAATTTATATCCCTAACTTTTTCCTGAACTGCCCTTTCGGGTTTTCCGTCCACCGGGATACCCTTTTTTTCCCCAAGCCGCCTTTCCAGGTTTTTGGCTTGCCGGGTATACGGATTTTTTATTTTCATCCCTTATTTTTGCCCGAACCCTTTTGGTTCGCTGGGAAGCCCTTATTTTTTCCTAGGCCAGTCAACCTAGCGGGTCTTTTGATTAGGCGTAGTATCTTTTCACTATGTCTGCATTGACAGGGTGAGGAAGGTCGTCACCGTCCATGGTAGTTAGAAGCATAGCTCCACCCAAGAAAATGTTCTTAACCACAAATGGCCCTTCATATGTGGGAGTCCATTTGCCCTTGGGATCATCTTGCGACAGTATGATGCGCTTGATCACTAGATCCCCGACTTGATATTCTTCACGTCTAACTTTCTTGTTAAAAGCCTTGATCATTCGCTTTTGATACGTTTGACCATGACATATAGCAGTAAGTCTCTTCTCATCGATTAGATTTAGCTGATCAATCTGAGTTTGTATCCAGTCGTCTTCGTTCAAACTCGCATCCTTCATAATCCTGAGGGAAGGTATCTGGACTTTGATGGGTAGGACTGCCTCTATGCCATATACCAGAGAGTAGGGTGTTGCCCCTGTCGACGCCCGTGATGAGGTACGATATCCATGAAGAGCGAATGGTAACATCTCATGCCAGTCTTTGTATGTCACCGTCATCTTCTGTACAATTTTCTTGATGTTCTTGTTAGCTGCTTCAACAGCGCTATTCATCTTCGGTCGGTAGGGAGAAGAGTTATGATGATGTATCTTGAACTGTTTACAGAGCTCAGTGATCATTGTGTTGTTGAGGTTCGTACCGTTATCAATAATAATTCTCTTTGGCATGCCATATTGGCAAATTAGATTATGTCGGATAAACCGCGCCACAACGTTCTTGGTTACTGTAGCAAAAGAGGCCGCCTCAACCCACTTTGTGAAGTAATCAATGGCCACTAGAATGAAGCGATTTCCATTGGAAGCAGTAGGCCTGATTTCTACGATCATGTCAATACCCCATATTGCAAAGGGCCACGGAGTTGTCAAGACGTTCAAAGGAACCGGAGGCACATGCACCTTATCAGCGTAAATTTGACACTTATGACAAGTTCGGGAGTGTTGATAATAGTCTGCTTCCATATTGGACCAGTAGTATCCTGCCCGTAGGATCCTCTTAGCCATGGTATGTCCACTGGAATGGGTTCTGAAGGTACCTTCATGTAGATCTGTCATGATCCTCTCTGCTTCGCTCTTGTCTACACACTATAGTAATGTGGAGTCATGATTGAGCTTGTAGAGGATTCCATTACTGAGGAAGAATTTTGCAGTAGACCTTCTCAGAAACTTCTTATCGTTGACAGATGCCCCTTTGGGATACTCTTGAGCCTCGAGATATCTTTTGACTTTGTGAAACCAGGGTTTGTATCCCCCCTCTTCGGTATCAATTTCACATCAATGTGCTGGCTCATCCAACCTCTCAATGGTGATTTGGGGGGCTTCGTTGTCCCACCTAACTTTGAACATAGAAGACATGGTAGCTAGCGCATCCGCTAACTGGTTCTCCTCTCATGGGAAATGTTCAAAAGTTACCTCCTCAAAGTGTCGGAGCAATGTCATCACGTACTCTTTGTATGGGATGAGATTCAGATGCTTCATATCCCATTCGCCTTTGATCTGACTTATTACCAAGGCTAAATCCCTGAAAATGTCCAAGAACTTGATCCTGAGGTCAATAAAGGCCTTGAGACCCACGATACAAGCTTCATACTCTTCCATGTTGTTAGTGCAGTTGAAACATAGTCGGGCAGTGAAAGGAGTATGACAGCCCTTGTGAGATATGATTACAGCGCCGATGCCATTTCCCAGTGCGTTCGAAGCTCCGTCGAAAAACATAGTCCATCGAGATCCCTCCTTGGGTCCTTCATCCGGTCCAGGTTCTTCATAGTCAGTTACCAGCATAATATTCTCATCCAGGAACTCAAAATTCATGGACTGGTAGTCATCCACGGCCTGATGAGCCAAATGATCAGCCAATACACTCCTATTAATTGCTTTCTAGGTTGTATATTGTATATAGTACTCGGTTAAGATCATCTACCATCTTGCTATTCTTCCGGAGAGAGCGGGTTTCTCGAAGTTGTATTTGATTGGATCCATCTTAGATATCAACAAGGTAGTGTGGGTCAGCATATACTGTCTTAGTCGCCGAGCAGCCCATGCCAAAGCGCAACAAGTTTTCTCGAGCAGTGAGTATCTTGTCTCACAGTAGGTGAAATTTTTGCTAAGGTAGTATATCACGTGCTCTTTTCGACCAGACTTGTCATACTGCCCCAGAACACACCCCATTAAATTGTCTAGCACCGTTAAGTACAATATCAAAGGTCTTCCTTCAACCGGAGGCATCAGAATCGGCGGTTCTTGTAGGTATTCTTTGATTCTTTCGAAAGCTGTCTAGCATTCGTCATTCCACTTTACCAATTAATCTTTCTTCAGAAGCTTGAAGATGGGCTCACAAGTAGCAGTCAAATGTGAAATGAACCTGGAGATATAATTCAAGTGTCCCAAAAAACCTCTAACCTCCTTCTCTATACGGGGAAATGGAATTTCTTGTATGGCCTTTACCTTCACATGATCTACTTGGATGCCTTTTTCACTGACAATGAAACCCAAAAGTTTACCAGACCTTACCCCAAAGGTGCACTTGTTTGGATTCAACCTCAGCTTGTATATCTTCAACCTATCGAACAACTTTTGTAGATGATCAAGGTGCTCTTCCTCATTTTGCGACCTGGCTATCATATCATCAACATAAACTTCGATCTCGTGGTGAATCATATCATGGAACAAAGTGACCATGGCACGCTGATAAGTTGCCCCAACATTCTTCAACCCAAAAGGCATCACCTTGTAGCTGAAGGTGCCCCACTGTGTGACGAAGGTTGTCTTCTCCATGTCTTTAGGAGCCATCTTGATCTGGTTGTAGCCAAAGAAACCATCCAAGAAGGAGAAGATTTTGTGCTACGCTGTATTGTCAACCAGAACGTCAATATGGGGAATTAGGAAGTCATCCTTGGGGCTTGCCCTGTTCAGATCTCTGTAATCCACACACATCCGCACCTTACCATCTTTCTTAAGTACCGGAACAACGTTAGCAACCCACTATGGATAGGAGGTGACAACTATGAACCCTGCGTCGAACTACTTCATGACCTCCGCCTTGATATTTTCTGACATTTTAGGGCGCATACGACATACCTTTTGTTTAACCGTAGGACAGTCTTATTTGGTCGGCAGATGATGAACCACAATATCAGTGTCTAAACCCGACATGTCTTTGTACGACCAGGCAAAGATTTTAACATAGTCATGCAACATTCGTGTCAACCGCTGTTTGACCTTAACTTCCAAATTTGTGCCGATCTTGACTTCTTTTCTGTCTATCTCCGTGCCCAAGTTTATCGTCTCAACTGGCTCTTCATGAGGCTGTATAGCCCTCTCTTCCTGCTATAATAGTCTATCTAGTTCTCCAGGCACCTCACAATCATCCTCACCTTTTTCTTCGACTTGATTGATCAGATTTTCAAAGTCATAACGGACAGTAGCAGAGCTGTTATCAATGGGATCCAAAGTAGATATGGATCTGCAGTATGATACGTGAGTGTGTGTAAGAGCATGGTTGTTATGATAAAGTCAAAATAGAAAATAAAAACAGAGAGCGCAAAATTTGTATGCAAGGAAAGTCCAATGTTTTATTGATGATATATGAAATGAAAACTAATAGCCCTCACAAACAAAACCAATGTGCCTCGGTCAAGACACAAAGCTGTAGAGTTTAAATTGTTTATTACAAATCTCAAAACAAGTAAGACAATTATTGCAGAATAAAAGAAACTGGTATAAAGTCCCTAGCCGTCCAGTTACTCGGTCCACCGTTGGTAGTTGGGTAGATCCAGCTGTCAATGTCTCAGTCTTTCTCGCTGTCTTCAATGGCATTAATTCCCTGATTATTGATGCGTATGGGAGGTCCTCCATCCCGAGCGTGTCGAACAACCCTTTGAGCTCCTGAAGTAAAGCCCAAATGAAACTTGTCAGTTTTATGAGTAAAATCAGGGAGCTATCCCCAGTTGGTACACCCACCTTCTTCAACCACGGCTCTGGCGTCTTTTAGAGAAGCGATCTTCAGAGGAGGTTTCTTGCTGACAATAGTTTCAGTCGATGCCAAGATCTGGGGAACCTTTTCAAAGTTCTGGAATGGAGTCTCTATGAATTCCCCGTCCATCTCTACATATCTGAAGGAGTTGAGGTAGCTTACCATATACTCCTCTTCACCACGCACAATGACAATCTTCCCTCTTACTGGATACTTCAACATTTGGTGCAGTGTAGAAGTAACTGCCCCAGCTTCATGGATCCCAGGACAACCCAACAAACAAGAGTATGACGACCGGATGTCCATCACTTAGAAAGTGAACTCAAAAGTTTGGGAATCCACTTTGACGGGGATGTCCACTTCCCCATGCACCATTCTTTTCGACCCATCAAAATCCCTCACCAGAATGTTACTAGGCTTTAAGGTTAAGCCCTCACAGTCCAACCGATCCAATGCCTTCTTTGGCAGAACATTCAGCAAAGACCCAATATCTACCAGCACATGAGCCATAGTGGTGCCCCTGCATTAGATCGAGACATGCAGAGCATCATTATGCTTACTCCCTTTCGGTGTCAAGTCTGCGTCTGAAAAACCCAGCCCATTGTCAGCAGTTAGGCTGGCCACACAGTCTTTGAATTGATTAGCTGAGGTCTCCTGCGACACGTGCGTAGTCCTGAAGAATGCGATCAAAGCCTTCACATGGGCCTCAGAAAACATCAGTAGAGACAACATGGATATCTTTGAGGGGGTCTTCCCTAGCTGCTCAACCACATTGTAGTCGCTCTTTTTGATTATTTTCAGCATTTCCTCTATCTCTTGCTTAGAGGCTTCCACGACAATTTTTCAAGGTGCCTCCGTCTGAGCAGGCTCACCAATAACTTCTTTGCCTCGGGTCCCAGATTACTCGATGGCAGGAGGGATAATTGGAGTAAGCGCATGAGTAGTAGTTGATGTACCAACAGGAGTAGTAGACGGAATAACAATAGGCCTATTGACAGTCTTTGGGGAAATCTTGGGAGAGAAAACCCTTCCACTTTGGGTAACCTTACTGGTCCTGACAATGTTACTGATATTAGGATCAACCTCTTCATTTTTCAGATCTTGTTTGATGCCCTGATAGTACACATCGACACCATAATTCCAAGGGACAACCTTGTCCGAGGCATACGGGACAGGACCAGGAACGGTGATTATTAGCGGAGTGACTCTTGGAACAGATGTAATCCTAACAGGTCTTCTCGAGGAGACCTTGGAAGGATTGGAGGAAATGGTTATAATAGCAACGTCTTCAAATGGAACAAAGGGAATCAAATCTTTCTCGAACAAAATTTCTTTGCTTTCCATCAGGCGCTGAACACCTGACTTCAGCAAATAGCAACCAGAAGGTAGAAATGAGCACATGTGGCAAACATTACCACAACCCAGAAATAAACCGGCCGACAACAAATTCTTCTTAACCGTCATAAGAGGAGTAGAAACTTCATCCACCAAGGTCACAAACAGATCGCTATCCACAACATTAACTCCACGACCATGCTTAGGCATGGGAGCAGTTATGAAGTTGGGCTTTTCCGGAGCATCAAACTCAATCTCCTTGGCTTTGATCAGATCTTGTACCTTATTTCTCATAGCCCAGCAGTTGTTGGTGTCGTGTCCAAGACTCTCAGAATGATAGGCACACCGAGCATTTGGATTATATCGGGGAGATGTGGTGTTCGGATTCTTGGGAGCCTCTTTCAAGGTCGCCAAGTTGGATCTCAGCAGATGGGGTAGAACTTCATCCAATGTCATGTTGATCAGGGTAAACTGCCGTTATGGTCTTTCCGCCCTTTGTTTATTGTTGCATTGTGGAGCAACTTCAGGCCTAGGTACCATCACGACACTTACTGTCTGACGGTGTTCAGCTCTGCTTTGGCCTCTCGGACTATAGATGGCACTGGCTTCCTTCTTACCAGTAAAAGGCTTCTTTATCGAACTCGAAGAGGCATCCTTCTGTATTTTACAGCTCCAAATTCCATCTTCTACTCTCTCTCCAGTTAGAATCAGCTCGGTGAAACCAGTTGGCGAGCTGCCGATCAAATGATTAAAGAACGGACCAGATAGCGTCCCCAGAAACATATCGACCAACTCCCTATCAGACAACGAGGGTTTAACTCTTCCAGCCAAGTCTCTCCACTTCTAGGCATAGTCCTTAAAGCCTTAACTTGAACCCATGGACATACTTTGGAGTTGAGTACAAGTAGGAGCAAGGTCGGCGTTGTATTGATAATGCTTATAAAAAGCAGCAGCTAGATCTTCCCAATTTCGGACATTGGCTCTCTCTAGTTGGTAGAACCATTCAAGCTGAGTCCCTGACAGATTATCTTAAAAGAAGTGAACCCACAAATTTCTATCAGCGGTGTGGGGCTGGATCTTTCTGACGTAGGAACGAAGATGGAGTTTTGGGCAAGACACTCCATCGTACTTAGCAAAAATTAGAGCCTTTAACTTTTGCGGGATGACCACTCTCGACACCAATCCCAATTCTTCAAAATCCAACCCAGGTATCCTCTGGACCTCCATAGCACTCAGACGTTCTTCCAACTGCTTGTATTTATCCTCAGTAGGAGGATACTGCTCATCATTATAATCAGTATCATTGTCAGAAACCTCAAGACTGGGGTCCTTTTCCCTTGTCTCTTCTTCTTGATTTCCCCTTCTTTGGATGAAGAGGTTAGATCAACTTGCTGCTTTAATGACCCCCTGAACCTTCTACCCATATACAGAATACCAGCTGCCTTCTTCTTTTTCTTTTTCTCCTTCAGGATAAGGGCCTTCAGATCCTCCTTCCCTTTTTCCATATTTATGAACATCTGTTGGAACTGGGCATTTTGTGCCTGAAGATCCTTGATGCTTAGTTCGGAAGACATTTAAGCGTATGAAATAAACAGCGAAGAAGATGAGAAACCTGTAATGGTACTTGTTTATGCGATTCTATGAATGGGATGCGTATGCAATGATTTCAAGGATTCTTAAAGGCTTAGATTTGTTTAACCAAAAGAAACACATGTTAATTGCATTAATAAGTTCGAATTGTTACAAAGAATGCCTTTTAGGCTTACAATAAAAAAAAACAAAACTTCAATCCAAAAAGAAACTAGGTCTCCCAGGAGCGCATCCTCTTTGGTGCGATGTAGGTGTTTATGTTCATTTCTTCATGAAGTATCCTAGTGAGCTCCAGGACCTTCTTCTCGCTAGCATAGAACTGAGCTTGAAACGTGTCCCGCCCCTCTTTAAGTTGAACCCAGGACTTATGTAACTCATCATGATCGGTTGGCATGTCAGGATGCTGACCAAAGGAAGTAGTATCTCCTTCAATAGCTGGCTCCATAGCTACTGGTAGGACAACAAGGTAAGGCATCATAAGGCTTTGGGCGCGAGCTCGTACTCACCGGAGATAAGGCTCAAGAGGAATGGAATTCTTGTGCCCTAGCGTCTTGCTATCAATTTTATGCACCATGCCCCAAGCTTTTATGAACCTTTTACGGTATCCCTAATCATCATTCTAATAGTTGAAGGTGATTCCTTGGATAAGCGTGTCGTGAGGAAATTCTCTTCTCGCATAACTAAACTGACACAGTGCCAAACAAGGGTTATAAGTGATTCCTCCCCTAATGCCTAAGAGAGGTACATTAGGGAATTCACTACAGCGATCGATGATGGTAATATCTTCCGATAACCGTGAACACCAATGAATGTCTGAATGCTTAAGGGACATCAGCCTACGAGACCATTTCAAACCCTGCTCGTTCTTCAAAACAGACCTGGGTAGGTGCGAAATAAACCACCTAGCTAATAGAGGAGTGTAACACAGGAGGGCCCCCTTCTATTTAGAGTGCGAGCATGCAGAGAGTGAAGAATATCCCCGAGTTATGTAGCCACTGGATTATGAGACAGAAAAACCTTAATAGTGCTCACATATACGAGTTGATCCGCATTAGGGAAAAGTACCATCCCGTAAACGAGAAGTGCCAACACCTCTTTGAAAACTTGTAAATCTAAGGTATCCCAAAAATGGTAAGCCTTCTTGAACAAAAACTTAACCGGAATTCCTTGGACACTCCCTCTAGTATCCCAATTTGTCACTATGTCAGACCGTTGTAAGGACAGAGCTCTAGCAATCTCTTCAGGCTTTGGATGTTCTTTTGTGTCGTTGAAAGGTAACTGATCAAGAATAGGTACCCGTAACAACTGAGAAAATTCCTCCATGGTAGGCACTAGCTGATAATCCAGGAAGGTGAAACAATGGTGCATAGGATCGAAGAACTGAAACAACACTTTTAATAGTTCTTCATCAGGTTTTATAGTGACCAAATTGAGCAACTGACCATACTTTTTAGTGAAATGAGAACTTTCAAGAACCCTTAATTCCAGGTCCTTTAGTTGTAGATACACTTTCACCAGGTTAATCTATATAGTGTTCCTACGGGCGGATGCCATGTCCTACAAAACAAAGAAAAAATGAGCCCTAGGAAATCCTTGAAATGGTTAGCCATGATATGTCATGTTTATGATGTCATGATTATGTTAGAAAATCACAGGTATAGCAAACAACAAACAAGTCACACCAAGTCCTTAGTTTTAAGGCCTGCATGAGGTACGATATCCATGAAGAGCGAATGGTAACATCTCATGCCAGTCTTTGTATGTCACCGTCATCTTCTGTACAATTTTCTTGATGTTCTTGTTAGCTGCTTCAACAACGCTATTCATCTTCGGTCGGTAGGGAGAAGAGTTATGATGATGTATCTTGAACTGTTTACAGAGCTCAGTGATCATTGTGTTGTTGAGGTTCGTACCGTTATCAATAATAATTCTCTTTGGCATGCCATATTGGCAAATTAGATTATGTCGGATAAACCGCGCCACAACGTTCTTGGTTACTGTAGCAAAAGAGGCCGCCTCAACCCACTTTGTGAAGTAATCAATGGCCACTAGAATGAAGCGATTTCCATTGGAAGCAGTAGGCCTGATTTCTACGATCATGTCAATGCCCCACATTGCAAAGGGCCACGGAGTTGTCAAGACGTTCAAAGGAACCGGAGGTACATGCACCTTATCAGCGTAAATTTGACACTTATGACAAGTTCGGGAGTGTTGATAATAGTCTGCTTCCATAGTGGACCAGTAGTATCCTGCCCGTAGGATCCTCTTAGCCATGGTATGTCCACTGGAATGGGTTCTGAAGGTACCTTCATGTAGATCTGTCATGATCCTCTCTGCTTCGCTCTTGTCTACACACTGTAGTAATGTGGAGTCATGATTGAGCTTGTAGAGGATTCCATTACTGAGGAAGAATTTTGCAGTAGACCTTCTCAGAAACTTCTTATCGTTGACAGATGCCCCTTTGGGATACTCTTGAGCCTCGAGATATCTTTTGACTTCGTGAAACCAGGGTTTGTATCCCCCCTCTTTGGTATCAATTTCACATCAATGTGCTGGCTCATCCAACCTCTCAATGGTGATTTGGGGGGCTTCATTGTCCCACCTAACTTTGAACATAGAAGACATGGTAGCTAGCGCATCCGCTAACTGGTTCTCCTCTCATGGGAAATGTTCAAAAGTTACCTCCTCAAAGTGTCGGAGCAATGTCATCACGTACTCTTTGTATGGGATGAGATTCAGATGCTTCGTATCCCATTCGCCTTTGATCTGACTTATTACCAAGGCTGAATCCCTGAAAATGTCCAAGAACTTGATCCTGAGGTCAATAAAGGCCTTGAGACCCACGATACAAGCTTCATACTCTTCCATGTTGTTAGTGCAGTTGAAACATAGTCGGGCAGTGAAAGGAGTATGACAGCCCTTGTGAGATATGATTACAGCGCCGATGCCATTTCCCAGTGCGTTCGAAGCTCCGTCGAAAAACATAGTCCATCGAGATCCCTCCTTGGGTCCTTCATCCGGTCCAGGTTCTTCATAGTCAGTTACCAGCATAATATTCTCATCCAGGAACTCAAAATTCATGGACTGGTAGTCATCCACGGCCTGATGAGCCAAATGATCAGCCAATACACTCCTATTAATTGCTTTCTAGGTTGTATATTGTATATAGTACTCGGTTAAGATCATCTACCATCTTGCTATTCTTCCGGAGAGAGCGGGTTTCTCGAAGTTGTATTTGATTGGATCCATCTTAGATATCAACAAGGTAGTGTGGGTCAGCATATACTGTCTTAGTCGCCGAGCAGCCCATGCCAAAGCGCAACAAGTTTTCTCGAGCAGTGAGTATCTTGTCTCACAGTAGGTGAAATTTTTGCTAAGGTAGTATATCACGTGCTCTTTTCGACCAGACTTGTCATACTGCCCCAGAACACACCCCATTAAATTGTCTAGCACCGTTAAGTACAATATCAAAGGTCTTCCTTCAACCGGAGGCATCCGAATCGGAGGTTCTTGTAGGTATTCTTTGATTCTTTCGAAAGCTGTCTAGCATTCGTCATTCCACTTTACCAATTAATCTTTCTTCAGAAGCTTGAAGATGGGCTCACAAGTAGCAGTCAAATGTGAAATGAACCTGGAGATATAATTCAAGTGTCCCAAAAAACCTCTAACCTCCTTCTCTATACGGGGAAATGGAATTTCTTGTATGGCCTTTACCTTCACATGATCTACTTGGATGCCTTTTTCACTGACAATGAAACCCAAAAGTTTACCAGACCTTACCCCAAAGGTGCACTTGTTTGGATTCAACCTCAGCTTGTATATCTTCAACCTATCGAACAACTTTTGTAAATGATCAAGGTGCTCTTCCTCATTTTGTGACCTGGCTATCATATCATCAACATAAACTTCGATCTCGTGGTGAATCATATCATGGAACAAAGTGACCATGGCACGCTGATAAGTTGCCCCAACATTCTTCAACCCAAAAGGCATCACCTTGTAGCTGAAGGTGCCCCACTGTGTGACGAAGGTTGTCTTCTCCATGTCTTTAGGAGCCATCTTGATCTGGTTGTAGCCAAAGAAACC
Source organism: Vicia faba (assembly GCA_948472305.1). Taxonomy (NCBI): domain Eukaryota; kingdom Viridiplantae; phylum Streptophyta; class Magnoliopsida; order Fabales; family Fabaceae; genus Vicia; species Vicia faba. The sequence continues at coordinate 628,927,488 of OX451741.1, read as the reverse complement.
ATCCAAGAAGGAGAAGATTTTGTGCTACGCTGTGTTGTCAACCAGAACGTCAATATGGGGAATTAGGAAGTCATCCTTGGGGCTTGCCCTGTTCAGATCTCTGTAATCCACACACATCCGCACCTTACCATCTTTCTTAAGTACCGGAACGACGTTAGCAACCCACTATGGATAGGAGGTGACAACTATGAACCCTGCGTCGAACTACTTCATGACCTCCGCCTTGATATTTTCTGACATTTCAGGGCGCATACGACATACCTTTTGTTTAACCGTAGGACAGTCTTATTTGGTCGGCAGATGATGAACCACAATATCAGTGTCTAAACCCGACATGTCTTTGTACGACCAGGCAAAGATTTTAACATAGTCATGCAACATTCGTGTCAACCGCTGTTTGACCTTAACTTCCAAATTTGTGCCGATCTTGACTTCTTTTCTGTCTATCTCCGTGCCCAAGTTTATCGTCTCAACTGGCTCTTCATGAGGCTGTATAGCCCTCTCTTCCTGCTATAATAGTCTATCTAGTTCTCCAGGAACCTCACAATCATCCTCACCTTTTTCTTCGACTTGATTGATCGGATTTTCAAAGTCATAACGGACAGTAGCAGAGCTGTTATCAATGGGATCCAAAGTAGATATGGATCTGCAGTATGATACGTGAGTGTGTGTAAGAGCATGGTTGTTATGATAAAGTCAAAATAGAAAATAAAAACAGAGAGCGCAAAATTTGTATGCAAGGAACGTCCAATGTTTTATTGATGATATATGAAATGAAAACTAATAGCCCTCACAAACAAAACCAATGTGCCTCGGTCAAGACACAAAGCTGTAGAGTTTAAATTGTTTATTACAAATCTCAAAACAAGTAATACAATTATTGCAGAATAAAAGAAACTGGTATAAAGTCCCTAGCCGTCCAGTTACTCGGTCCACCGTTGGTAGTTGGGTAGATCCAGCTGTCAATGTCTCAGTCTTTCTCGCTGTCTTCAATGGCATTAATTCCCTGATTATTGATGCGTAGGGGAGGTCCTCCATCCCGAGCGTGTCGAACAACCCTTTGAGCTCCTGAAGTAAAGCCCAAATGAAACTTGTCAGTTTTATGAGTAAAATCAGGGAGCTATCCCGAGTTGGTACACCCACCTTCTTCAACCACGGCTTTGGCGTCTTTTAGAGAAGCGATCTTCAGAGGAGGTTTCTTGCTGACAATAGTTTCAGTCGATGCCAAGATCTGGGGAACCTTTTCAAAGTTCTGGAAAGGAGTCTCTATGAATTCCCCGTCCATCTCTACATATCTGAAGGAGTTGAGGTAGCTTACCATATACTCCTCTTCACCACGCACAATGACAATCTTCCCTCTTACTGGATACTTCAGCATTTGGTGCAGTGTAGAAGTAACTGCCCCAGCTTCATGGATCCCAGGACAACCCAACAAACAAGAGTATGACGGCCGGATGTCCATCACTTAGAAAGTGAACTCAAAAGTTTGGGAATCCACTTTGACGGGGATATCCACTTCCCCATGCACCATTCTTTTCGACCCATCAAAATCCCTCACCAGAATGTTACTAGGCTTTAAGGTTAAGCCCTCACAGTCCAACCGATCCAATGCCTTCTTTGGCAGAACATTCAGCAAAGACCCAATATCTACCAGCACATGAGCCATAGTGGTGCCCCTGCATTAGATCGAGACATGCAGAGCATCATTATGCTTACTCCCTTTCGGTGTCAAGTCTGCATCTGAAAAACCCAGCCCATTGTCAGCAGTTAGGCTGGCCACACAGTCTTTGAATTGATTAGCTGAGGTCTCCTGCGACACGTGCGTAGTCCTGAAGAATGCGATCAAAGCCTTCGCATGGGCCTCAGAAAACATCAGTAGAGACAACATGGATATCTTTGAGGGGGTCTTCCCTAGCTGCTCAACCACATTGTAGTCGCTCTTTTTGATTATTTTCAGCATTTCCTCTATCTCTTGCTTAGAGGCTTCCACGACAATTTTTCTAGGTGCCTCCGTCTGAGCAGGCTCACCAATAACTTCTTTGCCTCGGGTCCCAGATTACTCGATGGCAGGAGGGATAATTGGAGTAAGCGCATGAGTAGTAGTTGATGTACCAACAGGAGTAGTAGACGGAATAACAATAGGCCTATTGACAGTCTTTGGGGAAATCTTGGGAGAGAAAACCCTTCCACTTTGGGTAACCTTACTGGTCCTGACAATGTTACTGACATTAGGATCAACCTCTTCATTTTTCAGATCTTGTTTGATGCCTTGATAGTACACATCGACACCATAATTCCAAGGGACAACCTTGTCCGAGGCATACGGGACAGGACCAGGAACGGTGATTATTAGCGGAATGACTCTTGGAACAGATGTAATCCTAACAGGTCTTCTCGAGGAGACCTTGGAAGGATTGGAGGAAATGGTTATAATAGCAACGTCTTCAAATGGAACAAAGGGAATCAAATCTTTCTCGAACAAAATTTCTTTGCTTTCCATCAGGCGCTGAACACCTGACTTCAGCAAATAGCAACCAGAAGGTAGAAATGAACACATGTGGCAAACTTTACCACAACCCAGAAATAAACCGGCCGACAACAAATTCTTCTTAACCGTCATAAGAGGAGTAGAAACTTCATCCACCAAGGTCACAAACAGATCGCTATCCACAACATTAACTCCACGACCATGCTTAGGCATGGGAGCAGTTATGAAGTTGGGCTTTTCCGGAGCATCAAACTCAATCTCCTTGGCTTTGATCAGATCTTGTACCTTATTTCTCATAGCCCAGCAGTTGTTGGTGTCGTGTCCAAGACTCTCAGAATGATAGGCACACCGAGCATTTGGATTATATCGGGGAGATGTGGTGTTCGGATTCTTGGGAGCCTCTTTCAAGGTCGCCAAGTTGGATCTCAGCAGATGGGGTAGAACTTCATCCAATGTCATGTTGATCAGGGTAAACTGCCGTTATGGTCTTTCCGCCCTTTGTTTATTGTTGCATTGTGGAGCAACTTCAGGCCTAGGTACCATCACGACACTTACTGTCTGACGGTGTTCAGCTCTGCTTTGGCCTCTCGGACTATAGATGGAACTGGCTTCCTTCTTACCAGTAAAAGGCTTCTTTATTGAACTCGAAGAGGCATCCTTCTGTATTTTACAGCTCCAAATTCCATCTTCTACTCTCTCTCCAGTTAGAATCAGCTCGGTGAAACCAGTTGGCGAGCTGCCGATCAAATGATTAAAGAACGGACCAGATAGCGTCCCCAGAAACATATCGACCAACTCCCTATCAGACAACGAGGGTTTAACTCTTCCAGCCAAGTCTCTCCACTTCTAGGCATAGTCCTTAAAGCCTTAACTTGAACCCATGGACATACTTTGGAGTTGAGTACAAGTAGGAGCAAGGTCGGCGTTGTATTGATACTGCTTATAAAAAGCAGCAGCTAGATCTTCCCAATTTCGGACATTGGCTCTCTCTAGTTGGTAGAACCATTCAAGCTGAGTCCCTGACAGATTATCTTAAAAGAAGTGAACCCACAAATTTCTATCAGCGGTGTGGGGCTGGATCTTTCTGACGTAGGAACGAAGATGGAGTTTTGGGCAAGACACTCCATCGTACTTAGCAAAAATTAGAGCCTTTAACTTTTGCGGGATGACCACTCTCGACACCAATCCCAATTCTTCAAAATCCAACCCAGGTATCCTCTGGACCTCCATAGCACTCAGACGTTCTTCCAACTGCTTGTATTTATCCTCAGTAGGAGGATACTGCTCATCATTATAATCAGTATCATTGTCAGAAACCTCAAGACTGGGGTCCTTTTCCCTTGTCTCTTCTTCTTGATTTCCCCTTCTTTGGATGAAGAGGTTAGATCAACTTGCTGCTTTAATGACCCCCTGAACCTTCTACCCATATACAGAATACCAGCTGCCTTCTTCTTTTTCTTTTTCTCCTTCAGGATAAGGGCCTTCAGATCCTCCTTCCCTTTTTCCATATTTATGAACATCTGTTGGAACTGGGCATTTTGTGCCTGAAGATCCTTGATGCTTAGTTCGGAAGACATTTAAGCGTATGAAATAAACAGCGAAGAAGATGAGAAACCTGTAATGGTACTTGTTTATGCGATTCTATGAATGGGATGCGTATGCAATGATTTCAAGGATTCTTAAAGGCTTAGATTTGTTTAACCAAAAGAAACACATGTTAATTGCATTAATAAGTTCGAATTGTTACAAAGAATGCCTTTTAGGCTTACAATAAAAAAAAACAAAACTTCAATCCAAAAAGAAACTAGGTCTCCCAGGAGCGCATCCTCTTTGGTGCGATGTAGGTGTTTATGTTCATTTCTTCATGAAGTATCCTAGTGAGCTCCAGGACCTTCTTCTCGCTAGCATAGAACTGAGCTTGAAACGTGTCCCGCCCCTCTTTAAGTTGAACCCAGGACTTATGTAACTCATCATGATCGGTTGGCATGTCAGGATGCTGACCAAAGGAAGTAGTATCTCCTTCAATAGCTGGCTCCATAGCTACTGGTAGGACAACAAGGTAAGGCATCATAAGGCTTTGGGCGCGAGCTCGTACTCACCGGAGATAAGGCTCAAGAGGAATGGAATTCTTGTGCCCTAGCGTCTTGCTATCAATTTTATGCACCATGCCCCAAGCTTTTATGAACCTTTTACGGTATCCCTAATCATCATTCTAATAGTTGAAGGTGATTCCTTAGATAAGCGTGTCGTGAGGAAATTCTCTTCTCGCATAACTAAACTGAAGCAGTGCCAAACAAGGGTTATAAGTGATTCCTCCCCTAATGCCTAAGAGAGGTACATTAGGGAATTCACTACAGCGATCGATGATGGTAATATCTTCCGATAACCGTGAACACCAATGAATGTCTGAATGCTTAAGGGACATCAGCCTACGAGACCATTTCAAACCCTGCTCGTTCTTCAAAACAGACCTGGGTAGGTGCGAAATAAACCACCTAGCCAATAGAGGAGTGTAACACAGGAGGGCCCCCTTCTATTTAGAGTGAGAGCATGCAGAGAGTGAAGAATATCCCCGAGTTATGTAGCCACTGGATTATGAGACAGAAAAACCTTAATAGTGCTCACATATACGAGTTGATCCGCATTAGGGAAAAGTACCATCCCGTAAACGAGAAGTGCCAACACCTCTTTGAAAACTTGTAAATCTAAGGTATCCCAAAAATGGTAAGCCTTCTCGAACAAAAACTTAACCGGAATTCCTTGGACACTCCCTCTAGTATCCCAATTTGTCACTATGTCAGACCGTTGTAAGGACAGAGCTCTAGCAATCTCTTCAGGCTTTGGATGTTCTTTTGTGTCGTTGAAAGGTAACTGATCAAGAATAGGTACCCGTAACAACTGAGAAAATTCCTCCATGGTAGGTACTAGCTGATAATCCAGGAAGGTGAAACAATGGTGCATAGGATCGAAGAACTGAAACAACACTTTTAATAGTTCTTCATCAGGTTTCGTAGTGACCAAATTGAGCAACTGACCATACTTTTTAGTGAAATGAGAACTTTCAAGAACCCTTAATTCCAGGTCCTTTAGTTGTAGATACACTTTCACCAGGTTAATCTATATAGTGTTCCTATGGGCGGATGCCATGTCCTACAAAACAAAGAAAAAATGAGCCCTAGGAAATCCTTGAAATGGTTAGCCATGATATGTCATGTTTATGATGTCATGATTATGTTAGAAAATCACAGGTATAGCAAACAACAAACAAGTCACACCAAGTCCTTAGTTTTAAGGCCTGCATGAGTTTTAAGTTCATACCCTCTTAAAGTTGGATTGGTTCAACCTGTCCTATAAATAATAATCGGGTTCTAAGGGATCTCAATATCACCGATCTTTCCCCCAACTTTGTTCAATAAGTGATTGACTCGCAACCAAACAAAGCTCAAGAGTCAAACCTCAATGAGTGTAGCATCGAGTATCTGTCGACCTTGGAAATACACCAAGGTCGGCCACCTTGCTATGTCCTACTGGCCAAGTTGTGCAATTAAAGGTTCTAAGGTCAGTTGATGCTTCACGACACCACGCGGCGGCCCCGTACTCTCCCTGATTAACTCAAGGGTTACTGGTACCAACCAAAGTGCCACATCAACGTAGCTACTGCTTCAACCGTGTCGGTATACCCCGCACAATTTATTACTACTTACCTAAAAGGTGTTCCACATATCCGGGTATAGGATCTATAGTAACCCAAACAATCCCTTAAAAGTAAAGCAATCAAGACAAGCAAGAGAAGCAATTAAATGACCTAGATCCTAAGGTATACCCCACATATTAATTCCCCAGCAGAGTCTCCAGTTCTGTGATATGGTGGCAGAACCGACTGTTAATACTGGTTTGCATTTGTATTCGCAAATGTAGCGGTAAGCAAGAGTCGCCACCGACTTTTATTTCATCCAACTAAGGAAAAGGAAAAAAGAACAGAAAAAACCTTTTTTCGAGATGTTTCTGAGTACGGGGGGGGGGGGGGGGGGGGGGGTAGATTATAGAAAGGGAAGGTGTTAGAACCCTTTCTATCCGTGGTTTTCCAAGGGCACTTAGGTACTTTGCTCATTTTTAAAAATTGCTTGTGCGTGCTTGTTTTGAAAATGTTTTACTTCGAGATAACCCTTGTATCAGTCCTCAAGAGTGTGACGAAGTTGCTTTGAAAATTGTTTTTGAAAAGTGTTTGTGTGAAAAAGTTTTGTTTGAGCAAGTATCTAGGAACTAATCTACCTACTTGAAAAAAGTCTGTTCGTTTTCCTTTAGGCAGCACTATCCTATTATTAAGGAATAGGTAGCGCCATCGTTGGAGTTTTAAGGGACGGTTGAAGGGACAGATTCGATCACAAAAGCAATGTTAGGAAACTTTAGTAATCGTCCTAAAGCCTTAAAGATCTTTTCCCGAGGAAACATCCGATTGGGTCATTTTAGATCTTTTGAGGCTAGAGGACGACCACTAACATTCCCTATACTTTACGACCGTTTACCGAAGATAACCGGAGTGGAGTAGACCTTAGGAGTGAGCATGTGCAAGTGTATTTTTTTAGTTAACTATCTTTGCACAATTAGGGTTTTCTACTGTTTTAATTTCAGTTCGTCTTTCCATACAATCCTATATATACATCTAAGTAGTTTGTAGTTTGCGGAAATTAAAAGGCGAGAAATTAGAGTCCTAGCTATTACATGGCTTTGGGCAGATACATAATTATTTTGACTGAAAATAAAATGCGAAATTAAAATCCTATTTAAATCTATTACAAACTCGGAGCAGTTACAAATAATAAAAAAGAAAACTAAAAGTGCGCGGTAAATTAAATGCGAGAAATAATCAGACGACCTAAAAATCTAATTTGAGAAAATATTTATGTTGTTTTTGAGGAAAAATTAGGTTAAGTACAAAGTTAACCCTAATTCTAATTATTTTGAATTATAATAAAAGACATTAAATTACCCTAATTAATCTAATTAATTATAAAATATTTTTTACAAAAAAAAAGATTTTTGATGTTTTTTATGATTTTTGATTAAATAAAAAATATGACTTTTTTTGGTGTTTTTAAAAAGATATAATTAATAAATAAAAAGAATTAAAGAATGAAAAATAAAAAAGGACTTGGGCCTGCATAAGCACCCAGGGGGGTGTGTTTTGGAATTTTCAAGGCCCATTATGGTTGAGCCCAGTTTGCGCTTGATTCTATGTTGGCATGCTTTGATGGTGCACCATGGTCTCTCCTTGGATTGAACATTGGATCTGCGTTGGAAACGATCCAGTGGCTGGATCAATGGGGCGCATGATGAACATCTAGCTTTGGAACGTATGAGATCTGCAATTACACATTAAGAAAATAAAGAAAATGTTGGGACCTAGGATCAAACCTAGGTCCTCCCACTCATTCACGCTTGCCCTGGTTGTCTGCGCTACATTATTTAGTTGTTGGAATAATAAAATTAAATTATAATATGTGAAACAAAATGGATAGGCTGAACCAAAACAAAACGCGTGCGGTTATTCAAATGGGCCAGTGGGGTGGTGACAAGTCACCGTCTTCTTCCATGTCCTTCGTTTTAGATCTCATATCTATACCTACAGACAAAACTCCATAGCTATACACCTGCAAGCTTAAAAAATTCATATGATGCACAATAAATCAATTCTAAATATACCAACCAATTCGTCTTGGTCTCACGAATATCATGGCATTAGTTTCTTGGCATAATTTCACCTATACAGAAAAGTCCCAAAACAACTTCTTAAACCCTAGCCATGACAACCGTTAGTATATTCATCAAAACGTCAATTAAATCATCCCAACATGTTGCAAACATGTTAACAATCACAAATATATCATTCAAACATGCTTAAGATGCAAGAATTATCATAATCGATTTTGAGAAAAGATGCAAACTGTATGAAGCCTAGGGGATGATTTTGGGCCTTGGAATGCTTGCAATGAATTGTGTTATCTCCAAGAGATGTCCAGGAAGCGATTGGAAGCTTTGGAATGGCCTGAATCACCCTCTATATGAGAAAGCGAATCACCACTTTTTGCCAAAAAATTCAAGTTTCTTTCTCTGTTTTCACGACTGAAAACCCCGTCCTCTTGCCTTGATTTTGTTCATATATGTAGTATGAAGAATTTGGGTAACAATTTTGGATCCAATCTTGAGAATTGATGGATAAAATCTTTGATCTTTAAGCCATATTCTTTCATTCAAAACTTAACCAAATCATGTCTTTTTTGCCTTGATTCGATTTGGCTTGATTAGGCCATCATATTTAGATTTGATTTCCATCAAAATCAGATCATCAAAACAATCTTTGACATTTTTTTTGTTATTTATTTGATTTAATGTGATTTTTAATAAATAAAAATGAAAATAAAATAAATAAATAGAGCAAATAAGATATGTCTGCTTATTTGGGTCGTGGACCATGTCCTTAACAAGATACAAACCTAAAATGCTAGGCCCTTTTGGCAAAAAATACATTTTTGAACACAATTGACTTTTGGCAATTTTCCAATTATGGTAAACTTTGACAATGCATAAATCTTCCAATTTTAACCCTAGAGAGGTGTTCTTGGATTTTTTAGAAAGCCTAGGATATCCCCTAAACAACCCTTTTGGTCTCATTTCAATTGAGTCTTCCATGTTCATGTAAGAAGCTTTGACCCAAAAGGTGTTTTTATTGACTTTTCAAAAGGACGTATAATGTAGAAATTCATATCTTTTTATGAGTGCATTTTTTGAAATTGAGGGATGAAGATTAGTTGTAGGGGATTGAATTCCCTTAAAAATGAGCATTGGATGAGAAATTGCTGATAAAGTATGAGAAAGTTATGCTTGGTCAAAGTTTGGTTGACTTTTCCTAAAAACCCTAATTTAGCAACTTTTGAGTTTTGATGAATTAAGAGCATTCCTTGGGGAATCATGGTCAACCCTTGATCAAATGATGGATATCACTTCAAAATGTTTATGTTGACCAAAAATCTTGAAGTTTGACTGAATGTGGGCCACAATTGACTTTTGACCTAATATAGTCGATTCTTAAGCATCTGAGCAGTTAATTGAGCAAACTTCTTGTGCAAAGCTTGAAATTTTACATGGAGGGTATTAAGGACATATTAGGACTATGGAGAGCATATGAGGCCTTTGGAGCTCACCCTTCTTGATGAAAATGGAAACCCTAGTTGGAGGTTCACTACTTTAGGAAAGAGTTTGTCTGGTCAACTCTTGAGCATCCTTGAGCAAGTTGAGGATCTCCATGAACATATGTTGAGTAAAATGGGAGGGAAAATTTTGGGGTACAACAAGGCTCAACTAGGGGAAGATAGACAATAGCTGGGGAAGTCAGCCTATGCCGGGGAAATTTGAACTCGGCTGGGGAGTTATGCTACTCGTTATTTATTGGGGAAATAAACCCTGTTAATGAATACTTGGTGAACTGCTGATGAGGTGAGTTCTTTGAGGAAGAGGTCCACAAGGCTTCTACTTGTATGATCAACTTATCTGGGGGAGAGCTGCCAAGAGATTGAGACTCTGGTTGGAGATTGGTCTATTATAGTCGATCTGCGTGGGATAATGTCAATGAAATAACTGTGTGGGGATATTCGAATATACATTAAAGAGATGTTTGTTGCTGCTTAGGTCATACGTGCCAAACAGTTTTAATTATGTTCATATTCATATGTTCATTCAATTTTAGTCATTGGACAATTTTTCATTCAAAACAAAGATAGGAAGTTTTCACTTTAAAGTATATTTGTATTGATATTTTACTCATGAATAGGCGTTTTTGTACAAAGAGACGGAGATCCTAGTAAGAGGAAATTGTCGAAAGGAAAACAAAAACAAATAGCCATGTGAAATGATCTCATTGCCTTCCAACTCTACCATTTCCCCAATGTCTTCGAATGCCCCTTGCCGTTGACAGAAATTGGTTGGATTGATCTTGGACCGTTTGAACTCGGCCCTTGGTGATAAAGTTGACTGTGGTGAATCCACGGGACATAGTCATATGCTTTTAATCCTTAATCTTTTTCCTGGATTGCCCTTTCGGGTTTTCAATCCACCAGGATACCCATTTTTGCCCAAGCCGCCCTTCGGGTTTTCAACTTGCCGGGTGTACAATCTTTTGCATATATCCCTAATTTTTTCCCAAACCTTTTGGTTTGCCGGGATGCCCTTATTTTTCCTAGGTGTGTCAACCTAACAGGTCTCTTATGCGTAGTATTTTTTAACTATGTTCGCGTTAATAGGATGTGGGAAGTCTTCACCATCCATGGTAGTCAGCATCATGGTACCACTAGGGAAAACTCTCTTGACAACAAATGGCCCTTCATAGGTGGGAGTCCATTTTCCTCTGGGGTCTCCTTGTGGTAGGATGATGCGTTTTATCACCAAGTCACCATCTGTTTTTGGTACGTATGACCATGACAAACAGCAGCGAATCATTTTTCGTCGATCAAGTTCAGCTGATCCAATCTCGTTTGAATCCACTCATCTTCACCTAAGCCTGCCTCATTCATAATCCTCAGCGAGGGGATCTGAACCTCTATTGGAAAAATAGCTTCCAAGCCATAGACTAGAGAAAAGGGAGTTACCCTAGTTGATGTTCTATCTGAAGTGCGGTATCCATGTAGAGCAAATGGCAACATCTCATGCCAATCCTTATAGGTTACTACCATTTTCTGCACAATCTTCTTCATATTTTTGTTGGCTGCTTCAACTGCGCCATTCATTTTCGGTCTATATGGAGAAGAATTGTGATGCTTGATCTTAAACTGAGTGCAAATCTCAGTAATCATAGCATTTTTGAGGTTAGTCTAATTGTCGGTGATGATCCTTTCAGGGATACCATAGCGGCAGATGAGGTTGTGTTTGATGAATTTGGCTACCACATTCTTGATGACAAGGGTAAAAGAAGCGGCTTCGACCCACTTGGTGAAATAATCAATAGCGACCAAAATGAAGCGATGTCCATTGGAAGCGGTTGGATTGATTTCTCCAATCATATAAATGCCCTACATTACAAATGTCCATGGAGCGGTCATAACATTCAAAGGGATAGGAGGCACATGGACCTTGTCAGCATAGATTTGGCATTTGTGACAAGTCCTAGAGTGTTTATGGCAATCAGCCTCCATCGTTGACCAATAGTAGCCAACTCTTAAGATTTTCTTAGCGATTTTATGTCCACTTGAGTGAAAAGCAAAGAGTCCATCGTGCATGTCTTCCATGATTTCATCTTCCTCCTTCTTGTCCACACAACAGAGTAGAGTGGAGTCATGGTTGCGATTGTACAATATTATGTTGCTTAGGAAGAATTTGGCCACGAATCTTCGTAAGAATTTTCTGTCATTGATGGATGCTCCCTCTGGATACTCTTGTGCTTCAAGGTATCTCATCACCTCGTGATACCATGGCTTTTCTGCGTCAGTGTCACGCTCACAACAATGTGCAGGTTCGCCGAATCTTTCAATTGTAATCATAGGGGCTTCATTATCCCATCTGACCTTGAACATTGAAGACATGGTTTCTAAAGCGTCAGCCAACTGATTTCATTCCCTAGGGAAGTGCTCAAAGGTGATCTCTTTGAAGTAGGGAATTAGGGATAGCATAATTTCCTTGTGAGGGATGAGATTAGGGTGCTTAGTGTCCCAATATCCTTTTACTTGGCTGATCACTAGAGCGGAATCCTCAAACACACTAAAATGCTTGATCCTCGAGTCAATGGCAGCTTTCAGACCCAAAATGCATGCTTCGTATTCGGCCATATTATTTGTGCAATCGAAGCATAGTATGCCAGTGAGTGGAGTATGGCAACCTTCAGGAGATATGATCACAACACCAATTCTGTTACCTTGGGCGTTGGAAGCCCCATCGAAAACCATAGTCCATCGGGATCCTTGTTCAGGTCCATCATACGGTCCAGGTTTTGCACAATCGGTTACCAGCATGATGTTCTCATCAGGGAAGTCGAAGTTCATTGACTAATAATCATCCACTGCTTGATGGGCCAAATGATCTGCTAGTAGACTTTCTTTGATGGCTTTTTGTGTTGTGTACTGAATGTCGTACTCAGTCAAGATCATTTTCCATCTGGCTATCCGTCCGGAAAGGTAAAGTTTCTCAAAGATGTACTTTATTGGGTCCATTTTAGAAATCAACAGAGTGGTATGAGTCAACATATACTGTCTTAGCCGGCGAGCAGCCCATGCCAGAGCACAACAAGTTTTCTCGAGCAGTGAATATCTGGTTTCACAGTTGGTAAACTTTTTGTTCAGGTAATAAATAACATGCTCTTTTCGGCCAGACACGTCATGTTGGCCCAGAAACACCCCATAGAGTTCTCTAGTACTGTCAAGTACATGATCAAGGGTCTTCCTTCAACTGGAGGCATGAGAATAGGAGGTTCTTATAAGTATTCTTTGATTTTGTCGAAAGCATCTTGGAATTCATCATTCAATTTGACTACCTGGTCTTTCGTCAAGAGTTTGAGGATTGGCTCACAAGTAGAGGTTAAGTGTGATATGAAGCGGGCAATGTAATTGAGACGGCCCAAGAAACCTCTAACTCCCTTTTCAAAATGAGGGACTTGAATTTCTTGGATGGCCTTTACCTTGGCAGGATCAACTTCAATGCCTTTTGTGATACGGTGGCCAGAACCGGGACTGTTTTTTTAAGGAATTGCTGGTTTGCGTTTTGCGTTTGTGTTTGCAAAATGTCGCGGTAAGCAAGAGTCGCCACCGACTTTTATTTTATCCAACAAGGGAAGGAAAAAAGCACAGAAAAATTCCTTTTTTCACGATTTTTTGAGTACGGGGGGTAGATTATAGAAAGGGAAGGTATTAGCACCCTTTCTATCCGTAGTTATCTACGGGCTCTTAGGTACTTGCTCATCATTTTCAAAATTGTTTCTTTGTGTGTTTGTGTGATTTGAAAAGTTTTTGACTTCGATTTAACTCTTGCTTCTGTCTTCAAGAGTGTTACGAAGTGTTTTTTGAAAGCTTTGTTTGAAAGAGGAGTGTAAGTGTGAAAAAGTTTGTTTGAGTTTGAGCAAGTACTTAAGAACTAATCTACCTACTCGAAAAAGAAAATTGTTCTATGTTCGTTTCCTTTAGACTGTGCTATCCCACTATTAGTGAGTAGGTAGCATTGTCGGTTGAGTTTTGAGGGCCAATTCGAAAGGGACGTACGGTCACTAAAGCAATGTTAGGACGTCTTAGTAGTAACCCTAATGTCTTAGATCAATCATTCGAGGCAACAATTCTGAGGCAACCATTCCGAGGCAACTTTTCCGAATCGGGACTTTGATCTTTGTTTAGACAAGAGAGCGACCACTAAAATATCCTATACTTAATGACCGTTTACAGAAGGCAACCAAGTGCGAGTGATTCAATTTCAGATTATTTATCTTTGCACATTTAGGGTTTGCTAACTGTTTTAAAATTTACATACATTCTTGTCATGCAACCCTAATTATTCATACATCTAACAGTTTAATATTTTGCAGAAATTAAAGTGTGGAAGGTAAACTATGCTATTACAAGGCTTCGGGTATTTACATAGCCAAAAACAAACCCTTAAAAATAAAGCGATAAATGAAAAGCAAAAGTCCTAATTAAGTTATTACAACTTGTGAGCAATTACATCAATATGGTAAAAATAATAATAAAGCGCGCGATGAAATTAAGATCGGGAAGAAATTAGGGTTTTGACCCTTTTTAACCTAATTAAAAGAAAAAATGTTTTTTTGTTGATTTTTGATTATTTTTAAGAAAAGAATAGGGTTTTAAAATTAAAATACAAAATTAATTAGATAATTAAATTAATTAATGAAAATAAATTACATGGCCTATTTTTTGTATTTTGGTTATTTTAAGAAAACGAAAATATAATTAAGTTAGAAACAAAACCCTAATTATTCTAATTGATTTTAAATTTATTTAAAAATAAATAAAGTTATCTAATTAACAACCTAATTAAATTAATTTAATTTTTGATAAAAAAAAACTTAAACCTAATTGGATGAAAAATATTATTTTTGTGATTTTTTTGATAAAAGAAATAATTAATTTGTTAGTAAAACAAATAAATAAATTAAATAGAAAAAGATAAAAAGAAAAAGAAAATAAACTTGGGCCTGAGAAGAGCAGTTTGGGGGGGGGGGTGCATATAGCATTTTTCTGGGCCCAAAATCAAAGGTCCACGTTGACCTTTTGAGATCCCATGCATTTGCTTTGACCATGCCTTTGGTGTTCCTTCATTGGTGGCCTTTGGATCTGGCCATCTGGCCACTTGGCAGGCTGGATGATGATGTCACATGGTGAACCTTGCCCTTGTGTGTGCGCTGGATCCTGAAAAGGAAAATAATATGCAAGAATGGGGGGACTTGGGATTTGAACCTAGGTCCTGAAGCACTTTCCCACCACCTGGCTACCAACTGAGCTACACGCGTTTCTTGTATATAAAACAAATAACAATTATTATATTATAAACAAGCATAATATAGAAAAACTCGCGCGGAAATTCAAATGGACGAGTGGTTGTTTGCCACAACATCTTCTTTCTCCTGGCTCTGTTGGTAAAAGTCCCAGACTTTTACCTACGGACGTTCGTCCATAGCTACAGGTCCTGTAAATCTCAAAATTCAATACAAGCGTGATAAATAAAAACGAAGGCCATGCATAGCTTCGTCTGGACCTGCTGAACACAATGGTGCCCCTTTCATGGCCCAATTTTGCCTAGATTCAGAAACCCCAAAGCGAGCTTATAAACCCTAATAATGGCAAACTCCAATACAGTTCATGAAAACAAAATTAAATGTTACAGAAAGCTTGCAAATGTGATGGTGAACAAGAATATATAATTATATCATGTTATATGTGCCAGAATCATGCAAACCGATTTCAAAAATAACTCAATATCGTGGATGACTTACAGTGGTATTCAGGGCCTGGAAATGCTTGCTCTTGATTGGTCTTGCTTGCTGGGGATCCCAAGAAGCGATTGGGATGGTTAGGAGGCTTTGAAATTTCCTGGAACAATGAAATCGTGTTTGCACTTTTTTGGTGTTTTTTCAAGTTTGGTTCTGGTTCACACGCCTATCTCTAGCCTTGCTTTAGGTCTGCAAATGATCCTTATGTACTAAGGAATGAATTAGGCTTGCCAATGTGATCACAATCTTCCTCCATCAATGCTTTTGATTTTGATTTGATACACTTGAAAATCTTGCTAAAAATAGAGAAAACTCAATCTTTTTGTGCACACCAAGCCTTTACACGAATTCAATCTCATGCTATCTGGAATTTAAGACCTGAAACATGTATCAAATCTTGAGATTTCAATATTTTGAATTTTCTATGATTTCTTTTGATTTAAATTGATTTAATTCAAATAAAAATCAAAATAAATAATAAAAACAAGATAATAACAAGTGGAAAAGGCTAGGGTTCATGGACCATGTTTCCAACTCAAAACAAGTGTAAAAGATTGGGCCCATTTAGCAAAATTTGAAATTTTAGGCATAGTTGACTTTTGGCAATTTTGCAAAAAAGGTTAACTTCACCAATGCATAACATCCTCAATTTTGACTCTTTGAAGGTGTTCTTTGACTTTTTAGAAAGCTTGATATTTCCTATAAGCAACCCTTTTGGTCTCATATCAATTTTATATTCCATTCTCATGTATGAAGCTTTGACAAAAAAGATGTTTTTGTTGACTTTTCAAAATGACCTATAATGTCCAAATTCATAACTTCTTCTGAGTGCATATTTTGAACTTGGGAGCTGAAGATGGACTGTAGAGCATGCAATCAGCTTCAAAATGAGCTTTGGATGGGTCATTTCTCATAAAGTATGAGAAAGTTATGCTTGGTCAAAGTTGAGTTGACTTTTCCTACAAAACCCTAATTTAGCAACTTTTGGTTCTTGATGAATTATGAGCAATCCTTGATGAATCATGATCAACCCTTGATCAAATGATGAAATATACTTCAAAATGAGGATGTTGACCAAAAATATTGAAGTTTGACTGTATGTAGGCCACAGTTGACTTTTGCCCTAGCATTGTCGATTTTCAGGCCTTTGAGCAATTGACTGAGCAAACTTCCTCTGTAAGGCTTGAAACTTGACATGGATGATCTTGAGAACATATTAGGACATTGGTGAGTATTTGGGATCCCTTGGACTCAAATATCTTGATGCAACATGAAACCCTAATTTGAGGTAGACTGCCTTAGGAGAGAGCTTGTCTGGTCAATCCTTGGGCTTCCTTGAGCAACTTAAGGATCTTTCTTGAAATGTTTTGAGAAATATGGGAGGGCAAATTTTGGGGTACAACAGCTGCCCCTGTTCAATCTTCTTAAACCCGAGGATGTAGATTGGCTTGCTGGCCTTTCGTGATCCGAAGGTGGAAGAGGATTGAACACTAGAGTGCCCAGAAATTTGCACTCACATGAAGTGGTATCCGTCTTGCGATGTCGGGAATAGGCTTACAGATGCCATTTGGAAATTGCCGACGGGGAATGGGCTTAAAGTTGCCATTCGAAGGAGTGTCGATCGCCCAAGAGATTCCTTAGCGAGAGCTTGTATACCTGTTGTTGAGGAAGATTCTGTTAGGGAATGTTGATCTATGTCTTGAGAGAAGTAGAATTTTAGGAGCTTCAGTCGTCCGTTATTCTTGTTGAGGAATCGTCTCTTCGTCGAAGAGGTGAAAATGAACTACTATTTGGTCGTGACCCAGGCTTCATAATAATAAGACCGACTGCTATCTAGTCGTAATACAGGCTTTACAGTGACTTACTCGGGAGATGAGATTAAACTGGCTATCCGGTCGTAATCCGGGCTTCGCAATTTCTCGATTCTTATCTGGTCATAATCCAGGCTTCAGAAGGAAATGAGTTGTTATCCGGTCGCATCCGGGCTTCAACTTGAACTTAGGGCACACTAATATCCGGTCGACTCCGGGCTTCTTAGTAACCGTCCAGGTAAACTGCTATTTTGTCGAAATCCAAGCTTCACAGTGTCTTGTAATGTTATCTGGTCGTAATCCAGGCTTCAGTCCTTTTATCGTTATCTGGTCGTAATCCAGGCTTCACGATGCTTTATACCATTATCTGGTCGAATCCAGGCTTCATGGTGTTCTATACTGCTATCTGGTCGTAATCCAGGCTTCACAATACCTTACTTCTTATCTGGTTATAATCCAGGCTTTAGAAGAGATCAAATGGTTATCCGGTCGTAATTCGGGCTTCCCTTTGGCTTTGGGCCTACTAATATCCGTTCGTAATCTGGGCTTCATAGTATCTGGCCGAGTGAACTGCTATTTGGTCGTAATCTAAGCTTCACAATGTCTCTCACTGTTATCTGGTCATAATCTAGGCTTCACAGTGTCTCTTACCGCTATCTGGTCGTAACCCAGGCTTCGCGATGTCTCATACCACTATCTGGTTGAAATCCAGGCTTCATGGTGTTCGGAGGAAATCAAGATACTATCTGGTCGTAATCCGGGCTTCATAACTTGTGTTTAAAGATATACCACTATTTGGTCGTAATCCAGGCTTCGCGGTACTTGCTGAGCTGCTATCCGGTCGTAATCCGGGCTTCACGGCTTGTGTTTATGATATACCACTATCTGGTCGAATCCAGGCTTCATGGTACTTGCTGAGCTGCTATCCGGTTGTAATCTGGGCTTCACGGCTTGCTGGGGATTAAACTATTATCTGGCCGTTCTCCGGGCTTTATAGCTTAAAGATAAACCACTATCTGGTCGAATCCAGGCTTCGCGGTGTTTGATACTGTTATCCGGTCGAATCCGGGATTCACAATATGCTGTAGAAATCAAGATACTATCCGGTCGTACCCGGGCTTCATAGCTTGAACTTTGGTGGAAACTTGATTGTATCTTTCCTGAAAGGTAAAGGGTTAATCGTATGTAACGCATGACATGTATCAAGCAATGATGTTCTCAAAATAAATGAGATTGTGTTGTATGATGTTTATGTGTATGTCATGATGTATGGATATGTAATGTTTTCTAGCTGGGGGAAAATAAATCCCAGATTGCTGTTGGAGAAAATAGTTGAATTCTTTGTTTCTGCTGGGGATAGTGAATGAAGATGTTTGTGAGCATAATCCTGATGGAGAATAAACCCTCGAGAAAATAATTATGTGGGAAAGAGATGCTCTGTTAGAGGACCTGTTGATTTGGAGGAATAACCTCGGCTGGGGATGAATTACCGTTGCTGGCGATGATAAAATCTGTTGGGGATTGAGTTTCTGTTTGTGAAAGGAATGAACTCCGCTGGGGATGATTTTCCAGTGGCGACTTCACTGGGGATAATCTTTCAGAGTCTACTGGGAACAATCCTTTAGACTCTATTGTGGATAATTCTCCAAACTCCAATGGGGATAATCTTCCAGTGCTGGTGATAGATAAACTCTTCTTGGGGAGAATCTTGCCAACTCATTTGCGGTTGCGAGCCTCAGCTGGGGAGAGTGGTGTCATGTTCGGGACTACTAATATCACTGTCTTTTTCTTACTCCGCGGGGAGTGAATGTACCTTCAATCGTTTTCTCCAACTAGGTCTATCCCTATACCTGGTGGACAGAGCAACTGTACGGTTTGGACATTTCTTGTTTGCCCCTGTTCCTGATATTACGAATAATCGTCTTTTTGCTTCGCATGTAAATATTTATGAGCAGCAATTATTGTCAAACGCATATATCAAAAATGAAACATTGGACGTTCTTGCAAAATAAAACAGAAAAAGAAAACAATTTGAAATTTCTTTGTGAAAATGAATTGTATTGATTTTGAAGTTGGCCTGTAAATAGGCGTTTTTTGTACAAGAGGTTGACGTCCTAGTAAGAGAACGCCGTCGGACAATAGATTTTATACAATTTATGTAAAATAAAGAAAAAACAGCTCTGTGAACAATCCCACTAGGTTCCAACTCTGCTATTGCCTTTATATCCTAGAGCATCTCATCACTTTGCTACTTGGTTGAAGGTAGATCAGATTGATTAGCGCCGTCTGAGCTTGATAGTTGATACTGAAGTCTGGTTGCAAGGTGATCCAATGACACATAATGTTACGCTTTAATCCCTAATTTTTGCCTGGACCTCCCTTTCGGGTTTTCAGTCCATCGGGATACCCTTTTTTGCCCAAGCCGCCTTTTCAGGTTTTCGACTTGCCGGGTGTACATATTTTTTTCATTTTCATCCCTTACTTTTGCCCGAACCCTTTCGCTTCGCCGGGAAGCCCTTATTTTTGTCTAGGCCAGTCAACCTAGCGGGTCTTTGATTATGCATAGTATTTTTTCACTATGTCTGCATTGACGAGGTGAGGAAGGTCGTCACCATCCATGGTGATTAGAATCATGGCTCCTCCTGAGAAAATATTCTTAACCACAAATGGCCCTTCATATGTAGGGGTCTATTTGCCCCTGGGATCACCTTGTGGCAGTATGATGCGTTTGATCACCAGATCCCCAACTTCATACTCTTGTCGTCTGACTTTCTTGTTAACTGCCTTGATCATTCGCTTTTGATACGTCTGACCATGACAAATAGCAGTAAGTCTCTTCTCGTCAATTAAGTTCAGTTGATCAAGTCGGGTCTAGATCTAGTCTTCCTCGCTCAAACCTACATCCTTCATAATCTGAAGAGAGGGTATCTGAACTTCAATGGGTAAGACTGCTTCCATGCCATACACCAAAGAGTAGGGTGTTGCCCTTGTTGAAGTATGTGCTGAGGTTCGGTACCCATAAAGAGAAAATGGTAACATCTCGTGCCAGTCTTTGTATGTCACTGTTATCTTCTGGATGTTTTTATTAGCCGCTTCAATAGCCCCATTCATCTTCGGCCGGTAAGGAGAAGAGTTATGATTCTGTATCTTGAACTTCTTGCAGAGCTCGGTGATCATTGTATTGTTGAGATTTGTACCATTGTCTGTAATGATCCTCTCTGGTACACCATATCGATAGATCAGATTGTTCTGATTGAACCGGGCCACGACGTTCTTGGTCACTGTAGCAAAGGAAGCCGCTTCAACCCACTTTGTAAAGTAGTCAATTGCTACCAGTATGAAACGATTCCCGTTGGATGCAGTTGGTCTGATCTCGCAAATCATATCGATGCCCCATATTGCAAAGGGCCAAGGAGCTGTCAAGACATTCAGAGGAACTGGAGGTATGTGCACCTTATCAGCATAGACTTGGCACTTATGACATGTCCGAGAATGCTGATAACAGTCGGCTTCCATGGTAGACCAATAATATCCTGCCCGTAGGATCTTCTTTGCCATGGTGTGTCCACTGGAATGAGTTCCAAAAGTACCTTCATGTAACTCTGCCATAATTCTTTCTTCCTCGTTCTTATCCACACAATGCAGTAAGGTTGAGTCAAGGTTACGCTTGTAAAGGATACCATTGCTGATGAAGAAATTCACAGCGAACCTCCTCAGAAACTTCTTATCATTAACAGATGCACCCTCGGGGTACTCTTGAGCCTCAAGATACCTTTTTACCTCATGAAACTAGGGTTTATATGTTACCTCTTCAGTCTCAATATCACAGCAATGTGCAGGTTTTTCTAACCTCTCAATGGTAATCTGGGGAGCTTCATTGTCCCACCTGACCTTGAACATAGAAGACATAGTAGCTAGTGCATCCGCTAACTGATTTTCCTCCCTGGGGAAGTGTTCAAAGGTTATCTCCTCGAAATGTGGAAGCAACGTCAATACATACTATTTGTAAGGAATAAGATTTGGGTGCTTCGTATCCCACTCACCTTTGATCTGACTGATCACGAGAGCGAAATCTCCGAACACACTTAAGAACTTAATCCTTAGGTTAATTGCTGCTCGAAGGCCCATGATGCATGCTTCATACTCCGCCATGTTGTTGGTGCAGTTAAAACATAATCGGGCGGTGAATGGAGTATGACAGCCTTCAGGAGATATGATCATGGCGCCAATGCCATTACCCAAAGCGTTTGAAGCTCCATCAAAATACATAGACCATCAGGATCCTTCCTCAGGTCCTTCATCCAGTCCAGGTGTTTCACAGTCGGTCACCAACATGATGCTCTCATCCTGGAACTCGAAATTCATAGACTGGTAATCATCCACGGCCTGATGCGCCAAATGATCTGCCAACACACTTCCCTTGATTTCCTTTTGGGTTGTGTATTGGATGTCATACTCAGTCAAGATCATCTGCCATATTGCTATTTGTGATACGGTGGGAAAGAACTGACTGGTTTTTGGAATGCTGGTTTGCGTTTTGCGTTTGTTTTTGCAAAATGTCGTGGTAAGCAAGAGTCGCCACCGTCTTTTATTTTATCCAACAAGGAAAGGAAAAAAGCACAGAAAAATTCCTTTTTCGAGATGTTTCTCGGGTCCGGGGGGTAGATTATAGAAAGGGAAGGTGTTAGCACCCTTTCTATCCGTGGTTATCCACGGGCTCTTAGGTACTTGCTCATAGTGTTTTCAAAATTTGTTTTTCTTTGTGTTTGTAGGTTTAAAAGAAGTTTTTGTTTGAAAGGTGTAAGTGTGAAAAGTTTTGTTTTTTTTTGAGAGAGCAAGTACTTAAGAACCATCTACCTACTCGAAACAAGGAATCAATTTGTGCTAATGTCCTTTAGACAATGCTATCCCACTATTGATGAGTAGGTAGCATCGTCGTTGGAGTTTTAAGGGTCAATTCGATTAAGGGACGTGTGGTCACTAAAGTAATGTTAGGATGCCTTAGCGGTAACCCTAATGTCTTAGATCATTTTTCCGAGGCAACCGTTTCGAGGCAACTTATGATCTTTGGACAAGAGGACGACCTCTAAAACATCCTATACTCAATGACCACGTTCAAAGGCAACCAAGCGAGGTGTACCCTGAGAGTGCGCATGTGCGAGTGTGTTGTTTCAGTTAATTTTATCTTTGTACATGTCAATGGTTATCTATGTTGATTTTAGGTTCAAACATTTGATCTTATCATGCATTCCCTATTATCAAACATCTAAGAATTTATAAATTGCGGAAATTAAATTGCAGAAATTAAAACTAAGCTATTACAAGGCGTCGGGTATTTACATCGCCAAAAGCAACCCTTGAAATTAAAATGCAGAAAATAAATAAAGCGATAAAAAATAGTAAAGGTCTGTTGTACCCCAAAATTTGCCCTCCCATATTCTTCAAGAATTGCCAAGTCAAAGCTTCAAAATTTCCTCAAGGGTTGCACAGTTTAAGGGCCTCCTAAACAGTCAAAATTAGGGTTTTGGTTCTGACAAAGAAAATGAAGTTTCCAAGGGTCCAATCAAGTCCCACATGCCTATAAACATGGTCAAGCATCCTCATACCAAGTTTCAAGACTTACAGTACAAAATTGTACAGTCAAAAACCCTAATTACCCTACAGTCAACTATAGGGGCAAAATGGTCATTTGACAGTCAAAAGTCCAAATTTTTGGTCAACATCTCATTTTGAAGCCACAAACATCATTTGATCAATGCTTGATCATGATTCTCAAAGCTTGGCTCAAAAATCATCAAGATGCAAAAGTTTCCATATTTGGACAGTTGAAAAAGTCAACTGTAAATTGACCAGGGCATAACTTCCACATGGATTATCAGAAATATTCCATCCAAAGCTCATTTTGAAGAGAATGACATTTCTTACAACCCCTCTTCACACTTCAAGTCCAAGAAATGCTCTCACAAAAAGTTATCAATTTCAACATTATAGGTCATTTTCAAAAGTCAACAAAAAGGGACTTTAAGTCAAAGGCCATAACTTGAGATTGGTAAACCAAAATGACATGGGACCAAAGACATTGGTTAGAGGACTCAAAGACCTTTCCAAAATGTCCGAGAACATGAGCAAAGCTTAAAAATTGAGCAAGTTATGCCTTATGGAAGTTAGGCAATTTTGGATATTTTGAAAAGTCAACATTGCTCCAAATGTCCTAAAAATGCTAATGGGCCTCTTTTTCTTCCACAATTCATCATCCAAGGCATGTGCACGACCATTTGGCCCAAAGGGAAGTTTTTTATCATTTTTATTTATTTATTTGGATTTTTAATTATTAATAATTCATTTAATTAAAATAAATAGGTGAAAAATACTAAACCTAATGTTTTAAATCTTTTTGTGCAAGACAATCACTCATGATTCACTAAGGATTTCGTGCATACCAAAAAAGGAAAGAATTGGAGCAAATTGACATGATTCTTCATGAAGAAATATTGAAAAAAAGATCCTTAAGAATCAAATCTTGAAAATCATGAATGCAAAGGTTTTGATTTGTTTTCTTTGACCTAAATCATTCACACATAAGTACTGAGGCAAACCCTATTCAAAAGGACCTCCCAGCGGCGCCATAGACCAACAACAAAACTTGAATTTTTTTTCCAAAAAAGTAAAAACTGAAAACAATGTTTTAGCACGATTCAGAGCAAGAGACCAATTGCAAAAGCTTCCTCGTGTCTTACTGAAGCTAACTGGATAATTTTCCAACCCTTACACGCCCAGAATTGGTACAAGGGGTTCAAACTGTTTTAAATTATATGCATAATCGTGTTTTAATATTTAGGCATTTTCATTGCATTTCTTTGATGGATTCATACTAATTGATGTGTTCTGAAGCTAACCACATATTTCAATTGAGTTTTTATGCATTATTGGAGATTTCACCATTGAAATAGGTTAGGGTTGCAGAACTTTCAAATTGGGCGTTTGTGCATATGGAAAAATTGGAACGTGAAACCTAGGCCATTCAACTCAGCATGCTTGGACGATGCTAAATCCACCCTCGCGCCCAATTTATGAGCTACCACAAGCTAATCGCTATTTTCTGGAATGGCATATTTTGGAACGGTTCAAAAACCGTTGCTGATTCTTTTGTGTTTCAGGAAAAAACAAAAGCGAGGAAGACGAAGATTAGGTGTAAAGCTGTGGTTGGCTTATTTGAAATTTCGCGCTAATTTGTCCATTAAATCTTGTTCTATTTTATATTATTTGTTTATTACTATATAATCAAAACGCGCTAGGTGGCTCAGTGGCAAGCAAGCATCTTGGTGACTTCCAGGACCTGGGTTCGATCCCAGGTCCCCCTTTCTATTCCATAATATTTTTCAATATATATTCCTATGCAGTTCAAGCCTTGAAGACCACCATGCATCTCTCAAATCTAGCTTGCCACTTGGCCAATGGAGACGATCTGAAGGCCATGATCTGAAGAACATGGTAAACCTGAGTCAATGCACCTATACGCGTCCTGAAAAGGTCAAAGAAGGCTTGATATAGATGGGCCAGAATTGCTACAATATACCTCTCAATTTGGGGGTAGACCCCCCTAGGTTTGCAATCTTTTGTATTTTTTCATTCTTTTATTTATTTCAATTATTATTTTTTTAATTAATTTCTTTAATTTAAATATTTTCGTAAAAAATATAAAAAACAATATAAAAATCAGAAAAAGACAAAAAATAAGTATTTTATTTAATTAATATATTTTTTGTAAATAAATATTATTCATTAATTTTAGCTATTAAATTAGGTTTAATTCAAGCATTTTCTTAATAAATTTAAAATTGGTAGAATTAGGGTTTGTATTAATTTTTTATCCCTTTTCTTTTCTCTAAATAATTAAATATTTCCTATTATTTTTATAAATTAAAATTGCATGTAAATAATTAGGTTAATTTAGGTTTAACTTTAATACTTTCTTAATAAACTAAAAAACAATTAGAATTAGGGTTAACATTTTAATTTCATTTAATTCTCATTCAGAAAATCATAAATACAAAAAATCTCAAAAAACAATTTCTTTTCATTTTAATTTTAATTTAATAATCATTTAATTTAATTTAATTAAAAAGGGTCCAACGCCCTCGTTTTCAACTTTAATTCAATTCGCGTATTTATCTCTTTTTCTTTTAATTATTTATGTACCTCTCCCAAAGCCTTGTAAACTCGGACATTTTAATTTCTCGCACTTTACCTTTATTTACTTTCTGTCAAATCGGGTCCTGGAAATTTTGGCGATGTGGACCCGCGCCTTTGTAATAGTTTAGAACTTTATCTTTCCGCAATTTTTAACTGTTAAATAATGGCATGCAAGAATGAATGATAAAATAAAAACAAACGCTTAGATCACCTTGACATGAATAAGACAAAATAACTGAACATGACACACAAATCACACACCACCCATAGGGTACGCCTCACTGTTGCCTTGCCTCGAAAGGTGATCGTCGAGTAGAGGATGTCTTAGTAAGTCCTCATGATCCGGGAACCTGGCATGAGGGTAGCTTCTAAGGTGTCTTCCCATTGCTCTGGTGATCACCATATCCCGAACCTCGAATTGACCCGAACACCTCCAACGGTGGTGCTACCTACCTCTCAATGGTGGGATGGCACTACTTTAAAGGACATTTACACAGACGAATTCCTTAGGGTAGGTAGACGACTCGTGGATACTTGCTCTAATTCAAAACAAAACAAATCAAAAATACTTTTCACACCAACACATTTTCAAAAAGCTTTTGAAAGCATTTTTCAAACACTCTTGAGGACCGATACAAGAGTCGAACTGAAATTTTCAAAGAAACTTTTTAAAACCCACAGTTGAAAAGCAAACAAACCATTTTTGAAAACACAAGTGAGCAAGTATCTAAGAGCCCATGGATAACCATGGATAGAAAGGGTGCTAACACCTTCCCTTTCTATAATCTACCTCCCGAACCGAGAGCAATCTCTATAAGGAATTTTTCTGTGCTTTTGTCCTTTCCATTTGGAGAAAATAAAAGACGGTGGCGACTCTTACTTCCGCGACATTTCGCGAACTAGCGTTAAACCGTCAGTTCTAAATCCACCGATCGCAGAACTGGCGACTCTGCTGGGGACAAACTTAAAGTGAGGTATACCTTAGGGTTAGTTCATAACTGTGTTTTCAATTGTATTTACTTGTCTGCTTTAAATTTGTGGGTTGCATGGGAGTTACATAGATCCTATCCCGGATCTGGGGATACCCTGTTTAGGTAGCATAAGTTGTGAGGGACCTGTCCGACGTATACCGACATGGGTGAAGCAGTGGCTACGTTGGTGTGGCGCCTTGGTCTGTACCGATATCCCTCGTGTCGAAACGGGGAGAATATGGGTCTTCCAAGGAGTCATTAAGCACCAACAGACCTTAGAACCTTAAATGACCCAACTTGGCCATTAGAACAGTAGAAGTATGCTACGCCCATTGAGGATAAACTCTCGTGATGGTTCTGGCCGCAAGAAAAGATTGCGATGCTGGAGTTATGACCGATTGAGGGTAGTCAATGATATTGGGATCCTCTAAGAACCCGGTTACTTTGATAGGACAGGTATGAACCAACCAACTGAAAGAGGGTAATACCTAGACCTCATGCTGGCCTAAACTCTAAGGGCTTCTCTTGTGTGACTTGTGTGCCTTCGTATTTGACTAATTGCATGCTTGTTATCTGACACATGAACTACTTGCAGGTTTCGTTTATAGTCCTTAAGTGGGACTCATAACAGGGTTTACTAAGTTTCTTGCAGGTTTTGTTTATAGTCCTTAATTGGGACTCATAACAGAGTGTACTGAGTTTCTTGCAGGTTTTGTTTATAGTCCTTAATCAGGACTCATAACAGGGTTTACCTACATCACCCCATGCATAGCATGACATCATACCATTGCATACATCCTAACCCATTTCAAGGATCTCAAGGGATTGTGATGCAGGTCATGATGAATCAACTATCCAGCAAGGGGCAAAGAGGATTTATTTTCCTCTAGCCAAGGTTGTCAGGGGCTATGACCCACTGGATATGGTGAGCCTTTGACCCTTGACAAAGGACTCCCAACAATATGCAGTTTCTTCAATCAAGCCATCAGATCCCAATTCTAACAATTTTCTTGTTTACCCTGCGAGATCCTTGAAAACATTGCATGCATACATCCATATCATTGCATTGCAGGTACCCTTTGACAGGTTGCTTACCTTCTTCGCTGTTTATTTCAGACGATCGTCATGAATCCTGAATCGTCTACTGAGCAAACTATCAAGGCCCTCCAGGCCCAGAATGCCCATTTCCAGGAGTTGATTATGAGCCTAGCCCAGGGTCAAAAAGAATTAAAGACTCTGATTCAGAAGAAGAAGAGGAGGACTGTTTTGTTCAGCCCTAGACGCAGATCTGGGAACACAATGCGGGATGAGGCTGAGAGGACAACTCCATCTGTGGGGAAAGGCAGTCATCAGGAGGAAAGGGTTCCCAGTCCAGTGGTCTCCGACAACGAGAAAGATTTCAACGACGAACAATACCCTCCTGCTGAAGACAAGTACAAGCAGTTGGAAGACCGTCTGAATGCAATGGAAATTCAACAAGTACCTGGTTTGGATTTCGGAGATTTGGGTCTAACTTCTGGTGTGGTGATCCCACACAAATTCAAAGCACCCTCTTTTGCTAAGTACGATGGGGCATCCTGTCCCAGGCTGCATCTCAGGTCTTATGTGCGGAAGATTCAACCGTATACTATGGACAAGAACTTGTGGATCCACTTCTTCCAGGAGAGTCTTTCAGGGACTCATCTTGAATGGTTCTATCAGCTGGATGGAACCAAGGTTCGTAACTGGGAGGAGTTGGCTACTGCTTTCTATAAGCAGTATCAATATAATGCCGACCTTGCCCCTACGCGTACCCAGCTCCAGGGTATGTCGTTAGGTTCAAGTGAAGGTTTTAAAGAGTACGCGCAGAAATGGAGAGACCTGGCCGGCAGGGTACAACCACCGCTGACTGACCGTGAACTTGTGGACATGTTCTTGGGGACCCTGTCTGGTCCGTTCTATAACCACCTGATTGGGAATTCGTCTGCTGGATTCACAAATCTTATCTTGACTGGAGAGCGAATAGAAGCTGGCATCAGGTCTGGGAAGATTCAAGAGGCTGCACCTTCTGATAAAAAGCCTCATCATGGAAAGAAAGAGTCCAATGCTGTGCACGGTAAAAAGAGTCGTCATGAGGTAGGGGCAACCCAGATCTCCAATCCTGGACCTGCTCAACAAGGACAGGGGAAGCAGCGCAAGGAGAAACGACAGTTCACTAAGATCAACATGTCGCTGGATCAAGCACTACAACAAATGTTGAAGGCAGGGCTGATCACCTTAAGGGCTCCTCTTCGGAATCCGAATACTTCTGCTCCTAACTATCATCCCAACGATAGGTGCGCATATCATTCTGATAGCCCGGGGCATACTACGGACAACTGCTGGCCTCTCAAAAACAAAATTCAAGACATGATCGATGCTGGAGAGATTCAGTTTGAAGTACCTGAGACTCCGAACATAATCACTGCTCCATTACCCAACCATTGAAGACCTGTTGTTTATTTGAATTTCCGAGTTGTATTTCTCTTTGCTCATACAAACAATTAATGTCATAGCAAACTCTTTTATTCTATTAAAGCATCGCATATGTCTGTTTTGGGAATTAATACAATTGTTTTCACTATATTCAAAATTGCTTTCATTTTTCTGTGATGATCAACTCTCTTTTAATAATTTCTAAGCCTCTTGAGGGAGGATGACGAAAACGATACCATAATCTACGGTATGCTTTTGAACAGACCCCGCTGATGAGGTACAGGCATTGTTTCAATCCCTAAACACTGGAGTTATAAGGATGATAATCCCTCGTCAACCCCTCTGAGCCAAAGAAGTAGGAGTTTTTTCTTTTCGAAATTTAAAATCCTTAATCATAACCTGGGGCAGGGTAGTCTCTCAGTGGATCCAAGTGCATAACGAATGGCACCAAAGAAGTCCTTACAAAAGAAAGACGGTGATGGTTCCGAATAATCAAGAAGGACAGGCAGTCATTATCTTGCAAAAATAAAAGCCCATTAAGTCAAAACCCATGAAGGAGACTTACGAAACTGGGGCATCCCGCTGACTGTAATTCCAAAAAAGGAAATAGTTCAGGCAAAAAAGAAAGGGATAACAAAAAATCAAGGAAAAAAGAGGTTCTACAAACCCTCAACAAAAAGGAATGACTGCCTATTCAAAATAAGTTATCAACATCCGAATCATCACCGGAAAATCAGAGCAAAGACTCAAACAAGGTCTAACGTATGATCAACTGAGTTTAGGTTTGGAGAACATCACGAAGAGCGGGTGGGTACAAATAATTTGAGCCTCTATCCTTTGTTTATTAAACCGTGAACCAGGCCACGTTATAACCCTTAAAAGTCCTAGCTGAAGCATGGGTTAGTTCGAAAGCATACTGTTACGAAAGGTATCCTGACTCCTTAAGGCCTACGGTAAATACGGAGTTGACATCACGTTTTACAAACATTCATTTGTTTTATGAAAAAAGAATGCATTTTCAAAATCTTCAAGACAGACATAGGCTTTGCATTTTTAACATAACTTTGTTTGCATACGACTTTTTGTTTGAACAGCATAGAAATTCGCACGACGAATGCCTAATGAACAGAAGTACTTCCAATCAAGGGGCAGACTGATTATTGTTCATCATCTGGGGCAATTAAGTCAAGATTCAGAGAATCTCTCAAAGGCCAAATAGCCTGGGGCAAATCTCTGCCTAAGTCACTTGGGGCATTCCAACAACGAATCTTGCCTGATCAAATACCTTGTGGTGGCATGACAAAGCACTTCTAACAGGGGCAACTCCCTACATTCTGAGAGCGTGGACATAGTCGAAAAAATACTACGCACAATCAAAGACCCGCTAGGTTGACATACCTAGGCAAGAATAAGGGCTTCCCGGCGAACCAAAAGGGTTCGGGCAAAAATAAGGGATGAAATGAAAGAATCTGTACACCCGGCAAGTCGAAAACTTGAAAAGGCGGCTTGGGCAAAAAAGGGGTATCCCGGTGGACTGAAAACCCGAAAGGGCGGTCCAGGCAAAAATTAGGGATCAAAGCGTACGACTATGTCCTGTCATCTTGTCACCTGCCTACCTGAAGAAGGTTTGACCCTCAACAATTATCAGCATCCCACAGGTGCCTCCCCCATAGAAACAGGGGCAATAACGGGTGGTCTAAGCAATCTGATTGTTTCTGTCCTCCAAGGTATCAAGGTAGGTTCCGTGGAAGAACATAACCAATACAGTTCAATACTTCCCCAGGAGAGTCCAATCCAGTTCCCCAGGAAAGTTGGAATTCATCTCCCCAAGCAGTAAGCTTATCCCCAGTAGATTCTGGAAGCTTATCCTCGCAGAGCACGAACGCGTCTCCCGGTTTTATTCAAAGAGTTATTTCCCTACCAGGGTATAACTGGGTTATCCTCAGCCAAAAGCCACGAAAAGATCGTCCCCGACAAAGTCTCCTTATCCCCAGCGAAGTCTATTAACACTTCCAATATAACGATGGTATCCCCAGCAAGTTATTATCAACAACTCAGCAAAATATCTCTCTCCCCACAGAGTATTGCTCCCCAGCAAGATTACTAGAGTACTTTTCCCCCCGCAGAGTAATCCATTCGCCAAGTTCATTCCCCGACGGAGTTATCTTCTCCTACCGGTATTCTTGCAACTATCATCCCCAGCGGAAGCAAAGATCTAATTCTTCAACATCAGCCCAGGAGTGACTTCCCGGCACCCGTCAAGGATTTATTTTCTTAGACAAAAATACATTCATGAACTTTACATCTTCATACATTATAGCATGCATATGCATCATACTACACGAATCTCATCAATTTTGAGGACATCCTGAAATCATGCAGTTCATGCATCATGATCTTGCATACAACTGATGCTTTACCTTTTCAGGAAAGGTCAATACAAAGATGATTACTATCAACTATCGCAACTCCTTCTAGATATAGTTCAGATGTGAACCAGATATGGCAACGTTCTGATACTTCTTCCAGATTTCCTCCTAGATATAGTTCAGATGTGAACCAGATATGGTGACGTTCTGATACTTCTTCCAGACTTCTTCTAGATATAGTTCAGATGTGAACCAGATATGGCGACGTTCTGATACTGCTTCCAGATTTCCTTCTAGATATAGTTCAGATGTGAACTAGATATGGCGACGTTCTGATACTGCTTCCAGATTTCCTTCTAGATATAGTTCAGATGTGAACCAGATATGGCGACGTTCTGATACTCCTTCCAGATCCCCTTCTAGATATAGCTCGGATGTGACCCAGGCATGGCGACGTTCTGACACTTATTCCAGTTGAAGATTTCAAGACCTAGACCGGTTCAGTTAATCAACCCTAAGATTTTCTGTTTCTTATCCAGTCCAAGGCCTTCTCTAGTCCAGTTAAATCGACCCCTAACAGATTTTCCTGATAAAGACTTAGTAGAAGATATCCAAGATTCTCTCAATGATTGCTGTTGAGGTTGTAGTCGCCTGTGGTTCTCTCCCCGATACTGCGGAGGTAGTAATCATCCCCAGATTCGCTCAATGATACGGTTGAAGTTGAAGTTGTCCAAGATTCTCTCAATGATTTCTATTGAGGTTGTAGTCGCCTGTGGTTCTCTCCCCGATACTGCGGAGGTAGTAATCATCCCCAGATTCGCTCATCGATACTGTTGAAGTCGAAGTCGTCCAAGATTCTCTCAATGATTGCTGTTGAGGTTGTAGTCGCCTGTGGTTCTCTCCCCGATACTGCGGAGGTAGTAATCATCCCCAGATTCGCTCAATGATACTGTTGAAGTCGAAGTTGTCCAAGATTCTCTCAATGATTGCTATTGAGGTTGTAGTCGCCTATGGTTCTCTCCCCGATACTGCGGAGGTAGTAATCATCCCAAGATTCGCTCAATGATACTGTTGAAGTGAAGTCATCCAAGATTCTCTCAATGATTGCTGTTGAGGTTGAAGTCGCCCAAGATTTTCTCAATGATTGCTGTTGAGGTTGAAGTCGTCCAAGGTTCTCTCAGCGTTCCTGTTGAGGTAGTAATCGTCCAAGGTTCTCTCACCGTTCCTGTTGAGGTAGTAACCATCCCTGGTTCATTCATCATCTTTTGAAGATCCAGATCCAGCTCCTGTAACCAGTCAGGACACATCTACACAAAGAGTTTGAAGACCAGCTCCTGTAACAGGTCAGGTAATCATTTTCTTTTGCAGGTACGCAAGTTCTCGCTAAGGAATCTCTTACGCGATCGACATCCAGATGGCATCTATAAGCCCATCCACCTTTCATCACTTCCTGGAATGGCATCTATAAGCCCATCATCCTATCCATCAACCTCCAAATGGCATCTGTAAGCCCATTCTCCATCACACTACTACTATGTGAGCGCAAATTTCTGGGCACTCTAGTGTTCAATCATCTTCCACCTTTGGATTACGAAAGGCACGGCAGCCAATCTGCATCCTCAGGTCTAAGAAGATTGAACAGGGGCAACTGTTGTACCCCAAAATTTGCCCTCCCATATTCTTCAAGAATTTCCAAGTCAAAGCTTCAAAATTTCCTCAAGGGTTGCACAGTTCAAGGGCCTCCTAAACAGTCAAAATTAGGGTTTTAGTTCTGACAAAGAAAATGAAGTTTCCAAGGGTCCAATCAAGTCCCACATGCCTATAAACATGGTCAAGCATCCTCATACCAAGTTTCAAGACTTACAGCACAAAATTGTACAGTCAAAAACCCTAATTACCCTACAGTCAACTGTAGGGGCAAAATGGTCATTTGACAGTCAAAACTCCAAATTTTTGGTAAACATCTCATTTTGAAGCCACAAACATCATTTTATCAATGCTTGATCATGATTCTCAAAGCTTGGCTCAAAAATCATCAAGATGCAAAAGTTTCCATATTTGGACAGTTGAAAAAGTCAACTGTAAATTGACCAGGGCATAACTTCCACATGGATTATCAGAAAAATTCCATCCAGATCTCATTTTGAATAGAATACATTTCTTACAACCCCTCTTCACACTTCAAGTCCAAGAAATGCACTCACAAAAAGTTATCAATTTCAACATTATAGGTCATTTTCAAAAGTCAACAAAAAGGGACTTTAAGTCAAAGGCCATAACTTGATATTGGTAAACCAAAATGACATGGTACCAAAGACATTGGTTAGAGGACTCAAAGAACTTTCCAAAATGTCCAAGAACATGAGCAAAGCTTAACAATTGAGCAAGTTATGCCTTGTGGAAGTTGGGAAATTTTGGATATTTTGAAAAGTCAACATTGCTCCAAATGTCCTAAAAATGCTAATGGGCCTCTTTTTCTTCCACAATTCATCATCCAAGGCATGTGCACGACCATTTGGCCCAAAGGGAAGTTTTTTATCATTTTTATTTATTTATTTGGATTTTTAATTATTAATAATTCATTTAATTAAAATAAATAGGTGAAAAATACTAAACCTATTGTTTTAAATCTTTTTGTGCAAGACAATCACTCATGATTCACTAAGGATTTCGTGCATACCAAAAAAGGAAAGAATTGGAGCAAATTGACATGATTCTTCATGAAGAAATATTGAAAAAAAGATCCTTAAGAATCAAATCTTGAAAATCATGAATGCAAAGGTTTTGATTTGTTTTCTTTGACCTAAATCATTCACACATAAGTACTGAGGCAACCCCTATTCAAAAGGACCTCCCAGCGGCGCCATAGACCAACAACAAAACTTGAATTTTTTTTCCAAAAAAGTAAAAACTGAAAACAAGGTTTTAGCACGATTCAGAGCAAGAGACCAATTGCAAAAGCTTCCTCGTGTCTTACTGAAGCTAACTGGATAATTTTCCAACCCTTACACGCCCAGAATTGGTACAAGGGGTTCAAACTGTTTTAAATTATATGCATAATCGTGTTTTAATATTTAGGCATTTTCATTGCATTTCTTTGATGGATTCATACTAATTGATGTGTTCTGAAGCTAACCACATATTTCAATTGAGTTTTTATGCATTATTGGAGATTTCACCATTGAAATAGGTTAGGGTTGCAGAACTTTCAAATTGGGCGTTTGTGCATATGGAAAAATTGGAACGTGAAACCTAGGCCATTCAACTCAGCATGCTTGGACGATGCTAAATCCACCCTCGCGCCCAATTTATGAGCTACCACAAGCTAATCGCTATTTTCTGGAATGGCATATTTTGGAACGGTTCAAAAACCGTTGCTGATTCTTTTGTGTTTCAGGAAAAAACAAAAGCGAGGAAGACGAAGATTAGGTGTAAAGCTGTGGTTGGCTTATTTGAAATTTCGCGCTAATTTGTCCATTAAATCTTGTTCTATTTTATATTATTTGTTTATTACTATATAATCAAAACGCGCTAGGTGGCTCAGTGGCAAGCAAGCATCTTGGTGACTTCCAGGACCTGGGTTCGATCCCAGGTCCCCCTTTCTATTCCATAATATTTTTCAATATATATTCCTATGCAGTTCAAGCCTTGAAGACCACCATGCATCTCTCAAATCTAGCTTGCCACTTGGCCAATGGAGACGATCTGAAGGCCATGATCTGAAGAACATGGTAAACCTGAGTCAATGCACCTATACGCGTCCTGAAAAGGTCAAAGAAGGCTTGATATAGATGGGCCAGAATTGCTACAATATACCTCTCAATTTGGGGGTAGACCCCCCTAGGTTTGCAATCTTTTGTATTTTTTCATTATTTTATTTATTTCAATTATTGTTTTTTTTAATTAATTTCTTTAATTTAAATATTTTCGTAAAAAATATAAAAAACAATATAAAAATCAGAAAAAGACAAAAAATAAGTATTTTATTTAATTAATATATTTTTTGTAAATAAATATTATTCATTAATTTTAGCTATTAAATTAGGTTTAATTCAAGCATTTTCTTAATAAATTTAAAATTGGTAGAATTAGGGTTTGTATTAATTTTTTATCCCTTTTCTTTTCTCTAAATAATTAAATATTTCCTATTATTTTTATAAATTAAAATTGCATGTAAATAATTAGGTTAATTTAGGTTTAACTTTAATACTTTCTTAATAAACTAAAAAACAATTAGAATTAGGGTTAACATTTTAATTTCATTTAATTCTCATTCAGAAAATCATAAATACAAAAAATCTCAAAAAACAATTTCTTTTCATTTTAATTTTAATTTAATAATCATTTAATTTAATTTAATTAAAAAGGGTCCAACGCCCTCGTTTTCAACTTTAATTCAATTCGCGTATTTATCTCTTTTTCTTTTAATTATTTATGTACCTCTCCCAAAGCCTTGTAAACTCGGACATTTTAATTTCTCGCACTTTACCTTTATTTACTTTCTGTCAAATCGGGTCCTGGAAATTTTGGCGATGTGGACCCGCGCCTTTGTAATAGTTTAGAACTTTATCTTTCCGCAATTTTTAACTGTTAAATAATGGCATGCAAGAATGAATGATAAAATAAAAACAAACGCTTAGATCACCTTGACATGAATAAGACAAAATAACTGAACATGACACACAAATCACACACCACCCCTAGGGTACGCCTCACTGTTGCCTTGCCTCGAAAGGTGATCGTCGAGTAGAGGATGTCTTAGTAAGTCCTCATGATCCGGGAACCTGGCATGAGGGTAGCTTCTAAGGTGTCTTCCCATTGCTCTGGTGATCACCATGTCCCGAACCTCGAATTGACCCGAACACCTCCAACGGTGGTGCTACCTACCTCTCAATGGTGGGATGGCACTACTTTAAAGGACATTTACACAGACGAATTCCTTAGGGTAGGTAGACGACTCGTGGATACTTGCTCTAATTAAAAACAAAACAAATCAAAAATACTTTTCACACCAACACATTTTCAAAAAGCTTTTGAAAGCATTTTTCAAACACTCTTGAGGACCGATACAAGAGTCGAACTGAAATTTTCAAAGAAACTTTTTAAAACCCACAGTTGAAAAGCAAACAAACCATTTTTGAAAACACAAGTGAGCAAGTAACTAAGAGCCCATGGATAACCATGGATAGAAAGGGTGCTAACACCTTCCCTTTTTATAATCTACCTCCCGAACCGAGAGCAATCTCTATAAGGAATTTTTCTGTGCTTTTGTCCTTTCCATTTGGAGAAAATAAAAGACGGTGGCGACTCTTGCTTCCGCGACATTTCGCGAACCAGCGTTAAACCGTCAGTTCTAAATCCACCGATCACAAGGTCCTATTAAACTATTACATTCCGGGAAACAAATACAATATATAGTAACATGGCACGCGTGCGGAAAATTAAATCGAATGCGAGTTTTTTAGGGTTTTGACCCCTTTTATGAAAGAAAGCATTTTTTGATTACTTTTGGATTAAAAGAAATTAAATTAAGTTAACAATTAATTTAATTAATTAATTAATTAAAAAAGATATTTTTGGATTTTTGGATATTTAGAGGAATAAAAATAAATTTTATTAAAGTTAATAAAACCTAATTATCTACATTAATTTTAATTATTGCAAAAAGAAATTAAAGTCATTCCTAATTAAACTAAATTAATTGAATTAATATTTATTTACAAAAATAAAATGCTGAATTTAATTTTAATAAATAAAATATATTTTTTGATTTTTGATTTAATGAGAAAAAAGATTAATTGGTCAATTAAATATAATAACAATAAATGAATAAATAAAAGAAAGAAAGAAAAAAAGAAATAACCAAGGGGGTTTTGGGCCTGCAAGGAGGTTAGACTGGCAATTTGATGGCCCATTTACACGCAGACCTCGTGGACTTTTCTGATTCTCCATGCGCACGTTGACTTGAGTGTATGATGGTCTTTCATTTTGGACCATCAGATTTGGCCTGGAGGCCATCTGTCCACTGATTGCATGAGGGCGTATGGTGATCACGCGTTGGAATTTGTACTGGATTTCCTGGAAACAAAATACAATAAATATATGGGGGACCTGGGATTTGAACCCAGGTCCTGTGAGTCACTAACACACGCCACTACCACTGCACCAACACGCTTCATTCGTTATAATATTGGACAACAGTTATTATATTAGAAAACAAATAAAATGCCAGAATTAAAACAAAAAAACACGCGAACGTTTGAACTAGCTAATGGGAGGGGGACACGTCATCGTCTTCCTCACTCATCCCTGGTTTTTTTACCTGCGGATTTGCATCCGCAGCTAAATCCCTAGGTCAAACCTAAAACCAATTCTAGGCCATGAAAACTCAGTCTAAGACCATGGTCCTGTTCGTCTGGACATCCTAAACACATCTAGACCATCCTTGAACCTTGATTTCACCTGCAAACGAAATGCCCAAAAATACGATCCAAGAACCCTAGAATCGGCTAGGGGGTTGCAGGCTATATAAATGCAATCAAATAATGCCAAAAGCTTCTAAATTGAACGATAAACATGAATATGTAAAGATTTTGTCAAAAAATTGCAAGAATAATGATATATAAATTCGACTGAAATGTGGTTTTTCGAAACACTTACAAAGCTCCTGGACGCTTATGGAGACTGGTCCTGGATTGATTCTGCTTCAAGGGTGGTCCATCAATTGATTAGTGAAGAGATTTGCCCTTGAAACCACCTCTATGCACGATTTCAGTTTCAAGCTTTTTAGAAATTTTTTCAAGTTTGGTTTTGGTGATTCTGCAGCTTCCAACCTCCAACTCGTGTGCCTTTAGCTTCTATATGTATGCAACATTGGATTAGGTCAAATAATAAGTCTTGAATCTTTGTGCATTGATGTTTTAGGATTTGATTTGATCCTCCATTGATGTCTTTCCAAATTTGTCCAAAATCCCATATTTTTGTACATGAAAAGCTTGATACAGATTTGATCATGTCCATGATGATAATTAAGACCTATATCAATAAAAAAGATCATAAGTCATCAATATTTGGATTTTTATTTGATTTAAATTGATTTAAAATGAATTAATTCAATAAAAAATCAAATAAAATAGAAAAATCAATAAATGGACACAAGTATGAAGTTAGGACACGTGTGGAGTGTAACAAGATCAAATCAAGTGAAAAAGAATGGGCCCATTTGACAAAATTTGAAATTTTGGGGATAGTTGACTTTTGGCAATTTTACAAAAATGCCCAACTTCAACAATGCATAACTTCTTCAATTTTGAACTTTTGGAAGTGTTATTGGACTTTTTAGAAAGCTTGAGATGTCCTCTAACCAACCCTTTTGGTCTCATCTCATTTTGATATTCCATGCTCAAGTTATAAGCTTTGGAAAAAAGGTGTTTTTGTTGACTTTCAAAAATGACCTATAATGTCCAAATTTGTAACTTCTTGTGAGTGCGTTTCTTGATCTTGGGGTATGAAGATGGATTGTAGGAAATTTTATCCTCTTCAAAATGAGCTTTGGATGGGTCATTTCTCATAAAGTATGAGAAGGTTATGCTTGGTCAAAGTTGAGTTGACTTTTCCTGCAAAACCCTAATTTAGCAACTTTTGAATCTTGATGAATCTTGAGCAATATGATAACGAGAAATCATATCATATATTTACTATGAAATTAAACCGCTTTATATCGTATTGACCCGATTAACTCCCGAATACTCCGAGTTTTGTATGATTTTATGCAGGTACAACATATCTCAGCTCAAACTAGAAAGAAACATGAAATGTACAAGATTGCGGCCAAGACCAGAAGAGAAAAGATAAATCTGTCAAAAATCCAAAATTTGCTGCTATTACGGTCGTCACACCCTTGCCACGACCGTAAGACACTTCAGAAGCGTGTTACGACCGTCATGCATCGGCCACGACCGTAACACGCTATTTCATGGAATCTGCACGTAACACACCAGCCACAATCGTAACAAGCATTTTATTAGTTATTTTGAACGTGCAGCACGTGGTCAAGTAACGAAGCATGCATGTGTGCCTTATTTTTCTCCAACGACCAAGACTACCTTCTCCTTATTTTTCTCAGCAAGCCAAGAATCTAGCAACGTGAAATATAATCCCAAATGTATTCATTCTCTATAAATAGCTTGGACTTCAAAGAAGAAATTACAGAGTTCAGTTCAGAAAATTCTTGCGGAAGCTCTGCCGATTTAAAACCCGATTCTATTTTCCGATTTTATTTTGTTCTTTTTATTCCCTTTCCTTTCAGAACCTTTAATAGCATTTCCAACATCAGGAAATTGCTATTGTAGTTAGGATTTCTTTCAAGCCTCATCATTTTGTTTATTTAATTTTCATTCCGACGTTCCGATCTTACCGGCTTGTGGAAGAAGGATCTAGCATACTATTGCTTTTCAGGTTTTTATCGTATTCAATATGATTGTAATTTATTTATGTTAAATTTCTGTTCTTTATTTATAATGCATGTGTTATTGTTTTCTGATTTTATTTCCCGCATTTTAATTCCGAGCATTATGAGTAGCTAAATACCCGTAGTCGGGGTGTGATGAAATAATCGAATGAATTAATGTATTTCTAAGCTAAAACCTTAATTAACTTAATTTCTGGCCGTGACTTTTTATAATTAAAAATTAAGCTTTTTGTTACGAGAGTAAGGAAAGTAAAATAGGGAGAAATCAAGACCACGAGAGTGTGAGGTTTTAACCGGATAGCTAAAGTTAGGCATTCGATTTAAATACAGCGAGAGCGCTTTAAAACGAATTAGATTTATTTAGTTTTCAAAAAGATGCGTTCTAAACACTTTTGGGCTAGCGAGAGCAGACATTTGGCTTTAGGAGTATGATCCGAGGTAAGACCACGAGAGTGTGAATCGAGGGTTTTTAAACTGATAAGTACTACAGAACAATTTATGTTAAATATTTTTATATGCTTAGGTACAATTTAATTCGCATAGGTTCAAAACATTACACTCCGACCACTTTAATATTATAATTCTTTTAATTGAATTTAGTTTCTCCTTTAGTTTTAAACTTCTAAAAACCAAACGTGACAATTTCCGCCTTAGCTAAACTAACCTGTTTCATAACACTAGAGTGATTACGAAGTCCCTGTGGGTTCGACATCTTTTTATTACTACCGCGATAGACTGTGCACTTGCAGTTAAGATACCGTTAGACACATTAGGTCAATCGCACATCAAGTTTTTGGCGCCGTTGCCGGGGACTTTAGTTTAGTCACTTGTGTATTCTAAAAACAACGTTGTCTAGACTAGGGCAACTTTTTATATTTCCCTCTGTTGTATGCCAAACACTCCTTCTCGAAGCGAGCCTTTGCATATACAAATTAACGATATCGAGCGTTACTTAAGATTAAGACGCCGAATTCAAGAATACCGATCTCTCAACAATCTTCCTCCGACTAAAATTCCTGATATCCCGTTACCATAATTTATCGAAGAATCGACAATGGCTGATGTACCAAATCCGCCTCGTGCTCTTAAGGACTACGCAGTTCCTTCACAAGCGGAACCTCACAACATCATTGCCGCTCCTACTATTGCTCGAAACGATTTCGAGCTGAAACCTTCACTTTTATCCGCCGTTCAGCAGAACCAATTTTCTGGATCTCCTACTGACGACCCTAACCTACATCTGTCAGTGTTTGTGCAGTACGCAGACACTGTAAAAGCGAATGGTGTAAACCCCGAGGCGATACGATTGCGCCTATTTCCCTTTTCTTTAAGAGACAGATCCCGAGCCTGGCTCCAATCTCTTCCTTAAAATTCAATCACCACAT
Organism: Vicia faba; assembly: GCA_948472305.1. Taxonomy (NCBI): domain Eukaryota; kingdom Viridiplantae; phylum Streptophyta; class Magnoliopsida; order Fabales; family Fabaceae; genus Vicia; species Vicia faba. The sequence continues at coordinate 628,886,368 of OX451741.1, read as the reverse complement.
GGGATGAATTGAAGAAAGTCTTCTTGGCTAGATATTTCCCACCAAGCAAAACTGTTATGCTTAGAGCTAACATCAATGGTTTTAGACAAAAAGATAACGAATCACTTTTCGAAGCATGGGAACGTTACAAGGATATGATTAGACTCTGTCCTCATCATGGTTTAGAAGAATGGATGATCATTCATACGTTTTATAACGGTCTCTTGTATAACACAAGATTGACTATAGACGCCGCTGCTGGTGGCGCACTGATGGATAAACCATATGCCGAAGCAAATCAACTTATCGAAAGTATGGCCCAGAACCACTATCAATGGGGAAGCGAAAGAGCTAATGTGGAGAAATCCCAAACCAAAGGTGGAATGTCTGAAGTGAATATTCTGGACCAAGTCAATGCTAAAGTGGAAGCTCTTACCCAAAAGTTAGAAAACCTTACCACTACTCCTGCAGCTACCGTAGCTGCAGTTGTCCAAACTTGCGATCTATGTGGTCTTCAATCACATCCTGCTCCAGAATGCCCACTTCTAACGGGAGTTCCAGCTGATCAAGCAAATTACGTACAAGGGAACCCTTATAGCAATACCTATAACCCTGGTTGGAAAAATCATCCGAATTTTTCATACAAAAGTAACAACGCGCTATACGCACCTGGACAAGCTCCTGCCACACCACCCGATTATCCAAAAGCTATCCCAAATCATCCTGGTAATGGACCTAATACTCCTAGGAAATCTAACCTAGAAATCATGATAGAACACTTCATTGCTTCCCAAGCTCAGACTAATAAAGACGTTATAAATCAGAATTTACAGACTAATGAGCAGATAAAACAGTTAACTAGCAAAGTTGATGCTTTAGCCACCCATAACAAGATGCCTGAGACACAAATTTCACAGGTAGCTCAACAACAAGCACCTATTGCAGCACCGACTGGAATTTTTCCTGGTCAACCACAGCCCAACCCAAAAGGACATGCTAATGCTGTAATACTGAGAAGTGGAAAAGAACTCGACGGACCTGTTGACCCAAGACTAGAAAGTCCAGCCATGTACCAAAAACAGAGCGAGCCGACTGAAAAAGCCAATGAACCTAAAGAAAAAGAAAAGGAAAATGAAACTCAAGAGGCAGTGGAGCAAGAGAAGCCTTATGTACCTCCACCACCTTATAAACCACCAATTCCGTATCCCCATAGACTCACAAATTCCAAAACGACGGGCCAATTCAAGAAATTCGTTGAAATTCTGAAACAACTCAATATCACAATACCTTTTACAGAAGCCATCACTCAGATGCCCTCGTACGCTAAATTTCTCAAGGAAATTCTATCTAACAAGAAAAAGATAGAAGATAACGGAACAGTTACACTCACTGCCGAGTGTAGCGCGATCATTCAAAACAATATGCCTCCTAAGTTAAAAGACCCAGGTAGTTTCTCTATACCTTGTAATATTGGAAAGTTTGTCATAGACAAAGCTCTATGTGACTTAGGAGCAAGTATTAGCGTCATGCCCCTATCTATCTGCAAAAAGCTAGAGATGGGAGAACTCAGACCCACGAAAATGTCTGTTCAATTAGCTGACCGATCAGTTAAATACCCTGTAGGTATATTGGAAAACGTTCCAGTTAGAATAGGTCAATTCTATATCCAGACCGATTTCATTATCATGGACATAACCGAGGACTCAGTTACCCCTATCATATTAGGAAGACCCTTCCTAGCCACCGCCGGAGCTATAATTGATGTAAAGAAGGGCAGACTAACATTCGAAGTTGGAGAAGAAAAAGTGGAATTCATCCTTACTCAATTCTTACAAGCACCAGCCATGAACGACACATGTTATCTTCTAGATGTCATAGACGAGTGCGTAAGAGAGATGGAAGCAGAACAGACGAAATATTCTGAGATAATGGAAATCCAAACCCCTCCAATATTAGAAAACGATGACAGTCTAAACGAAAGCTTAGCACTCATGCCCGATCATATGCCATGCCCGGAGAACCCCAGTGTAGAATTGAAAATCTTACCTAAGAATCTAAGATACGAATTCCTTGATACTGAACACACGCGACCAGTAATAGTAAACTCCAACTTAGGAAAGCTCGAAACTGAAAAACTTTTAGACATCCTAAGGAGGTACCCAACCGCACTAGGTTATAACATATCCGATTTGAAAGGAATATGTCCTTCAATTTGTATGCACCGTATTATGCTAGAAGAGAATTGTAAAACCTCTAGAGAACCTCAAAGAAGGATTAACCCGATTCTTAGCACTGTAGTCAGAGATGAAATTAGAAAGCTTATGAAGCTGGAATCATATACCCAATCTCTGATAGTAAGTGGGTGAGCCCAGTACACGTGGTTCCCAAGAAAGGAGGTATCACCGTTGTTAAGAACACAAAAGGCGAACCAATAATGCAAAGAGTAGTCAATGGACATAGAGTGTGTATAGATTATAGAAAACTAAACAAAGCCACTCGTAAAGACCATTTTCCTCTACCCTTCATAGACCAAATGCTAGAACGATTAGCCAAACATTCCTATTTCTGCTATCTAGACGGTTACTCCGGATTCTTTCAAATTCCCATTCACCCTGACGATCAAGAAAAGACTACTTTCACGTGTCCGTATGGAACGTTCGCATATAGACGAATGCCTTTCGGATTGTGTAATGCCCCAGCGACCTTCCAACGATGTATGATGTCAATCTTTGCAGATTTTATAGACAACATCATGGAAGTGTTCATGGATGATTTCTCAGTGTGCGGGGAAAGTTTCGAAGGATGCCTATCAAACCTAGAGAAAGTCTTAGAAAGATGTGTAAAAGTAAACCTCGTGCTCAATTGGGAAAAATGCCATTTCATGGTCAGAGAAGGAATCGTACTAGGACATGTCATATCCAATAAAGGGATTAAAGTTGACAAAGCCAAAATAGAAGTCATAAAAGAACTTCGACCACCTAAGACCGTTAGAGAAATACAAAGCTTTTTAGGACACGCCAGTTTTTACCGGTGATTCATTAAAGATTTCTCAAAAATTACTAAACCAATTACCGGTCTGTTAATGAAAGACGCTGAGTTCGTATTCGATGATGATTGTCATAAAGCGTTTGAAACTCTAAAATCGGCCCTTATCACCGCACCAATAATGCAACCACCCGATTGGAATTTACCCTTCGAAATCATGTGCGACGCGAGTGATTACGCCGTAGGCGCAGTTCTTGGACAAAGGAAGGACAAGAAACTACACGCCATTTACTACGCTAGTAGAACGCTAGACCCAGCCCAAATGAACTACGCCACGACTGAGAAAGAGCTGTTAGCAGTCGTCTTCGTGCTTGACAAATTCCGTTCCTATCTAGTAGGAGCGAAAATCATCATCTACACGGACCACGCTGCTATAAGATATCTATTAATTAAGAAAGATGCAAAACCAAGGCTCCTCAGATGGATCATACTTTTGCAAGAATTTGACTTAGAGATTAAGGATAAAAAAGGGACCGAAAACGTTGTAGCAGATCACTTGTCAAGATTGGAAGATATAAAACCCGAACAAGTGCCGATTAACGACGATTTTCCATATGAACAACTGATAGCCCAAATAAGGAGAGACCTGGCTCAGTTAAACCTAAACGAACCAAAACCTAAGGAATCCGTAAAAGCAATCCATGCAACCATGGGACTGCCATGGTATGCCGACATAGTTAACTATCTAGCTGCAAACGCGCTCCCACCAGACCTTACCTACCAACAGAAAAAGAAATTCTTCCACGATCTCAAATACTACTATTGGGACGAACCCTTACTGTTTAAAAGAGGACCAGACGGAATCTTCTGTTGATGCATACCCGAAGAAGAGATAGAAGATGTCATTTCCCACTATCATCCATCTCCTTACGGGGGACACGCAAGAACTTCCAAAACTTGTGCAAAGATCTTACAAGCCGGCCTATTCTGGCCTAATCTATGGAAAGATGTCCACATCGCTGTTAGAAATTACGATCGGTGTCAACGCATCGGTAATATTTCAAGACGCGATGAAATGCCTCAAAGAGGAATCCTAGAAGTAGAAATCTTCGACGTATGGGGAATTGATTTCATGGGACCCTTCCCATCTTCTTTTGGAAACAAATATATACTCGTCGCGGTCGATTATGTTTCAAAATGGATCGAGGCCATAGCCTCTCCTACAAATGAGACACGAGTGGTAATCAAACTCTTTAGAAACATAATCTTTCCAAGATTCGGTGTACCGAGACTCGTCATTAGTGACGGTGGCTCCCATTTCATCTCAAAGATATTCGACAAATTATTATTTAAGTATGGAGTGAAACATCGTATAGCGACACCATACCACCCACAAACCAGTGGACAAGTCAAAGTCTCAAACAGAGAAATTAAGCAGATCTTAGAAAAAACTGTAGCCACATCCAGGAAAGATTGGTCATTAAAGCTCAACGAAGCTTTATGGGCCTATAGGACGGCCTACAAGACCCCTATAGGAACTACACCCTTCAAGCTCGTATACGGAAAATCCTGTCACCTCCCAGTAGAATTAGAACACAAAGCGTATTGGGCAATTAAAACGCTCAACATGAACTACACCGCTGCGGGAGAAAAACGAGTCCTGGATTTAAATGAATTAGAAGAATTAAGATTAGATGCTTATGAGAATGCTAAAATATACAAAGAGAGAACTAAAAAATGGCATGATAAGCGTTTATCTAGGAAAGAATTTAGTGTGGGAGATGTCGTACTATTATTTAACTCAAGACTTAGGCTCTTCCCTGGTAAATTAAAATCTAGATGGTCAGGTCCGTATGAAATTACAAAAGTGTTCCCTAGCGGAGCAATAGAAATTAAGGGTAGAAATACTGACCCGTTTACAGTAAACGGACAGCGGTTAAAACAATACAATAACATTGAAAATAGAGACTATACGAATAGTCTAAGACTTTTAGAATTGCCCAATATTTCACCCGAATAATCTGCCGCTAGGCACTATGTCAGGCTTTGGACATTAAAAACAACGCTAACTGGGAGGCAACCCACTTATTTGTTAATTGTTATTTGTTTCTATTTATTTATTTATTATACTTTTCGTTTTTGCATTTATTCCTATTTAAGTTTTATTTTTCATTTTCTTTCTTTTGTTATAATTTTCATAAAACTGCTGCTGATTTCAAAATAATTTTAATTGCCACAGGATTTCTGAAAAGTTTTTGTTTCTCTTCTACCTTCTCTCCTGACTTGTTTCCCTGACTAACACTAACCATGGAACCAAAACCACATAATTTCTTGGAAACCACCTTTAGGGGTAGAAACCAAAAGAGAAAATTCGAGGAATTATCAAAAAGAAACATTGGTATGACACTTTATTATGATGAACCCACTATGAATGCTTTAGGTATATTGGATAGTATTCTGTACTTGTTTAACCAGCTGGGGTGGGAAAAAGCCCACATTAAGAATAGGTTTGTCACCTACCGTGAGCTCACCTTTGAATTTCTAAGCTCACTAGTCCATATACCCGAACATGGAAAAGGAACCCGAAAAGGATTTATAAGTTTCCGTCTCTTTGGCATTGATTTTGTTTACACTCATAAGGAACTAGCTGACCTGTTAGGATTCCCTAGCGGCCCTTTTGCTTACTCTACTACCTAGGTTGAACTGATGGATATTGAGCTAGATTATTTTTGGGAGACTTTAACTGGTAATTATCACCCTGATCCGGATAACATGGATAATAATGAGATACATAACCCTGCTATCCGCTACTTTCATAAGATTCTAGCCCACACTGTATTCGGGAAAGAGGAGAATCGTACTGCAGTGTCTAAGGACGAGATATTTTTACTATATTGTATGAACCAAGGCCAACCCGTTAATGTTGTGCCATTCCTAATGCAAACCTTTTACCGCATTATCGATAACCCCGATGAACCAATCATCATAGGTGGCCTGGTCACAATGATTGCAAATGCCCTCGGCCTTAGATACCAGCTGAATAGGTGCCCACATTTTGGTACGATTCGTCCTATGAATATTGATTTTTGCTTTGACCGTCGTATAATAGCAAACCATGATCATCCACCTTATGAGTATTTGATAAGAGATGAAGTTGTAAACCTATTCACCCTTCCAAACCATAACAAAGTAAGTGTCCATAACCGTGATAACTGGATTTATGAGCTAAACCTACCCGACCACCCTCCTACACCTGAGACACCACAAGATTATCACATTTATGATGATGTTATATCCGACATGGGTGACCCCGAGACTCCTCCTGGTTACTACGAAAACTTCAACATGGCAGAGGCCGATGAAGCCTATGAAACAACCAAGAAGGATTACACTGATAATCTAAATAAAATTGTTACCACACTTGATACCTACCAGACTAACATTAATGGAATAAAAGACGAAATAAAAAGCATGCGTCTGGAGATAATCGGATTAACTGACATAACCGTGGAGCAATTTTATCACATTCATAATACACTCGAAGACATAAAAACAAAGCTTGGATGAACTCACAAAAAGCAGCTCTAGTTTTATATTTCCTTTTGTTTTGTTTCTAGGAAGTTTCCCATTTTCGCATATTTTAAGTTTCGTTTTAATTTGGAACAAATTTACTTTTATGTAGTTTTTGAATTTCTGGTGTTGAACAAGCAAATTTATGGAATCAAAGTTTCAGTTATTTAGTATTCATTTGCTAGTTTCATCTATGCCAATTATAATGCTATACATAAAATTGCGAGCTTTGCTCTGATCGATTGATGCTTTGATGTTTTGGAATATATATATTTGCATTTGCTTGGTATAACACTGAATGTATACTGCCATTGAAATGCCTCTGTGTAAAGATAGGATGTTGCAGAATTGGTACAGAACTGTCCGCTAAAAATTACATATTTTGCTGCTGTTACGACCGTCACAACCCCCTTACGATCGTCACACACCTTTTAGCGTGTTACGACCGTCATGCCTGTGTTACGACCGTAACACGGGTTATATCAATAACCCCTATAGCAGACAGAAGCTCTTCTTCTTCAACCTTTCCCTCTTCCTCCACTACTTCAAAACCGTCCCACTACCTCCATCAATCCCCATTCACACCACTTAACTCACCATTATTCTCCACTAATTTTCAAACTTCCCATTACTTTCCCTCATTATATATACATCTCATAAACCGTATCCCTCACTAATTCCAACCCACAACCCACAACCCACTCTCTCTAACACTATTGCATTCAAAAATGGCAAACTTAAACCAGCAAATTCCAGGCATCCACTTACGCGATGGTGAACAAGGTGAAACCCAACGCACGAAGTTCTTGAAGTTTCAACGCCGAGGCCTCCATCCCACTAGGTACGTCGACATTGACTGCCTCATAGACCTTGGATTGCTTCAAAGTGTCCAACATCTCCTTCAAATTTTCAACCTTTGGACCCTCTGTAGCCAGCCCCAACCCACGTACGAGAATCTCACTCTCGAGTTCCTCAGTTCCTTCTTCTACATCACTCCTAATGGTCCAACAAATCAACTTACTGGTGCGGTAAGGTTTTGCATTTTCGGAACCGACTACGACTTCTCTCAGAATGCATTCGGTTGATTACTCGACTTCTGTACTGATGAAGGCGCTCACCTCTGTGTACCTGACACCTTCCATTAGGAATCCTTTAATCTATGGCATAGCCTGACCAACAACCGTGCTAGCTCCTACGATCACCTCAATGCCACACAAATTCATAATCCCGCCATTCGCTATTTCCATCGCATCCTGTGCAACACCATTTTCGCAAGGGACAGTAACCATAAGCTCAACTCCAAAGAGCTATTCTTCATGCACTGCGCGTTCACCGATCATAAAATCAACGCCGCACCCTTCCTCTTGGCCCATATTCATTCCATTTGCACTCAAGGCGGAAAACCTTTCTACTTCGGAGGGCTTGTCACTTCTATTGCCTTGGCTTTGAATCATGGCGACACCCTTGCCCATCTGCCCTCCAGAGCACCGGTTTTGCTCACCTTGGACCATTGCAAATCTGCTTATCTCATTCATGAGCGGGACGACGGCAAGTTCAATCCAGTGATCCAGAACGTTGTTTATTCTAACATTGTTCTGCCTTGCAGGGACCGTATCGATCCATAAAACCGAGCCAATTAGCTATTTGATGCCCCTGACGGCCATGCTCTTGTGCACGATGACCAACCGGATGCTCCAACTGACGAGATCCAGGAGGAATTGGATCACGAAGCACCTGCTCCCGACATTCCTGAGTCCTCTTTTGCACCACCTACTTTCACTATGGAGGACATACTCAGAGCCCTCCATCAGCAAAATCAGATGGGTGTAGCTCTTGAATGGAAGCATCAGGAGTAGTATGACACTCTATATGCACATAACGTCCAAATTCTGAGTGGCCAGCGCAACATCAACGAGAAGCTGGACGAGGTTTTATCTGAGCTTAACGCCTTACGGATGGAAGTAAGCGCTCTTGGCTCGCATGATACCGACCTTGAAGCCACACCTACCCGACGCTCCCGCACCCGAAGTAGAGGCAGAGGCCACCAGTAGTTTTCTTTTGTTTTTGTTTCTGTATTTCATTCATTTCCCTTTCCGTACCGTTTTTCTATTTGTAATCCTTCCTACCATATATCATGACATTGAGACAATGTCTGATATAGTGTGGGAGAGGCACTATGCTTTTTATTCCGCATTTTCTTCATGTTGCAAATTCTAGTAATTTTATGGTAATTTTATGATATTTTCAAGTTTTTCAAGTTTTCCCCGTATTATAAGCCATACCAAAAAATTCTCTGTTCGCATAGCTCGACATACCTACCTTAAACGGAAACCTAGTTAGGAAGACGAGAACGAGTAAACAAAATCAATACGATTATGACACTGCAAACATCCTGCTTATGCAACCCGTCTAAACAAAACGTTATACGTACACCTCGATTTTTAAGTTCTGAAGTAACCCCTAGTAGTTTATACTAGCAGTCAGCACCGTCTGGACATAAACCACGTGGGGAGCCGATGAATATAAGTGTTTGATGCCTAATCAATGAAACACCCTTCTCATCTCGATGCTAAGCAAAGAAAATCTTGTGCCAAAAGACAAAGATCGCATACGAGACATAAGTATAAGAGAAGAAGTCCCTTGTTGGTTGGTTCAGAGGTATCTGGTTTTGAACTTGGTAGGGCGTGCTACGGCTCGATCCCCCGCAACCTCCAATTTGGAAAAATATAGGGTAACCACATCCGTGTACCAGAACCCGTGACAAAAATAGGATCAAAGTCACTAACCGGCTACTCCACTACGTGCGTACAAAGACAAAGGGCTTAATGTGATTGCGCCAGAACGAAACCGGGCGAAAAAGCACGAGAGGATCGAGGTTGAAATGTGACGAAACGATTAAGTGGTTTGTTAAAGTGGAAATACGCTACTCAATTGTGTCATTGGCGTATGACTGACGTTTTACTCAAGTACCGGCCGACTTACGATTGGTTTTATGTGTTTTATCTCGAAAATCAAAGGTATGTCGTGCATGTGCGCCTGACAAACACTTGTCCGATTTTTACGACTATTTGCTTGAGGACAAGCAAAGGTTTAAGTATGGGAGGATTTGATAACGAGAAATCGTATCATATATTTACTATGAAATTAAATCGCTTTATATCGTGTTGACCCGATTAACTCCCGAATACTCCGAGTTTTTTATGATTTTATGCAGGTACAACATATCTCAGCTCAAACTAGAAAGAAACATGAAATGTACAAGATTGCGGCCAAGACCAGAAGAGAAAAGATAAATCTGTCAAAAATCCAAAATTTGCTGCTATTACGGTCGTCACACCCTTGCCACGACCGTAAGACACTTCAGAAGCGTGTTACGACCGTCATGCATCGGCCACGACCGTAACACGCTATTTCATGGAATCTGCACGTAACACACCAGCCACGACCGTAACAAGCATTTTATTAGTTATTTTGAACGTGCAGTACGTGGTCAAGTAACGAAGCATGCATGTGTGCCTTATTTTTATCCAACGACCAAGACCACCTTCTCCTTATTTTTCTCAGCAAGCCAAGAATCTAGCAACGTGAAATATAATCCCAACTGTATTCATTCTCTATAAATAGCTTGGACTTCAAAGAATAAATTACAGAGTTCAGTTCAGAAAATTCTTACGGAAGCTCTGCCGATTTAAAACCCGATTCTATTTTCCGATTTTATTTTGTTCTTGTTATTCCCTTTCCTTTCAGAACCTTTAATAGCATTTCCAACATCAGGAAATTGCTATTGTAGTTAGGATTTCTTTCAAGCCTCAACATTTTGTTTATTTAATTTTCATTCCGACGTTCCGATCTTACCGGCTTGTGGAAGAAGGATCTAGGATACTCTTGCTTTTCAGGTTTTTATCGTATTCAATATGATTGCAATTTATTTATGTTAAATTTCTGTTCTTTATTTATAATGCATATGTTATTGTTTTCTGATTTTATTTCCCGCATTTTAATTCCGAGCATTATGAGTAGCTAAATACCCGTAGTCGGGGTGTGATGAAATAACCGAATGAATTAATGTATTTCTAAGCTAAAACCTTAATTAACTTAATTTCTGTCCGTGACTTTTTATAATTAAAAATTAAGCTTTTTGTTACGAGAGTAAGGAAAGTAAAATAGGGAGAAATCAAGACCACGAGAGTGTGAGGTTTTAACCGGATAGCTAAAGTTAGGCATTCGATTTAAATACAACGAGAGCGCTTTAAAACGAATTAGATTTATTTAGTTTTCAAAAAGATGCTTTCTAAACACTTATGGGCTAGCGAGAGCAGACATTTGGCTTTAGGAGTATGATCCGAGGTAAGACCACGAGAGTGTGAATCGAGGGTTTTTAAACTGATAAGTACTACAGAACAATTTAAGTTAAATATTTTTATATGCTTAGGTACAATTTAATTCGCATAGGTTCAAAACATTACACTCTGACCACTTTAATATTATAATTCTTTTAATTGAATTTAGTTTCTCCTTTAGTTTTAAACTTCTAAAAACCAAACGTGACAATTTCCGCCTTAGCTAAACTAACCTGTTTCATAACACTAGAGTGATTACGAAGTTCCTGTGGGTTCGACATCTTTGTATTACTACCGCGATAGACTGTGCACTTGCAGTTAAGATACCGTTAGACACATTAGGTCAATCGCACATCACAATACTTGATGAATCATGATAAACCCTTGATAAAATGATGAAATATCCTTCAAAATGAGAATGTTGACAAAAAATCTTGAAGTTTGACTATTTGTAGGTCACTGTTGACTTTTGCCCTAGCACAGTCGATTTTTGGACCCTTTGAGCAATTGACTGACCAAACTTCCTCTGCAAGGCTTGAATTTTGACATGGATGATCTTGAGAACATCTTAGGACATTGGGGAGCACTTGAGGTCATTTGGATGCAAGGACCTTGATGCAACACAAAACCCTAATTTGAGGTTGACTGCCTTAGGAGATGATTTGACTGTCCAACTCTTGAGCAACCTTGAGCAACTTGGAGATTTTTCTTGAAATGTTTTGGGAAATATGAGAGGGAAAATTTTGGGGTACAACAGCTTCCCCTGTTCAATTTTCTTAAACCTGAGGATGTATATTGGCTTTCGGGCCTTTCGAGATCCGAAGGTGGAAGATGATTGAACACTAGAGTGCCCAGAAATTTGCACTTGCATGAAGTGGTATCAGCATTGTGATGTCAGGAATGGGCTTACAGATGCCATTTGGAGACTAATGATAGGTGGTCTGAACTTCGATTGGAAAAAGAATCAGGGAGATCTTATCGTCGATCTGACTGAACCAGAGGAGGTCTTGGATTAACTTTGACTGGATCGGCATCAGAAAAAATCTTTAGGAATCGATTTAACTGGACCAGACAAGGTCTTGGAGTAACTTCAACTGGATCGGCATCAGAAAAATCTTTAGGAATCGATTTAACTGGACCAGAGAAGGTCTTGGAATAACTTTGATTGGATCGGCATCAGAAAAATCTTTAGGAATCGATTTAACTGGACCAGACAAGGTCTTGGAGTAACTTCAACTAGATCGGCATCAGAAAAATCTTTAGTAATCGATTTAACTGGACCAGACAAGGTCTTGGAGTAACTTCAACTGGATTGGCATCAGAAAAATCTTTAGGAATTGATTTAACTGGACCAGAGAAGGTCTAGGAATAACTTTGACTAGATCGACATCAGAAAAATATTTAGGAATCAATTTAACTAGAGCAGACAAGGTCTTGGAGTAACTTCAACTGGATCAGCATCAGAAAAATCTTTAGGAATCGACTTAACTGGACCAGAGAAGGTCTCAAATTAACTTTAACTAGATCGGCATCAAAAACCTCTTTAGGAATCGACTTAACTGGACTAGAGAAGGTCTTGGAATAACTTTGACTGGATCGGCATCAGAAAAATCTTTAAGAATCAATTTAACTGGACCAGACAAGGTCTTCCACATAGTTGAGAATTTAACTGCATCTTTCCTGAAAGGTAAAGGTCAGTCATATGCAATGCATGATATGGATCAAGCAATGATGTTCTCAACAGAAATGAGATTGTATGGTATGATGCGCTTATGCATGTATCATGATGTATGGAAATGTGATGCTTTAGCTGGGGAAAATAAATCCCGGATAGCTATTGGAGAATAGAGTTGAATTCTTCGTTTCCGCTGGGGATGATGAATGAAGGTGATTGCAAGAATAAACCTGTAGGAGAAGATAACTCCATTGGAGAATAAACTGATGAGGAGATTACTTTGTTGGGTAGAGATGCTCTGCTGAGGACTCCACTGATAAACTCTACTGGGGATGGATTACCGTTGCTGGTGATACTGAGTCCGTTGAAGATTGAATTCCTATTTGTGAAAGGAAAGAACTTCGCGGGGATGATCCTTCAGTTACAACTTGCTGGGGATAACCCTGTTAGGCTCTTGTGGGGATAATCCTTTTGAATTATGCTTAGAGTGAACCTTTGAACTTGGCTGGGGAGATTTATTTTTGTACTCCGCCGGGGATAAACTTCCAGAGTCTACTGGGGATGATGCTTCAACTCCGTTGGGGAAGCTTTTAGACTGTGCTGGGGAAATATTGACTCCACTGGGGGGTATCTTGTATTCTGCTGGGGAACATTCTTATACTTCGTTGGGGAATATTAAGACTGCCGGGGATATCAAGTCTTTTGTAGTGCTGATGGTAGATCAACTCTGCTTGGGGAAAATATTACTGATTCATTCACAGTTGCGAGTCTCAGTTGGGAGAGCTATCATTACTGTCTTACTCTGCGGGGAGTGAAGGTACCCAAGCCATATTCTTCAGCTGAATATACCTTTGTACCTGGTGAACAGAGCAACTGTACAGTTCGGGCCATTCTTATTGCCCCTGTTTATGATATTACCAGTAATCATCTTTTGTTTCGCATGTAAATATTTATGAGCAGCAATTGATGTCAAATGCATATATCAAAATGAACATTGGACGTTCTTTGAAAAACAAAACAGATAAAGGAAAAACAGTTTGAAATTTCTTTGAGAATGAATTGTATTGATTTTGAAGTTTAGCCTGTAAAATAGGCGTTTTTGTACAAGAGGCTGACGTCCTAGTAAGAGAACGCCGCCGAATAATAGAATTTACATAATTTGTGAAAAACTAAACAAAACAGCTATGTGAATGATCCCACTGGGTTCCAACTCTGCTATTGCCTTTATGTTCTTGAGCATCTCATCACTTTGCTACTGGTTGAAGGTGAATCAAATTGATTAGTGTCGTCCGAGCTTGATAGTCGATACCGAAGTCTGGATGCAAGGTGATCCAATGAGACATAGTGTTACGCTTTAATCCCTAACTTTTTCCTGGACCGCCCTTTCGGGTTTTCAGTCCAACGGGATACCCATTTTTTCCCAAGTCGCCTTTTCAGGTTTTCGACTTGCCCGGTGTACAGATTGTTTTATTTTCATCCCTTATTTTTGCCCGAACCCTTTTGGTTCGCCGGGAAGCCGTTATTTTTGCCTAGGCCAGTCAACCTAGCGGGTCTTTGATTATGCGTAGTATCTTTTCACTATGTCTGCATTGACGGGGTGAGGAAGGTCGTCACCATCCATGGTGGTTAAAATCATAGCTCCTCCTGAGAAAATGTTCTTAACCACAAATGGCCCTTCATAAGTAGGGTTCCATTTGCCCCTGGGATCACCTTGAGGTAGGATAATGCGCTTGATAACCAGGTCCCCAACTTGATACTCTTGTCGTCTAACTTTCTTGTTAAATGCATTGATCATCCGTTTTTGATACGTCTGACCATGACAAATAGCAGTAAGTCTCTTTTCGTTGATTAAATTCAGTTGATCAAGCCGGGTCTGAATCCAGTCATCTTCGCTCAAACCTGCATCCTTCATGATTTGAAGAGAGGGTATCTGAACTTTAATGGGCAAGACTGCCTCCATGCCATATACCAAGGAGTAGGGTGTTGCCCCTGTTGACGTCCGTGCTGAGGCACGGTACCCATGAAGAGCAAATGATAACATCTCGTGCCAATCTTTGTATGTCATCGTCATCTTCTGCACAATCTTCTTAATGTTCTTATTAGCCGCTTCGACAGCCCCATTCATCTTCGACCGGTAAGGAGAAGAGTTGTGATGTTGTATCTTGAATTGCTCACAGAGCTCGGTGATCATCTTATTGTTGAGATTGGTACCATTGTCCGTAATAATCCTCTCTGGTACACTATATCGACAGATCAGATTGTGTCGAATGAACCGTGCCACGACGTTCATGGTTATAGTAGCAAAGGAAGCTGCTTCAACCCACTTCGTAAAGTAATCAATAGCTACCAGGATGAAACGATGCCCGTTGGACGTTGTATGTCTGATCTCGCCGATCATGTCAATGCCCCACATTACAAAAGGCCAAGGTGCTGTCAAGACGTTTAGAGGAACCAGAGGTATGTGCACCTTATCAGCATAGACCTGGCACTTGTTACATGTTCGAGAATGCTGATAACAGTCAGCTTCCATTATGGACCAATAATATCCTGCCTGAAGGATTTTCTTTGCCGTGGTATGTCCACTGGAATGAGTTTCGAAAGTACCTTCATGTAACTCCGCCATGTTCCTTTCTGCTTCATTCTTATCCACACAACGCAGTAAGGTTGAATCATGGTTACGCTTATAAATAATACCATTGCTGATGAAGAACTTTGCCGCAAACCTCCTCAGAAACTTCTTGTCATTAACAGATGCACCCTCGGGGTATTCCTGAGCCTCAAGGTATCTCTTTACCTCATGAAACCAGGGCTTTTCTGTTACCTCTTTAGTCTCAAGATCACATCAATGTGCAGGTTCGTCCAATCTTTCAATGATGATCCAGGGAGCTTCGTTGTCCCAATTGACTTTGAACATAGAAGACATCGTAGCCAGCGCGTCCGCCAACTGATTCTCCTCTCTAGGGAAGTGTTCAAAGGTTATCTCCTCAAAGTGCGGCAATAAAGTCAACACATACTCCTTCTAGGGAATAAGATTTGGGTGTTTCTTATCCCACTCGCCTTTGATCTGAATGATCATGAGAGCAGAATCTTTGAAGAAACTTAGAAACTTAATCCTTAGGTCAATTGCTGCTCGAAGACCCATAATGCACGCTTCATACTCCGCCATATTGTTGGTGCAGTTGAAACATAGTAGGGCGGTAAACGGAGTATGAGAGCCTTTAAGAGATATGGTCACGGCGCCAATGCCGTTACCCAAAGCATTTGAAGCTCCATCAAAGCACATAGACCATCGAGATCCTTCCTCAGGTCCTTCATCTAGTCCAGGTGTCTCACAGTCAGTCACTAGCATGATATTCTCGTCCCGGAATTCAAAGTTCATAGACTGGTAATCATCCACTGCCTGATGTGCCAAATGGTCTGCCAACACACTTCCCCTAATCGCCTTTTGGGTCGTATATTGGATGTCATACTCAGTCAAGATCATCTGCCATCTCGCTATTCTTCCGGACAAGGAAGGCTTTTCGAAGATATACTTGATTGGATCCATTTTTGATATCAATAGAGTAGTGTGAGTCAGCATATACTGTCTCAGCCGGCGATCAGCCCATGCCAAAGTGCAACAAGTTTTCTCGAGCAGCGAGTATTGGGTCTCACAGTCGGTAAACTTTTTGCTAAGGTAATAAATAACATGCTCTTTTCGGCCAGACTCGTCATGCTGACCCAGCACACACCTCATTGAATTGTCGAGTACTGTCAAGTATAAGATCAAAGGTCTTCCTTCAACTGGAGGCATCAGAATAGGTGGCTCTTGGAGATACTCTTTGATTCTTTCGAAAGTGGCCTGGCATTCATCGCTCCAACGTACCACTTGATCTTTCTTCAGCAGCTTGAATATTGGCTCACAAGTAGAAGTCAGGTGTGAGATGAATCGAGTAATGTAGTTCAGACGTCCCAGAAAGCCTCTGACTTCTTTCTCTGTTCTGGGAGCTGGCATTTCTTGTATAGCCTTCACTTTTGCGGGATCCACTTGAATACCTTTGTCGCTTACGACGAAACCTAGCAGCTTACCAGATCTCACCCCAAAGGTGCACTTGTTCGGGTTTAACCTCAGCTTATACAACTTCAACCTATCAAACAGCTTCTGCAGATGGTCAAGGTGTTCCTCTTCAGTTTGGGACCTTGCAAGTATGTCGTCGATGTATACCTCAATCTCATGATGGATCATGTCATGAAACAACGCAACCATGGCACGCTGATACGTTGCTCCAGCATTCTTCAATCCAAAAGACACGACCTTGTAGCAAAAGGTACCCCACTGAGTAACAAAACTTGTCTTCTCCATGTCTTCGGGAGCTATTTTAATCTGATTATAACTGGAGAAACCATCCATAAAGGAGAAGACTTAATGTGAGCGGTGTTGTCAACCAGAACGTCGATATGAGGTAGTGGAAAATCATCCTTGGGACTCGCCCTGTTCAGATCCCTATAGTCAACACACATTAGAACCTTACCATCATTCTTCGGCACAGGAACCACATTGGCAACCCACTGAGGGTAAGAAGTAACTGCTAGAAAACCGGCGTCAAACTGTTTCATTACTTCAGCCTTAATTTTCTCAGACATCTTTGGGCGCATTCGGCGGACCTTCTGTTTCACTGGAGGGCAGTCTTCCTTGGTAGGCAGGCGATGAACCACAATATCAGTATCCAACCCAGACATATCTTCATAAGACCAGGCAAAGATCTCAACGTAGTCACGCAGCATCTGAATCAACCGTTGCTTCACACTAGCTTCCAGATTAGCACCGACCTTAACCTCTTTCTTGTCTATCTTAGTACCCAGGTTCACTGATTCCACCGGCTCTTCGTGCGGCTGAATAGCCCTCTCTTCCTGAAGTAACAGTCTTGCAAGTTCACCAGGAACTTCGCAATCATCTTCACCTTCATCTTCGGCTAAGTTGATCAGATTTTTGAAGTCATAACTGGTAGTAGCAGAGTCGTTACCAGTGAGATCCAGAGTGGATGTAGACCTGTATACGTGAGTGTGTGTAAAATAGCTGCTTTACAATATATAATAAAAGAAAAACAAGGAGCACAAGATTTGAAATGCGAGAAATGTCCAATGCTTTTATTAATGATATATGAAATGACACACATAAACCCCTCACAAATGAAGCCACAGTGCCCCGGGTAAGACACCGGGCCATAGAGTTTAAAACATTGTCTGTTACATATTCAAAACAAAAAGTTTCATTACTGGGTAACAAAAGAAATGGGAATGAAGCCCTTTGCTGTCCAATTTCTTGGTCCACCGTCGGTCATAGGATAGATCCAGTTGTCGAACTCAGACTCTTCCACATCATCTTCAATGGCATTCACTCCCGAGTTGCTGATGAACACGGGAGGTCTTCCGCTCCGTGCATTCCGAACAGCCTTTTGAGCTTCTTTCTCGATAACAGCCTAGGCATCCTTTAAGGAAGCCATCTTCATAGGAGAATGTGATACGGTGGGAGAACTGACTATGGTTTTGCGTTTGTTTTCGCAAATGTTTCGGTTGAGCAAGAGTCGCCACCGACTTTTTATTTTATCCTAAAGGAAAGGTTAAAAAAGCACAGCAAAAACCTTTTGAGATATTTCGTGGGTTCGGGGAGTAGATTATAGAAAGGGAAGGTATTAGCACCCTTTCTATCCATGGTTATCCATGGGATCTTAGGTACTTGTTTAGATCAACTTGCCTTGGTTTTCAATTGTTTGAAATGGTGCTTTGTGTGTGGTTTGAAAATGTGTTGAAAAAGATGCCTTGTCTAGGCTACCCTTGTAACAATTCTTTACTCGAATGTTTTACAAAAGGTGTTTGTCTTTTTGAAAAGATGTTTCAAGGTTTTTTGAAAGTTGTTTTGAAAGTGTAGTGATGTGTGGTTTGAAAAATAGGCAAGTGTTTTTGTTTTGCAAGTTGACAAGTACCCAAGAGCTATCTACCCTAAAGTTCTCAAAGATATTTGTTATGTTTTAACTCTTTTAACAATTTTGTTCCACCATTGTATTTGGTGGACAATCTTGTGTTAGGATGTGAAAGGGACGGGCACGGGTCATCGTTTAGACCATAATTGCAATGGTGTTAAGTATCTTTGGGAAATTTTTTCCTTGAAAGGGACTTGATCATTTTAGGCAACTTTTCGAAAGCGTCATCGAGGGACTATGATCATTTGATTGTTTGTTTTGTTTTTGCCCAAAGAGACCTAACATGCAATATGGCCCATTATTGAAGGCAACAAGTGGAATACCCTAGGGGTGCAAGTGTGATTGGTGTTGTCCATTTTCATGCTTGTTTATCTTGAAATTAGGTCAAACTATTTTGTTGTTTTTATTTGCATACAAACCCTAATTCTAGCATGGTATAATTAGAAAGCGTTAAAGTGCGAAAAGTAAAGTTCCTACACTATTACAACACAATATGGGAAGGGGGGGTACAAATGTTCAAATGGGGGTTTTGACAAGGAATTTAAACCTAGCTATTACATCAATTTGGAATTATTTACAAGATAATTAATTGCACAAATTAAATAGAAATACAATAAATATGCAAGATGCAAAAAAATGTTTTTATATGTATAGAAAAAAGTATTTTTTATGTCAAATAAAATAAAATGAAAAGTATTATTTTTTTGGAGTTTTTGTGCTTAGGGTAAAACCCTAATTTTATTAAGTAAATATATTAATTATTTAATATATACAAATATTTAATAATTATGTACAAAATAAAATAAAAATGAAGTATATTTATAAAAAGGTATTTTTTTGGGTCAAATATTAATAAAAGAAAAATGTATGTATTTTTGTATTTTTGCCCTAAATATATTAATATGTATATGTATATTTGTATTATTTTCTAAATATATAGTATATATACAAAAATAATAATATTTAATATTTATAAAAAAGGTGTATTTTATATAAAATATTCTCAGAAGATAAAATAAAATGAAAATTAAAAAATAAATGTGTTTACATTATTTTTCTATTTATTCTAAATAATAATATTTATGTACTTATTTACATACAAATATCAATATAAACAAATAAATGCCTAAAAAATATAAAAATGATGTGAAAAATATTTTTTATGTTTTTAATATTATTAGCAAAAATAAATAAGTCAGAATAAAAAGGAAAAGTCAAAAAATCATAAAAAGTAAGCCAAATGGGCTCAGGGGGTGTAAAAGCAAAAATGGTGTGTGAAAAGAAATAGCACAACAGGCCCAGCCCATGAAGACCTTCTTCAACCTCCAGACAGTTCTTGTTCAAAAAACGCGCGTTTGCAACATGATTCAAACATCCTGATTCCTGGCTTTTTAATGAAAACTCACAACATCAAAAATGTCCAGCATCAAACAACGAATCCATACATATAAAGAACTCATCCTAACTCTCAGAAATGAGAGAGAATTTCATCATTCCCAAATCTTAACCTAACTTTTTATCAATATTCAGACCTTAAATTCTCACAGCATATGCAAAATAAATGAAAAGTAAAGGTATATACAGATTCAGGGGCATGAGTAGAACACTTTTTATTCACAAACCTAGAGCTAACAATGCCTACATTAAGAGTTAGAAGTTCAAGAAGATACCTGTTCATTTGAAGTTGTATCTGATGATGGAGGTACTTTCAGAGCAAGGTGATGATTGGTACAGCTTCCTTGATGTCCAGGGATGCTATTCCAAGTTTTACTTTGCTTTGAAACTAGCTGAATCGAGTTGTAGAACTCTACCTGCAAATCAGAAAAATGAAAATGGCCAAACTGAATAGAGGAGTTACAGTTCACTTCTAATGCTTTGGATAGTTTGGATTGATGGTAGGGAAGGTGTTTGAACTGGTTTGGGCAAGAATGCACGATGGAAATGAGAGTTGGAACTCAAACTGCAGCAGGCCCTGTTTTTGTGCAGTTCAATGGTGATTTTGTGAGTGAGAGTGTTTGGGACTTGGTTAGCTCGTGTTCTAGCTTAGGATGGATGTTTAGGAAGTGTACAAAGTATTTGCTTAAGCTTCGTTGTGCTGAGATGAAAGTTGTGTACTAAAATGCTATGTTTCTTCACACTTAAGCAAGAAAAGGTCAAGTGGAGTTCTAGACTGATAGATGCCCCCCTAATATGCTGCAAACCTTGGCATTGATCAGTGTAATTAGTTCCTAAACTTGTGCCAAGGGGATTTGAACTGTACTTCTTGGATTTGCATTTTGACATAAAGCTTACTTTTGCAAAAATGGTTAAAGTGCTTTATCTATTTTGGGATTAAACCATTATGCAATGCTTGAACACATAAAATATGGTCTTGGCACAATGAGTTTACATTAAATTATTAAGTGCAAATGGGATTAGAGGCCTGTAATGTAGCATAAACCAAGCCGACTTGAAAATGGTAATGTGTATGAACATGTCTTGGTCAAGAACAAAATTGATTTTTGCCCAACTTGCCAAATTCGATTCTCCATAACCATGAGGTTGTTTGATGAGTTCTTGGACATTTTGGAAAGCTTGGAATGTGTACTACAATCCATATTTGAAATGAAAATTGAAATTCCAAGTGGAAGTATATGAAAAATGGTCTTGAAGTTGGGTAAAAACTTTGCCTAAAATAGGTCAAATTTTCTCTAAGTTAAAAATCGTTTGGCACCCTTGTTCCAAAAATTGTAACTTGAGATACAAGCCTCTTTTGGGAAAACTTTGTGAATCAAAGTTGTAGATTATGCAATGGTCTACAACTTTCATGTTTTGACTTTTGCTTGAATCCAAATGTATCTTGGTGAGAAAGTGGGGCAAAGTTAGGAAAAAATTAGGGTTTTTCATAACTTAGAAAAATTCTAAGTTATGAAAAATCTGCATTTCAAACCCTAATTTGCAATTTTGGATTTCTTGATGAACAAGTTTCATAATTTGGCATGTTTTGATGAAAAATGAATCTTGACTCTTGATTTTGACCAAAAAGTCAAAGTTTGACTTTTCAGTATACAGTCAAAATTGATCAATTGACTGGGAAATTCAACTGTCAATCTTGGGCATTTGGGATCTTTTGAACTTGTTGAGCATGTCAAGACAATTCCATGGGGTCCTTCAGTCCATATGTGAGCTTGGTTTGCCATTGGCTAGGTCAAACAGTCAAAAATTGCCTTTGTGCAGTCAAAACCCTAAAAATGACCATTTTGCCCTTTTGGTGATCTGATCAAATTTCTTGTGGAATTGTGATCCAAACTTGATCCAATGGTCCATGTGAGTTTATAATGTTGATGTGGGTCAATTTTCATGAGATTTGACTGTCAATTGGCCACAGTTGACTTTTTCCCCAATACAGTTGATTTCTAGGTCAACTGTCCAATTGACTGGGCAAAATTTGGAATCAAGACTTGAAACTTGGTATGGATAAACTTGGGAGTCCAACATGAAGCATGAAAGTCATCTTAGGCATTTTTGGTCAAAACATCCTTGTGCAAACACAAACCCTAATTTGGGTCAACAGTGCAAGGAGAAGTCTTGAGCAGATGAAACCCTAACTAGATCTTGAGCTTCAAGGGCTTTGTGATGAGAAATGTTGAGAAAATGGGAGGGCAAATTTTGGGGTACAACAGTTTCCCCTGTTCAATCTTCTTGAACCTGAAGAGTTAGATTGGCAAGTATGCCTTTCGTGACTCGAGGGTAAAAGGAGATTGGACACTAGAGTGCCCTTAAATTTGCACTCGTCAAAGCAATGGATGTGAGAATGGGCTTAGAGATGCCATTTGGAGATGGGCTTAAAGATGCCATCTGGAAGAGTGACAGAAACTTGTCGGGGATGGGCTTAAAGATGCCATCTGGAACGAGTATCAGAAAGGTGTCCATGTTTTGGACCACATCTGAATTGGGGGCCTGAATAAGCAATAGATCGACATCCGTATCTGGAGGCATCCGTAAACTGTTTTCAGAGGTTGAGAAGAGTCTAAACAAGCGATAGATTAACATCCGTTGTGGGGAAGAATCCGTAAACTGTTTTCAGAAGTCTGGAGAAGAATCTGAACAAGCGATAGGTTAACGTCCGTTACTTGGAGAACCCGTGAACTGTTTTCAGAAATCTTGAAGTTGAATAAGCAATAGAGCAGCATCCGTTGTTGGGAAGCGTCCGTAAACTGTTTTCAAAAGTTGCATCTGAACAAGCGATAGATTAACATCCGTTGTTGGGAAGAATCCATAAACTGTTTTCAGAAGTCTTGAGAAGAAACTGAACAAGTGATAGGTTAACATCCGTTACTTGGAGAACCCGTGAACTGTTTTCAGAAATCTTGGAGTTGAATAAGCAATAGAGCAGCATCCGTTGTTGGGAAGCGTCCGTAAATTGTTTTCAAAAGTGTCTCGGAAGATAATGATTTTTATCTGTCGACTGATCTAACCTGCAAAGGCAAAGAGTTAGTTATATGCAATGTAATGATGCATGATGCAACGTATGTTATATGATATGAATGTAAATGAATGCGCATGTAAGCTGAAGAGCTGTCTTGCAAAGGATAGATGAATCCGAGATGGCTGAAGATAAAAGCCTCTTGACTGCTGTCGGGGAGAATAATTCCTTGGCTGCTGCTGGGGAAGAGAATTCCTGTTGACTTCTACTGGGGAGTTCCAATCTAATAGACTCATGCTGGGGAGGTAAGACTGAGAATCTTCAGTTTGGTGGGAAGTATCTCTATGGGGAGAAGGTTCACTAGTCTGGTTCCGCTGGGGATACTGAAACTTAGTTCTGAGGGGAATTGAGTTCCGGAGGATTCTCTGGCTGGGGATTGTATTGATAAACTATGTTGGGGAACTCTGATGAACTCCGCTGGGGATAGGAAGAATTTTGGCGAGTGCGATCTTCCGTGGCAATAAGCTGAGGATAACCCAGTTATAAGCCCTTGTGAGGAATAACCTTGAATAAAGCTCGGGGGAGACGTCCGTTCTCTGCGGGGGATAAGCTTCCAGAATCTACTGGGGATAAGCTTCAGGACTTGCTGGGGATATGGATTCCAAATCTCTTGGGGGTTTCCTTTGAAAGGGTATCAAGATATCCAACTGCACCTTCAACCTATCAGTAATCCTCTTTCTTGATTCATAAGGAAACGATTATGTTCAAATGCATATGCCTATTTAACAAAACATTGGACGTTTCTCAAAATAAAACAAATAGTGCAAGAGGAAAGAAGAAGGAAATGACACAAATTTCTGGGAAAAGTATTTGTATTGACTTTCTATGAGTATATTTGTACAAAGGAGACAATCATCCTAGTAAGAGGATTTTGTCGTAAATATTGAAAGATTTATACAAAATAAAGATGGCTATGTGAAATAATTCCATGGGATTCCATTCCGCTATAGCCTTCAAAACTCTGAATATCTGTCCATTCAATGCTTCGTTTGCCGATGACTGGATTGATCAGAAACCTGGAACTGGCTGATGAAGAGATTGTCTTTGAAGTGATCCGACGAGACATAGTCATACGCTTTAATTCCCTAACTTTTGCCTGAATCGCCCTTTCGGGTTTTCGATCCACCGGGAAACCCCTTTTTGCCCAAGCCGCCCTTTCGGGTTTTCAACTTGCCGGGTGTACAGATTTTTTTGTTTTTATCCCTAATTTTTGCCTGAACCGCCCTTTCGGGTTTTCGGTTCACCGGGATGCCCATTTTTGCCCAAGCCGCCCTTTCGGGTTTTCGACTTGTCGGGTTATTTTATGCGTAGTATCTTTTGACTATGTCTGCATTCGCAGGGTGCGGCAAATCGTCGCCATCCATGGCGGTCAGGATCATTGCACCACCAGAAAATATGCTCTTGATCACAAATGGTCTTTCATATGTAGGAGTACATTTGCCCCTGGGATCACTTTGCGGCAAGATAATCCGCTTGATTACGAGATCTCCAACTTGATACACTTGACGTCTGACTTTCTTATTGAAGGCCTTGATCATCCGCTTTTGATACGCCTGACCATGGCATATAGCAGCGAGTCGCTTCTCGTTGATTAGATTGAGTTGGTCAAGTCGGGTCTGCATCCAATCATCTTCATTCAAACCTGTGTCCTTCATAATCCTTAGAGAAGGAATCTGAACTTCCATAGGCAGGACAGCTTCCATGCCATATACCAACGAAAATGGGGTTGCCCCGGTTGAAGTACGTGCCGTCGTACGGTATCCGTGTAGAGCAAACGGTAACATCTCATGCCAGTCTTTATAAGTGACTATCATTTTCTGAATGATCTTCTTAATGTTTTTGTTCGCAGCTTCAACAGCACCGTTCATCTTTGGCCGGTAGGGAGATGAATTGTGATGATAAATCTTGAACTGTTCGCACAATGCGGTGATCATCGTGTTATTCAGATTTGTACCGTTGTCTGTGATGATCCTGTCTGGAACACCATACCGACATATGAGATTTTGCTTGATGAAGCGGGCAACCACATTTTTAGTAACAGAGGCGAAGGAAGCTACTTCGACCCATTTGGTGAAATAGTCAATGGCAACCAGGATGAAGCGATGTCCGTTGGAAGCCGTGGGCTTGATCTCTCCAATCATGTCAATGCCCCACATTGCAAATGGCCAAGGAGCAGTCAGAACGTTGAGAGGAACCGGAGGGATATGAACTTTTTCGGCATAGACTTGACATTTGTGACAAGTACGGGAATGTTGATGGCACTCAGCTTCCATGGTAGACCAGTAATAGCCTGCCCTTAGGATCTTCTTAGCCATTGTATGCCCACTCAAGTGAGTGCCAAATGTGCCGCTGTGTATCTCAGTCATGATCAACTCTGCTTCAGCCTTGTCTACGCATCAGAGTAATACACAATCATGGCTTCGTTTGTAAAGGATGCCGTTGCTCAGGAAGAATTTGGCAGCAAATTTCCTTAAGAACTTCTTGTCATTTACGGAAGCTCCTTCGGGATAATCTCTAGTCTCAAGGTACCTTTTGATTTCATGGAACCAGGGTTGTTCCACTACTTCTTCGGTATTAACCTCGTGACAATGCGCAGGTTCATCCATTCGCTCGATGGTGATTTGGGGAGCCTCGTTATCCCAGTTGAGTTTAAACATGGAGGACATTGTAGCTAGAGCATCTGCTAGCTGATTCTCTTCTCGCGGGAAATGCTCGAAGGTAATTTGCTCGAAATGAGGCAACAATGTCAAGACATGTTCTTTGTATGGGATAAGATTAGGATGCTTGGTATCCCACTCTCCTTTGATTTGACTGATAACCAAAGCCGAGTCCCCAAATACGATCAAAGATTTGATCCCCAAGTCTATAGCAGCCTTGAGACCAAAGATGCAAGCTTCATACTCAGCCATGTTGTTTGTGCAGCTGAAGCAAAGTCGGGCCATGAAAGGTGTGTGACAACCTTTCGGAGAAATGAGTACCGCGCCGATACCGTTTCCAAGTGCATTTGAAGCACCATCAAAGTACAGGGTCCATCAGGATCCCTTTTCAGGTCCGTCATACGGTCCGTTACTTTCAATGTTGTCCAAATTCATGATGTCCTCGTCTGGGAAGTCAAATCTCATGGGTTGATAATCTTCGATAGCTTGATGAGCCAGATGGTCAGCTAGTACACTCCCTTTTATAGCTTTTTGAGTGGTGTACTGGATGTCATACTCAGTTAGGATCATCTGCCATCTGGCTATTCTTCCAGATAAAGCGGGCTTTTCGAAGATATACTTGATAGGATCCATTTTGGAAATCAACAGGGTAGTATGAGTCAACATATACTGTCTTAGTCGGCGAGTAGCCCATACCAAAGCATAGCAAGTTTTCTCGAGCAGTGAGTAGCGAGTCTCACAGTCGGTAAACTTTTTGCTAAGGTAATAAATAGCATGCTCTTTTCGACCAGACTCGTCATGCTGGCCCAAAACACACCCCATTGAGTTATCTAAGACGGTTAGATACATGATCAATGGTCTTCCTTCGACGGGTGGTATCAGAATAGGAGGTTCTAGCAAATACTCCTTGATCTTATCAAAAGCAGCTTGGCAATCGTCGTTCCAATCGACTACCTGATCTTTCTTCAAGAGTTTGAAAATTGGCTCACAGGTAGAAGTCAGATGAGAGATGAATCTGGCAATATAATTCAAGCGCCCCAAGAACCCTCTAACCTCCTTTTCAGTATGGGGAGCAGGCATCTCTTGTATTGCTTTCACCTTTGCTGGATCGACTTTAATGCCTTTGTTGCTCACAATGAATCCCAGAAGTTTACCAGACCTAACTCCAAAAGTGCACTTACTTGGATTCAGCCTGAGTTTGTATTCTTTCAACCTAGCAAACAACTTTTCTAGATGTTCAAGGTGCTCTTCCTCTGTTTGTGACCGAGCTATCATATCGTCTACGTAAACTTCAATCTCATGATGTATCATATCATGAAACAAAGCTACCATGGCGCGTTGATAAGTTGCCCCTGCGTTCTTCAGCCCGAACGGCATCACCTTGTAACAGAAAGTGCCCCATTGCGTGACAAAAGTTGTTTTCTCCATATCCTCGGGGGCCATTTTGATTTGATTGTAGCCCGAGAATCCATCCATGAAGGAAAACACTTTGTGTTGCGCTGTATTGTCGATCAAAATGTCAATGTGTGGTAGCGGAAAATCGTCTTTGGGGCTGGCCCTATTCAAATCCCGGTAGTCCACACACATCCTGACTTTGCCATCTTTCTTAGGTACTAGCACGATGTTAGCGACCCATTGAGGATAGGACGTAACAGCCAGAAAGCCAGCGTCGAATTGCTTCATCACTTCTGCTTTGATCTTTTCAGACATGTCAGGCCTCATTCGGCGGACTTTTTGCTTGACCGGTGGACAATCTTCTCTTGTGGGGAGACGGTGAACCACGATGTCTGTGTATAAACCCGACATGTCTTCATAAGACCAAGTGAAGATTTCAACATACTCATTCAACAACTGTATCAGGCGTTCCTTGACACTTGGTTCCAGATTGGCACCCACTTGCACCTCCTTCCGGTCTTCCTCGGTCCCCAAGTTGACAGTTTCTAATGACTCTTTGTGCGGTAAGATGGCCCTTTCCTCTTGCTGTAGAAGTCTGGCTAGTTCCCCTGGTACTTCACAACCTTCGTCATCTTCGTACTCGGCTTGATTGACCAGATCTTCAGAGTTATTGAAGGATATAGCAGAATTGTCACCCATGGAATCCGGAGTGGATGGGTACCTGCATTTGTGAGTGTGGGTGTGTGTAAGGGATAGCCATCCTTAAACAAAAAATGCAAAGGGAAAGAAAATGAACACAAGCAGTTTATCAAATGAAAAACGTCCAATGAATCATTAAACATGGCATATGGATATGAAAAATAATCAAAACCCTTACAAATGGACCTACATGCCCCGGGCAAGGCATGAGGTGAAAAGATAGTGTACGGATTGTTTGAAAATAAATATTACAGACCAAATAGGAAATGTTTGACAGATAAATTACTGATGAATAAAAGTGATGGGGACAAAGTCTTTTGCCTCCCAGTTGCACAATCCTCCTTTGAAAGTTGGGTAAATCCACTCTTCGATGTTGCTCTCCTTGTCTTCATCCTCCAAAGCGTTGTTTCGTAGGGAGAAATTTTGACTGGCGCTCTTTCAATCTTCGAACGGCGCATAGCCTTCTGGCCCGCGGTAGTGAACCCTAATCCAAATTTGTCTGTTTTATGTGGAATATCAGGTAACTGCCCCCATGCTGAATTCTTCCCCTCCTTTATTGCGGCCTTTGCATCCTCCAGAGATGCCATCCTGGCCATCTGCCTCGGTGCCTCAGCTGCCAACTTTGCTACTGTTATTTCAGGAAGGACTTCTTCGAAATGCTGAAAAGGCGTCTCAATGAACTCCCCCTCTACCTCCACATACCGGAAGGAGTTTAAGTGGCTGATCATGTACTCCTCTTCACCATGGACGGTAATGATCTTTCCCTTGACAGGATACTTCAACATCTCATGTAAGGAGGAGGTGACTGCCCTAGCATGGTGTATCCAAGGCCTACCCAACAAGCAAGAGTACGACGGACGGATATCCATCACATAGAAAGTAGATTTAAACACCTCAGTGCCTATCTTGATGGGAATTTCAACCTCCCCATGGACCATTCTCTTCGAACCATCGAAAGCTCTGACAACAATATCACTCGGCTTCAACTCCAACCCTTCACAATCTAGTCGGTCCAAAGCCTTCTTAGGCAGTACATTCAGCGACGAACCGGTGTCGACCAAGACATGTGCGAGAGTAGTTCCTCGGCACTCGACTGAAATGTGCAAAGCATCATTGTGGTTTCTACCTTTAGGAGTTAGGTCGGCATCAGAGAAACCTAATCCATTGTCCGCAGTAAGGCTAGCCACGCAATTTTGAAATTGATCTGCAGAGGTTTCCTGGGGCACATGGGCCGCCTTCAGGAATTTTATCAGAGCTTTAGCGTGCGCTTCCGAGCAAAGTAGCAGTGCCAGCATGGAGATCTTTGAGGGGGTTTGCCCCAGTTGTTCTACCACATCGTAATCACTCCTTTTGATTATCTTCAAGATCTCATCCATTTCCTTCTTAGAGGTTTCCGGAATGACCAAGGGTTGAGCCCTCGTCCTGACGAGCTCATCTTGGATTCCCTTACCTTTATCAGCAGCGGTAGGAGGGACAATACTAGGAACAACAACATCTTCAATCAAAGGGGTTCTAGCGGAGTGTTTTATTGGTGCGGGGATGACCTTGTCAGCAGATGAGGGTCCAAAGATTGCTCTTGGAGGGGCAATCTCTGGAGAAAATATTCTCCCGCTCCGGGTGATTTTTCTCATGCCTGCAATGTTACCAATGCTGGCTTCTTCATCATCCGAACTTTCTTCATTTACCTCGATTTGTTTAATACCATGGTAGTAGACGTCCCCGCCATAGTTCCATGGTATCGACTTCTCAGAAACATAGGGGACAGGCCCTGGCATTGTTATCTTCAAAGGAACAGATTTCGTAGCTGGTGTAATCTTAACAGGCTTTCTGACGGCCTTGGAAATATTGGCGTGAATGGTTATGATTGAGACATCTTCAGTATGGGTTGGAACAGCAGAAACTTTTTCAAACAAAATTTGTCGAATATCCATTAGGCCTTGGATGCCTTTCTTCAGTAACTGACAATCGAACGGCAGAGAGTAACAACAAAAGCAGTCTTCTTTACATCCCGGGAAGATCCCGGCCCTTAACAGATTCAACTTGATGGTTAACAATGGAGTTATCAGATCATTGACATCAGCAACATACAACTCTTCTTCAATGGCATTGACATTTCGGCCATGCTTCGGCATGGGAGCAGATATCACATTAGGCTTCTCCGGAGCGTCAAACTCCACTTCCTTCGCCTCTATCAGGTCTTGGATTTTATGCTTGAGTGCCCAACAATCATTGGTGTCGTGTCCGACACTGTCAGAATGGTAGGCGCATTTAGCATTAGGATGATAATGCGGAGAGGACGTATTCACATTCTTTGGTGCCTCTTTGATAGTGGCGAGATTCAACTTCAACAGATGGGGAAGCACTTGCGCTGGAGTCATATTAATATGGGTGAACTGCCGTTGTGGCCGTTCCACTCGTTGTTGATTTGGTCTGGACTGGTTATAGCGAGGCTGCTCACTTGACGAATTTTGAATCATTACGGCCCCCACAGTCGGCCGGCGCTCAGTCTTCCCTGCTCTTCTCTGAGAATATACCACAGCCGTTTCCTTCTTAAAAGGCTTCTTCTCAACACTTGCAGCAACACCCTTCTGAATTTTTCCTGACTTGATGCCAACTTCTATTCTTTCGCCTGTTAAGATCAAATCGGTAAACCCCGCGGAAGAGTTACCAATTAGATGATTGAAAAATGGCCCAGATAGGGTCCCTAGAAACATATCAACAAGTTCACGGTCGGTTAAAGGAGGCTGCACCCTGCCAGCCAAATCCCTCCATTTTTGTGCATATTCTTTGAATCCTTCGCCTGTTCCCAATGACATACCCTGAAGTTGGGTACGAGTAGGAGCAAGGTCAGAATTGTACTGATATTGTTTGTAAAAGGCGGTGGCCAAGTCTTCCCAATTTCGGACGCTGGTTCCCTCTAGTTGATAAAACCACTCCAATTGAGCCCCATATAGGCTGTCTTGAAAGAAATGGATCCAAAGGTTTTTATCCGCCGTATAGGGTTGGATCTTTCTCACGTAGGACCTGAGATGCATTTTTGGACAGGACAGCCCATCATACCTCACAAACACTGGCACTTTGAACTTTGGGGGAATCACAATCCCGGCAACCAAACCCAAGTCTTCAAAATCCAAACCCGGTACTCTTTGTAGCTCCATGGCGGCCAACCTGTCTTCTAAACCTTTGTATTTATCATCAGCTGGAGGGTACTGTTGATCAGAGTAGTCTTCATCCTCTTCGACCTCTTCTTCTTCCACATCGGACTCGGAAGGTACCGCAGCCCCACCTCCTTTACTGGTCCCTTCATCAGAAGTAGGAGGAAATTCAAGCACTCTCCTGGCCTCTCCGTCAAATCTTCTCCCTAAAGTAGCCACCCCGAGTCTCTTTTTCTTCTTTTTCACTGGGTCTTTATTCCCCAGCAAGGTCTTGAGATCCTTCTGACCCTTAGCCAAGGTCGTCAGGAGTTGCTGGAACTGTGCATTTTGAGTTTGCAGGTCTTTGACTGTTTGCTCGAGATCCATCCTACTGAAATAAACAGCAGATAGATAAGGAAACCTGGAGTGAGACCTGCTTATGCACATGATGAATGATATGCTTATGTATGCAATGCATTCAAGGATTTAGAACATTCAAAATTGTTGTAGACAAAAAGGAACGCACGTCATATTAATAAGAAGAAATTGGTTAGTACATAAATGCCCCATGGGCCAAATATTACAAAAATGACTTCTCAAGGTAAAAAGACATTGCGCATCCTCTTTGGTGCGATGTAGGTGTTGAGGGCCTCTTGCTCATGGAGTCGGCGGGTAAGCTCTAGAACCTTCTTCTCGCTGGCGTAGAAGCTAGCTTCAAAAGTGTTCCGTTCCTCCTTGAGCTGAATCCAACTCTTCCGTATTTCCTCCCACGATGTAGGCATCTCAGGATGTAGGATGGTGTAGGGAACCTCTCCTTCCTTGACGGGCTCTTTAATCACAGGGAGAACATGAGGATAAGGCATCATTAGACTCTGGGCTCGGGCTCATACCCACTTGAGATAAGGCTCAAGAGGGATGGAGTTTTTGTGTCCCAGTGTCTTGCTGTCAACCTTGTTGGGCATCCTCCAAGCTCTGATGAATCTTTGGCGAAGTCCTTGCGCATCGTTGTCGAAGTCAAAAACTAGGTCAGGAATCAACATGTCGTGAGGGCCATCCCTCCGTGCATATCTAAATTTCCTCAAAGCTAGGCAAGGGTTGTAGGTGATACCTCCTCTGATTGGAACATTAGGAAACTCTCCGCAACGATCGACAATGACGACATTTTCTCTGGACCGAGAACACCAATGTACATCAGAGTGAGTAAGAGTCATCAATCGTTGGGACCACCTTGGACCTTGGTCATTCTTCAAGACAGATTGTGGAAGGTGCGAAATGAACCACCTTGCAAGGAGAGGAGTACAGCACATGAGAACACCCCTCTTTCTCATTGTTCGTGTGTAAAATGAGTGAAGGATGTCCCCAAGCAATGTTGGTATTGGATTTCTGGACAAGAAGATTTTGACGGCGTTGACATCTACCAATTGGTCAGAATTTGGGAACAAGACCAACCCATAGATAAGGAGTGCCACAATTTCTTCAAAGGCTTGTAGGTCCAATGAATTCCAACATTCTTGTGCCTTCTCAAACAAGAATTTTTCTAAGAATCCTTTGACGCCACTTCTGGTTTCCCAATGCCCCTTGATGTCGGATGGTTGTAGATGTAATGCTCGAGCAACATCTTCCGGCTTTGGTTCCTTTTCCGTACCGTTGAAGGGTAGTGATTAAGGATAGGAATTCTCAGGAGTTGAGAAAACTCCTCCAAAGTGGGCACCAACTGGTAATCAGGGAAAGTGAAACAGTGGTGAAGAGGGTCAAAGAACTGGAATAGCCCTTTCATCATGTCTTCTTCAATGTTGGTGTTGACTAAGCTGAGCAGTCTACCATGTCTTTCACTGAAGGATGAGCTTTCCGGAATTCTTGAGGTGAGCTCCTTGAGTTGAGGAGTGATTCTCACAAGGTTGACTTGGATGGTTTTTCTGCGAGGAATTTCCATGACCTACAAAACAAGAACAAAGATGAAGATCCAAACCCTTGAAATGGTTAGTGAATGCATATGATGCTTCATGATGTTTATGATGTATGCACAAAACATATGTACAAGCAATTCACACCAAACCCTAGTTTCAGGCTTGCATGGGGTTTCATAGGTAAGTACCCTCTTGAGTGTAGTTGGCTTAAAAACCTGTCCTATAAATAGTAACCGGGTTCTAAGGAGCTCAATATCACTGGATTATTTTCATTGTTCATTGTTTTGGTTTAGCCACTTAACTAGCGACCAAAATATTCCAAGAAAACAACCCTCAATGAGTGTAGTATCGAGTATCTACCAACTTCAGACTGCACCAAAGCCGGTCATCTCACTACCCCTAATAAAAGGCCAAGATGGTCAAGTAAGGTTCTAGGTCATTAGTGCTTAGTGACATCACTCAGCGGCCCCGTACCCTCCTTGATTGAACTCAAGGGTTACCGGTACTCACAAATATGTCGCACTAATATAGCTATTGCTTCGACCGTGTCGGTATACCCCGCACAGTTTCCACAACGTATTGCTATCTATGAATGTTTCCCAAAATCCGGGTGTAGGATTGCAAACCCAAACAAGAGAGCCAAGATATAAAGCAATCAAGACAAACAATTAATCATGCAAGAGGGTGATCTAAGCCCTAAGGTTACTCCACTTTTAAAATCGTCCCCAGCAGAGTCGCCAGTTCTGTGATACGGTGGGAGAACTGACTATGGTTTTGCGTTTGTTTTCGCAAATGTTTTGGTTGAGCAAGAGTCGCCACCGACTTTTTATTTTATCCTAAAGGAAAGGTTAAAAAAGCATAGCAAAAACCTTTTGAGATATTTTGTGGGTTCGGGGAGTAGATTATAGAAAGGGAAGGTATTAGCACCCTTTCTATCCATGGTTATCCATGGGCTCTTAGGTACTTGCTTAGATCAACTTGCCTTGGTTTTCAATTGTTTGAAATGGTGCTTTGTGTGTGGTTTGAAAATGTGTTGAAAAAGATACCTTGTCTAGGCTACCCTTGTAACAATTCTTTACTCGAATGTTTTACAAAAGGTGTTTGTCTTTTTGAAAAGATGTTTCAAGGTTTTTTGAAAGTTGTTTTGAAAGTGTAGTGATGTGTGGTTTGAAAAATAGGCAAGTGTTTTTGTTTTGCAAGTTGACAAGTACCCAAGAGCTATCTACCCTAAAGTTCTCAAAGATCTTTGTTATGTTTTAACTCTTTTAACAATTTTGTTCCACCATTGTATTTGGTGGACAATCTTGTGTTAGGATGTGAAAGGGACGGGCACGGGTCATCGTTTAGACCATAATTGCAATGGTGTTAAGTATCTTTGGGCATTTTTTTCCTTGAAAGGGACTTGATCATTTTAGGCAACTTTTCGAAAGCGTCATCGAGGGACTATGATCATTTGATTGTTTGTTTTGTTTTTGCCCAAAGAGACCTAACATGCAATATGGCCCATTATTGAAGGCAACAAGTGGAATACCCTAGGGGTGCAAGTGTGATTGGTGTTGTCCATTTTCATGCTTGTTTATCTTGAAATTAGGTCAAACTATTTTGTTGTTTTTATTTGTATACAAACCCTAATTCTAGCATGGTATAATTAGAAAGCGTTAAAGTGCGAAAAGTAAAGTTCCTACACTATTACAACACAATATGGGAAGGGGGGTACAAATGTTCAAATGGGGGTTTTGACAAGGAATTTAAACCTAGCTATTACATCAATTTGGAATTATTTACGAGATAATTAATTGCACAAATTAAATAGAAATACAATAAATATGCAAGATGCAAAAAAAAGTTTTTATATGTATGGAAAAAAGTATTTTTTATGTCAAATAAAATAAAATGAAAAGTATTATTTTTTTGGAGTTTTTGTGCTTAGGGTAAAACCCTAATTTTATTAAGTAAATATATTAATTATTTAATATATACAAATATTTAATAATTATGTACAAAATAAAATAAAAATGAAGTATATTTATAGAAAGGTATTTTTTTGGTCAAATATTAATAAAAGAAAAATGTATGTATTTTTGTATTTTTGCCCTAAATATATTAATATGTATATGTATATTTGTATTATTTTCTAAATATATAGTATATATACAAAAATAATAATATTTAATATTTATAAAAAAGGTGTATTTTATATAAAATATTTTCAGAAGATAAAATAAAATGAAAATTAAAAAATAAATGTGTTTACATTATTTTTCTATTTATTCTAAATAATAATATTTATGTACTTATTTACATACAAATATCAATATAAACAAATAAATGCCTAAAAAATATAAAAATGGTGTGAAAAATATTTTTTATGTTTTTAATATTATTAGCAAAAATAAATAAGTCAGAATAAAAAGGAAAAGTCAAAAAATCATAAAAAGTAAGCCAAATGGGCTCAGGGGGTGTAAAAGCAAAAATGGTGTGTGAAAAGAAATAGCACAACAGGCCCAGCCCATGAAGACCTTCTTCAACCTCCAGACAGTTCTTGTTCAAAAAACGCGCGTTTGCAACATGATTCAAACATCCTGATTCCTGGCTTTTTAATGAAAACTCACAACATCAAAAATGTTCAGCATCAAACAACGAATCCATACATATAAAGAACTCATCCTAACTCTCAGAAATGAGAGAGAATTTCATCATTCCCAAATCTTAACCTAACTTTTTATCAATATTCAGACCTTAAATTCTCACAGCATATGCAAAATAAATGAAAAGTAAAGGTATGTACAGATTCAGGGGCATGAGTAGAACACTTTTTATTCACAAACCTAGAGCTAACAATGCCTACATTAAGAGTTAGAAGTTCAAGAAGATACCTGTTCAGTTGAAGTTGTATCTAATGATGGAGGTACTTTCAGAGCAAGGTGATGATTGGTACAACTTCCTTGATGTCCAGGGATGCTATTCCAAGTTTTACTTTGCTTTGAAACTAGCTGAATCGAGTTGTAGAACTCCACCTGCAAATCAGAAAAATGAAAATGGCCAAACTGAATAGAGGAGTTACAGTCCACTTCTAATGCTTTGGATAGTTTGGATTGATGGTAGGGAAGGTGTTTGAACTGGTTTGGGCAAGAATGCACGATGGAAATGAGAGTTGGAACTCAAACTGCAGCAGGCCCTGTTTTTGTGCAGTTCAATGGTGATTTTGTGAGTGAGAGTGTTTGGGACTTGGTTAGCTCGTGTTCTAGCTTAGGATGGATGTTTAGGAAGTGTACAAAGTATTTGCTTAAGCTTCTTTGTGCTGAGATGAAAGTTGTGTACTAAAATGCTATGTTTCTTCACACTTAAGCAAGAAAAGGTCAAGTGGAGTTCTAGACTGATAGAGGCCCCCCTAATGTGCTGCAAACCTTGGCATTGATCAGTGTAATTAGTTCCTAAACTTGTGCCAAGGGGATTTGAACTGTACTTCTTGGATTTGCATTTTGACATAAAGCTTACTTTTGCAAAAATGGTTAAAGTGCTTTATCTATTTTGGGATTAAACCATTATGCAATGTGTGATCGGTGGATCTGGAACTGACTGTTTAACGCTGGTTCGCGAAATGTCGCGGAAGCAAGAGTCGCCACCGTCTTTTATTTTCTCCAAATGGAAAGGACAAAAGCACAGAAAAATTCCTTAAAGAGATTGCTCTCGGTTCGGGAGGTAGGTTATAGAAAGGGAAGGTGTTAGCACCCTTTCTATCCATGGTTATCCATGGGCTCTTAGATACTTGCTCATTTGTGTTTTCAAAAATGTTTGCTTTTCCATTGTGGGTTTAAAAAAAGTTTCTTTGAAAATTCCAGTTCGACTCTTGTATCGGTCCTCAAGAGTGTTTGAAAAATTGCTTTCGAAAGCTTTTGAAAATGTGTTGGTGTGAAAAGTATTTTTGATTTGTTTTGTTTTGAATTAGAGCAAGTATCCACGAGTCGTCTACCTACCCTAAGGAATTCGTCTGTGTAAATGTCCTTTAAAGTAGTGCCATCCCACCATTGAGAGGTAGGTAGCACCACCGTTGGAGGTGTTCGGGTCAATTCGAAGTTCGGGACATGGTGATCACCAGAGCAATAGGAAGACACCTTAGAAGCTACCCTCATGCCAGGTTCCCGGATCATGAGGACTTACTAAGACATCCTCTACTCGACGATCACCTTTCGAGGCAAGGCAACAGTGAGGCGTACCCTAGGGGTGGTGTGTGATTTGTGTGTCGTTTTCATTTGTATTTGTCTTGTCATGTTCATTGGTGTTCTACGCTTGATTTTATTTATGTCCATACATTCTTTCATGCTTTTGTTAACAGTTAAAAAATTGCGAGGAAAAGTAAATCTAAAGCTATTACAAATGGCGCGGGTCCACATCGCCAAAATTAACCAGGACCCGATTTGACAGAAAAGTAAAGAATTAAAAGAAAATAAAGAATGGAAAAGTACGAGAAGTTTAGTTACATGGCTTCGGAAGAGGTACATAATTATTTAAATGACATAAATGCGCAAATTAAAAGAATTATCGAAACGAGGGCGTTGGACCCTTTTGCAAAAATTAAAGTTAATGAGGAATTAAAATTAAAATTAAATGTTTTTGGTATTTTTATGTTTTTAAGATTTAATGAAAAAGAGAATTAATTAGAATTAAAATAAAAGGCAAACCCTAATTTTAGTTATTTTTTAATTTATTAAGAAATATTGAAATTTGACCTAATTTAAACCTAAGTTATTTTCATGCAAATTTGATTATAAAAATAAATAAAATAAATAAATATTATTATAAGAAAGAAAAATTAAAAGGAATAAAAATTATCAATTAAACCCAGTTCTACATTTTTTAGATTTTTTATGAAAAAGAGTTAATGTTGCAAACCCTAATTTAAACTAAATTTATTTACATGCATTTATTTATGAAAATAATTAAAATAAAGTGTTTATTATATTTTTTGTCCTTTTTGATTTTTATGAGGTTTTTGTATTTTGTAAACATAATTAATTAAATTAAAACAATAAAGCAAATAAAACAATAATTGAAAAAATAAAATATGAAGAAAAAATAAAAAGAATTGCAAACCAGGGGGGGTAGTCCCTAAATTGGAGGTAGGACTTTGAATAATCTGGCCAATTAAGGAGCTGGCCTTCATTGACTTTTCCAGATGGCCTACTGACATGTTGACCAGCGCTTATGGTGTTCAGCAACCTTGAGCCTTTGGTCTGAAGCAGCTGGACGCGTGGAAGGAGAGATTCTTGAGGTGTATGGTGCGTCTTACCATGGGCGCTGCATAGGAAGATAATTGGAAAAATAATATGGACGTGATACAGACCTGGGGTTCGAACCCAGGTCACGTGTGTTACCAGCACCATCGCCTGCCACTAGACCAACTCAACGCGTTTGATTAATAAATAAATAATAAATATTATAAAAGAAAAGCAAATGGTTAGTGGTTCAACGCGCGAAATATTCAAACGTGCCAATCAGTGTGTGACATGGCTTCATCTTCCTCACTATCTCTGAAATAGAAAACATGAGGCAACGGTTTTAGGAATGTTCTTTTAGGCCGTTTTCAAGAAAATAGCGACTAGCTCTCCTTGGCACATAAATTCAGCGCGATGGTCCTATCTTCTTCGTCCAGACGCGTTGAACTCAATGGTCATGGTTTTGAGGGCCAATTTTTCTTAATTGCAAAAGCCCTATTTCGAAGCTCTGTAAACCCTAAATATCAACAATGGTGAAATCGAATATACAGCACAAAAACGCAATTAATTATGTTGGTTAGCATCAGAAAATCATAAGGAATATAAATCCATAATTAGAATGCCATGAGAATGCATAGAATTAAAAATACGATCGTGACTTTTTCTCTGTACAGGGGAGGTTCTCGTTACCAATTCTTGAAGTTTGAGTTGATGTTTTGGATTGGAATGTGATCAGTGATCTCCAAGGAAGCTATTGGAATGAAAATTAGGGCTTGAATCGTCCTCAAAGGTGGTTTTCAGAATTGACTTTCTTAGAGAAAATTTCAAGTTTGCAATGGTGTTTCTTGCGCAGCTTTTGTGTCTAGTATCATTAGGTTTATGATCATGCTTATGTACTGAGTGCATTAGGTCAAAAATACTCAATCAAATCCATTGCTTTTATTGTTTTGGAGATTTGATTTTCTAGCTTTATTTTCCAAATATTTTTCACATGTTTTTGTATCAATTAAGATCAAATCACTCCCAATCTTTCCTTATTGACTTAGGCACGAAATCTTGAGGCTGAAATGTGTACAAAAAGATTTGAAAACTTAGGTTAGTATTTTTCCTATATTTAATTTGATTTAAATGAATTAATATAAATAATAATTCAAATAAATAAATAAAAAAAATGAGAAAATACTTCCCTTTGGGCCAAGTGGTCGTGCACATGCTTAGAATGATGAATCATGGAGGAAAAATGGGCCCATTAGCAATTTTAGGTCATTTGAATCAATGTTGACTTTTCAAAATATCCAAAAATTTCCCAACTTCCACAAGGCATAACTTGCTCAATTTTTAAGCTTTTCTCATGTTCTTGGATATTTTGGAAAGGTCTTTGAGTCCTCTAACCAATGTCTTTGGTCCCATGTCATTTTGATTTACCAATCTCAAGTTATGGCCTTTGACTTAAAGTCCCTTTTTGTTGACTTTTGAAAATGACCTATAATGTTGAAATTGATAACTTTTTGTGAGAGCATTTCTTGGACTTGAAGTATGAATATGAGTTGTAGGAAATGTCTTTCTCTTCAAAATGAGCTTTGGATGGAATTTTTCTGATAATCCATGTGAAAGTTATGCCCTAGTCAATTTCAGTTGACTTTTTCAACTGTCCAAATAAGGAAACTTTTGCATCTTGATGATTTCTGAGCCAAATTTTGAGAATCATGATCAAGCATTGATCAAATGATGTTTGTGGCTTCAAAATGATATGTTGACCAAAAATTTGAACTTTTGACTGTCAAATGACCATTTTGCCCCTACAGTTGACTGTAGTGCAATTTAGGGTTTTGACTGTGCAATTTTGAGCTGAATGCCTTGAAACTTGATATGAGGATGCTTGACCATATTTGTAGGCATGTGAGACTTGATTGGACCTTTGAACACTCCATTTTCTTGATCAGAACACAAACCCTAGTTTTGACTGTATAGGAGACCTTTGCACTATGCAACCCTTGGGGAATTTTGTGACTTGGCTTGGCAATTTCTTGAAGAATGTGGGAGGGCAAATTTTGGGGTACAACAGTTGCCCCTGTTCAATCTTCTTAGACCTGAGGATGCAGATTGGCTGACGTGCCTTTCGTAATCCGAAGGTGGAAGATGATTGAACACTAGAGTGCCCAGAAATTTGCGCTCACATAGTAGCAGTGTGATGGAAATGGGCTTATAGATGCCATTTGGAGATGGATGAATAGGATGATGGGCTTATAGATGCCATCTAGATGTTGATCGCGTAGGAGATTCCTTAGCGAGAACCTGTATACCTGCAAAAGAAACGATGAGTACCTGACACGCTGCAGGAGCTGGTTTTCAGATGCTTGATATAGATGTGTCCTGACTGGTTACAGGAGCTGAGTCTGGAGCTTCACATGATGATGAATGAAACAGGGATGGTTACTGCCTTAGCATGAATGGTAAGAGAACCTTGGGTGACTTTAACTTCAACAACGCTCGTTGAGAAAAATCTTGGGTGTCTTCTACTGGGATAAGAATCAGGGAGATCTTAGGGTCGATCTGACTGAACCAGAGAAGGCCTTTGGCTGGGTAAGCATCAGGAAAATCTTAGGGTCGATTTAACTGAACCGGACAAGGTCTTGGAATATCTTCAATTGGATAAGCATCAGGGAGATCTTAGGGTCGATCTGACTGAACCAGAGAAGGCCTTTGACTGGATAAGCATCAGGAAAATCTTAGGGTCGATTTAACTGAACCGGACAAGGTCTTGGAATATCTTCAACTGGATAAGCATTAGGGAGATCTTAGGGTCGATCTGACTGAACCAGAGAAGGCCTTTGACTGGATAAGCATCAGGAAAATCTTAGGGTCGATTTAACTGAACCGGGCAAGGTCTTGAAATATCTTCAAATGGATAAGCATCAGGGAGATCTTAGGGTCGATCTGACTGAACCAGAGAAGGCCTTTGACTGGATAAGCATCAGGAAAATCTTAGGGTCGATTTAACTGAACCGGACAAGGTCTTGAAATATTTTCAACTGGATAAGTATCAGGGAGATCTTAGGGTTGATCTGACTGAACCAGAGAAGGCCTTTGACTGGATAAGCATCAGGAAAATCTTAGGGTCGATTTAACTGAATCGGACAAGGTCTTGAAATATCTTCAACTGGATAAGTATCAGGGAGATCTTAGGGTTGATCTGACTGAACCAGAGAAGGCCTTTGACTGGATAAGCATCAGGAAAATCTTAGGGTCGATTTGACTGAACCGGACAAGGTCTTGAAATATCTTCAACTGGAATAAGTATCAGGGAGATCTTAGGGTTGATCTGACTGAACCAGAGAAGGCCTTTGACTGGATAAGCATCAGGAAAATCTTAGGGTCGATTTAACTGAACCGGACAAGGTCTTGAAATATCTTCAACTGGAATAAGTGTCAGAGCGTCGCCATATCTGGTTCATATCTGGACTATATCTGGAAGGAAACCTGGAAGCAGCATCAGAACATCGCCATATCTGGGTCATATCTGAAACTATATCTAGAAGGAAATCTGGAAGCAGCATCAGAACGTCGCCATATCTGGGTCATATCTGAAACTATATCTAGAAGGAAATCTGGAAGCAGCATCAGAACGTCACCATATCTGGGTCATATCTGAAGCTATATCTAGAAGGAAATCTGGAAGCAGTATCAGAATGTCACCATCTCTGGTTTACATCTGAAACTATATCTAGAAGGATATCTGGAAGCAGTATCAGAACATCACCATCTCTGGTTTACATCTGAAACTATATCTAGAAGGATATCTGGAAGCAGTATCAGAACGGCACCACATCTGGTTTACATCTGAAACTATATCTAGAAAGAATTGCGATAGTTGATAGTAATCATTTTGGTATTGATCTTTTTCCTGAAAAGGCAAAACATAATTGTATGCAAAATCATGATGCATGAACTATATGTCTTCAAAATTAATGCGATTCGTGTAGTATGATGCATATAATGTATGAAGATGTGATGTTTATGAATGTTTTTGTCTAGGAAAGTGAATCCTTGACGGGTGCCGGGAGGTCGTATCCTGGGCTGATGTTGAGGAATAGATTTTGCTTCCGCTGGGGATGATAATTGCAAGAATACCGGTAGGAGAAGATGACTCCGTCGCGAAATAAACTTGGCAAATGGAAGATTCTGCGGGGAGAAAAGATACTCTAGCGACCATGCTGGGAAGCAATACTCTGTGGGGAGAGAGACACTCCGTTGATTGTTGATAGTAACTTGCTGAGGATATCCTTGTTGTTGGAAGTGTTGATGGACTTCGCTGGGGTAAGAAGACTGTGTTGACGACGATCTTTCCGTGGCTTTTGGCTGAGGATAACCCAGTTATATCCTGTTAGGGAAATAACTCTTTGAATAAAGCCGGGAGACGCATTCGTGCTCTGCGAGGATAAGCTTCCAAAATCAACTGGGGATAAGCTTACTGCTTGGGGAGATGGATTCCAACTTTCCTGGGGAAGCTGGATTGGATTCTCCTGGGGAAGTATTGAACTGTATTGGTTATGTTCTTCAACGGAACCTACCCTGATACCTTGGAGGATAGAACGAT
This sequence comes from Vicia faba, assembly GCA_948472305.1. NCBI lineage: Eukaryota > Viridiplantae > Streptophyta > Magnoliopsida > Fabales > Fabaceae > Vicia > Vicia faba. The sequence continues at coordinate 628,843,789 of OX451741.1, read as the reverse complement.
CAGATTGCTTAGACCCCTCTTTATTACCCCTGTTTCTATGAGGGAGGCACTTGTGGGGTGCTGATAGTTGTTGATGGACAAACCTTCTTCTGGTAGACAGATGGCAGGACATAGTCGTACGCTTTAATCCCTAACTTTTGCCTGGACCGCCCTTTCGGGTTTTCAGCCCACCGGGATACCCATTTTTGCTCAAGCCGCCTTTTCAGGTTTTCGACTTGCCGGGTGTACAGATTTTTTTCATTTCATCCCTTCATTTTGCCCGAACCCTTTTGGTTCGCCGGGAAGCCCTTATTTTTGCCTAGGTGTGTCAACCTAGCGGGTTTTTGATTTTGCGTAGTATTTTTCGACTATGTCCACGCTCTTAGAATGCAGGTAGGTGCCTCTGGCTGCTTGTGTTGCCATATTACCAGAAGGTGTCTGATCGTGCAAGATTCGTTGCTGGAGTGCCCTAAGTGACTCAGGCAGAGATTTTCCCCAGGCTTTTTGGCCTTTTGAGAGATTCTCTGGATCTTGACTTAACTGCCCCAGATGGTAGACCATGATCATGCCGTGCCCCTTGATTGGAGATACTCTTGTTCATTAGACTTTCATTGTGCGAATTTCCCTGATGTTCAAACAAAAAGTCATATGCAAACAAAGTTATGTTAAAAGTGCAAAGCCTATGTCTGTCTTGAAGATTTTGAAAATGCATTCTTTTTCATAAAACAAGTGATTGTTTGTAAAACGTGATGTCAACTCCGTATTTACCATAGGCCTTAAGGAGTCAGGATACCTTTAGTAACAGTATGCTTTCGAACTAACCCATGCTTCAGCTAGGACTTTTAAGGGTTATAACGTGGTCTGGTTCACGGTTTAAGAAACAAAGGATAAAGGCTCAAATTATTTGTACCCACCCGCTCTTCATGATGTTCTTCAAACCTAAACTCAGCTGATCATACGTTAGACCTTGTTTGAGTCTTTACTCTGATTTTCTGATGATGGTTCAGATGTTGATGATTTCTTTTGAATAGGCAGTCATTTTTTGCTTTGGTTGAGGGTTTGTGAGACCTCTTTCTTGATTTTTGTTATCCCTTTCTTTTTTTGCCTGAACTGTTTCCTTTTTTGGAATTACAGTCAGCGGGACGCCCCAGTTTTGTAAGTCTCCTTCATGGGTTTTGACTTATTGGGTTTTGATTTTTTTTTTTTGAGATAATGACTGCCCTTCTTTATTGATTATTTGGAACCATCACTGTCTTTTGTTTTGTTAGGACTCCTTTGGTGCCATTTGTTATGCACTTGGATCAACTGAGAGAACTACCCTGCCCCAGGTTATGATAAAGGGTTTTAAATTTCGAAAAGAAAAACTCCTACTTCTTTGGCTCAGAGGGGTTGACGAGGGATTATCATCCTTATAACTCCAGTGTTTAGGGATTGAAACAATGCCTGTACCTCATCAGCGGGGTCTGTTCAAAAGCATACTGTAGATTATGGTATCGTTTTCGTCATCCTCCCTCAAGAGGCTTAGAATTTTAGATCCAGAGTTGACATCAGAAAAAATATGAAAAGAAATTTGAACATAATGAAAACAATTGTATTAATTCCCAAAACAGACATATGCGATGCATTGATAGAATAAAAGAGTTTGCTATGACATTAATTGTTTGTATAAGCAGAGAAAAATACAACTCAAAAATCCAAATAAACAAAAGGCTTCAATGATTGGGCAACGGAGCAGTGATTATGTTTGGAGTCTCAGGCACTTCAAACTGAATCTCCCCGGCGTCGATCATGTCTTGAATCTTGTTCTTGAGAGGCCAGCAGTTGTCCGTAGTATGCCCCGGGCTATCAGAATGATATGCGCACCTATCATTGGGGTGATAGTTGGGAGCAGAAGTGTTCGGATTCCGAAGAGGAGCCCTTAAGGTGATCAGCCCTGCCTTCAACATTTGTTGCAGTGCTTGATCCAGCGACATGTTGATTTTGGTGTATTGTCGTTTCTCCTTGCGCTGCTGCCCCTGTCCTTGTTGAGCAGGTCCGGGATTGGAGATCTGGATTGCCCCTGCCTCATGACGGCTCTTTTTACCGTGCACAGCATTGGATTCTTTCTTTCCATGATGAGGCTTTTTATCAGAAGGTGCAGCCTCTTGAATTTTCCCAGACCGGATGCCAGCTTCTATTCGCTCTCCAGTCAAGATAAGATCTGTGAATCCAGCAGACGAATTCCAAATTAGGTGGTTGTAGAACGGACCAGACAGGGTCCCCAAGAACATATCGACAAGTTCCCGATCAGTCAATGGTGGCTGTACCCTTCCAGCAAGATCCCTCTATTTCTGCGCATATTCTTTAAAACCTTCACTTGATCCTAACGACATACCCTGGAGTTGGGTACGCGTAGGAGCAAGGTTGGCATTGTATTGATACTGCTTGTAGAAAGCAGTAGCCAACTCCTCCCAGTTACGAACCTTGGTCCCATCTAGCTGATAGAACCATTCGAGATGAGTCCCTGAAAGACTCTCCTGGAAGAAGTGGATCCACAAATTCTTGTCCACCGTATATGGTTGAATCTTCCGAACATAGGACCTGAGATGTAACTTGGGACAAGACGCCCCGTCATACTTGGTAAAGGATGGTGCTTTGAACTTCCGAGGAATAATCACACCAGTTGACAAACCCAGATCTCCAAAATCCAGCCCAGGTACCTGTTGGATCTCCATAGCATTCAGCCTATCCTCCAACTGTTTATACTTGTCTTCGGCAGGAGGGTATTGTTCGTCGTTGAAATCTGTCTCATTGTCAGAGGCCACTGGGCTGGGAATCCTTTCCTCTTGATGACTGCTTTTCCCCACAGATGGAGTTGTCCTCTCAGTTTGATCCTGCAGGGTATTCCTAGATCTGCGTCTAGGGCTGAACAAAACAGTCCTCTTCTTCTTCTTGTCCTTCTTCAGGAGCAGAGCCTTCAGATCTTATTGCCCCTGGTTCAAATTCATGATCAGCCCTTGGAACTGGGCATTCTGAGCCTGGAGGGCCTTGATGGACTGCTCAGCTGATGATTCAGGATTCATGACGGTCGGCTGAAATAAACAGCGAAGAAGTGTAAGCAACCTGTCAAAGGGATACCTGTAATGCAATGATATGTATGTATGCATGCAATGTTTTCAGGGACCTCGCGGGGTAGACAAAAAATTCGTTAGCATTTGGATCCGGTAGCTTGATTGAAAGAACTTCATATTGTTGAGAGTCCTTCGTCAAGGGTCAAAGGCTCACCATATCCAGTGGGTCATAGCCCCTGACAACCTTAGCTAGAGGAAAATAAATCCTCTTTGCCCCTTGCTAGATGTTTGATTTATCATGACCTGCATCACAAGCCCTTGAGATCCTTGAAATGGGTTAGGATGTATGCAATGGTATGATGTCATGCTATGCATGGGGTGATGTAGGTAAACCCTGTTATGAGTCCCAATTAAGGACTATAAACAAACCCTGCAAGAAACTCAGTATACTTTATTATGAGTCCCAATTAAGGACTAAAACAAAAACCTGCAAGAAGTTCAGTTATGAGTCCTAGCTAAGGACTATAAACAAAAACCTGCAAGAAGTTTAGTAAACCCTGTTATGAGTCCCAATTAAGGACTATAAACAAAACCTGCAAGTAGTTCATGTGTCAGATAACAAGCATGCAAGTAGTCAAGTACGAAGGCACACAAGTCACACAAGAGAAGTCCTTAGGGTTTAAGGCCAGCATGAGGTCTAGGTAGTACCCTCTTGAAGTTGGTGGGTTCAACCTGTCCTAATCAAAGTAACTGGGTTCTAAGGTCCCCAATATCACGGGATTGCTTTCATTGTTCATCGTTTCGATTTAGCCACTGAACTGGCGACCGAAATATTCCAGGAAAGCAACCCTCAATTGGGTGTAGTATCGAGTATCAACCAACCTCGGACTGCACCAAAGTCAGTTATCTCACTACCCTAAAGAGGCCAAGATAGTTCAATTAAGGCTCCTAAGGTCTGTTGATGCTTCATGACACCACGCGGAGGCCCCGTACTCTCCTTGACTGAACTCAAGGGTTACCGGTACACACCAAAGTGCCACATCAACGTAGCAGACTGTTTCAACCATGTCGGTATACCCCGCACAGTTCCCTCACAGCCTTGTTGCTACTTTCTAAGAAGGTATCCCCCAGATCCGGGTTAGGATCTATAGAACTCCCGAGACAGTCCCACAATAATAAAGCACACAAGGAATACAATTGAAAACACAGTTATGAACTAGCCCTAAGGTACACCTCACTTTAAGTTTATATTCCCCAGCAGAGTCGCCAGTTCTGTGATCGGTGGATCTGGAACTGACTGTTTAACGCTGGTTCACGAAATGTCGCGGAAGCAAGAGTCGCCACCGTCTTTTATTTTCTCCAAATGGAAAGGACAAAAGCACAGAAAAATTCATTAAAGAGATTGCTCTCGGTTCGGGAGGTAGGTTATAGAAAGGGAAGGTGTTAGCACCCTTTCTATCCATGGTTATCCATGGGCTCTTAGATACTTGCTCATTTGTGTTTTCAAAAATGTTTGCTTTTCCATTGTGGGTTTAAAAAAGGTTTCTTTGAAAATTCCAGTTCGACTCTTGTATCGGTCCTCAAGAGTTTTTGAAAAATTGCTTTCGAAAGCTTTTGAAAATGTGTTGGTGTGAAAAGTATTTTTGATTTGTTTTGTTTTGAACTAGAGCAAGTATCCACGAGTCGTCTACCTACCCTGAGGAATTCGTCTGTGTAAATGTCCTTTAAAGTAGTGCCATCCCACCATTGAGAGGTAGGTAGCACCACCGTTGGAGGTGTTCGGGTCAATTCGAAGTTCGGGACATGGTGATCACCAGAGCAATAGGAAGACACCTTAGAAGCTACCCTCATGCCAGGTTCCCGGATCATGAGGACTTACTAAGACATCCTCTACTCGACGATCACCTTTCGAGGCAAGGCAACAGTGAGGCGTACCCTAGGGGTGGTGTGTGATTTGTGTGTCGTTTTCATTTGTATTTGTCTTGTCATGTTCATTGGTGTTCTACGCTTGATTTTATTTATGTCCATACATTCTTTCATGCTTTTGTTAACAGTTAAAAAATTGCGAGGAAAAGTAAATCTAAAGCTATTACAAATGGCGCGGGTCCACATCGCCAAAATTAACCAGGACCCGATTTGACAGAAAAGTAAAGAATTAAAAGAAAATAAAGAATGGAAAAGTACGAGAAGTTTAGTTACATGGCTTCGGAAGAGGTACATAATTATTTAAATGACATAAATGCGCAAATTAAAAGAATTATCGAAACGAGGGCGTTGGACCCTTTTGCAAAAATTAAAGTTAATGAGGAATTAAAATTAAAATTAAATGTTTTTGGTATTTTTATGTTTTTAAGATTTAATGAAAAAGAGAATTAATTAGAATTAAAATAAAAGGCAAACCCTAATTTTAGTTATTTTTTAATTTATTAAGAAATATTGAAATTTGACCTAATTTAAACCTAAGTTATTTTCATGCAAATTTGATTATAAAAATAAATAAAATAAATAAATATTATTATAAGAAAGAAAAATTAAAAGGAATAAAAATTATCAATTAAACCTAGTTCTACATTTTTTATATTTTTTATGAAAAAGAGTTAATGTTGCAAACCCTAATTTAAACTAAATTTATTTACATGCATTTATTTATGAAAATAATTAAAATAAAGTGTTTATTATATTTTTTGTCCTTTATGATTTTTATGAGGTTTTTGTATTTTGTAAACATAATTAATTAAATTAAAAAAATAAAGCAAATAAAACAATAATTGAAAAAATAAAATATGAAGAAAAAATAAAAAGAATTGCAAACCAGGGGGGGTAGTCCCCAAATTGGAGGTAGGACTTTGAATAATCTGGCCCATTAAGGAGCTGGCCTTCATTGACTTTTCCAGATGGCCTACTGACATGTTGACCAGCGCTTATGGTGTTCAGCAACCTTGAGCCTTTGGTCTGAAGCAGCTGGACGCGTGGAAGGAGAGATTCTTGAGGTGTATGGTGCGTCTTACCATGGGCGCTGCATAGGAAGATAATTGGAAAAATAATATGGACGTGATACAGACCTGGGGTTCGAACCCAGGTCACGTGTGTTACCAGCACCATCGCCTGCCACTAGACCAACTCAACGCGTTTGATTAATAAATAAACAATAAATATTATAAAAGAAAAGCAAATGGTTAGTGGTTCAACGCGCGAAATATTCAAACGTGCCAATCAGTGTGTGACACGGCTTCATCTTCCTCACTATCTCTGAAATAGAAAACATGAGGCAACGGTTTTAGGAATGTTCTTTTAGGCCGTTTTCAAGAAAATAGCGACTAGCTCTCCTTGGCACATAAATTCAGCGCGATGGTCCTATCTTCTTCGTCCAGACGCGTTGAACTCAATGGTCATGGTTTTGAGGGCCAATTTTTCTTAATTGCAAAAGCCCTATTTCGAAGCTCTGTAAACCCTAAATATCAACAATGGTGAAATCGAATATACAGCACAAAAACGCAATTAATTATGTTGGTTAGCATCAGAAAATCATAAGGAATATAAATCCATAATTAGAATGCCATGAGAATGCCTAGAATTAAAAATACGATCGTGACTTTTTCTCTGTACAGGGGAGGTTCTCGTTACCAATTCTTGAAGTTTGAGTTGATGTTTTGGATTGGAATGTGATCAGTGATCTCCAAGGAAGCTATTGGAATGAAAATTAGGGCTTGAATCGTCCTCAAAGGTGGTTTTCAGAATTGACTTTCTTAGAGAAAATTTCAAGTTTGCAATGGTGTTTCTTGCGCAGCTTTTGTGTCTAGTATCATTAGGTTTATGATCATGCTTATGTACTGAGTGCATTAGGTCAAAAATACTCAATCAAATCCATTGCTTTTATTGTTTTGGAGATTTGATTTTCTAGCTTTATTTTCCAAATATTTTTCACATGTTTTTGTATCAATTAAGATCAAATCACTCCCAATCTTTCCTTATTGACTTAGGCACGAAATCTTGAGGCTGAAATGTGTACAAAAAGATTTGAAAACTTAGGTTAGTATTTTTCCTATATTTAATTTGATTTAAATGAATTAATATAAATAATAATTCAAATAAATAAATAAAAAAAATGAGAAAATACTTCCCTTTGGGCCAAGTGGTCGTGCACATGCTTAGAATGATGAATCATGGAGGAAAAATGGGCCCATTAGCAATTTTAGGTCATTTGAATCAATGTTGACTTTTCAAAATATCCAAAATTTTCCCAACTTCCACAAGGCATAACTTGCTCAATTTTTAAGCTTTTCTCATGTTCTTGGATATTTTGGAAAGGTCTTTGAGTCCTCTAACCAATGTCTTTGGTCCCATGTCATTTTGATTTACCAATCTCAAGTTATGGCCTTTGACTTAAAGTCCCTTTTTGTTGACTTTTGAAAATGACCTATAATGTTGAAATTTATAACTTTTTGTGAGAGCATTTCTTGGACTTGAAGTATGAAGATGAGTTGTAGGAAATGTCTTTCTCTTCAAAATGAGCTTTGGATGGAATTTTTCTGATAATCCATGTGAAAGTTATGCCCTGGTCAATTTCAGTTGACTTTTTCAGCTGTCCAAATAAGGAAACTTTTGCATCTTGATGATTTCTGAGCCAAATTTTGAGAATCATGATCAAGCATTGATCAAATGATGTTTGTGGCTTCAAAATGATATGTTGACCAAAAATTTGAACTTTTGACTGTCAAATGACCATTTTGCCCCTACAGTTGACTGTAGTGCAATTTAGGGTTTTGACTGTGCAATTTTGAGCTGAATGCCTTGAAACTTGATATGAGGATGCTTGACCATATTTGTAGGCATGTGAGACTTGATTGGACCTTTGAACACTCCATTTTCTTGATCAGAACACAAACCCTAGTTTTGACTGTATAGGAGACCTTTGCACTGTGCAACCCTTGGGGAATTTTGTGACTTGGCTTGGCAATTTCTTGAAGAATGTGGGAGGGCAAATTTTGGGGTACAACACAATGCTTGAACACATAAAATATGGTCTTGGCACAATGAGTTTGCATTAAATTATTGAGTGCAAATGGGATTAGAGGCTTGTAATGTAGCATAAACCAAGCTGACTTGAAAATGGTAATGTGTATGAACATGTCTTGGTCAAGAACAAAAGTGATTTTTGCCCAACTTGCCAAATTCGATTCTCCCTAACCATGAGGTTGTTTGATGAGTTCTTGGACATTTTGGAAAGCTTGGAATGTGTACTACAATCCATATTTGAAATGAAAATTGAAATTCCAAGTGGAAGTATATGAAAAATGGTCTTGAAGTTGGGTAAAAACTTTGCCTAAAATAGGTCAAATTTTCTCTAAGTTAAAAATGGTTTGGCACCCTTGTTCCAAAAATTGTAACTTGAGATACAAGCCTCTTTTGGGAAAACTTTGTGAATCAAAGTTGTAGATTATGCAATAGGCTACAACTTTCATGTTTTGACTTTTGCTTGAATCCAAATGTATCTTGGTGATAAAGTGGGGGCAAAGTTAGGAAAAAATTAGGGTTTTTCATAACTTAGAAAAATTCTAAGTTATGAAAAATCTTCATTTCAAACCCTAATTTGCAATTTTGGATTTCTTGATGAACAAGTTTCATAATTTGGCATGTTTTGATGAAAAAGGAATCTTGACTCTTGATTTTGACCAAAAAGTCAAAGTTTGACTTTTCAGTATACAGTCAAAATTGATCAATTGACTGGGAAATTCAACTGTCAATCTTGGGCATTTGGGATCTTTTGAACTTGTTGAGTATGTCAAGACAACTCCATGGGGTCCTTGAGTCCATATGTGAGATTGGTTTGCCATTGGTTAGGTCAAACAGTCAAAAATTGCCTTTGTGCAGTCAAAACCCTAAAAATGACCATTTTGCCCTTTTAGTGATCTGATCAAATTTCTTGTGGAATTGTGATCCAAACTTGATCCAATGGTCCATGTGAGTTTATAATGTTGATTTGGGTCAATTTTCATGAGATTTGACTGTCAATTGGCCACAGTTGACTTTTTCCCCAATACAGTTGATTTCTAGGTCAATTGTCCAATTGACTGGGCAAAATTTGGAATCAAGACTTGAGACTTGGTATGGATAAACTTGGGAGTCCAACATGAAGCATGAAAGTCATCTTAGGCATTTTTGGTCAAAACATCCCTGTGCAAACACAAACCCTAATTTGGGTCAACAGTGCAAGGAGAAGTCTTGAGCAGATGAAACCCTAACTGGATCTTGAGATTCAAGGGCTTTGTGATGAGAAATGTTGAGAAAATGGGAGGGCAAATTTTGGGGTACAACAGAGAATCTTCGACAATAGTCTCAGTGGATGCCAGTGTCTGGGGAACCTCTTCAAAATGTTGAAATGGGGTCTCAATGAACTCCCCATCCATCTCTACATATCGGAAAGAGTTGAGGTGGCTCATCATGTACTCTTCCTCTCCCTGTACTGTCACAATCTTCCTTTTGACCGAGTACTTCAGCTTCTGGTGGAGCGTTGAGGTTACGGCCCCAACTTTGTAGATCCATGGACGACCAAGCAAACAAGAATAAGATGGAAGAATGTCCATCACATAGAATGTAGAATTGAAGACCTGAGAACCAACCTTAATCGGGATATAAACTTCTCCGTGCACCATCCTCTTAGACCCATCAAAGGCCCTGACGACAATGTTACTTGGCTTCATCTCCAACCCTTCACAGTCCAACCGGTCTAGAGCTTTTTTAGGTAAGACGTTTAATGAGGAACCAGTATCCACTAATACATGAGCAAGAGTAGTGCCCCTGCATTCAATGGAGACATGCAGGGCATCGTTGTGATGCTTCCCCTTAGTAGTTAAGTCGGCATCAGAGAAACCCAACCCATTATCAGCAGTCAGATTGGCCATGCAATCTGTAAATTGATCAGCTGACGTCTCTTGTGGTACGTGTGCAGTCTTCAGAAATGTAATCAGAGCCTTGGCATGGGCCTCTGAGCATAGCAACAGTGACAACATAGAAATCTTGGACAGGATTTACCCCAGCTGTTCAACCATATTGTAGTCACTCTTTTTGATAATTTTCAGAATCTCTTCCATCTCTTGTTAAGAAGCTTCGACAGTAATCGCCTTCGGTGCCTCCGTCTGGGCAGGCTCACTGGTGATCCCTTTGCCCCGAGTGTCAGATGACTCAGCGACAGGGGTAAGAATAGGAACTTGAACAGGAATGGTAGCAGGTACACTGGCAGGTGTAATAACAACAGGTTTTCGGGCAGTTGGTGGAGAGATATCAGGTGAGAAAAGTCTTCTGCTGCGGGTGACTTTAGCAGGTCCAGTAATATTGCTGATGTCAGTATCAGTATCCAAATGTTGTTTAACTCCATGAAAATAAACATCAGCCCCGTAGTGCCAAGGGACAACTTTATCAGAGGTATAGGGGATGGGCCTCGAAACAGTGATGATCACAGGTGCGATTCTTGGAACATATGTAATTCTAACAGGCTTCCTCGAGGGAGCCTTGGAAGAATTTTCGAAAATGGTAATGATGGCAACTTCTTCAGTACGAACTAAAGGAACATCAGTCTTCTCAAACATAATTTCTTTACTATCCATCAGGCGCTGGATACCTGATTTCAAAAGATGGCAACCGGTTGGTAGGGTAGAACACATACGGAAACCTTCGTCACAACCCGGAAATAAACCGGCTAGCAAAAGGTTCTTCTTCACAGTCATCAAAGGGGTAACAATGTCATTCACAGAAACCACAAACGAGTCTTCATCTACAACATTCACTCCATGCTTGGGCATAAGAGCAGTCACAACATTAGGTCTTTCGGGAGCCTCAAACTCAATCTCCTTAGCATCAATTAAGTCCTGTATCTTATTCTTCAAAGTCCAAAAATCATCTGTATTATGCCCCGAGCTATCAGAGTGATAAGCACAGTGGGCATTAGGGTTATACTTCGGTGATGTTGTATTTGGATTCTTCGGGGCTTCCCTTGGAACCACCAGATTGGTCTTCAGCAACTATGGCAAAATCTGAGATAAGGTCATGTTGAGACAGGTGAATTGCCTTCGAGGTCTCTTGTCCTTCTGTTGATTGTTGTACTGAGGAGCACCAGCAGGTTTTGAAATAACAATTGCATTAACAGCTTGGCGGTGTTCAGGTCTATTCTGTCTTTTCGAACTGTAGACATCACTTGACTCTTTCTTAAAGGGCTTCTTCTCAATGCTCGATGAAGCACCCTTTTGTATCTTACCAGCCTTAATACCATCCTCAATCCTTTCCCCAATCATAATTAGCTCTGTAAACCCAGACGAAGAGCTTCCAATCAGGTGGTTGAAAAATGGACCAGACAGGGTCCCTAGAAACATGTCCACAAGCTCTCGATCAGCCAAGGGTGGTTGTACTCTTCTGGCGAGGTCCCTCCACTTCTGAGCATAATCTTTGAATCCTTCACCCGTTCCCATGGACATACCCTGGAGTTGGGTACGCGTGGGAGCGAGGTCGGAGTTGTATTGATACTGCTTGTAGAAAGCAATAGCCAAATCTTCCCAACTGTGGATACTGGCTCCGTCTAACTGATAGAACCATTCAAGTTGAGTCCCTGAGAAACTGTCTTGAAAGAAATGGATCCATAGGTTCTTATCAGCGGTGTACGGATGAATCTTCCTCACATATGACCGAAGGTGCAGCTTCGGACAAGAAACTCCGTCATACTTAGCAAAGGCTGGTGCCTTGAATTTGTGGGGAATCACCACCCCAGATGATAGACCTAGATCACCAAATTCCAGACCAGGCACTTTCTGAACTTCCATAGCACTCAACCGGTCTTCCAGTTGTTTGTATCTATCCTCAGCCGGAGGATACTGGTCTTCGTCGAAGTCCGTCTCGATGTCAAAGATCACAGGGCTAGGAGCCCTCCTTTCTTCCTGACTATCTTTCCCTCCATATGAGGTAGTCAAATCAACTTCATTTTGTAGCCTGTTTCCAAACCTGTGCCATGTGTTAAACAAGATTGTCCTCTTCTTCTTCTTCTCTTTCAGAATCAGGGTCTTCAGATCTTGCTGACCCTTATCTAGATTCATGAGCATCTCTTGGAATTTGGCATTCTTGGCCTGTAGGGCCTTGATTGCTCGCTCAATTGAAGGTTCAGCAGACATGATGAGTGCTGAAATAAACAGCGAAGAAGATAAGAGACCTGTAATGGGTACCTGTTTATGAAGTGTATGGGATGAAATGCGTATGATTATGATTTCAAAGACAATCGGGAGATTCAAATTTTTAAACAAGAAAGGAAACACACTTTATTAGATAAACTTTGGAATTCAAATTGTTCAACTGATGCCATCAGGGTGTTACAAGAATGGAAATACTGAAAAGTAAATAAAAACTGGAAAAGAAACAATCAAAGGTCAATCAGTGCTCCCATGGTCTCTTCTTGTTGGTGCGGACATAGTCATTGAGAATCCGCTCGTTCTCCAACTTCCTAGTCAACCTCTAGATCTTCTGCTCTTGCTCGTTGAACTTCTCTCGGTAAGCATCCTGCTCTTCCCTCAGCTGCATCCAAGACCTTTTCAGTTCCCCAATGTCAGTGGGCATGTAAGAATGGAGGATGGTCGGAAGAACCCCTTCTTCATTAGCAATTTCAACAATGATAGGTCAGGCGACTTCATATGGCATACCCAGCTTTTGGGCACGGGTACGGACCCATCTGAGATATGGCTCCATCAGAAGAGAAGTCTTTGAACCCAGCTCATGTGGATCAGATCTGTGAACTCTATCCCAAGCCCTTATGAATCTGCGACGTTGCTCATCGCTATCCCCTTGAAAATAAAAGATGATACTAGGCATTAGCAGCTCATGAGGTCCTTCTCTTTTGGCTCTCCCGAACTGACGTAAGGCCAAGCACGGATTATAAGAAATTCCTCCATGGGTTCCTATCAGTGGAACATTGAGGTACTCCCCACAACGATCAATAACGGCCACCTCGTCCATACCCTTGAAAGTCCAGATGATGTCATTATGAGAGAGAGACATAACCCTGTAGGCTCAGCCCATGCCTTCTTTGTTCTTCAGCACTGACTTGGGGAGGTGCGAAATAAACCACCTCGCCAATAATGGAGCACAGCACATCAAGGTTTCCCGCTTTCGGGCAGTACGAGCATAAAGCTGATGAAGGATATCACCCAAGAGAGTGGGTACAGGATTGCGAGAGATGAAGATCTTTACCGCATTAACATCAACAAAGGAGTCAGAGTTCGGAAACAATACTAAGCCATATACCAAAAGATCCAAAATGTCTTCGAATGCCTTGAAATCTAGACTATCCCAGAAATAATTAGCCTTACCAACTAAAAACTTAGTCAGAAAGCCCTTTGCTCCACTTCTAGTCTCCTAATTAGCCATTACCTCATCCTTGGTCAAATGAAGGGCTGCAGAAATCTCTTCGGGCCTAAGGATCTTCTCCCAACCAGTAAACAGGGTCTGCTCTAGAATAGAGATACCGAGCAAATCAGAAAATTCTTCTAAAGTGGGAACCAGCTGGTAGTCCTGGAAAGTAAAGCAATGGTACAACGGATCATAGAATTGGACCAAAACACTCATCATCTGTTTGTCCAATTTGGAGGTAACCAAACTGAGAAGGTAACCATGTCTTATGATGAAGGAAGTAGTATCAGGCATCTTTGCAATCAAATCTTTAAGCACAACAGGAACCTGGACAAAGTTGACCCGGATGGTATTCCTACGCATGGGCATCATGTCCTACAAAACAGAACAAAGATGAATCCATCTTGTCTTTGAAATAGGTTAGTCCAATGTAAGATGTATGCAATGTTATGATGTCATGATGTCATGATAGAAAGCACATCACAAGTATCCACAAATAGCAAACATGGTAAAGGCACACAAGTCACACAGAGAGCCCTTAGATTTCAGGCTGGCAAGGAGCTTAGGTACTACCCTCTTTCAGTTCAGTTGGTTTAAACCTGTCCTAAAAATAGTAACCGGGTTCTAGAGGATCTCAATATCACTGACTACCCGGTCATAATTCCAGTTTAGCAACCTTTTCTTGCGGTCGGAATCATCGCGAGAGTTTAGTCTCAATGAGTGTAGCATACTGCTACTGTTCTATGGCCAAGTTGGTCAATTTAAAGGTTCTAAGGTCAGTTGGTGCTTAATGACCCCTTAGATGACCCATATTCTCCTCGTTCCAACACAAGGGATATCGGTACAATCTAAAGTGCCGCACCAACGTAGCTACTGCTTCAACCGTATCGGTCTACACCGTACAGTTCCCTCACAGTTTATTGCTACTTACCTAAAGGGTATCCCCAGATCCAGGTTAGGATCTATAGTAACTCTGATACAAGCCCACAAATATAAATCATACAAAGCATACAATTGAAAACACAATGATCTAATCCTAAGGTACACCCCACTTATAATAGTCCCCAGCAGAGTCGCCAGTTCTGTGATACGGTGGGAAAGAACTGACTGTTTTTTGGAATGCTGGTTTGCGTTTTGCGTTTGTTTTCACAAAATGTAGCGGTAAGCAAGAGTCACCACCGTCTTTTATTTTATCCAACAAGGAAAGGAAAAAAGCACAGAAAAATTCCTTTTTCGAGATGTTTCTCGGGTCCGGGGGGTAGATTATAGAAAGGGAAGGTGTTAGCACCCTTTCTATCCGTGGTTATCCACGGGCTCTTAGGTACTTGCTCATAGTGTTTTCAAAATTTTCTTTTCTTTGTGTTTGTGGGTTTGAAAGAAGTTTTTGTTTGAAAGGTGTAAGTGTGAAAAGTTTTGTTTTGTTTTGAGAGAGCAAGTAATTAAGAACCATCTACCTACTCGAAAAAAGGAATCAATTTGTGCTAATGTCCTTTAGACAACGCTATCCTACTATTGATGAGTAGGTAGCATCATCGTTGGAGTTTTAAGGGTCAATTCGATTAAGGGACGTGTGGTCACTAAAGCAATGTTAGGATGCCTTAGCGGTAACCCTAATGTCTTAGATCATTTTTCCGAGGCAACCATTTCGAGGCAACTTATGATCTTTGGACAAGAGGACGATCTCTAAAACTTCCTATACTCAATGACCACTTTCGAAGGCAACCAAGCGAGGTGTACCCTAAGAGTGCGCATGTGCGAGTGTGTTGTTTCGGTTAATTTTATCTTTGTACATGTCAATGGTTATCTATTTTGATTTTAGGTTCAAACATTTGATCTTGTCATGCATTCCCTATTATCAAACATCTAACAATTTATAAATTGCGGAAATTAAAACTAAGCTATTACAAGGCGTCGGGTATTTACATCGCCAAAAGCAACCCTTGAAATTAAAATGCGGAAAATAAATAAAGCGATAAAAAATAGTAAAGGTCCTATTAAACTATTACATTCTGGGAAACAAATACAATAATATAGTAACATGGCACGCGTGCGGAAAATTAAATTGAATGCGAGTTTTTTAGGGTTTTGACCCCTTTTTTGAAAGAAAGCATTTTTTGACTACTTTTGGATTAAAAGAAATTAAATTAAGTTAATTGAATTAATATTTATTTACAAAAATAAAATGCTGAATTTAATTTTAATAAATAAAATATATTTTTTGATTTTTGATTTTATGAGAAAAAAGATTAATTGGTCAATAATAACAATAAATGAATAAATAAAAGAAAGAAAGAAAAAAAGAAATAACCAAGGGGATTTTGGGCCTGCAAGGAGGTGAGACTGGCAATTTGATGGCCCATTTACACGCAGGCCTGGTGGACTTTTCTGATTCTCCATGCGCACGTTGACTTGAGTGTATGATGGTCTTTCATTCTGGACCATCAGATTTGGCCTGGAGGCCATCTGTCCACTGATTGCATGAGGGCGTATGGTGATCACGCGTTGGAATTTGTACTGGATTTCCTGGAAACAAAATACAACAAATATATGGGGGACCTGGGATTCGAACCCAGGTCCCGTGAGTCACTAACGCACGCCACTACCACTGCACCAACACGCTTCATTCGTTATAATATTGGACAACAGTTATTATATTAGAAAACAAATAAAATGCCAGAATTAAAACAAGAAAACGCGCGAACGTTTGAACTAGCGAATGGGAGGGGGACGCGTCATCGTCTTCCTCACTCAGCCCTGGTTTTTTTACCTACGGATTTGCATCTGCAGCTAAATCCCTAGGTCAAACCTAAAACCAATTCTAGGCCATGAAAACTCAGTCTAAGACCATGGTCCTGTTCGTCTGGACATCCTAAACACATCTAGACCATCCTTGAACCTTGATTTCACCTGCAAACGAAATGCCCAAAAATACGATCCAAGAACCCTAGAATCTGCTAGGGGGTTACAGGCTATATAAATGCAATCAAATAATGCCAAAAGCTTCTAAATTTAACGATAAGCATGAATATGTAAAGATTTTGTCAAAAAAGTGCAAGAATAATGATATATGAATTCGACTGAAAGGTGGTTTTTCGAAACACTTACAAAGCTCCTGGACACTTATGGAGACTGGTTCTGGATTGATTTTGCTTCAAGGGTGGTCCAACAATTGATTAGTGAAGAGATTTGACCTTGAAACCACCTCTATGCACGATTTCAGTTTCAAGCTTTTTAGCAATTTTTTCAAGTTTGGTTTTGGTGATTCTGCAGCTTCCAACCTCCAACTCGTGTGCCTCTAGCTTCTATATGTATGCAACATTGGATTAGGTCAAATAATAAGTCTTGAATCTTTGTGCATTGATGTTTTAGGATTTGATTTGATCCTCCATTGATGTCTTTCCAAATTTGTCCAAAATCCAATATTTTTGTACATGAAAAGCTTGATACGGATTTGATCATGTCCATGATGATAATTAAGACCTATATCAATCAAAAAGATCATAAGTCATCAATATTTGGATTTTTATTTGATTTAAATTGATTTAAAATGAATTAATTCAATAAAAAATCAAATAAAATAGAAAAATCAATAAATGGACACAAGGCTGAAGTTAGGACACGTGTGGAGTGTGACAAGATCAAATCAAGTGAAAAAGAATGGGCCCATTTGACAAAATTTGAAGTTTTGGGGATAGTTGACTTTTGACAATTTTACAAAAAATGCCCAACTTCAACAATGTATAACTTCTTCAATTTTGAACTTTTGGAAGTATTCCTAGACTTTTTAGAAAGCTTGAGATGTCCTATAACCAACCCTTTTGGTCTCATCTCATTTTGATATTCCATGCTCAAGATATAAGCTTTGGCAAAAAGGTGTTTTTGTTGACTTTCAAAAATGACCTATAATGTCCAAATTTGTAACTTCTTGTGAGTGCGTTTCTTGATCTTGGGGTATGAAGATGGATTGTAGGAAATTGAATCCTCTTAAAAATGAGCTTTGGATGGGTCATTTATCATAAAGTATGAGAATGTTATGCTTGGTCAAAGTTGAGTTGACTTTTCCTATAAAACCCTAATTTAGCAACTTTTGAATCTTGATGAATCTTGAGCAGTCCTTGATGAATCATGATCAACCCTTTATAAAATGATGAAATATCCTTCAAAATGAGAATTTTGACAAAAAATCTTGAAGTTTGACTATTTGTAGGTCACTGTTGACTTTTGCCCTAGCATAGTCGATTTTTGGACCCTTTGAGCAATTGACTGACCAAACTTCCTCTGCAAGGCTTGAATTTTGACATGGATGATATTGAGAAAATATTAGGACATTGGGGAGAACTTGAGGTCATTTGGATGCAAGGACCTTGATGCAACACAAAACCCTAATTTGAGGTTGACTGTCTTAGGAGATGATTTGACTGTTCAACTCTTGAGCAACCTTGAGCAACTTGGAGATTTTTCTTGAAATGTTTTGGGAAATATGAGAGGGAAAATTTTGGGGTACAACACTATTCTTCTGGACAAGGCAAGCTTTTCGAAGATATACTTGATTGGATCCATCTTTGATATCAATAGGGTAGTGTGAGTCAGCATATACTGTCTCAGCCGGCGAGCAACCCATGCCAAAGCGCAGCAAGTTTTCTCAAGCAGTGAGTATCGGGTCTCACAGTCGGTAAACGTTTTGCTAAGGTAGTAAATATCATGCTCTTTTCGGCCAGACTCGTCATGCTGCCCCAGCACGCACCCCATTGAATTGTCGAGTACTTTCAAGTATAAGATCAAAGGTCTCCCTTCAACTGGAGGCATCAGAATAGGTGGCTCTTGGAGATATTCCTTAATCCTTTTGAAAGCGGCTTGACATTCATCATTCCATCTTACCACTTGATCTTTCTTCAGCAACTTGAAGATTGGCTCACAAGTAGTCGTCAAATGTGAAATGAATCGGGCAATGTAATTCATCCGTCCCAAAAAGCCTCTGACTTCTTTTTCCGTTCGAGGAGCTGGCATCTCTTGTATAGTCGTCACCTTTGCGGGATCCACTTGAATACCTTTATCACTAACGACGAAACCCATCAGCTTACCAGACCTTACTCCGAAGGTGCACTTGTTTGGGTTTAACCTCTGTTTGTACATCTTCAACCTGTCAAATAGCTTCTGGAGATGGTCGAGGTGTTCTTCCTCAGTTTTGTATCTTGCAATCATGTCGTCAACATATACCTCAATCTCATGATGAATCATGTCGTGGAACAAAGTGACCATGGTGCGCTGATACTTTGCCCCAGCATTCTTCAATCCGAACAACATGACCTTGTAGCAAAAGGTACCCCACTGCATAAAAAAGGTTTCCTTCTCCACATCCTCGGGAGCCATCTTAATCTGATTGTAAGCAGAAAAACCATCCATAAAGGAGAAGATCTTATGATGTACGGTGTTGTCGACCAGAACATCGATGTGAGGCAGTGGGAAGTCATCCTTGGGGCTTTCCCTATTCAGATCCCTATAGTCAACACACATTCGAACCTTACCATCTTTCTTGGGCACTGGCACCATGTTGGCAACCCACTGCGGATAAGAAGTAACTGCTAGAAAACCGACATCAAACTGTTTCATGACCTCAACTTTGATTTTCTCAGACATCTCTGGGCGCATGCGGCGAACTTTCTGTTTCACTGGAGGACAGTCTTCTTTAGTTGGCAAGCGGTGAACCATAATATCGGTATCCAACCCAGGCATATCTTCATAAGACCAAGCAAAGATCTCAACATAGTCACGCAACATTTGTATTAACTGTTGCTTGACACTAGGCTCCAGATTTGCACCGATCTTGACCTCTTTCTTGTCCTCTTCTGTACCCAGATTCACTGATTCCACTAGCTCTTCATGGGGATGTATGGCCCTCTCTTCCTGTAGTAACAGTCTAGCAAGTTCCCCAGGCACTTCGCAATCATCCTCACCTTCGTCCTCGGCTTGGTTGATCGGACTTTCGAAGTTATAACAGGCAGTAGCAGAGTCATTATCAGTGGCATCCAGAGTGGATGTGGACCTGTATTATGATATGTGAGTGTGTGTAAGACAAATAGTTGTTTTGATAAAGTGCAAGATAGAAAAGAAAAACAAGGAGCGCAATATTTATAATGCAAGAAAACGTCCAATGCGTTATTGGTGATATATGGAAATGACAAATAATAAGCCCTCACAAACAAAGCCACGGTGTCTCGGTCAAGGCACCGGACCGTAAAGTTTTAAATTGTATGTTACAAATCTCAAAACAAAAGTCTATTACTGTGTAATAAAAGAAATGGGCACGGAGTCCTTCGTAATCCAATTGCTTAATCCGCCGTCGATACTCGGGTAAATCCAGCTGTCAAACTCAGACTCTTCATTATCATCTTCAATTGCATTTACTTCCGGATTACTGATACGCAGGGGAGGTCTTCCAATCCGCGCATGCTGAACTGCCCTTTGAGCTTCTGCAGTAAAACCCAAACCAAACTTTTTAGTTTTGTGTGCAAAGTCGGGGAGTTGGCCCCAATTTGCACACCCACCTTTTTCAATAACAGCCCGGACATCCTTGAGGGAAGCCATCTTCATTGGAGGATCTTCAGCAACAGTTTCAGTCGACGCCATAGTTTGGGGGACTTCTTCAAAGTTCTGACACGGGGTTTCAATGAACTCCCCATCCATCTCCACATACCGAAAAGAGTTAAGGTGGCTCACCATGTACTCCTCTGCTCCTCATACTGTAACGATCTTCCCATTCACTGGATATTTCAACATCTGATGGAGCATGGAAGTCATTGCCCCAGCCTTATGAATCCACGAGCGACCCAATAAGCAAGAATAAGATGGTTGAATGTCCATTACATAGAATGTAGATGCGAAAGTCTGGGAACCAACTTTAACAGGGACATCCACCTCCCCGTGCACCATCCTTTTGGATCCATCAAAGGCCCTAACCACAATATTACTTGGCTTCAAAACCAACCCTTCACAGTCCAACCAGTCTAACGCTTTCTTGGGTAAAGCATTTAACGAGGAACCAGTATCCACCAGTACGTGGGCCAGAGTATCCCCCCTGCAATCGATTGAAACATGCAGGGCGTCATTGTGATTCTTTCCTTTGGCAGTTAGATCTGCGCCGGAGAAACCCAATCCGTTGCCAGCTGTCAAACTAGCCACACAGTCTTTGAATTGATCAGCAGATGTTTCCTGCGGCACATGCACAATTTTAAGGAAAGCAATTAAAGCCTTTGCATGGGCTTCTGAGAAGAACAATAAAGATAGCGTAGAGATGTTCGACGGGGTTTGCCCCAACTGCTCGACCATGTTGTAGTCGCTTTTCTTGATGATTTTCAGAATTTCCTCTATCTCCTGCCTAGAGGTTTCAACAATAATCTTCTTCGGTGCCTCCATTCGGGCAGGCTCACTTGTGATCTCTTTGCCCCGAGCGTCAGATGACTCAGCGATAGGGGTAATGATTGGAACATGAACATGGACAGTAGCAGATGTACTGGTAGGTGGAATAGCAATAGGTTTTCGAACAGTTGGTGGGGAAATCTCAAGAGAGAAAAGTCTTCCGCTTCGAGTGACCTTGCTAGACCCGAAAATATTGCTGACATCAGTATCAGCCTCTTAAACCTTCAAGTCTTGTTTGATCCCATGATAATACACATCGGCCCCATAGTGCCACTGGACAGCCTTATCCGAAGTGTACGGGATAAGACCAGGGATAGTTATGATCAATGGAGTAACTCTTGTAACGGGTGTAATCCTAACAGGCTTTCTCGAGGAAGCCTTAGAAGGATTGGCGGAAATGGTTATTATGGAAACATCTTCAACAGGAATCAATGGAACCAAAGTTTTCTCGAACAGGATTTCTTTGTTATCCATCAGGCGCTAAACACCTGACTTCAATAAATGGCAACTAGTAGGTAGGATGGAACACAGGTGGCAACCTTCGCCACAGCCCGGAAATAAATTGGCCAATAATAGGTTCTTCTTTACTGTCATCAACGGAGTACAAACGTCTTCTACAGAGGTTACAAATGAATCATCATCCACAACATTTACTCCATGCTTAGGCATAGGAGAAGTCATAACATTAGGCTTTTCCGGCGCGTCAAATTCAATCTCTTCAGCTTCAATCAAATCTTGTACCTTATTCCTCAAGGCCCAGCAGTTGTTTGTATCATGCCTTGGGCTATCGGAGTGATAAGCACAGCGGACGTTTGGATTATACAGCGGTGATGTAGTATTGGTATTCTTCGGAGCTTCCCTCAGATTGATCAAGTTGGTCCTTAACAATTGTGGTAGAATTTGAGATAGGGTCATACTGAGCCGAGTATACTGCCTTTGCAGCCTCCCTACCCTTTGCTGATTGTTGCGCTTTGGGGAAACGGTTGGTCTTGATATTACTACCGCATTAACTACTTGGCGATGTTCAGATCGGTTTTGGCTCCTCGAGCTGTAAACCGCACTAGCTTCTTTTCTGAGAGGCTTCTTTTCTGTAACTGATGAAGCACCTTTCTGTATTTTGCCACTTCTGATACCAGCTTCAACTCTCTCCCCAGTCAAAATCAATTCAGTGAACCCAGACGATGAACTTCCGATCAAATGGTTGAAATATGGACCAGACAAAGTCCCAAGAAACATATCTACCAACTCCCTATCAGATAGAGGGGGTTGGACTCTTCCAGCAAGATCTCTCCACTTCTGAGCACAGTCCTTAAAGCCTTCACCTGTGCCCATAGACATACCCTGAAGTTGAGTACGTGTGGGAGCAAGGTCGGCATTATACTAGTATTGCTTATAAAAAGCAGCAGCAAGGTCCTCCCAGTTATAGACATTAGCTCCTTCCAATTGATAGAACCATTCAAGTTGAGTCCCTGACAGACTATCTTGAAAGAAATGAACCCACAGGTTTCTATCAGCAGTATAGGGTTGAATCTTTCTGACATACGAGCAGAGGTGTAACTTCAGACATGATACCCCATCGTACTTAGCAAAGACAGGAGCTTTAAACTTGTGTAGGATCACCACCCCAGACGCCAAACCCAAATCTCTGAAGTCCAACCCAGGTATCTTCTGGATCTCCATTGCACTCAGCCGGTCTTCAAGTTGCTTATACCTATCCTCAGCAGGAGGATACTGGTCTTCATCAAAATCAGTGCCGTTATCAGAGACCATAGGGCTAGGCCCCTTTCTTTCCTCTTGATTTTCTCCCCCTCCAGATGAATGGGACAAATCAGTTTCCTGTCGCAAATTGTTCCCGAATCTGTGACCCATATTCAGGAGGACCACCTTCTTCTTCTTCTTCTTTTCCTTCAAGACGAGAGACTTCAAATCTTGCTGCCCTTTGGCCAAGTTCAGGAACAACTCTTGGAATTGAGCATTCTGAGCCTGAAGAGCCTTGATGGCTTGATCAGTAGGTGTTTCAGAAGACATGATTGCTGAAATAAACAGCGAAGAAGATGAGAAACTTGTAATGGTACCTGTAATGAGGTGCATGGTATTTGAATGCGTATGAAATGATTTCAAAGACTTTGGGAGATTCAAATTTGTAAACCAAAATAAAACATACTTTATTAGATAAAAATTGTAGCAATGTTTAAGAATGCCTTTAAGGCGTTACAAAAAGAAATAACTAAAAAGAGAATTTAAACTAGGGAAAATAAAAGACATCAGAAGTCCCATGGTCTCTTTTCCTTTGTGCTGACATAATCGTTGATTGTCCTTTCGTTCTCAAGCTGCCTTGTAAGCCTCAAGATCTTCCTCTCCTGCTCATGATACTTCTCTCTGTAGGTATCCCTTTCTTCCTTTAGCTGGATCCAATATCTCTTCAATGCCCCAAGATTAGTAGGCATGTATGGATGGAGGATGTATAAGTAACACCTTCTTCATTAGTATGCTCTATAATCACAGGCAAAATTGCTTCACAAGGAATCCCCAACTTTTGAGCGCGGGCTCAGACCCACTGAATATATGGTTGCATCGAGAGAGAAGTCTTCAGTCCTAGCTCATGTGGGTCAGACCTTTTCACCATGCCCCAGGCTCGTATAAACCTTCAGCAACGCTCATTCACGTCCCCCTTGTAGTCAAAGACAATGTCTGGAAGAAGCAGCTCATGGGGACCGTCTCTCCGAGCACGACCAAACTGTCTCAAAGCCAAGCAAGGGTTGTAGGTTATACCCCTTCGAATTCCAAGCAATGGGACATTAGGGTATTCCCCATATCGATCAATGATAGCTACCCTCTCCATATCCTTAGAACTCCAAAGGATGTCCGTATGAGCAAGGGACATGATTCTGTAGGCCCAACCTATGCCTTCTTCATTCTTCAATACGGACTTGGGGAGGTGCAAAATAAACCACCTCGCCAGCAGCGGCGTGCAACACATGAGGGTTCCCCGTCTTTACACGGTACGAGTATTGAGAGCATGTAGAATATCACCTAGAAGAGTAGGCACTGGATTACGAGACATGAAGATCTTGATTGTATTCACGTCTATGAAAGAATATGGATTTGGGAAAAGAACCAAACCGTAGATGAGGAGAGCCAAGGTGTCTTCAAAAGCTTGAAAGTCTAAGTTGTCCCAGAACTGTTGAGCTTGATCGATTAGAAACTTAGCCAAGAAACCTTCAACCCCACTCTGTGTCTCCCAGTTAGACACTACATCAGCCATTGTCAAATGTAAAGCTAAAGCAATGTCTTTAGGCCTAGGAACCTCCTCTAAACCAGTGAAGGATGTCTGCTCGAGGATAGATATGCCTAACAAATCAGAAAACTCCTCCAAAGTAGGGACTAGCTGATAATCCAGGAAGGTGAAACAATGATGCAATGGATCAAAGAACTGGAATAACACACTCATCATTTGCTTATCCAATTTTGAAGTGACCAAGCCAAGGAGATAACCATGTCTTCTAACAAATGAAGAAGTATCAAGAACTCTTGAGACTAACTCTCTGAGCTGAGCAGGGATTTGCACGAAGTTGACTCGAATGGTATTTCTGCGCATAAAAGCCATGATCTGTAAAATAGAACAAAGATGAATCCTCTCGGTCTTTGAAATGGTTAGTCTAATGAAATATGCATGTTATGTCATGATGCATGATGTCATGATAAAAACACACAACAGGTATCACAGATAGCAAACATGGTAAAGGCAAACAAGTCACACAGTAGCCCTTAAGTTTCAGGCTTGCATGGAGTCTAGGTACTACCCTCTTGAAGTTCAGTTGGTTCAACCTGTCCTAATAATAACCGGGTTCTAGAGGTTCTCAATATCACTGACAATCCTCCATCGGTCATGGTTTCAGCTCACGCAATCTTTTCTTGCAGCCGGAACTATCTCGAGAGTATGGTCTCAATGAGTGTAGTATCGAGTATCAACCAGTTCCCAGCTCTATGCCGAGGCCGGCTATCTCACTACTTACTATGGCCAAGTTGGTCAATTATAGGTTCTAAGGTCAGTTGATGCTTAACGACCCATATAGCAGCCCCATACTCTCCTTGTTGCTCCACAAGGGATATCGGTACCAACTAATGCGCCACATCAACGTAGCTACTGCTTTAACCATATCGGTCTATGCCGTACAGTTCCCTCACAGTCTATTGCTACTTACCTAAAAGGTGTTCCCCAGATCCGGGTTAGGATCTATAGTAACTCGATACAAAGCCCACAAAAATAAAGCAATCAAATCAAACAATAGAAAACAATATGATGAACTAATCCTAAGGTATATCCCACTTATACGTTCCCCAAGAGAGTCGCCAGTTCTGTGATACGGTGGCCAGAACTGAGACTATTTTTTTTAGGAATTGCTGGTTTGCGTTTGTGTTTGCAAAATGTCGCGGTAAGTAAGAGTCGCCACCGACTTTTATTTTATCTAACAAGAAAAGGAAAAAAGCACAGAAAAATTCCTTTTTTCGAGATTTTCTGAGTACGGGGGAGGGGGGGGGGGGGGGGTAGATTATAGAAAGGGAGGGTATTAGCACCCTTTCTATCTGTAGTTATCTACGGGCTCTTAGGTACTTGCTCATCATTTTCAAAATTGTTTCTTTGTGTGTTTGTGTGATTTGAAAAGTTTTTTACTTCGATTTAACTCTTGCTTCTTTCTTCAAGAGTGTTACAAAGTGTTTTTTGAAAGCTTTGTTTGAAAGAGGAGTGTAAGTGTGAAAAAGTTTGTTTGAGTTTGAGCAAGTACTTAAGAACTAATCTACCTACTCGAAAAAGAGAATTGTTCTATGTTCGTTTCCTTTAGACAGTGCTATCCCACTATTAGTGAGTAGGTAGCATCGTCGTTGGAGTTTTGAGGGTCAATTTGAAAGGGACGTACGGTCACTAAAGCAATGTTAAGACGTCTTAGTAGTAACCCTAATGTCTTAGATCAATCATTCGAGGAAACAATTCCGAGGTAACCATTCCGAGGCAACTTTTCTGAATCGGGACTTTGATCTTTGTTTAGATAAGAGAGCGACCACTAAAATAACCTATACTTAATGACCGTTTACTGAAGGCAACCAAGTGGGAGTGTACCCTAGGAGTGCGCATGTGCGAGTGATTCAATTTCAGATTATTTATCTTTTCACATTTAGGGTTTGCTAACTGTTTTAAAGTTTACATACATTCTTGTCATGCAACCCTAATTATTCATACATCTAACAGTTTAATATTTTGCAGAAATTAAAGTGCGGAAGGTAAACTATGCTATTACAAGGCTGTGGGTATTTACATAGCCAAAAACAAACCCTTAAAAATAAAGCGATAAATGAAAAGTAAAAGTCCTAATTAAGCTATTACAACTTGTGAGCAATTACATCAATATGGTAACAATAATAATAAAGCGCACGATGAAAATAAAATCGGGAAGAAATTAGGGTTTTGACCCTTTCTAACCTAATTAAAAGAAGAAGAAAATGTTTTTTTGTTGATTTTTTATTATTTTTAAGAAAACAATAGGGTTTTAAAGTTAAAATACAAAATTAATTAGCTAATTAAATTAATTAATGAAAATAAATTACATGGCCTATTTTTTGTATTTTGGTTATTTTAAGAAAAAGAAAATATAATTAAGTTAGAAACAAAACCCTAATTATTCTAATTGATTTTAAATTTATTTACAAAATAATTAAAGTTATCTATAATTAACAACCTAATTAAATTAATTTAATTTTTGATAAAAAAAACTTAAACCTAATTGGATGAAAAATATTATTTTTGTGATTTTTTTGATAAAAGAAATAATTAATTTGTTAGTAAAACAAATAAATAAATTAAATAGAAAAAGATAAAAAGAAAAAGAAAAGAAACTTGGGCCTGAGAAGAGCATTTTGGGGGGGGGGGGGGGCAGATAGCATTTTTTTGGGCCCAAAACCAAAGGTCCACGTTGATCTTCTGAGATCCCATGCATTTTCTTTGACCATGCCTTTGGTGTTCCTTCATTGGTGGCCTTTGGATCTGGCCATCTGGCCACTTGGCAGGCTGGATGATGAGGTCACATGGTGAACCTCTCCCTTGTGTGCACGCTGGATCCTGAAAAGGAAAATAATATGCAAGAATGGGGGGACCAGGGATTCGAACCGAGGTCCTGAAACACTTTCCCACCACCTGGCTACCAACTGAGCTACGCGCGTTTCTTGTATATAAAACAAATAACAATTATTATATTATAAACAAGCGTAATATAGAAAAACTCGCACGGAAATTCAAATGGACGAGTGGTTGTTTGCCACGACATCTTCTTCCTCCTGGCTCCGTTGGTAAAAGTCCCAGAATTTTACCTACGGACGTTCGTCCATAGCTACAGGTCCTGTAAATCTCAAAATTCAATACAAACGTGATAAATAAAAACGAAGGCCATGGATAGCTTCGTCTGGACCTGCTGAACACAATGGTGCCCCTTTCATGGCCCAAATTTGCCTAGATTCAGAAACCCCAAAGCGAGCTTATAAACCCTAATAATGGAAAACTCCAATACAGTTCATGAAAATTAAATTAAATGTTACAGAAAGCTTGTAAATGTGATGGTGAACAAGAATATATAATTATATCATGCTATATGTGCCAGAATTATGCAAACCGATTTAAAAAATAACTCAATATCGTGGATGACTTACAGTGGTATTCAGGGCCTGGAAATGCTTGCTCTTGATTGGTCTTGCTTGCTGGGGATCCCAGGAAGCGATTGGGATGGTTAGGAGGCTTTGAAATTTCCTGGAACAATGAAATCGTGTTTGCACTTTTTTGGTGTTCTTTCAAGTTTGGTTCTGGTTCACACGCCTATCTCTAGCCTTGCTTTAGGTCTGCAAATGATCCTTATGTACTAAGGAATGAATTAGGGTTGCCAATATGATCACAATCTTCCTCCATCAATGCTTTTGATTTTGATTTGATACACTTGAAAATATTTCTAAAAATAGAGCAAACTCAATCTTTTTGTGCACACCAAGCCTTTACACGAATTCAATCTCATGCTAGCTGGAATTTAAGACCTGAAACATGTATCAAATCTTGAGATTTCAATATTTTGGATTTTCTATTATTTGTTTTGATTTAAATTGATTTAATTCAAATAAAAATCAAAATAAATAATAAAAAAATATAATGACAAGTGGAAAAGGCTAGGGTTCGTGGACCATGTTGCCAACTCAAAACAAGTGTAAAAGATTGGGCCTATTTAGTAAAATTTGCAATTTTAGGCATAGTTGACTTTTGGCAATTTTGCAAAAAAGGTCAATTGCACCAATGCATAACTTCCTCAATTTTGACTATTTTAAGGTGTTCTTAGACTTTTTAGAAAGCTTGATATGTCTTCTAACCAACCCTTTTGGTCTCATATCAATTTTATATTCCATGCTCATGTATTAAGCTTTGAAAAAAAAGGTGTTTTTGTTGACTTTTCAAAATGACCTATAATGTCCAAATTCATAACTTCTTGTGAATGCATATTTTGAACTTGGGAGCTGAAGATGGACTGTAGAGAATGACATCCTATTCAAAATGAGCTTTGGATGGTTCATTTCTCATAGAGTATGAGAAAGTTATGCTTGGTCAAAGTTGAGTTGACTTTTCCTACAAAACCCTAATTTAGCAACTTTTGGTTCTTGATGAATTATGAGCAATCCTTGATGAATCATGATCAACCCTTGATAAAATGATGAAATATACTTCAAAATTAGGATGTTGACCAAAAATATTGAAGTTTGACTGTATGTAGGCCACAATTGACTTTTGCCCTAGCATAGTCGATTTTCAGGCCTTTGAGAAATTGACTGAGCAAACTTCCTCTATAAGGCTTGAAACTTGGCATGGATGATCTTGAGAACATATTAGGACATTGGTGAGAATTTGGTATCCCTTGGACTCAAGTATCTTGATGCAACATGAAACCCTAATTTGAGGTTGACTGCCTTAGGAGAGAGCTTGTCTGGTCAATCCTTGGGCTTCCTTGAGCTACTTGAGGATCTTTATTGAAATGTTTTGAGAAATATGGGAGGGAAAATTTTGGGGTACAACACCTTTATTACTGACAACAAAACCTAAAAGCTTTCCAGATCGTACTCCAAACGTGCACTTGTTAGGGTTTAACCTCAGCTTGTACTTTTTCAACCTTTCGAATAGTTTGTACGGGTGATCGAGATGTTCCTCTTCAGTTTGTGATTTAGCAATCATATCGTCCACATATACCTCTATTTCATGATGTATCATGTCATGAAACAAAGCCACCAAAGCTCTTTGATATGTTGCCCCTGCATTCTTCAATCCGAACGGCATGACCTTATAGCAGAAGGTGCTTCATTGCGTAATGAAAGTAGTCTTCTCCATGTCTTTGGGAGCCATCCTTATTTGATTATAGCCTAAGAAGCCATCCATGAATGAGAAGACTTTATGCTGAGTAGTGTTGTCGACTAAGACGTCAATGTGTGGTAGAGGGAAATCATCCTCGGGGCTTGCCTTATTCAGATCCCTATAGTCTACGCACATGCGAATTTTTTCGCCCTTCTTTGGCACTAGCACCAAATTAGAAACCCATTGGGGATAGGATGTCACAGGTAGGAATCGTGCATCAAATTGTTTCATCACCTCGGCTTTGATCTTTTCAAACATATCAGGCCTCAAACGACGAACCCTTTGTTTGACGGGAGGACAGTCTTCTTTTGTCGGCAGACGGTGAACTACGATGTCGGTATCAAACCAGACATATCTTCATAAGACCAAGAAAATACTTCCACATAATCATGAAACATTTGAACCAATTTTTTCTTGACACTGCTTTCCAAATTAGCACCGATCTTGATTTCCTTCTTATCTGACTCAGTACCCAAATTGATGATTTCAACTGACTCTTATGCGGTTGAATAGATTTTTCCTCTTGTAATAGAAGTCTGGCTAGGTCTCCCGGTATTTCACAATCTTCCTCACCTTCATCTTAAGCTTGGTTAGTTGGGAATTCAAAGTCATAGTCGGCAATAGTAGAGTCATTGGCAATAGGATCCAGAGTGGATGAGGACCTGCAAGAATGTGTCTGTGTGCATGTAAGATACATGGTTATTTTTGAAAATGTATTTGCAAGAAAGGAAAGACAATGAACATAAATATTTGAATGCAAATGAGTCCAATGTACTGAATGATCATATGATTAGATGAACATAAATAAAACCCTTGACAAATGGACCAAAGTGCCCCAGGCCAGGCACATGGCTTAAAAGTCATTGTTAAAATATTATAGACAACATATATTTTTGAATTGAAAGAAAGACAATAACAAGTAGATTACTCCTCAACAAAGGAGATGGGCACAAAGTCTTTTGTATGCCAATTCTTCAGCTTTGTTGTAGTTGGATAAACCCAATCTTCAAATGCGTCTTCTTCATCATAATCACCCACGACATTGACTTCATTGACACCCTTGTCATGTTTTGGCATAGGTGTGGTGATTACATTCGGGGTTGGAGGAGGATCAAATTCAACAGTCTTGTTGTCAATAAAATCCTGGATTTTGTTCTTCAAGGCCCGACACTGGTCAGTTTCGTGCCAGGGGCTGCTCGAGTGGTAAGGACACTTGGTGTTTGGATTATATTTCGGTGACGAGGTATCAGCGTTGGCGGGAGGGTCGTGCAATGTCACAAAATTAACCTTGAGCAAATGTTGTAAGGCTTGAAACAGTGACATGCCTAACCTCGTAAATTGTCTTCTTGGAGTTTCAAAACATTGATGATTTGCAGATGGTCTTGCAGTAGGAGTTGGATTGGAAATTCGGACGACATTTACAAATGGGTGATCATTCTTCTTGGTACGGATTCTTTCCCCGTACACAAAATTGACTTCCTTTTTTGAAGCAAAAGGTTTCTTGATAGGACTAGAAGTGGAGGTAGACACCATAGAGATCTTCCCACTTTTTATGCCCCTTTCAACTATTTCACCGGTTAAGATTAATTCGGTGAAACCAGAAGAAGAGCAGCCAACCAACAGATCAAAGAAGGGACTAGATAAAGTTCCCATGAACATGTCAATGTGTTCCTTATCAGTCAATGGTGGTTGGACCCTACTATCAAGGTCTCTCCACTTTTGTGCATATTCCTTAAATCCTTCATTCTTTCCCATGGTCATATCTTGCAACTGAACCCTCGTTGGCGCCAAGTCGGTGTTGTACTGATACCGATGCTAGAAGGTAGTAGCTAAAGCTTCCCAAGTATTGATACGAGAACCATCTAACTGATAAAACCATTCAAGTTGCGTTCCAGCCAAGCTCTCTTGGAAAAAGTGAACCCAAAGCTTCTTATCAGCAGTGTGCGGCTGTATCTTGCGCACATAAGAATTCAACTGGAGTTTTGGACAAGAAACCCCATCGTACTTTGAAAAGATTGGTATTTTTAATTTGTGGGGAATGACTATCCTAGAGATCAAACCCAAATCATAAAAATCTAAACCGGGGATGGCTTAGATTTCAACAACTTTCAATCTGTCTTCTAACTGCTTAATTTTGATATCGGCGGGTGGATACTACTCGTCGAAATAATCATCATAAGATACTTGATCATTAACAGAGTCAGATTGAGTACTCTTGATCTCACCAATCTGGTTCTCGTCCTTTTCAGATGAATCTCCTTCTACTGGGATTTGACGGACTGTCTCCTTGAACCTTCTACCCATGTTGAGTAGAGCTTTCTTCTTGAGCTTCTTCTTGACTGCCAGAAAAGCCATCATGTCTTGCTGCCCCTTGGCTAGGGCCAGTAGAGTTTCCTGGAACTGAGAATTTTGGGCTTGGAGATCCTTCACAAATTTCTCTAGATCCATCTTGCTGAAATAAACAGCAGAAAGATAAGGAAACCTGTTATGCAAAAACTTGGCATGTTATGATGTGTTGTACCCCAAAATTTGCCCTCTCACTTATCAAGAATTTTCCCCACAAGATCTCCTTGGGCTCAAGACTGCACTAGGGTTTGATCAACTCAAGACATCTCCTTAAGCACTGATGACCAGAATTAGGGTTTGGGATTGCACAAGGATAATTGAACTTTCAATGCTTCATGTGACTTTCATAGATCACCCTGGACCCTCAGGTTTGTTCCCATCCTATTTCAAGCTTTGAATTACAAATTTCCCAAGAAAGTCATTCACAAGGGCAAAATGGTCATTTGCACACTGAAAAGTCAAACTTTGACTTTTGTATCAAAATCAAGTTTCCAGAATCATATTTCATCAAGACATGTTGAGATATGAAATTTGTTTCATCTAGAAATTCAAAAGTTAAAGTTACTTTGGAAAAGTCAAATTTCTAAATACTTAGAATTTTTCTAAGTGTTTAAGAAATATGATAAGCTCAGAACTTCTGATCAGATTATCACCATGATGCAAGGTGATTCTGGAAGAACTTCTAACACAAGAGTTATAGACTCCCACAAGATCTGAAACATTGCAGAACAGAACATCACCTAGGAATGTTGGGATTTCAAGTTATAACTCCTCAAATACATGTCCTTGAAACTGAAGCACTCATCAAATTCTGGACAGTTCCAAGACAGAGTTTGGTTACAACTTCTGGGCCAGTTTTCACAAAGATTCAGTCAGAGTTTGCAAGGGTAATTCAAAGAGGATTTGCAAGGTGTGTTACAAGCTTTTAGTAAAGTCTGAGAACTCACTCAGAATATGTTGGAGCAAAGAGATACAAAGATCAGAAGTTGGATGTTTGTTCTAAGTTACGCTGAAATTGAACTTCTGATCCAGAATTAAGAAATGATGCAGAATCTCACATTGCAGGATTTCTTGTTTGATAAATATCATCATCATTTAATGCTCACAACCACTTTTGAGTCTTTATCCAAAGGATTTCCCCATGTGTGGGATAGAAGTACCTTTGTTGTCCTTGAAAAGAAACTTTTGTACAAGAATATGTTAGGGCCCATGCGTTGCTTTTGCTTTTAAGGTTACCTTTCCTTAATTCCCGCTTACTAATCCAACTTAGGCACGGCTAAAAAACTGCTAACCACCATACCTATTTGAACTTGCTTCAAGAACAAGTCAGTGCCTAGCATATGATGGTGGTACCCTTGATCTCTCCAAGCTACAAGATCCTTTCCTATAAATTGAAAACCATTGGCAACCGTAAAGAGGTCGAAAATTTGAGAAAGAAAAAGCCTTGAACCCCTGCTAAAATTCTAAGAGTCCAAAACTGCAAACAAAAAATACAAAACCTGTTAGCTTTTGATTCTTATATTCAAGTTCTTTTTATTTCCTTGAAGTGTTTCTTGACCAAAACCATCCACACAGTTTCTGATTTATATATTAGAAGCTATCCTAATTCCTGTGTTCAGACTGTAACACACTCTCCATCCACGTTCACCTCAAAGAAGTCA
The DNA here is from genome assembly GCA_948472305.1 of Vicia faba. Taxonomy (NCBI): domain Eukaryota; kingdom Viridiplantae; phylum Streptophyta; class Magnoliopsida; order Fabales; family Fabaceae; genus Vicia; species Vicia faba. Next base: position 628,810,523 of record OX451741.1, on the reverse strand, counting down.
GAACATTGCCCCTTGGTTGTTCTAGAATTTTCTAATCATTCACAACCCAAGTTGAAAGTTTGCAGCCTGCTGAACATGTGAGGAAGCTGTTCAGAACATCACAAGCGGTCAGAACCAGACTCCAGCTCACAAATTATTTCCCAGCTGTAAGGTAAGTTTCTGCTGACTCTCATCATATTACTTAGGCATTGTCAGGAAATTTTGTTCAAAAATACAATGTAGACATCCTGATTCTGATGATGTACATATTCTGAGGTTTCACGCATATGCCTGCCTAAGTAGAGAGAATTTCAGTTCAGAACTTCTTGAAGAAAATTAAAACTCAGAATTAGAATTAGCAAATTCATGTCTGCTTCTAATTTATAGTTCTGATATCTCTTGTTTCTAAAACATTATGAAACCTGCAATAACTGTTATATGCACATCTTCTGTTTTTTTAGAATTGACTAAGTTGCAGATGTTCTGACTAGCATAAAGAGGGAGACAACGTTTTTCCAGTAGACATCAGAACTTCTGAAATCTTCTTTGTTCCCAGTGGACCCAGAACTTCTGACTTTACCTATTTCTGCTAATATGATTTCTGTTTTTAAAGCACGCCGGAGTCAGAACTTCTAATCTCTTTAAGTTTAGAAATGCGCTGATTCTATTTTCTTTTTTCCTTACTATTTATCTATCACTTCTATTTTCACTAATCAAAAACACCAAAAAAACATTTTACATTTTTACATGCTTTATTTTATTTCTTAAAATGAAAAGATCAAAATATTTTCTTAAACAAAACTTATTTCTTATCTTAAACAAAACAAGCTCATTATACATTTCTTGTACATTCTTATCCGTTCAATACGATTGTAATAGATAATTAGGACTTTAATTTCTTTAAATCCCCCATTTATACTTTGTACACCCCCTCCCACAAGTATTGTAATAGCGTAGTAACTTTAGATTTCGCAATTTATCGCTTTATATATAACATGCTAGTAATTAGGGTTTATATGGAAAGACTAAAACCAATACTTAGAAAACCCAAATTCAAGACAAAATCAAGCATGAAAAAAATACATTTGCACACAAAGAACCCCTATGGTAATTCCACTTGGTTGCCTTAGAAAATAACCATATTACGCATGTGAGGTATCTTAGCAAAAACAAGTAAAAATTGCAAAATCATAGTCCCTCGATGACACTATCCATGTTGCCTTTCAAATGACCTCGATCCCTAAAAGAGAATGCTAAGATACCTTTCTACATTGCTAATCATGGTTATACGATGACCCGCGCCCGTCCCGTTTACATCCAAAGATAGGGTTGCTTACCAAATCAATGGTAAGACAACAATGTCAAGGGAAAAGAAAATGAACAAGAAAGACATTTGAGTATGCAGATTGCTCCTAATTACTTGCTCAATTTCAAACAAACATCCTTTCTATTTTCAAAACAAATCACATACACTTTAAAATCATCTTACAAACTTGAAAACATTTTCAAAAGATCAACGTCTTTGTATACATTCTTACGAACAAGAATCATTACAAAGATTGCCTAAACAGTGGCCTCTTTACAAAATACTTTCAAAAACCACACAAAGCACAATTTCAAACAAAAGCAAATGATCTAGAAAGTAAATAAGAGCCCATGAAAAACCATGGATGAAAAGGGTGCTAATACCTTCCCTTTTCATAATCTACCCCCCGAACTCAAGAAATAATCTCAAAGGTCTTTCCTGTGCTTTTTCACCTTTCCTTTTGGATAAAATAAAAGTCGGTAGCCACTCTTGCTAACCGCAACATTTGCGATCAAACGCAAAACCCTCAAGTCATTTCTCCCACCGTATCACAGAACTGGCGACTCTACTGGGGAATATTCTAAAAGTGGGGTTACCTTAGGGCTAGATCACATTTACTTGCTTACATTGTTTGACTTGTATGCTTTACATTATGGTCCTCTATTTGGGTTTGAAACGTCTACCCGGATTTGGGATACATTATAGGTAAGTAGCAATACATTGTGGAAACTGTGTGGGGTATACCGACATGGTCTAAGCAATAGCTACGTTAGTGCGACATGTTTGTGGTTACCGGTAGCCTTTGAGTTAATCAAAGAGAATACGGGGCCGATGAGTGATGTCATGAAGCACTAATGAACTTTTAGAACCTTTACTTAACAAACTTGGCCTTTAGGATGTAGTGAGCTGACCGGCTTTAGTGCAGTCTGAATTTGGTAGATACTCGATACTACACTCATTGAGTTTTAGTTTCTTGTGATATTTCGGTCACCATTTAAGAGGCTTGTGCTGAAACAATGATCAAGGAAATAATTCAGTGATATTGAGCTCCTCAGAACCCGGTTACTATTACTAGGATAGGTTTGAGCCAACTAAACTTCAAGAGGGTACTTACCTATTGTTGTACCCCAAAATTTGCCCTCCCATATTCTTCAAGGTTTGTCAAGAATCATCTTCAAATTACTCAAGATTGCTCAAAGGGTTGTACAGTCAAACACCTCCTAAGACAGTTGAAATTAGGGTGTTCTTTCAAGGAATTTGGGGTTTTGAATGGTTCAATCAAATCTAATAGGCCTATGTACATTCTCAAGCACCTACATACCAAGTTTCAAGACTCACAGTGCCAATTTGCAAAGTCAAAAGCCTCATTTAATCCACAGTCAACTGCAGGGGCAAAATGGTCATTTCACAGTCAAAAGTCAGAATTTTTGGTCAACATCTTATTTTGAGTCCACAATCATTATTTGATCAAGTCTTGATCATGATTCCACAAGGATAGCTCAAAAATCATCAAGATGCAAAAAGTTACAATTTTTGGATAGTAGAAAAGTCAACTGTATCTTGACCAGGGCATAACTTTTTCATGGTTTGTAAGAAAAATTCCATCCAATGCTCATTTTTAAGGGGATGACATTTTCTACAATCCATCTTCACACTCCAAGACCTAGAGATGCTCTCATAAAAAGTTATCAATTTATACATTATAGGTCAATTTCAAAAGTCAACAAAAGTACACTTTGAGTCAAAGGCCATAACTTGAGATTGGTAAATACAAATGACATGGGACCAAATGCATTGGTTAGAGGAATTCAAGATCTTTCCAAAATGTCCAAGAACATGTTCATGTGATCAAAATTGAGTAAGATATGCATTGGAGAAGTTGGGAAATTTTCATGAATTTGCAAAAGTCAACTTTGCTCAAAACACCTTCCTTTTGCTAATGGGCCTCAAATCTCTTCTTGAAACTTCATCCATGACCTATGCACGACCCATCAAGCTTAATTGAATTTATTTTCTTATTTTTTATTAATTAATTGGATTTTTAATTGATATTAATTTATTTAATCAATTTAAATTGTAGGAAAATACAAGATTTGGTTTTTAAATCTTTTTGTGAAGCAAATATGACCTAAAAAGACTGGCAATTTCGTGTACCAAGTCAAAGATACAAAATCTCCAAATTTGGCAACCTTTTCCAATCATGAAAAATCAAAAAGATTTGATTTCCAATCAAGGATTCAATCATCAATTCAATGGATTTTTGCTCAAGATTTTGACCTAATTCCATCCCTCTATATATATGCAAGCAAACCCTGATGCATACACGTGAGAAAGCTGCAGAAAAAAGCCATAAGCATATTGAAAAAAATCAAGAAAAACTCAAAACTGATCTTTGCGTTCCAGACCAATTCAAGGCAATTTGTTGAGTCTAACACCTTGCAGGAGTTCCCAGGAACGTGTGGCAATCAAATTCAAGCCTTAAAGCTCAATGAATCGTCCTAGACAGTTTCACGGTTTAGCTTTTTGATCCGTAATCGTATATCTTGATTCATGCATATTTAACATATTTTTGTGATTGGTTTGTGTTAATAGGAATCATACGAAGCTAATGGTATGGTTTAATTGAATTGAAACGCCATGAATCACAAGATGCCATAGTTGAATTTTTAGGGTTCGTGAGCTTTGAATTGGGGCTTTGCAATCCAGGAACAATTAGGACTAGTGATACATATGGTTGAAATCGTGAGAATCAGACGAACATGATGCCCCCCTCGTGAAATATTTATATGCATTGTATCTCTATTCGCTATTATTCCTTGCTGTAGTTTGTGGAGGTTAAAAAACCCCGCTATCTAATGTTACTTTTGCAGGAACAACGAAGAAGACGAGGACGTGTTAGCGTCCCATTGGCTTATTCAAAAAACGCGCGTTTTTTTATTATTTATAGCGTTTTAGTTTGTTTTATATATAATAATTGTCTATTATCCTAATAACAACTAAAGCAGGTGGTTGGAGTGGTTGAGCGTGTTGGCCTATGATCATTGGGACCTGGGTTCGAATCCCAGGTCCCCCCAAAAACGTTTATTTCATTTTTCTTTGCATAATCATATACAGGTTTCCAAAGGGTATCCACCATATGCCTCAATCATCAACGCGCCAAGTGGCTTGCAAAGCAAATCTGAAAGCCAGGATGGAATGACTACCATAGTCTCTGGTCAACGCACGTGTGGGCAATCCAAAAAAGTCAGCAGGCTTGAGTATTATTTGGCCTGAGAATTTCCAAACATACCTCCTAACTGGGCCAGCACCCCCCTGGTTTATTCTTCTTTTTTATATTTTTTCCTTTAATTATTTTACCAATAATAATTATTATTATCACTTAATTAAACAAATTAATTTTTTTCCATAATAAATCCAGAAAACATAAAAAATAATAATATTTTTATTTATTAAATTTAATTAGTTATTTTGTAAATAAATACTAACAAATTAATTTAGTTCTTTAATTAGGTTAACTTTAATTATTTTCATAATAAATAAAATCAACATAGAATTAGGGTTCTTGACAACTTTTAATCATGTTTTCTTTTTTTATTTATTTCCTTGAGACATTAAAAAACCAAAAATATTTATTTTAATTAATTAATTAGTTTTAGGTTTAATTTAATTAAATTCATAAATAATCAAATCTCTTTCTTTCTCCAAAAAAAGGGTCAAAACCCTAAGAACTTCTCTGATCCAATTCTTTTTCGCGCATATTATTTTTGACCATTATTATGTAATTGCTCCGAGGATGTAATAGCGTTAATTAGGACTTTTTATCGCTTTCCTTTAATTTCCCGCAATTTACTTTTCAAGGGTTTGCTTTTGGCGATGTAAATACCCGACGCCTTGTAATAGCTTAGATTTATTTCCCGCAAACTATTAACTGTTAGATGTATGTTAACTAGGCTATGCATGACAAGACTTATCTCTGAAATTAAAATCAACCCGTAGCTCACCATAACATGTGCAAAGATAACTTAACTGAATCCGGACACACTCGCACATGCCACTCCTAGGGTACGCCTCACTTGGTTGCCTCGACGTGGTCATTGAGTATAGGGTGTTTTAGAGGTCGCCCTCTTGTCTAAAGATCCAAGTTGCCTCGAAACGGTTGCCTCGGATAAATAGGATGTAGGACATTAGGGTTACCGCTAAGGCGTCATACTATTGCTTTGGTGACCACATGTCCCTATAATCAAATTGACCCGAATAACTCCAACGACAGTGCTACCTACTTCTCAATAGTGGGATAGTACTATCTAAAGGACATTTACACAACTTAATTTCTTTTTAGTAGGTAGAGGTTCTCAGGTACTTGCTCTTTCAAAACAAAAAATACTTTTCGCACCTACACTTTTTCAAAATAAAGTTTTCAAACAAACACTTCATACACTCTTGAGGACAGATACAAGAGTTAAATCGAAGTTTTCAAACAAACTTTTTTTCAAAACCCACAAACACAAGAAAAGCAAAACATTTTGAAAACATAGTGAGCAAGTACCTAAGAGCCCGTGGATAACCACGGATAGAAAGGGTGCTAACACCTTCCCTTTCTATAATCTACCTCCCGAACCCGAGAGACATCTCGAAAAGGAATTTTGCTGTGCTTTTGTCCTTTCCTTGTTGGAGAAAATAAAATACGGTGGCGACTCTTGCTTACCGCGACATTTTGCAAAACGCAAACGCGAACCAGCATTTCAAAATAGTCAGTTCTATTTCCACCGATCACAGAACTGGCGACTCTGCTGGGGAATTTTATAAGTGAGGTGTACCTTAGGATTAGATCACTATGTTTTCAATTGTATGCCTTGAATGCTTTAATATTGTAGGCTTGTATCGGAGTTTTATAGATCCTAACCCGGATTTGGGGATACCCTTTAGAAGTTGCTACGTTGATGTGACACTTTGGTGAGTACCGGTAACCCTTGAGTCAAGTCAAGGAGAGTACGGGGCCTCCGCGTGGTGTCGCGAAGCATCAACTGACCTTAGAACCTTACTTGACCATCCTGGCCTCTTTAGGGATAGTGAGATGAACGACTTTGGTGCAGTCCGAAGGTGGTAGATACTCGATACTACACTCATTGAGGGTTGTTTTCTTGGAATATTTTGGTCGCCAATTAAGTGGCTAAATCAAAACAATGAACATAGAAAACAATCCAATGATATTGAGCTCCTTAGAACCCGGTTACTATTCTTAGGACAGGTCTTAACCAACTGAAACTGAAAGAGGGTAGTACCTAAACTTCATGCCAGCCTGAAACCTAAGGGCTCTGTTATGTGACTTGTGTGCCTTTACCATGTTTGCCTTTTGTGAATACTTGTGGTGTGCCTTTACCATGACATCATACCATCATAACATTGCATACATCCTGCATAAGGACTAACCCATTTCAAGGATCTCAAGGGTTTGTGATGCAGGTCATGATGAACCAACTGTCTAGCAAGGGGCAAAGGGGGTTTATTTTCCTCTAGCCAAGGTTTTTCGGAGATCAAGACATGATAGCTTGAGTCAGGGGCTATGACCTACTCGATATGGTGAGCCTTGACTCTTGAAGAAGGACTCTCAACAACATGAAGTTCCTTCAATCAAGCTACCAGATTCAAATTCCAACAAGTTTCTGTGTTTACCCTGCGAGATCCTTGAAAACATTGCATACATATATCATACATATCATTGCATAACAGGTCATCCGATACAGGTCTCATGTGTTCTCGCTGTTTATTTCAGCAATGGCTTTCCAACCAGACAACCAAGATCTCCGGGCTCAAAACGCCCAACTTCAAGAAATGTTCTTGGACCTATCCCAGGGGCAAGAAGAAATAAAATCTCTCTTCACAAGGGGCTTGGTCCTAGGGAATCCAGGCGGCATCAGGAATGATCAGTTGGAAGGGCTGCAAATTGAGTTGGCAACAATGAAGATCCATATGATGGGACAGCTGGCGGGCCAAATGACTCTCATTCAAGACTTAGCTCAAAGACAAGAAGAGCTCAGGGTCCTCGTCAACAAGCTGCTTCAAAATAACCAAGTGAGGCAGACAACTAGGGTTGAAGATCAAGCCATCATTCAACCACCTTTGGGGCAAGAAGACAAGGGAAAAGCTCCTCAGCTTGCTTCAGGGTCACAAGCTCAGCATCAACCTCGCCAGCATCAACAGGGTAATCGGCGTAAGCGAAATACGTCTGGAAGACATTTCTCTGAGACTGATATACCATCATCGCTCATATTGAAATGCTTGTTGGAGGTCAATCTGATTGCCTTAAAGGACCCTCCTAAGAATCCCAACACAGCCTCCCCAAGGTATAACCCTGATGAAAGGTGTGCATACCACTCTGACAGTCTGGGACATGACACCGATAACTGTTGGACTCTGAAGAACAAGATCCAGGACTTGATCGACGGAAGGGTGCTGGAGTTCATGCCGGATGGCGAGATGAAAATCTTCCGCTGAGAATTCTCCATCTGAGATGACTAGTTCAAACTAAGAGACTTTTGTTCATTTGAATTCTGAAGTTGTATTTTTCTTTGATTATTCAAACAATTATCATGTCAAACTCTTTTATTTCATTAATGCATTACACGTGTCTGTTTTGAATCAATCCATTCGTATTCACTATATTCAAATTGCTTTCATTTTTTGTGATGTTCAAACTCTCGATTAAAAAAAATTCTAAGCCTTTTGAGGGAGGATGACGAAAACGATACCACGATCTTTACATTATGCTTTTGAACAGACCCCGCTGATGAAGTACAGGCATTGTTTCAAATCCTAGACAGTGGAGTTATAAGGAAGATAATCCCTAGTCAATCCCTTTGAGCCAAAGAAGTTGGAGTTTTTATTTTCATGCAAAAAATTAAAACCCTTAATTATAACCTGGGGCAGGGTAGTTTTCCCAGTTGATCCAGGTGCACAATGAATGGCATCAAAGAAGTCCTTCTGAGACAAAATATGGTGATGGTTCCGTATAATCGTAAGGACAGGCAGTCATTATCTCTCAAAATAAAAGCCCAATAAGTCAAAACCTATGAAAGAGACTTACGAAAAACTGGGGCATCCCGCTGATTGTAAATACAAAAAGAAACAGTTCAGGCAAAAGACAGGGATAATCAAAATAAAAAAAGAGGTCCTACTAACCCTCGACAAAAAAGAAATGACTGCCTGTTCAAAATAAACTGTCAGCATCCGAACCATCACTAGAATATCAGAGCAAAGACTCAAACAAGGTCTAATGCACGATTAACTGAGTTTATGATCGAAGAACATCACGAAGAGCGGGTGGGTACAAATAAATTTTGAGCCTTTATCCTTTGTTTCTTAAACCATGAACCAGGCCACTTTATAACCCTTAAAAGTCCTAGCTGAAGCATGGGTTAGTTCGAAAGCATACTGTTACAAAAGGTATCCTGACTCCTGTAGGGCTTGCTGTAAAATCCTGAGTTGACATCACATTTTACAAAAATTCATTTGTTTTATTGAAAATTGCATTTTCAAAAAACTTCAAGACAGACATAAGCTTTGCATTCTTAAAATAACATTGTTTGCATATGACTATTTGTTTGAATAGCAGAGAAATTCGCACGATGAATATCTTATGAATAAAAACCTTCTCAACAAAAAGAGTCACCGCAAGCGGAGAAAACACTTCCAATCCAGGGGCACGACATGAGCATTATCCATCATCTGGGGAAGTCAAGTCAAGATTCAAGGAATCTCTCAAAATGCCAAATAGCAAGGGGCAGATCTCCGCCTAGTTACTTGGGTCATTGGACATGAATTCCAGCAACGAATCTTGCATGACAAAACGAAGATCTTCTGGTAGTATGGCAACTCAACACTACCGACAGTGACAACTCCCTGCACTCTGAGAACGTGGACATAGTCAAAAAAAATACTACGCATAATCAAAGACCCGCTAGGTCGACTGGCCTAGGCAAAAATAAGGGCTTCCCGGCGAACCAAAAGGGTTCGGGCAAAAATAAGGGATGAAAATGAAAAAATCTGTACACCCGGCAAGTCGAAAACCTGAAAATGCGGCTTGGGCAAAAATGGGTATCCCGGTGGACTGAAAACCCGAAAGGGCAGTCCAGGCAAAAGTTAGGGATCAAAAGCGTACGACTATGTCCCGTCATCTCGTCACTTGCCTACCAGAAGAATATTGGTTAAACGGAAGTTATCAAGCACCTCATAGGCCTTCTTCTCCCGCAGAAGCTGGGGCAATAAGAATTGTCTAAGCAATCTAGTTGCTCTATCCACCGAGGTACCAAGGTAGGTTCAACTGAAGAATATGACCAAGATACATTCACTCCCCACAGAGTAAGGCAAGATTCAGCAATACTCTCTGCAAGCAGAGTTGGTCTCCCATCAGCCCCAAAAAGGCACAGTATCCCCAGCAAGTCAACAATACTCTCCCCCGAGCAGAGTTGGTCTACCATCAGTCCTGAAAAAGTTGGGTATCCCCAGAAGATCTTAATATTCCCTAGCAGAGTATACAGATATTCTTCAGCAAGCATCTCCGACATTCTTAATATTCCTCGACAAAAATATAAGATTGTTCCCCGGTAGAATACAGGATACCCTCAGTGGAACTATTTTCCCAGTACAGTCTGAAAAAGGCTTCCCCAACAGAGTTAAATTATCTTCCCCAGTAGATTCTGGAAGCTTGTCCCCTGCAGAGCGCAAATGAATCTCCCCAGCCATATTCAGGAGGTTATCCCCCACCAGAGTCTAACTGGGTTATCCTAAGCAAATTTCAATGGAAAGATCATCCTCAGTGAAGTTCTTTCTATCCCCAGCGGAGTTCATCATCAAAATCCCCAACAGAGCTTATTAACGGAATCCCCAGCGGAGTTATCGTTAAAATCTCAGCGAAGCATCTCTTCCCACAGAGTAATTCCCCGCAGAGTAATCTCTTCACCAGGTTTATTCCTCAACGGAGTCATCTTCTCCTACAGGTTTATTCTTGCGATCATCTTTGTTCATCATCCCCAGCGGAAACGAAGAATTTAACATCATGCTCCAGCAGCTATCCGGGATTTATTTTCCCAGCTAAAACATCACATTTTCATACACCATGATACATGCATGAACGCATCATATCACACGATCTCATTTATATTGGGAACATAATTGCTTGATCCATCTCATGCATTGCATATGACTGACCGTTACCTTTCAGGAAAAATGCAGTTAAATTCTCAGCCATATCAAAAGGCCTTCGCTGGTCCAGTTAAATCGATTCCTAAAGATTTTTCTGATACCGAGCCATTCAAAGGCCTTCTCTGGTCCAGTTAAGTCGATTCCTAAAGATTTTTCTGATGCCGATCCAGTTGAAGATATTCCAGATTCCTTCTAGAAATGGTTCAGATGTGACCCAAGCATGGCGAAATTCTGATACTTATTCCAGATTTCCTTCTAGAGATAGTTCAGATGTGACCCAGATTTGGCGATATTCCGATACTTATTCCAGATTTCCTTCTAGAGATAGTTCAGATGTGACCCAGATTTGGCGACATTCCGATACTTATTCCAGATTTCCTTTCAGAGACAGCTTAGAGATGCTCCAGACCCGGATGTTATTCTATTGCTTATTCAGGTTTCCTTTCGGAGACAGCTTAGAGATGCTCCAGACCCGGATGCTATTCTATTGCTTATTCAGATTCAAACTTCTAAAGACAACTTAGAGATGCTCCAGACACGGATGCTATTCTATTTCTTATTCCAGATTCCTTCCAGAGACAGTTCAAATGTGACCCAGATATGGCGACATTCTGATACTTATTCCAGATTAAATCAAAAGATGATTACCATCAACCTTTCTTAAGTTCCGGATTAATACCTGTAGCAAGCTAGGAAATATCTGTGAACGACTGATTGTAGATCTATACCTGAAACCAGACATGAAAGTTATCTACATTTAAGAGATTGAAGATTAATACCTGAAACCAGACAGGAAAACTATCTTTCTTTCTCAAGTCAGAGATTAATACCTGAAACCAGACAGGAAAACTATCTCATCGGCCATACTTCTTAAGTTCCGGATTAATACCTGTAGCAAGCTAGGAAATATTTGTGAACGACTGATTGTAGATCTATACCTGAAACCAGACAGGAAAGTTATCTACATTGAAGAGATTAAAGATTAATACCTGAAACTAGACAGGAAAACTATCTTTCTTTCTCAAGTCAGAGATTAATACCTGAAACCAGACAGGAAAACTATCTCATCGGCCAGACTTCTTAAGTTCCGGATTAATACCTATAGCAAGCCAGGAAATATCTGTGAACGATTGATTGTAGATCTATACCTGAAACCAGACATGAAAGTTATCTACATTGAAGAGATTGAAGATTAATACCTGAAACCAGACAGGAAAACTATCTTTCTTTCTCAAGTCAGAGATTAATACCTGAAACCAAACAGGAAAACTATCTCATCGGCCAGACTTCTTAAGTTCCGGATTAATACCTGTAGCAAGCTAGGAAATATCTGTGGATGACTAATTATAGGTTAACACCTGAAACCAGACAGGAAAACCACCTATATGAACTGATTGTAGATCTATACCTGTAACAAGCCAGGAAAGTTATCTACATGAAGAGGCTGAAGATCAATACCTGTAACAAGCCAGGAAGACTATCTTTCTTTCTCAGGTCAGAGATTAATACCTGAAACCAGACAGGACAACTATCTTATTGACCAACCTTTCGTAAGTTCCAGATCAACACCTGTAACAGGCCAGGAAATATCTATGAGCGACTGATCATAGATCTATACCTGTAACTAGCCAGGAAAGTTATCTACATTGAAGAGGTTGTAGATTAATACCTGAAACCAGACAGGACAACTATCTACTTGACCATCATGAAGCAACCCTACACCGGTTCCTTCTCTTCCAAGATGCAGTTTTACACGGACTCATCATCAGGCAACCCTACACAGGTTCCTTCTTTCAACCTACCAAGTTACAATTCAACAAATGATTTCCAGATGGCATCTATAAGCCCATCCCCGACAAGATTCTGTCACATCTCCAGATGGCATCTATAAGCCCATCCTCCTATCCATCATCTTTCCAAATGGCATCTGTAAGCCCATTCCCGACATCACATTGCTGATACTACACTATGCGAGTGCAAATTTCTGGGCACTTTAGTGTTCAATCATCTTCCACCTTCGGATCACGAAAGGCACGAAAGCCAATCTACATCCTCAGGTTTAAGAAGATTGAACAGGGGCAACTGTTGTACCCTAAAATTTTCCCTCCCATATTCTTCAAGGTTTGTCAAGAATCATCTTCAAATTACTCAAGATTGCTCAAAGGGTTGTACATTCAAACACCTCCTAAGACAGTTGAAATTAGGGTTTTGGTTCTTTCAAGGAATTTGGGGTTTTAAATGGTTCAATCAAGTCTCATAGGCCTATGTACATTCTCAAGCACCTACATACCAAGTTTCAAGACTCACAGTGCCAATTTGCACAGTCAAAAGCCTCATTTGATCCACAGTCAACTGCAGGGGCAAAATGGTCATTTCACAGTCAAAAGTCAGAATTTTTGGTCAACATCTTATTTTGAGTCCACAGTCATCATTTGATCAAGTCTTGATCATGATTCCACAAGGATAGCTCAAAAATCATCAAGATGCAAAAAGTTACAATTTTTGGATAGTAGAAAAGTCAACTGTATCTTGACCAGGGCATAACTTTTTCATGGTTTGTCAGAAAAATTCCATCCAATGCTCATTTTTAAGGGGATGACATTTTCTACAATCCATATTCACACTCCAAGACCTAGAGATGCTCTCATAAAAAGTTATCAATTTCTACATTATAGGTCAATTTCAAAAGTCAACAAAAGTACACTTTGAGTCAAAGGCCATAACTTGAGATTGGTAAATCCAAATGACATGGGACCAAGGGAATTGGTTAGAGGACTTCAAGAGCTTTCCAAAATGTCCAAGAACATGTTCATGTGATCAAAATTGAGCAAGATATGCATTGGAGAAGTTGGGAAATTTTCATGAATTTGCAAAAGTCAACTTTGCTCAAAACACCTTCTTTTTGCTAATGGGCCTCAAATCTCTTCTTGAAACTTCATCCATGACCTATGCACGACCCATCAAGCTTAATTGTATTTATTTTCTTATTTTTTATTAATTAATTGGATTTTTAATTGATATTAATTCATTTAATCAATTTAAATTGTAGGAAAATACAAGATTTGGTTTTTAAATCTTTTTGTGAAGCAAATATGACCTAAAAAGGCTGGCAATTTCGTGCACCAAGTCAAAGATACAAAATCTCCAAATTTGGCAACCTTTTCCAATCATGAAAAATCAAAAAGATTTGATTTCCAATCAAGGATTCAATCATCAATTCAATGGATTTTTGCTCAAGATTTTGACCTAATTCCATCCCTCTATATATATGCAAGCAAACCCTGATGCATACACGTGAGAAAGCTGCAGAAAAAGCCATAAGCATATTGAAAAAATTCAAGAAAAACTCAAAACTGATCTTTGCGTTCTAGACAAATTCAAGGCAATTTGTTGAGTCTAACACCTTGTAGGAGTTCCCAGGAACGTGTGGCAATCAAATTCAAGCCTTAAAGCTCAAAGAATCGTCCTAGGCAGTTTCACGGTTTGGCTTTTTGATCCATAATCGTATATCTTGATTCATGCATATTTAACATATTTTTGTGATTGGGTTGTGTTAATAGGAATCATACGAAGCTAATGGTATGGTTTAATTGAACTGAAACGCCATGAATCACAAGATGCCATAGTTGAATTTTTAGAGTTCGTGAGCTTTGAATTGGTGCTTTGCAATCCAGGAACAATTAGAACTAGTGATACATATGGTTGAAATCGTGAGAATCAGACGAACATGATGCCCCCCTCGCGAAATATTTATATGCATTGTATCTCTATTCGCTATTATTCCTTGCTGTAGTTTGTGGGGGTTAAAAACCCCCGCTATCTAATGTTACTTTTGCAGGAACAACGAAGAAGACGAGGACGTGTTAGCGTCCCATTGGCTTATTCAAAAAACGCGCGTTTTTTTATTATTTATAGCGTTTTAGTTTGTTTTATATATAATAATTGTCTATTATCCTAATAACAACTAAAGCAGGTGGTTGGAGTGGTTGAGCGTGTTGGCCTATGATCATTGGGACCTGGGTTCGAATCCCAGATCCCCCCAAAAACGTTTATTTCATTTTTCTTTATATAATCATATATAGGTTTCCAAAGGGAATCCACCATATGCCTCAATCATCAACGCGCCAAGTGGCTTGCAAAGCAAATCTGAAAGCCAGGATGGAATGACTACCATAGTCTCTGGTCAACGCACGTGTGGGCAATCCAAAAAAGTCAGCAGGCTTGAGTATTGTTGGGCCTGAGAATTGCCAAACATACCTCCTAATTGGGCCAGCACCCCCCTGGTTTATTCTTCTTTTTTATATTTTTTCCTTTAATTATTTTACCAATAATTATTATTATTATCACTTAATTAAACAAATTAATTTTTTTTCATAATAAATCCAGAAAACATAAAAAATAATAATATTTTTATTTATTAAATTTAATTAGTTATTTTGTAAATAAATACTAACAAATTAATTTAGTTCTTTAATTAGGTTAACTTTAATTATTTTCATAATAAATAAAATCAACATAGAATTAGGGTTCTTGACAACTTTTAATCATGTTTTCTTTTTTTATTTATTTCCTTGAGACATTAAAAAACCAAAAATATTTATTTTAATTAATTAATTAGTTTTAGGTTTAATTTAATTAAATTCATAAATAATCAAATCTCTTTCTTTCTCAAAAAAAGGGTCAAAACCCTAAGAACTTCTCCGATCCAATTCTTTTTCGCGCATATTATTTTTGACCATTATTATGTAATTTCTCCGAGGATGTAATAGCGTTAATTAGGAATTTTTATCGCTTTCCTTTAATTTCCCGCAATTTACTTTTCAAGGGTTTGCTTTTGGCGATGTAAATACCCGACGCCTTGTAATATCTTATATTTATTTCCCGCAAACTATTAACTGTTAGATGTATGTTAACTAGGCTATGCATGACAAGACTTATCTCTGAAATTAAAATCAACCCGTAGCTCACCATAACATGTGCAAAGATAACTTAACTGAATCCGGACACACTCGCACATGCCACTCCTAGGTTACGCCTCACTTGGTTGTCTCGACGTGGTCATTGAGTATAGGGTGTTTTAGAGGTCGCCCTCTTGTCTAAAGATCCAAGTTGCCTCGAAACGGTTGCCTCGGATAAAAAGGATCTAGGACATTAGGGTTACCGCTAAGGCGTCCTACTATTGCTTTGGTGACCACATGTCCCTATAATCGAATTGACTTGAATAACTCCAACGACGGTGCTACCTACTTCTCAATAGTGGGATAGTACTGTCTAAAGGACATTTACACAGCTTAATTTCTTTTGAGTAGGTAGAGTTTCTCAGGTACTTGCTCTTTCAAAACAAAAAATACTTTTCGCACCTACACTTTTTCAAAACAAAGTTTTCAAACAAACACTTCACACACTCTTGAGGACAGATACAAGAGTTAAATCGAAGTTTTCAAACAAACTTTTTTTCAAAACCCACAAACACAAGAAAAGCAAAACATTTTGAAAACATAGTGAGCAAGTACCTAAGAGCCCGTGGATAACCACAGATAGAAAGGGTGCTAACACCTTCCCTTTCTATAATCTACCTCCCGAACCCGAGAGACATCTCGAAAAGGAATTTTGCTGTGCTTTTGTCCTTTCCTTGTTGGAGAAAATAAAAGACGGTGGTGACTCTTGCTTACCGCGACATTTTGCAAAACTTAAACGCGAACCAGCATTTCAAAACAGTCATTTCTATTTCCACCGATCACACCTATGAAACTACTTGCAAGCCTAAACCTAATGACTTGTTTGCTTTGTTTGTATATACATACTTGTACATAACATCATGAACATCATAACATCATACACATTCACTAAACATTTCAAGGATGTTGGGATTCATCTTTGTTCTTGTTTTGTAGGACATGGATTATCTTCACAGGAAAACTATTCAAGTCAACCTTGTAAGGATCCCTCCACAACTTAAGGAGCTAGCTTCAAGGATTCCTGAAAACTCTCCATTCACCGAGAGACATGGTCGCCTACTTAACTTGGTCACCTCCAACACAGATGAGGACATGATGAAGGTGCTCTTTAAGTTCTTTGATCCTTTACACCATTGCTTCACATTTACCGACTATCAACTTGTGCCTACTTTGGAAGAATTCTCCCGACTCTTGATGAGACCCAAATCCATAAGAGATTGCTCAAGCTTTACGCTTGCACTCATCTGATGTCACAACTCATTGGGAAACAAGGAGTGGTGTCAAAGGTTTCCTAACAAAGTTCCTGTTTGAGAAAGCCCAAAGCTATTGGAATTCCTTGGATCTGCAAGCCTTTGAGGAAATCTTGGCTCTCCTCATCTATGGGATGATTTTGTTTCCAAATCCTGACCAACTCATAGATGTGAACGCCGTCAAAATCTTCATATCCCGCAACCCGGTGCCTACATTGCTAAGGGACATCCTACATTCTTTTCACACTCGCACAATGAGGAAAAGAGGTGTCCTTATGTGTTTCACTCATCTATTGGCAAGATGGTTTATTTTGCATCTTCCACAATCTGTATTAAAGAACGAGCAAGGTTAAAGGTGGTCACAAAGATTGATGACGCTCAAACATTCAGACATTCATTGGTGCTCCCGATCCATAGAGAATGTTACTATTGTCGACCATTGTGGGGTATTTCCTAATGTCCCTTTACTTGGCATTATGGGAAGAATCACCTACAACCCCTTCTTAGCCTTAAGACAGTTTGGTTACACCTGAAGGGACGGCCCGCACGAGATGCTGATTCAAGGTTTGGTATTTGACTACGACAACGACAATCAAGGTCTTCGCCAGAGATTTATCCAAGCTTGGAGGATGTTAAACAAGGTAGATAGAAAGAATTTGGGACATAAGAATTCCATCCCTCTTGAGCCTTACCTCAAATGGGTACGAACTCGTGCTCAAAGTCCTATGATGCCTTATCCCTCCATTCTCCCGGTAATCATTGAGCCTGTCATGGAAGGATATGTTCCATACACTACCTACATCCTGACATGCCAACCTCTTTTGAAGACCTACAAAAATATTGGATACAACTCAAGGGGGAGCGAGATACCTTCGACGCCCAATTTTATGCTAGCGAGAAGAAGGTTTTGGAACTCACTAAGCAACTTCATGAGGAGCATACTCTGAATACCTACATCGCACCAAAGAGGATGCGTACTACCTTTTTATCTTAGAGTTTTTGTATTATTTTGCCCAAAGAGGCATTGATGTACTCAAGCTTTAATATAACGTGTGTTTCTTTTTTGTCTAAAACAAATTTGAATCTTAAAATCCTTGAAATCATTGCATACGCATTTACCATTCATCATAACATAAGCAGGTTTCTTGCAACAAGTCTCCTCATCTCTCTACTGTTTATATAAGATGGATCTCGAGCAAACAGTGAAGGACCTCCAAGCTTAGAATGCCCAGTTTCAACAGTTGTTCTAAACTCTGGCCAAAGGACAAGAAGAGTTGAAGACTTTGTTGGTCGAGGAGAAGAAAAAGAAGACAAAGAAGGCAACCAAAGTTCTAAACATGGGAAGAATATTCCACGAGCAAACAAGAAGGACCCTGGACTTTGCAACGACATCCGGTGAGAGAGACAATCAAGATGGGAAAGTTAAGGAGATAGTTGTCCTGTCAGAATCAGAAGAGGAAGAGGAAGAAGAAGACTATTCTGAAGAACAATACCCTCCAGTTGATGACAAGTATAAACATCTCAAAGAGCGGTTGAGTGTAATGGAAATCCAAAAAGTTCCTGGCTTGGACTTTGAGGAATTGGGTTTAGTGTCAGGGATTGTCATTCCTCCAAAATTCAAAGCACCTGTGTTCGCCAAATATGATGGAGTTTCATGCCCTAAAATGCATATCCGGTCATATGTGAGGAAAATCCATCCCCATACCGCTGACAAAGACTTGTGGGAACACTTCTTCCAAGACAGTCTGTTTGGAACTCAACTTGATTGGTTTTATCAGTTAGAAAGAGCCAATGTTCATAACTGGGAAGATCTTGCTGCATCCTTTTACAAACAATTCCAATACAATGTTGATCTTGCGCCTACCCGTACTCAACTTCAGAGTATGGCCATGGTTTCCAATTAAGGCTTCAAGAACTATGCGCAAAAATGGAGGGACTTGGCAGGAAGAGTCCAGCCTCCATTATCTGAAAGAGAGTTAGTTGATATGTTTTTGAGCACCTTGTCTGGTCTCTTCTTCAATCACTTAAATAGGAGTTCGTTGGCAGGTTTCACTGAATTGATATTGACCGGAGAAAGGGTAGAAGCCGGGATAAAAATTGGAAAGATTCAAAAGGATGCATCCTCTACTGCTGTTAGGAAGCCATTCATCAGAAAGAAAGAAGTGGTTGTTGTATATCCTCAGAGAAATCAAGATAGGGACGAACGTAGTCCGATGGTGGAGGTTGTTATGATCCCTAAACTTGCACCTGATCAGCAAAGAAACAAACAACCAAGGATGGAAAGACCAGTCAGACAACTCACCAGAATTAACATGACCTTATCTCAAGTATTGCCACATCTATTAAGATCCAACCTAGTGACCTTGAAAGAAGCTCCAAAGAATCCTAACACAATATCTCCTTACTATCATCCTAATGCCCACTGTGCATACCACGCTGAGAGTCCCGGCCATGACACTAACAATTGTTGGGCTCTGAAGAACAAAGTACAAGACCTAATTGAATCCAAAGAGATTGAATTCGATGCACCCGAAAATCCAAATGTCATTTCTTCCCCTATGCCCAAACATGGCCATACTACCAACGCCATTGAGGAAGATATGTTTGTTACTTCAGTTGATGAACTTGTGACCCCACTCCTGATTATCAAAAAGAATTTGTTGATTGCCGGTGTATTCCCAGGCTGCGATAAAGGCTACCATTTTTGTTTGTCCTCAACAACCAACTGTCCTTTGTTGAAAGCAGACGTTCAGTGCCTAATAGATAACAAGGAAATTTTGTTTGAAAAGACTTATGTTCCACTTGTTCCTTTTAATGATGTTTCTATCATTATCATTTCCGCCAATTCTTCCAGGGTCTCCACCAAAAGACCCATTAGAATTACATCAGTTCCAAAAGCAACTCCTTTGATAATTACAATGCCTGGACCAGTCCTGTATTTGTCAGACAAAACCATACCATGGAATTATGAAGGGGATGTCTACTACCACAGTATCAAGCAAGATTAGCCAGCCGCCGAAGATTTAAGTTCTGAGAAAGTTGACTCCGATATCAGTAATATTGTAGGGACTAGCAAGATTACCCAAAGCGGAAGGATATTCTCTCCAGAAATTTCTCCCCCAAAAGCAGTTTCTGGACCCGTAATCATTCCTATTGTTACTCCTCCAAAAGCTGTTCCCAGTCTTACAATCATCCCAATTAATATTCCAACAGACAAAGCTGTTACAATCCCTGTTATTCATGCTGCCGAGTTAATCGAGACTCGAGGTAAAACTATTCTGATTGAGCCTGTCCAGACGAAGGCACAATCATTGGCTATCCCTGAGACCTCCCGGAAAGAGATGGAGGAAATTCTAAAGATCATAAAAAGAAGCGACTACGATGTAGTTGAGCAACTGGGGCAAACTCCATCCAAAATTTCCATGCTGGCTTTACTACTATGTTCCGAGGCGCATGCAAAAGCCTTGGTAAAATTCCTGAAAACTGCCCATGTACCCCAAGAAATATTTGTCGATCAGTTCCAAGACTGCATAGCCAGCTTGACTACAGATAATGGTCTAGGTTTCTCGGATGCTGATTTAACGCCAAGAGGAAGGAAGCATAATGAAACATTTCATGTCTCAGTGGAATGCAGGGGCACAACCTTGGCTCATGTTTTGGTGGACACCTGGTCGTCTCTGAATGTATTGCCTAAAAAGTCTCTTGATAGGCTTGACTGTGAGGGATTGACATTTAAACTAAGCAATATAGTAGTGAGAGCTTTTGACGGCTCGAAAAGGGTGGTGCATGGGGAAGTGGATATCCCCATAAAGGTTGGAACCAAACGTTTGATTCAACTTTTTATGTAATGGATACCCGTCCTTCATATTCCTGCTTGCTAGGCCGACCATGGATCCACAATGCTGGCGCTGTTACTTCTATGCTGCACCAAATGCTGAAATATCTGATTCAAGGGAAGATTATCACCGTTCATGGAGAAGAAGAGTATATGATCGGACATCTCGATTCCTTCAGATATGTGGAATTAGATGGTGAATTTATTGAAACTCCATTCCAACACTTTGAAGAAGTCTCGCAAGATGTGGCAGTGACCAAGGTTGTGTCTGTAGTTCCCAAGATTACAAGGCCTCCACTCAGGATGTCATATTTGAAGGACGCCAAAGAAGTGATAGAAGAAGGCGGGTGCACTATTTGGGGACAACTCCCAGATATCCCATACAAGTCTGACAAGTTTGGCCTGAGTTTCACTTTAGGTGCTCAGAAGGCTGTACGCGGCGCTTGTGCTGGAGGACCACCCTTGAAGATCAGCAACTGTGAGGTCAATTTGGTAAAGGATGATGAAGATGGCTGCAACCTGGAGGATTAGATCTTCCCAACTGTCAGTGGAGGGCTCAACAATTAGGAGGCTATAGATTTTGTCCCGATCACTTTTATCCCACAGTAATTTGTCTTTACATTTTATTGGATCTGTAATATTAAAACAATTCAGACTCTTAAAACCTCGTGTCTTACCCGAGGCACAATGGTCAATTTTTAAGGGTTATTATCTCATTTCCATATGACATTAATGAATCATGGACATTTTTTCATACAAACTTTGTGCTCATTATGTTTCTCTTTTACATTTTCATTTCTTTCAAAGATAGCTATACTCTTACACACACTCACACTCAAAATGCAGGTCTATATCCGTTCTGGATCCCATGGGTAACGGTTCTGCTATGGCCTTTTGTGACTCTAAAAATATAATCTACCAAGCCGAGGACGAGGGTGAGGAAGATTGTGAAGTACCAGGGGAACTTTCCAGATTGTTATAACCAGAAGAGAGAACCATTCAGCCCCACGAGGAACCCGTGGACACAATCAACCTAGGTACCGAGGAAGACAAAAGAGAAGTCAAGGTGGGTGCCAACCTGGAACCCAGTGTCAAAGAGCGTCTGATTCAGTTGCTACACGAATATGTTAAGGTCTTTGCCTGGTCATATGAAGACATGTCAGGACTTGATGCATATATTATGGTACATCGTCTGCCTACAAAAGAGGACTGCCCACCAGTAAAACAAAAGGTCTGTCGAATGCGACCACATATGTTAGAGAAGATTAAAGCAGAAGTCATGAAACAATTTAATGCTGGATTCTTGGTTGTCACCTCTTATCCACAATGGGTTGCCAATGTTTTTCCCGTGCCAAAAAAGAACGGCAAGGTACGAATGTGCATGGACTACACAGATTTGATTAGGGCAAGCCTTAATGATGATTTCCCACTTCCCCACATTGACATCCTAGATGAGAATACGGCACAACACAAAGTGTTCTCCTTCATGGACGGTTTCTCAGGTTACAACCAAATTAAAATGGCGCCTGGGAACATGGAGAAAACAACATTTGTCACACAGTGGGGCATATTATGCTACAAGGTTATGCCATTCATACTGAAGAATGCATGGGAAACCTATCAGCGTGCCATGGTAGCCCTATTTCACGACATGATACATCACGAAATAGAGGTCTATATGGATGACATGATAGCTAGATCTCAAACAGAAGAAGAGCATCTGGATCATTTACAGAAACTGTTCGAGAAGTTAAAAAAGTATAAGTTGAGGTTGAACCCAAATAAATGTACATTTGGAGTAAGGTCTAGTAAGCTCCTAGGCTTTATCGTCAGCAATAAGGGTATTGAAGTAGATCATGCCAAAGTAAAAGTGATACAAGAGATGCCTTCCCCTCGTACTGAGAAGGAAGTCAGAGGATTCTTGGGACGTTTGAACTACATTTCCAGATTCATTTCTCACTTGACAACTACTTGTGAACCAATATTCAAACTATTGAAGAAAGATCAAGTAGTCAAATGGAATGATGAATGCCAATATTCTTTCGACAAGATCAAAGAGTACCCGCAAGAGCCTCCTGCTTTAATGCCACCAGTCAAAGGAAGACCATTGATCATGTATCTAACTGTTTTAGAAAATTCGATGGGGTGTGTGCTGGGGCAACATGACGAGTCAGGCCGAAAAGAGCACGCTATTTATTACCTGAGCAAAAATTTTACCGACTGTGAAACAAAATATTCACTGCTCGAGAAAAATTGCTGCGCTCTGGCATGGGCTGCTCGTGGGCTAAGACAATATATGCTGACCCATACTACCTTGTTGATATCTAAAATAGATCTAATAAAATACATCTTCGAGAAACCTTCTCTCTCTGGGAGAATAGCAAGATGGCAGATGATCCTGACAGAATATGACATACAATATACTACCCAGAAAGCAATAAAGGGAAGTGTACTAGCTGATCACCTTGCTCACCAAGTTGTGGAAGACTACCAGTCCATGAAGTTCGAATTCCCAGATGAAGACATCATGATGGTAAACAACTATGAAGAATTCAGACCATATGGCGAACCTGAACGAGGATCCCGATGGACCCTGGTTTTTGATGGGGCATCTAACGCACTCGACAATGGTATTGGTGTTGTACTCATATCTCCTGAAGGATGTCATACTCCTTTTACAGCAAGACTTTGCTTCAATTGTACAAATAACATGGCATAATACAAAGCATGCATCTTTGGTCTCAAAGCTGCCATAGACTTGGGGATCAAATCTTTGAATGTATTCGGAGATTCAACTTTGGTTATTAGCCAGATCAAAGGGGAATGGGACACCAAACACACTAATCTTATCCCTTACAAAGAACATGTTTTGACATTGCTCCCATATTTTGAGGAGATTACCTTTGAGCACTTCCTGCGAGAAGAAAATCAACTAGCAGACACACTAGCCACGATGTCATCTATGTTTAAGATTAAATGGGATAACGAGGCTCCCTAGATCACCACTGAACGAAGGGATGAACCAACACACTGCCATGATATTAATACTGAAGAAGTAGTGGACCAGCCTTGGTTTCACGAAGTTAAGAGGTATCTCGAAACCCAAGAATATCCAGAAGGAGCTTCAGTCAATGATAAGAACTTCTTAAGGAGATTCTCTGCTAGATTCTTCCTTAGTAATGGCTTTCTTTATAAACGCAACTATGACTCTACTACTTCGGTGCATAGACAAGGTTGAAGCTGAAAGGATCACGGCTGAGTTACATGAAGGCATGTTTGGCACCCATTCCAGTGGACATACGATGGCGAAGAAAATCCTACGGGCAGGCTATTACTGGTCTACCATGGAAGTGGATTACTATCAACACTCTCAAACCTGCCACAAGTGTCAAATTTATGCTGACAAAGTGCACGTACCTCCGGTTCCTCTGAATGTCTTGACGGCTCCTTGGCCCTTCGCTATGTGGGGGATTGATATGATTGGGGAAATCAAGCCAACCGTCTCCAATGGACACCGCTTCATCTTAATGGCCATTGACTATTTTAACAAGTGGGTGGAGGCAGCTTCTTTCGCTTCCGTGACCAAGAACGTTGTAGCCCAGTTCATTAAATAAAATATCATCTGCCGGTACGGTACCCCGGAGAGGATCATCACCGAAAATGGTATGAACTTGAACAATACTATGATCACCGCCTTGTGCGAGCAATTAAAGATCCAGCATCACAATTCTTCCCCTTACCGACCAAAGATGAATGGTGTTGTCGAAGCTGCAAATAAGAACATAAAAAAGATCATACAGAAAATGACAGTCACATACAAAGACTGGAATGAAATGATATCATTCGCTCTTCACGGATATCGTACCACAACTCGCACATCTACCGGGGCAACACCCTATTCTATGGTATACGGCATGGAGGCTGTCTTGCCTATTGAGGTTCAAATCCCCTCTCTGAGAATTATGAAGGATGCAGGGTTGAATGAAGAGGATTGGATCCAGACTCGACTTGATCAACTAAACTTTATTGATGAGAAAAGGCTTACCGCTATCTGTCATGGTCAAATGTATCAAAAATGGATGATCAAGGCTTTCAACAAAAAGGTCAGACGACAAGTATATCAAGTTGGAGATCTGGTGATCAAACGTATCATACTACCGCAAGGTGATCCCATGGGAAAATGGACTCCTAAATATGAAGGACCATTTGTATTCAAAAACATATTCTTTGGCGGCGCAATGATCTTGACCACCATGGATGTTGACGACCTACCGCACCCTGCGAACACAGACATAGTCAAAAGATACTACGCATAAGTGACCCGCTAGGTTGACACACCTAGGCAAAACAAGGGCATCCCGGCGAACCAAAAAGGTTCGATCAAAAGTTAGGGATAAAACCAAAAAAAATTTGTACACCCGGCGATTTGAAAACCCGAAAGGGTGACTTGGGGAAAAAAAGGGTTTCCCGGTGGACTGAAAACCCGAAAGGGCGGTCCAGTAAAAAGTTAGGGAATTAAATAGTATGACTATGTCCCATTGGATCACTTTACGGACGACCTACAAACTCAGAGGTTCTGATCAATTCAATCAACTTCGGACAAGGAAACAAATAGACAATATGCTCAGAGATACGAAGGTATAGCAGAATGGGAACCCCATGGGATTATTACACATAGATATCTTTTCTTTGTATCAAAATTTTCATTTTTTACGACGGCATTCTCTTACTAGAATGTTTGTCTCATTGTACAAAAATACTTAGTCAAAATCAATACAAAGATATCCCTTTGAAAGTGCAAAACTATTGGTTTTTCTTTACTTTTGTGTTTTGTTTACAAAAACGTCCAAATGATTCATTTTTGAACATATGTATTTGAACATAATTACTGTTTACAAATAAACAAAATAGAAAGATAATCACTGATGGCTTTAAGAGGTATAGAAATATCTCTATTCTATTCCCATAAGTCCCCTGCAGTATGCAGGTTACTCCCCAACGGAACAAAACTCTCAACCACCAATCCCCTATGGAAATCATCCAATTTCTCCAAACTCCCCAAGCAGAATTCTTAAAGCAGTACATGGCATTTCCTTTACAGCAAAATTTATTTCTCTAAGTGGAAATTCATTAACACTTCAACTTCACAACGTGAAGACTGACATATCCTCAGTAGCGGTCAGGGATTTATTTTCCCCAAATCCAACAAACAGCACCACAGATTAGCTCACATGCGCATACATTGCATCCATATATCATAAACATTAATAACACAAATGCATTATACCATGCATTTCATACAACATGACCTTGCATTTTAGCTAACATTTTACCCTTTTCAGGATAAAATTAACAACTACCATTGACAATGTTCAAAGTTTTCAGATAAAGTTCAGATACACTCCAGACACGGATGTCATTCTGACACTCATTCAGAGTCTCTTTCAGATACAGTTCAGATACGCTTCAGGCACGGATTCCATTCTGAAACTCATTCAGAGTCTCTTTCAGATACAGTTCGGATACGCTCCAGGCATGGATGCCATTCTGACAGTCATTCAGAGTCTCTTTTAGATACAGCTCATATACGCTACAGGCACGGATGCCATTCTGACACTCATTCAGAGTGTCTTTCAGATACAGTTCGGATATGCTCCAAACACGGGTGCCATTCTGATACTCATTCAGACTCAACTTTCAGATACAGTTCAAATACGCTCCAGACACGGATGCCATTCTGACACTCATTCAGAGTCTCTTTCAGATACAGTTCAGATACGCTTCAGGCACTGATGCCATTCTGACACTTATTTAGAGTCTCTTTCAGATTCATTTTGAATAAGCTCCAGGCACGGATGCCATTCTGACACTCATTCAGAGTCTCTTTTAGATACAGTTCAGATACGCTCCAGGCACGGATGCCATTCTGACACTCATTCAAAATCTCTTTCAGATACAGTTCGGATACGCTCCAGACACGGATGCCATTCTGAAATTCATTCAGACTCAACTTTCAGATACAGTTCAGATACGCTCTAGACACGGATGCCATTCTAACACTCATTCAAAGTCTCTTTCAGATCCAGTTCAGATATGCTCCAGACACGGATGCCATTCTGACACTCATTCAGAGTCTCTTTCAGATATAGTTCAGATACGCTCCAGATACAGATGCCATTTTGATACTCATTCAGATTCAACTTTCAGATACAATTCAGATACGCTCCAGATACGGATGCCATTCTGATAATTATTCAAGATTTAACTTTCAGATACAGTACAGATATGCTCCAGATACGGATTGCATTCTGATACTTATTCATATTCAACTTTCAGATATAGTTCAGATACGCTCCAGACACGGACGCTATTCTAATACTCATTCTTTCAGTTTACAAATTACAATTCAACAATCACTCTTGGATAGAATCTACAAGCCCATCTCTAATAATTTCTATCACCTCTCTAAATGGCATCTTTAAGCCCATTCCTTCTACCATCACATCACCGAGTGCAAATTTCTGGGCACTCTAGTGTCCAATCATCTTCCACCTTCGAGTCACGAATGGCAAAGGATGTCAGTCTAACTCTTCAGGCTTAAGAATATTGAAAAGGGCCAGCTGTTGTACCCCAAAATTTGTCGTCTCACTTATCAAGAATTTTGCTCACAATATCTCCTTGGGCTCAATACTGCACTAGGGTTTGATCCACTCAAGACATCTCCTTAAGCACTGATGACCAGAATTAAGGTTTGGGATTGCACAAGGATAATTGAACTTTCAATGCTTCATGTGACTTTCATAGATCACCCTGGACCCTCGGGTTTGTTCCCATCCTATTTCAAGCTTTGAATTACAAATTTCCCAAGAAAGTCATTCACAAGGGCAAAATGGTCATTTGCACACTGAAAAGTCAAACTTTGACTTTTGGATCAAAGTCAAGTTTCCAGAATCATATTTCATCAAGACATGTTGAGATATGAAATTTGTTTCATCTAGAAATTCAAAAGTCAAAGTTACTTTGGAAAAGTCAAATTTCTAAATACTTAGAGTTTTTCTAAGTGTTTAAGAAATATGATAAGCTCAGAACTTCTGATCAGATTATCACCATGATGCAAGCTGATTCTGGAAGAACTTCTAACACAAGAATTATAGACTCCCACAAGTTCTGAAACATTGTAGAACAGAACATCACCTAGGAATGTTGGGGTTTCAAGTTATAACTCCTCAAAGAGATGTCCTTGAAACTGAAGCACTCAGCAAATTCTGGACAGTTCCAAGACAGAGTTTGGTTACAACTTCTGGGCCAATTTTTATAAAGATTTAGTCAGACTTTGCAAGGGTAATTCAAATAGGATTTGAAAGGTGTGTTACAAGCTTTTAGGAAAGTCTGAGAACTCACTTAGAACATGCTGGAGCAAAGAGATACAAAGATCAGAAGTTGGATGTTTGTTTTAAGTTACGCTGAAGTTGAACTTCTGATCCATAATTAAGCAATGATGCAGAATCTCACATTGCAGGATTTCTGGTTTGATAAATCATCATTTAATGCTCACGACCACTTTTGAGTCTTTATCCAAAGGATTTCCCCACGTGTGGCATAGAAGTACCTTTGTTGTCCTTGAAAAGAAACTTTTGTACAAGAATAAGTTAGGGCCCATGCATTGCTTTTTCTTTTGAGGTTACTTTTCCTTAATTCTCGCTTACTAATACAGCTTAGGCACGGATAAAAAACTGCTAACCACCATACCTATTTAAACTTGCTTCAAGAACAAGTCAGCGCCTAGCATATGATGGTGGTACCCTTGATCTCTCCAAGCTACAAGGTCCTTGCCTATAAATTGAAAACCATTGCCAACTGTAAAGAGGTCGAAAATTTGAGAAAGAAAAAGCCTTGAACCCCTGATAAAATTCCAAGAGTCCAAAACTGCAAACAAAAAATACAAAACCTGTTAGCTTTTGATTTTTATATTCAAGTTCTTTTTATTTCCTTCAAGTGTTTCTTGACCAAAACCATCCATACAGTTTCTGATTTATATATTAGAAGATATCCTAATTCATGTGTTCAGACTATAACACACTCTCCATCCACATTCACCTCAAAGAAGTCAGAACTTTGCCCCTTGGTTGTTCCAGAATTTTCTAATCATTCACAACCCAAGTTGAAAGTTTCCAGCCTGCTGAACACGTGAGGAATCTGTTTAGAACATCACAAGTGGTTAGAACCAGACTCCAGCTCACCGATTATTTCCCATCTACAAGGTAAGTTTATGCTGACTATTATCATATTACTTAGGCATTATCAGGAAATTTTGTTCAAAAATACAATGTAGACATCCTGATTCTGATGATGTACATATTCTGAGGTTTCATGCATCTGTCTGCCTAGGTAGAGAGAATTTCAGTCCAGAACTTCTTGAAGAAAATTAGAACTCAGAATTAGGATTAACAAATTCATGCATGCTTCTGATTTATAGTTCAGATATCTCTTGTTTCTGAAACATTATGAAACCTGCAATAACTGTTATATGCGCATCTTCCGTTTTATTGGGAAATGACTAAGTTGCAGATGTTCTGACTAGCATGAAAAGGGAGATGAAGTTCTGCCAATAGACATCAGAACTTCTGAAATCTTCTTTATTCCCAGCGGACCCAGAACTTCTGACTTTACCTATTTCTGCTAATATGGTTTCTGTTTTTACAGCACGCCGGAGTCAGAACTTCTGATCTCTTTTAGTTCATCAATGTGCTGATTCTATTTTCTTTTTTTCCTTACTATTTTGATATTACTTCTATTTTCACTAATCAAAAACACCAAAAAAATTTTTTACATTTTTACATGCTTTATTTTATTTCTTAAAATGAAAAGATCAAAATATTTTCTTAAACAAAACTTATTTCGTTTCTTAAACAAAACAAGCTCATTTTACATTTCTTATACATTCTTATCCATTAAATATGGTTGTAATAGATAATTAGGATTTTAATTTCTTGCAATCCCCATTTATACTTTGTACACCCCCTCCCACAAGTATTGTAATAGCGTAGTAACTTTAAATTCCGTAATTTATCGCTTTATATATAACATGCTAGTAATTAGGGTTTATATGGAAAGACTAAAACCAATACTTAGAAAACCAAGACAAAATCAAGCATGAAAACAATACATTTGCACACAAAGAACCCATAGGGTAATTCCACTTGGTTTCCTTACAAAATAACCATATTACGCATGTGAGGTATCTTAGAAAAAACAAGCAAAAAATGCAAGATCATAGTCCCTCGATGACGCTATCCATTTTGCCTTTCAAATGATCTCGGTCCCTAAAAGAGAATGCTAAGATACCTTTCTACATTGCTAATCATGGTTATACGATGACCCGTGCCCGTCCCGTTTACATCCAAAGATAGGGTTACTTCCCAAATCAATGGTAAGACAACAATTTCAAGGGAAAAGAAAATGAACAAGAAAGACATTTGAGTAGGTAGATTGCTCCTAATTACTTGCTCAATTTCAAACAAACATCCTTGATATTATCAAAACAAATCACATACACTTTCAAAACATCTTACAAACTTGAAAACATTTTCAAAAGATCAACGTCTTTGTATACATTCTTACGAATGAGAATCATTACAAAGATTGCCTAGACAATGGCCTCTTTATAAAATACTTTCAAAAACCATACAAAGCACAATTTCAAACAAAAGCAAGTGATCTAGCAAGTAACTAAGATCCCATGGAAAACCATGGATGAAAAGGGTGCTAATACATTCCCTTTTCATAATATATACCCCGAACTCAAGATATAATCTCAAAGGTCTTTCCTGTGCTTTTTCACCTTTCCTTTTGGATAAAAGAAAAGTCGGTGGTGACTCTTGCTAACCGAAACATTTACAATCAAACGCAAAACTTTC
Source organism: Vicia faba (assembly GCA_948472305.1). Classification (NCBI taxonomy): domain Eukaryota; kingdom Viridiplantae; phylum Streptophyta; class Magnoliopsida; order Fabales; family Fabaceae; genus Vicia; species Vicia faba. The sequence continues at coordinate 628,780,077 of OX451741.1, read as the reverse complement.
AAGTCAGTTCTCCCATTGTATCACATGATGCATGGAATATGTATATGCAAATGATTTCAAGGATTAGTGAGATTTAAATTTGTATAGACAAAAGAATGAACAAACTTCAATTTAAACAAAACAAGAAAGATTACATCATGCCTCTTGGGCTTACAAAATAAATTTCTAAGATAAAAAGACTGAACGCATCCTCTTCGGTGCGAGATATGCATTCACTAGCATAAAATTGATCCTCTAAAGTATCTCGTTCCTCCTTCAGCTAGATCCAAACCTTTTTCAAGTCTTCGAGAGAGGTAGGCATGTCAGGATGGAGGATGGTGTAGGGAAAATCTCCTTCAACCACAGGCTCCATGATACTTGGTAAGATGGAGGGATAAGGCATCACAAGTTTCTGAGCACCAACTCGTACCCACTTAAGGTAAGGCTCAAGGGGAATGGAATTCTTGTGTCCTAGTGTCTTTCTATCCACCTTGTTCAATATCCTTCAGGCTCGGATAAACCTCTGACGGTAACCTTGATTGTGATTCTCGTAGTCGAATACCATTCCTTGGATAAGCATCTCATGTGGACCATCCCTTCGGGCGTAACCAAATTGTTGTAAGGCTAAGCAGAGGTTGTAAGTGATACCTCCTCTAATGCCGAGTAAGGGTAAATTAGGGAATTCTCCACAATGGTAGACGATAGTAACATTCTCCAAAGATCGGGAACACCGATGAATATCTGAATGTCTGAGTGTCATCAACCTATGGGACCACCTTGAACCTTGCTCATTCTTTAACATAGATTGGGGAAGATGCGAAATAAACCATCTTGCCAAAAGAGAAATGCAACACATGAGGATACTTCTCTTTATCATAGTGCGAGAGTGAAAAGAATATAGGATGTCTCCTAACAAAGTAGGCACCGGGTTACGAGACATGAATATTTTGACGGAGTTTACATCTATGAGTTGGTCTGGATTTGGAAACAAAACCATCCCATAAATGAGAAGAGGCACAATTTCTTCAAAATTTTGTAAGTCTAAGGAGTTCCAACAATCTTGAGCTTTCTCAAACAAGAACTTGGTCAAGAAACCTTTGACACCACTCCTTGTTTCCTAATTAGTTGTGACATCAGATTGTTGCAAGTGCATGGCTTGAGCAATCTCTTCAAGTTTTGGATATCTTTCTGTACCGTTGAAGGGTAGTTGATTGAGAATGGGGATCCTCAAGAGTTGGGAGAATTCTTTTAAAGTTGGCACAAGTTGATAGTCAGGAAAAGTGAAGCAATGGTGTAGAGGATCAAAGAATTGAAAGAGCACCTTCATCATATCTTCATCAGTATTGGAGGTAACCAAGTTTAGGAGGCGACCATGTCTTTCGGTAAATGGAGAATTCTCAGGAACCCTTGATTCTAACTCTTTGAGTTGAGGAGGGACCCTTATGATATTGACTTAAATGGGTTTCCTGCGAATAGAATCCATGTCCTACAAAACAGAACAAAGATAAATCCCAAAAATCCTTGAAATTGTTAGTGAGAATGAATATGATGTTATGATGTTTATGATGTCATGTACAAGTAAATATATACAAACAAAACAAACAAGTCCTTAGGTTTAGGCTTGCATGGAGTATCATAGGTAAGTACCCTCTTGAAGTTTAGTTGGCTCAAACTTGTCTTAGAAGTTTAGTTGGCTCAAACTCTTTTATTCTATTAAAGCATCGCATATGTCTGTTTTGGGAATTAATACAATTGTTTTCACTATATTCAAAATTGCTTTCATTTTTCTGTGATGATCAACTCTCGGTTAATAATTTCTAAGCCTCTTGAGGGAGGATGACGAAAACGATACCATAATCTACGGTATGCTTTTGAACAGACCCCGCTGATGAGGTACAGGCATTGTTTCAATCCCTAAACACTGGAGTTATAAGGATGATAATCCCTCGTCAACCCCTCTGAGCCAAAGAAGTAGGAGTTTTTTCTTTTCGAAATTTAAAATCCTTAATCATAACCTGGGGCAGGGTAGTCTCTCAGTGGATCCAAGTGCATAACGAATGGCACCAAAGAAGTCCTTACAAAAGAAAGACGGTGATGGTTCCGAATAATCAAGAAGGACAGGCAGTCATTATCTTGCAAAAATAAAAGCCCATTAAGTCAAAACCCATGAAGGAGACTTACGAAACTGGGGCATCCCGCTGACTGTAATTCCAAAAAAGGAAATAGTTCAGGCAAAAAAGAAAGGGATAACAAAAAATCAAGGAAAAAAGAGGTTCTACAAACCCTCAACAAAAAGGAATGACTTCCTATTCAAAATAAGTTATCAACATCCGAATCATCACCGGAAAATCAGAGCAAAGACTCAAACAAGGTCTAACGTATGATCAACTGAGTTTAGGTTTGGAGAACATCACGAAGAGCGGGTGGGTACAAATAATTTGAGCCTCTATCCTTTGTTTATTAAACCGTGAACCAGGCCACGTTATAACCCTTAAAAGTCCTAGCTGAAGCATGGGTTAGTTCGAAAGCATACTGTTACGAAAGGTATCCTGACTCCTTAAGGCCTACGGTAAATACGGAGTTGACATCACGTTTTACAAACATTCATTTGTTTTATGAAAAAAGAATGCATTTTCAAAATCTTCAAGACAGACATAGGCTTTGCATTTTTAACATAACTTTGTTTGCATACGACTTTTTGTTTGAACAGCATAGAAATTCGCACGACGAATGCCTAATGAACAGAAGTACTTCCAATCAAGGGGCAGACTGATTATTGTTCATCATCTGGGGCAATTAAGTCAAGATTCGGAGAATCTCTCAAAGGCCAAATAGCCTGGGGCAAATCTCTGCCTAAGTCACTTGGGGCATTCCAACAACGAATCTTGCCTGATCAAATACCTTGTGGTGGCATGACAAAGCACTTCTAACAGGGGCAACTCCCTACATTCTGAGAGCGTGGACATAGTCGAAAAAATACTACGCACAATCAAAGACCCGCTAGGTTGACATACCTAGGCAAGAATAAGGGCTTCCCGGCGAACCAAAAGGGTTCGGGCAAAAATAAGGGATGAAATGAAAGAATCTGTACACCCGGCAAGTCGAAAACTTGAAAAGGCGGCTTGGGCAAAAAAGGGGTATCCCGGTGGACTGAAAACCTGAAAGGGCGGTCCAGGCAAAAATTAGGGATCAAAGCGTACGACTATGTCCTGTCATCTTGTCACCTGCCTACCTGAAGAAGGTTTGACCCTCAACAATTATCAGCATCCCACAGGTGCCTCCCCCATAGAAACAGGGGCAATAACGGGTGGTCTAAGCAATCTGATTGTTTCTGTCCTCCAAGGTATCAAGGTAGGTTCCGTGGAAGAACATAACCAATACAGTTCAATACTTCCCCAGGAGAGTCCAATCCAGTTCCCCAGGAAAGTTGGAATTCATCTCCCCAAGCAGTAAGCTTATCCCCAGTAGATTCTGGAAGCTTATCCTCGCAGAGCACGAACGCGTCTCCCGGTTTTATTCAAAGAGTTATTTCCCTACCAGGGTATAACTGGGTTATCCTCAGCCAAAAGCCACGAAAAGATCGTCCCCGACAAAGTCTCCTTATCCCCAGCGAAGTCTATTAACACTTCCAATATAACGATGGTATCCCCAGCAAGTTATTATCAACAACTCAGCAAAATATCTCTCTCCCCACAGAGTATTGCTCCCCAGCAAGATTACTAGAGTACTTTTCCCCCCCGCAGAGTAATCCATTCGCCAAGTTCATTCCCCGACGGAGTTATCTTCTCCTACCGGTATTCTTGCAACTATCATCCCCAGCGGAAGCAAAGATCTAATTCTTCAACATCAGCCCAGGAGTGACTTCCCGGCACCCGTCAAGGATTTATTTTCTTAGACAAAAATACATTCATGAACTTTACATCTTCATACATTATAGCATGCATATGCATCATACTACACGAATCTCATCAATTTTGAGGACATCCTGAAATCATGCAGTTCATGCATCATGATCTTGCATACAACTGATGCTTTACCTTTTCAGGAAAGGTCAATACAAAGATGATTACTATCAACTATCGCAACTCCTTCTAGATATAGTTCAGATGTGAACCAAATATGGCAACGTTCTGATACTTCTTCCAGATTTCCTCCTAGATATAGTTCAGATGTGAACCAGATATGGTGACGTTCTGATACTTCTTCCAGACTTCTTCTAGATATAGTTCAGATGTGAACCAGATATGGCGACGTTCTGATACTGCTTCCAGATTTCCTTCTAGATATAGTTCAGATGTGAACTAGATATGGCGACGTTCTGATACTGCTTCCAGATTTCCTTCTAGATATAGTTCAGATGTGAACCAGATATGGCGACGTTCTGATACTCCTTCCAGATCCCCTTCTAGATATAGCTCGGATGTGACCCAGGCATGGCGACGTTCTGACACTTATTCCAGTTGAAGATTTCAAGACCTAGACCGGTTCAGTTAATCAACCCTAAGATTTTCTGTTTCTTATCCAGTCCAAGGCCTTCTCTAGTCCAGTTAAATCGACCCCTAACAGATTTTCCTGATAAAGACTTAGTAGAAGATATCCAAGATTCTCTCAATGATTGCTGTTGAGGTTGTAGTCGCCTGTGGTTCTCTCCCCGATACTGCGGAGGTAGTAATCATCCCCAGATTCGCTCAATGATACAGTTGAAGTTGAAGTTGTCCAAGATTCTCTCAATGATTTCTATTGAGGTTGTAGTCGCCTGTGGTTCTCTCCCCGATACTGCGGAGGTAGTAATCATCCCCAGATTCGCTCATCGATACTGTTGAAGTCGAAGTCGTCCAAGATTATCTCAATGATTGCTGTTGAGGTTGTAGTCGCCTGTGGTTCTCTCCCCGATACTGCGGAGGTAGTAATCATCCCCAGATTCGCTCAATGATACTGTTGAAGTCGAAGTTGTCCAAGATTCTCTCAATGATTGCTATTGAGGTTGTAGTCGCCTATGGTTCTCTCCCCGATACTGCGGAGGTAGTAATCATCCCAAGATTCGCTCAATGATACTGTTGAAGTGAAGTCATCCAAGATTCTCTCAATGATTGCTGTTGAGGTTGAAGTCGCCCAAGATTTTCTCAATGATTGCTGTTGAGGTTGAAGTCGTCCAAGGTTCTCTCAGCGTTCCTGTTGAGGTAGTAATCGTCCAAGGTTCTCTCACCGTTCCTGTTGAGGTAGTAACCATCCCTGGTTCATTCATCATCTTTTGAAGATCCAGATCCAGCTCCTGTAACCAGTCAGGACACATCTACACAAAGAGTTTGAAGACCAGCTCCTGTAACAGGTCAGGTAATCATTTTCTTTTGCAGGTACGCAAGTTCTCGCTAAGGAATCTCTTACGCGATCGACATCCAGATGGCATCTATAAGCCCATCCACCTTTCATCACTTCCTGGAATGGCATCTATAAGCCCATCATCCTATCCATCAACCTCCAAATGGCATCTGTAAGCCCATTCTCCATCACACTACTACTATGTGAGCGCAAATTTCTGGGCACTCTAGTGTTCAATCATCTTCCACCTTTGGATTACGAAAGGCACGGCAGCCAATCTGCATCCTCAGGTCTAAGAAGATTGAACAGGGGCAACTGTTGTACCCCAAAATTTGCCCTCCCATATTCTTCAAGAATTTCCAAGTCAAAGCTTCAAAATTTCCTCAAGGGTTGCACAGTTCAAGGGCCTCCTAAACAGTCAAAATTAGGGTTTTAGTTCTGACAAAGAAAATGAAGTTTCCAAGGGTCCAATCAAGTCCCACATGCCTATAAACATGGTCAAGCATCCTCATACCAAGTTTCAAGACTTACAGCACAAAATTGTACAGTCAAAAACCCTAATTACCCTACAGTCAACTGTAGGGGCAAAATGGTCATTTGACAGTCAAAAGTCCAAATTTTTGGTAAACATCTCATTTTGAAGCCACAAACATCATTTTATCAATGCTTGATCATGATTCTCAAAGCTTGGCTCAAAAATCATCAAGATGCAAAAGTTTCCATATTTGGACAGTTGAAAAAGTCAACTGTAAATTGACCAGGGCATAACTTCCACATGGATTATCAGAAAAATTCCATCCAAATCTCATTTTGAATAGAATACATTTCTTACAACCCCTCTTCACACTTCAAGTCCAAGAAATGCACTCACAAAAAGTTATCAATTTCAACATTATAGGTCATTTTCAAAAGTCAACAAAAAGGGACTTTAAGTCAAAGGCCATAACTTGATATTGGTAAACCAAAATGACATGGTACCAAAGACATTGGTTAGAGGACTCAAAGAACTTTCCAAAATGTCCAAGAACATGAGCAAAGCTTAAAAATTGAGCAAGTTATGCCTTGTGGAAGTTGGGAAATTTTGGATATTTTGAAAAGTCAACATTGCTCCAAATGTCCTAAAAATGCTAATGGGCCTCTTTTTCTTCCACAATTCATCATCCAAGGCATGTGCACGACCATTTGGCCCAAAGGGAAGTTTTTTATCATTTTTATTTATTTATTTGGATTTTTAATTATTAATAATTCATTTAATTAAAATAAATAGGTGAAAAATACTAAACCTAATGTTTTAAATCTTTTTGTGCAAGACAATCACTCATGATTCACTAAGGATTTCGTGCATACCAAAAAAGGAAAGAATTGGAGCAAATTGACATGATTCTTCATGAAGAAATATTGAAAAAAAGATCCTTAAGAATCAAATCTTGAAAATCATGAATGCAAAGGTTTTGATTTGTTTTCTTTGACCTAAATCATTCACACATAAGTACTGAGGCAAACCCTATTCAAAAGGACCTCCCAGCGGCGCCATAGACCAACAACAAAACTTGAATTTTTTTCCAAAAAAGTAAAAACTGAAAACAAGGTTTTAGCACGATTCAGAGCAAGAGACCAATTGCAAAAGCTTCCTCGTGTCTTACTGAAGCTAACTGGATAATTTTCCAACCCTTACACGCCCATAATTGGTACAAGGGGTTCAAACTGTTTTAAATTATATGCATAATCGTGTTTTAATATTTAGGCATTTTCATTGCATTTCTTTGATGGATTCATACTAATTGATGTGTTCTGAAGCTAACCACATATTTCATTTGAGTTTTTATGCATTATTGGAGATTTCACCATTGAAATAGGTTAGGGTTGCAGAACTTTCAAATTGGGCGTTTGTGCATATGGAAAAATTGGAACGTGAAACCTAGGCCATTCAACTCAGCATGCTTGGACGATGCTAAATCCACCCTCGCGCCCAATTTATGAGCTACCACAAGCTAATCGCTATTTTCTGGAATGGCATATTTTGGAACGGTTCAAAAACCGTTGCTGATTCTTTTGTGTTTCAGGAAAAAACAAAAGCGAGGAAGACGAAGATTAGGTGTAAAGCTGTGGTTGGCTTAGTTGAAATTTCGCGCTAATTTGTCCATTAAATCTTGTTCTATTTTATATTATTTGTTTATTACTATATAATCAAAACGCGCTAGGTGGCTCAGTGGCAAGCAAGCATCTTGGTGACTTCCAGGACCTGGGTTCGATCCCAGGTCCCCCTTTCTATTCCATAATATTTTTCAATATATATTCCTATGCAGTTCAAGCCTTGAAGACCACCATGCATCTCTCAAATCTAGCTTGCCACTTGGCCAATGGAGACGATCTGAAGGCCATGATCTGAAGAACATGGTAAACCTGAGTCAATGCACCTATACGCGTCCTGAAAAGGTCAAAGAAGGCTTGATATAGATGGGCCAGAATTGCTACAATATACCTCTCAATTTGGGGGTAGACCCCCCTAGGTTTGCAATCTTTTGTATTTTTTCATTATTTTATTTATTTCAATTATTGTTTTTTTTAATTAATTTCTTTAATTTAAATATTTTCGTAAAAAATATAAAAAACAATATAAAAATCAGAAAAAGACAAAAAATAAGTATTTTATTTAATTAATATATTTTTTGTAAATAAATATTATTCATTAATTTTAGCTATTAAATTAGGTTTAATTCAAGCATTTTCTTAATAAATTTAAAATTGGTAGAATTAGGGTTTGTATTAATTTTTTATCCCTTTTCTTTTCTCTAAATAATTAAATATTTCCTATTATTTTTATAAATTAAAATTGCATGTAAATAATTAGGTTAATTTAGGTTTAACTTTAATACTTTCTTAATAAACTAAAAAACAATTAGAATTAGGGTTAACATTTTAATTTCATTTAATTCTCATTCAGAAAATCATAAATACAAAAAATCTCAAAAAACAATTTCTTTTCATTTTAATTTTAATTTAATAATCATTTAATTTAATTTAATTAAAAAGGGTCCAACGCCCTCGTTTTCAACTTTAATTCAATTCGCGTATTTATCTCTTTTTCTTTTAATTATTTATGTACCTCTCCCAAAGCCTTGTAAACTCGGACATTTTAATTTCTCGCACTTTACCTTTATTTACTTTCTGTCAAATCGGGTCCTGGAAATTTTGGCGATGTGGACCCGCGCCTTTGTAATAGTTTAGAACTTTATCTTTCCGCAATTTTTAACTGTTAAATAATGGCATGCAAGAATGAATGATAAAATAAAAACAAACGCTTAGATCACCTTGACATGAATAAGACAAAATAACTGAACATGACACACAAATCACACACCACCCCTAGGGTACGCCTCACTGTTGCCTTGCCTCGAAAGGTGATCGTCGAGTAGAGGATGTCTTAGTAAGTCCTCATGATCCGGGAACCTGGCATGAGGGTAGCTTCTAAGGTGTCTTCCCATTGCTCTGGTGATCACCATGTCCCGAACCTCGAATTGACCCGAACACCTCCAACGGTGGTGCTACCTACCTCTCAATAGTGGGATGACACTACTTTAAAGGACATTTACACAGACGAATTCCTTAGGGTAGGTAGACGACTCGTGGATACTTGCTCTAATTAAAAACAAAACAAATCAAAAATACTTTTCACACCAACACATTTTCAAAAAGCTTTTGAAAGCATTTTTCAAACACTCTTGAGGACCGATACAAGAGTCGAACTGAAATTTTCAAAGAAACTTTTTAAAACCCACAGTTGAAAAGCAAACAAACCATTTTTGAAAACACAAGTGAGCAAGTAACTAAGAGCCCATGGATAACCATGGATAGAAAGGGTGCTAACACCTTCCCTTTCTATAATCTACCTCCCGAACCGAGAGCAATCTCTATAAGGAATTTTTCTGTGCTTTTGTCCTTTCCATTTGGAGAAAATAAAAGACGGTGGCGACTCTTGCTTCCGCGACATTTCGCGAACCAGCGTTAAACCGTCAGTTCTAAATCCACTGATCACAAGGTCCTATTAAACTATTACATTCCGGGAAACAAATACAATATATAGTAACATGGCACGCATGCGGAAAATTAAATCGAATGCGAGTTTTTTAGGGTTTTGACCCCTTTTATGAAAGAAAGCATTTTTTGATTACTTTTGGATTAAAAGAAATTAAATTAAGTTAACAATTAATTTAATTAATTAATTAATTAAAAAAGATATTTTTGGATTTTTGGATATTTAGAGGAATAAAAATAAATTTTATTAAAGTTAATAAAACCTAATTATCTACATTAATTTTAATTATTGCAAAAAGAAATTAAAGTCATTCCTAATTAAACTAAATTAATTGAATTAATATTTATTTACAAAAATAAAATGCTGAATTTAATTTTAATAAATAAAATATATTTTTTGATTTTTGATTTAATGAGAAAAAAGATTAATTGGTCAATTAAATATAATAACAATAAATGAATAAATAAAAGAAAGAAAGAAAAAAAGAAATAACCAAGGGGGTTTTGGGCCTGCAAGGAGGTGAGACTGGCAATTTGATGGCCCATTTACACGCAGGCCTCGTGGACTTTTCTGATTCTCCATGCGCACGTTGACTTGAGTGTATGATGGTCTTTCATTTTGGACCATCAGATTTGGCCTGGAGGCCATCTGTCCACTGATTGCATGAGGGCGTATGGTGATCACGCGTTGGAATTTTTACTGGATTTCCTGGAAACAAAATACAATAAATATATGGGGGACCTGGGATTTGAACCCAGGTCCTGTGAGTCACTAACACACGCCACTACCACTGCACCAACACGCTTCATTCGTTATAATATTGGACAACAGTTATTATATTAGAAAACAAATAAAATGCCAGAATTAAAACAAAAAAACACGCGAACGTTTGAACTAGCTAATGGGAGGGGGACACGTCATCGTCTTCCTCACTCATCCCTGGTTTTTTTACCTGCGGATTTGCATCCGCAGCTAAATCCCTAGGTCAAACCTAAAACCAATTCTAGGCCATGAAAACTCAGTCTAAGACCATGGTCCTGTTCGTCTGGACATCCTAAACACATCTAGACCATCCTTGAACCTTGATTTCACCTGCAAACGAAATGCCCAAAAATACGATCCAAGAACCCTAGAATCGGCTAGGGGGTTGCAGGCTATATAAATGCAATCAAATAATGCCAAAAGCTTCTAAATTGAACGATAAACATGAATATGTAAAGATTTTGTCAAAAAATTGCAAGAATAATGATATATAAATTCGACTGAAATGTGGTTTTTCGAAACACTTACAAAGCTCCTGGACGCTTATGGAGACTGGTCCTGGATTGATTCTGCTTCAAGGGTGGTCCATCAATTGATTAGTGAAGAGATTTGCCCTTGAAACCACCTCTATGCACGATTTCAGTTTCAAGCTTTTTAGAAATTTTTTCAAGTTTGGTTTTGGTGATTCTGCAGCTTCCAACCTCCAACTCGTGTGCCTTTAGCTTCTATATGTATGCAACATTGGATTAGGTCAAATAATAAGTCTTGAATCTTTGTGCATTGATGTTTTAGGATTTGATTTGATCCTCCATTGATGTCTTTCCAAATTTGTCCAAAATCCCATATTTTTGTACATGAAAAGCTTGATACGGATTTGATCATGTCCATGATGATAATTAAGACCTATATCAATAAAAAAGATCATAAGTCATCAATATTTGGATTTTTATTTGATTTAAATTGATTTAAAATGAATTAATTCAATAAAAAATCAAATAAAATAGAAAAATCAATAAATGGACACAAGTATGAAGTTAGGACACGTGTGGAGTGTAACAAGATCAAATCAAGTGAAAAAGAATGGGCCCATTTGACAAAATTTGAAATTTTGGGGATAGTTGACTTTTGGCAATTTTACAAAAATGCCCAACTTCAACAATGCATAACTTCTTCAATTTTGAACTTTTGGAAGTGTTATTGGACTTTTTAGAAAGCTTGAGATGTCCTCTAACCAACCCTTTTGGTCTCATCTCATTTTGATATTCCATGCTCAAGTTATAAGCTTTGGCAAAAAGGTGTTTTTGTTGACTTTCAAAAATGACCTATAATGTCCAAATTTGTAACTTCTTGTGAGTGCGTTTCTTGATCTTGGGGTATGAAGATGGATTGTAGGAAATTTTATCCTCTTCAAAATGAGCTTAGGATGGGTCATTTCTCATAAAGTATGAGAAGGTTATGCTTGGTCAAAGTTGAGTTGACTTTTCCTGCAAAACCCTAATTTAGCAACTTTTGAATCTTGATGAATCTTGAGCAATATGATAACGAGAAATCATATCATATATTTACTATGAAATTAAACCGCTTTATATCGTATTGACCCGATTAACTCCCGAATACTCCGAGTTTTGTATGATTTTATGCAGGTACAACATATCTCAGCTCAAACTAGAAAGAAACATGAAATGTACAAGATTGCGGCCAAGACCAGAAGAGAAAAGATAAATCTGTCAAAAATCCAAAATTTGCTGCTATTACGGTCGTCACACCCTTGCCACGACCGTAAGACACTTCAGAAGCGTGTTACGACCGTCATGCATCGGCCACGACCGTAACACGCTATTTCATGGAATCTGCACGTAACACACCAGCCACAATCGTAACAAGCATTTTATTAGTTATTTTGAACGTGCAGCACGTGGTCAAGTAACGAAGCATGCATGTGTGCCTTATTTTTCTCCAACGACCAAGACTACCTTCTCCTTATTTTTCTCAGCAAGCCAAGAATCTAGCAACGTGAAATATAATCCCAAATGTATTCATTCTCTATAAATAGCTTGGACTTCAAAGAAGAAATTACAGAGTTCAGTTCAGAAAATTCTTGCGGAAGCTCTGCCGATTTAAAACCCGATTCTATTTTCCGATTTTATTTTGTTCTTTTTATTCCCTTTCCTTTCAGAACCTTTAATAGCATTTCCAACATCAGGAAATTGCTATTGTAGTTAGGATTTCTTTCAAGCCTCAGCATTTTGTTTATTTAATTTTCATTCCGACATTCCGATCTTACCGGCTTGTGGAAGAAGGATCTAGGATACTATTGCTTTTCAGGTTTTTATCGTATTCAATATGATTGTAATTTATTTATGTTAAATTTCTGTTCTTTATTTATAATGCATGTGTTATTGTTTTCTGATTTTATTTCCCGCATTTTAATTCCGAGCATTATGAGTAGCTAAATACCCGTAGTCGGGGTGTGATGAAATAATCGAATGAATTAATGTATTTCTAAGCTAAAACCTTAATTAACTTAATTTCTGGCCGTGACTTTTTATAATTAAAAATTAAGCTTTTTGTTACGAGAGTAAGGAAAGTAAAATAGGGAGAAATCAAGACCACGAGAGTGTGAGGTTTTAACCGGATAGCTAAAGTTAGGCATTCGATTTAAATACAGCGAGAGCGCTTTAAAACGAATTAGATTTATTTAGTTTTCAAAAAGATGCTTTCTAAACACTTTTGGGCTAGCGAGAGCAGACATTTGGCTTTAGGAGTATGATCCGAGGTAAGACCACGAGAGTGTGAATCGAGGGTTTTTAAACTGATAAGTACTACAGAACAATTTAAGTTAAATATTTTTATATGCTTAGGTACAATTTAATTCGCATAGGTTCAAAACATTACACTCCGACCACTTTAATATTATAATTCTTTTAATTGAATTTAGTTTCTCCTTTAGTTTTAAACTTCTAAAAACCAAACGTGACAATTTCCTCCTTAGCTAAACTAACCTGTTTCATAACACTAGAGTGATTACGAAGTCCCTGTGGGTTCGACATCTTTTTATTACTACCGCGATAGACTGTGCACTTGCAGTTAAGATACCGTTAGACACATTAGGTCAATCGCACATCAAGTTTTTGGCGCCGTTGCCGGGGACTTTAGTTTAGTCACTAGTGTATTCTAAAAACAACGTTGTCTAGACTAGGGCAACTTTTTATATTTCCCTCTGTTGTATGCCAAACACTCGTTCTCGAAGCGAGCCTTTGCATATACAAATTAATGATATCGAGCGTTACTTAAGATTAAGACGCCGAATTCAAGAATACCGATCTCTCAACAATCTTCCTCCGACTAAAATTCCTGATATCCCGTTACCATAATTTATCGAAGAATCGACAATGGCTGATGTACCAAATCCGCCTCGTGCTCTTAAGGACTACGCAGTTCCTTCACAAGCGGAACCTCACAACATCATTGCCGCTCCTACTATTGCTCGAAACGATTTCGAGCTGAAACCTTCACTTTTATCCGCCGTTCAGCAGAACCAATTTTCTGGATCTCCTACTGACGACCCTAACCTACATCTGTCAGTGTTTGTGCAGTACGCAGACACTGTAAAAGCGAATGGTGTAAACCCCGAGGCGATACGATTGCGCCTATTTCCCTTTTCTTTAAGAGACAGATCCCGAGCCTGGCTCCAATCTCTTCCTTAAAATTCAATCACCACATGGGATGAATTGAAGAAAGTCTTCTTGGCTAGATATTTCCCACCAAGCAAAACTGCTATGCTTAGAGCTAACATCAATGGTTTTAGACAAAAAGATAACGAATCACTTTTCGAAGCATGGGAACGTTACAAGGATATGATTAGACTCTGTCCTCATCATGGTTTAGAAGAATGGATGATCATTCATACGTTTTATAACGGTCTCTTGTATAACACAAGATTGACTATAGACGCCGCTGCTGGTGGCGCACTGATGGATAAACCATATGCCGAAGCAAATCAACTTATCGAAAGTATGGCCCAGAACCACTATCAATGGGGAAGCGAAAGAGCTAATGTGGAGAAATCCCAAACCAAAGGTGGAATGTCTGAAGTGAATATTCTGGACCAAGTCAATGCTAAAGTGGAAGCTCTTACCCAAAAGTTAGAAAACCTTACCACTACTCCTGCAGCTACCGTAGCTGCAGTTGTCCAAACTTGCGATCTATGTGGTCTTCAATCACATCCTGCTCCAGAATGCCCACTTCTAACGGGAGTTCCAGCTGATCAAGCAAATTACGTACAAGGGAACCCTTATAGCAATACCTATAACCCTGGTTGGAAAAATCATCCGAATTTTTCATACAAAAGTAACAACGCGCTATACGCACCTGGACAAGCTCCTGCCACACCACCCGATTATCCAAAAGCTATCCCAAATCATCCTGGTAATGGACCTAATACTCCTAGGAAATCTAACCTAGAAATCATGATAGAACACTTCATTGCTTCCCAAGCTCAGACTAATAAAGACGTTATAAATCAGAATTTACAGACTAATGAGCAGATAAAACAGTTAACTAGCAAAGTTGATGCTTTAGCCACCCATAACAAGATGCCTGAGACACAAATTTCACAGGTAGCTCAACAACAAGCACCTATTGCAGCACCGACTGGAATTTTTCCTGGTCAACCACAGCCCAACCCCAAAGGACATGCTAATGCTGTAATACTGAGAAGTGGAAAAGAACTCGACGGACCTGTTGACCCAAGACTAGAAAGTCCAGCCATGTACCAAAAACAGAGCGAGCCGACTGAAAAAGCCAATGAACCTAAAGAAAAAGAAAAGGAAAATGAAACTCAAGAGGCAGTGGAGCAAGAGAAGCCTTATGTACCTCCACCACCTTATAAACCACCAATTCCGTATCCTCATAGACTCACAAATTCCAAAACGACGGGCCAATTCAAGAAATTCGTTGAAATTCTGAAACAACTCAATATCACAATACCTTTTACAGAAGCCATCACTCAGATGCCCTCGTACGCTAAATTTCTCAAGGAAATTCTATCTAACAAGAAAAAGATAGAAGATAACGGAACAGTTACACTCACTGCCGAGTGTAGCGCGATCATTCAAAACAATATGCCTCCTAAGTTAAAAGACCCAGGTAGTTTCTCTATACCTTGTAATATTGGAAAGTTTGTCATAGACAAAGCTCTATGTGACTTAGGAGCAAGTATTAGCGTCATGCCCCTATCTATCTGCAAAAATCTAGAGATGGGAGAACTCAGACCCACGAAAATGTCTGTTCAATTAGCTGACCGATCAGTTAAATACCCTGTAGGTATATTGGAAAACGTTCCAGTTAGAATAGGTCAATTCTATATCCAGACCGATTTCATTATCATGGACATAACCGAGGACTCAGTTACCCCTATCATATTAGGAAGACCCTTCCTAGCCACCGCCGGAGCTATAATTGATGTAAAGAAGGGCAGACTAACATTCGAAGTTGGAGAAGAAAAAGTGGAATTCATCCTTACTCAATTCTTACAAGCACCAGCCATGAACGACACATGTTATCTTCTAGATGTCATAGACGAGTGCGTAAGAGAGATGGAAGCAGAACAGACGAAATATTCTGAGATAATGGAAATCCAAACCCCTCCAATATTAGAAAACGATGACAGTCTAAACGAAAGCTTAGCACTCATGCCCGATCATATGCCATGCCCGAAGAACCCCAGTGTAGAATTGAAAATCTTACCTAAGAATCTAAGATACGAATTCCTTGATACTGAACACACGCGACCAGTAATAGTAAACTCCAACTTAGGAAAGCTCGAAACTGAAAAACTTTTAGACATCCTAAGGAGGTACCCAACCGCACTAGGTTATAACATATCCGATTTGAAAGGAATATGTCCTTCAATTTGTATGCACCGTATTATGCTAGAAGAGAATTGTAAAACCTCTAGAGAACCTCAAAGAAGGATTAACCCGATTCTTAGCACTGTAGTCAGAGATGAAATTAGAAAGCTTATGAAGCTGGAATCATATACCCAATCTCTGATAGTAAGTGGGTGAGCCCAGTACACGTGGTTCCCAAGAAAGGAGGTATCACCGTTGTTAAGAACACAAAAGGCGAACCAATAATGCAAAGAGTAGTCAATGGACATAGAGTGTGTATAGATTATAGAAAACTAAACAAAGCCACTCGTAAAGACCATTTTCCTCTACCCTTCATAGACCAAATGCTAGAACGATTAGCCAAACATTCCTATTTCTGCTATCTAGACGGTTACTCCGGATTCTTTCAAATTCCCATTCACCCTGACGATCAAGAAAAGACTACTTTCACGTGTCCGTATGGAACGTTCGCATATAGACGAATGCCTTTCGGATTG
Organism: Vicia faba; assembly: GCA_948472305.1. Lineage (NCBI taxonomy): Eukaryota > Viridiplantae > Streptophyta > Magnoliopsida > Fabales > Fabaceae > Vicia > Vicia faba. Next base: position 628,763,593 of record OX451741.1, on the reverse strand, counting down.
TGTAATGCCCCAGCGACCTTCCAACGATGTATGATGTCAATCTTTGCAGATTTTATAGACAACATCATGGAAGTGTTCATGGATGATTTCTCAGTGTGCGGGGAAAGTTTCGAAGGATGCCTATCAAACCTAGAGAAAGTCTTAGAAAGATGTGTAAAAGTAAACCTCGTGCTCAATTGGGAAAAATGCCATTTCATGGTCAGAGAAGGAATCGTACTAGGACATGTCATATCCAATAAAGGGATTAAAGTTGACAAAGCCAAAATAGAAGTCATAAAAGAACTTCGACCACCTAAGACCGTTAGAGAAATACAAAGCTTTTTAGGACACGCCAGTTTTTACCGGTGATTCATTAAAGATTTCTCAAAAATTACTAAACCAATTACCGGTCTGTTAATGAAAGACGCTGAGTTCGTATTCGATGATGATTGTCATAAAGCGTTTGAAACTCTAAAATCGGCCCTTATCACCGCACCAATAATGCAACCACCCGATTGGAATTTACCCTTCGAAATCATGTGCGACGCGAGTGATTACGCCGTAGGCGCAGTTCTTGGACAAAGGAAGGACAAGAAACTACACGCCATTTACTACGCTAGTAGAACGCTAGACCCAGCCCAAATGAACTACGCCACGACTGAGAAAGAGCTGTTAGCAGTCGTCTTCGTGCTTGACAAATTCCGTTCCTATCTAGTAGGAGCGAAAATCATCATCTACACGGACCACGCTGCTATAAGATATCTATTAAATAAGAAAGATGCAAAACCAAGGCTCCTCAGATGGATCATACTTTTGCAAGAATTTGACTTAGAGATTAAGGATAAAAAAGGGACCGAAAACGTTGTAGCAGATCACTTGTCAAGATTGGAAGATATAAAACCCGAACAAGTGCCGATTAACGACGATTTTCCATATGAACAACTGATAGCCCAAATAAGGAGAGACCTGGCTCAGTTAAACCTAAACGAACCAAAACCTAAGGAATCCGTAAAAGCAATCCATGCAACCATGGGACTGCCATGGTATGCCGACATAGTTAACTATCTAGCTGCAAACGCGCTCCCACCAGACCTTACCTACCAACAGAAAAAGAAATTCTTCCACGATCTCAAATACTACTATTGGGACGAACCCTTACTGTTTAAAAGAGGACCAGACGGAATCTTCCGTTGATGCATACCCGAAGAAGAGATAGAAGATGTCATTTCCCACTATCATCCATCTCCTTACGGGGGACACGCAAGAACTTCCAAAACTTGTGCAAAGATCTTACAAGCCGGCCTATTCTGGCCTAATCTATGGAAAGATGTCCACATCGCTGTTAGAAATTACGATCGGTGTCAACGCATCGGTAATATTTCAAGACGCGATGAAATGCCTCAAAGAGGAATCCTAGAAGTAGAAATCTTCGACGTATGGGGAATTGATTTCATGGGACCCTTCCCATCTTCTTTTGGAAACAAATATATACTCGTCGCGGTCGATTATGTTTCAAAATGGATCGAGGCCATAGCCTCTCCTACAAATGACACACGAGTGGTAATCAAACTCTTTAGAAACATAATCTTTCCAAGATTCGGTGTACCGAGACTCGTCATTAGTGACGGTGGCTCCCATTTCATCTCAAAGATATTCGACAAATTATTATTTAAGTATGGAGTGAAACATCGTATAGCGACACCATACCACCCACAAACCAATGGACAAGTCAAAGTCTCAAACAGAGAAATTAAGCGGATCTTAGAAAAAACTATAGCCACATCCAGGAAAGATTGGTCATTAAAGCTCAACGAAGCTTTATGGGCCTATAGGACGGCCTACAAGACCCCTATAGGAACTACACCCTTCAAGCTCGTATACGGAAAATCCTGTCACCTCCCAGTAGAATTAGAACACAAAGCGTATTGGGCAATTAAAACGCTCAACATGAACTACACCGCTGCGGGAGAAAAACGAGTCCTGGATTTAAATGAATTAGAAGAATTAAGATTAGATGCTTATGAGAATGCTAAAATATACAAAGAGAGAACTAAAAAATGGCATGATAAGCGTTTATCTAGGAAAGAATTTAGTGTGGGAGATGTCGTACTATTATTTAACTCAAGACTTAGGCTCTTCCCTGGTAAATTAAAATCTAGATGGTCAGGTCCGTATGAAATTACAAAAGTGTTCCCTAGCGGAGCAATAGAAATTAAGGGTAGAAATACTGACCCGTTTACAGTAAACGGACAGCGGTTAAAACAATACAATAACATTGAAAATAGAGACTATACGAATAGTCTAAGACTTTTAGAATTGCCCAATATTTCACCCGAATAATCTGCCGCTAGGCACTATGTCAGGCTTTGGACATTAAAAACAACGCTAACTGGGAGGCAACCCACTTATTTGTTAATTGTTATTTGTTTCTATTTATTTATTTATTATACTTTTCGTTTTTGCATTTATTCCTATTTAAGTTTTATTTTTCATTTTCTTTCTTTTGTTATAATTTTCATAAAACTGCTGCTGATTTCAAAATAATTTTAATTGCCACATGATTTCTGAAAAGTTTTTGTTTCTCTTCTACCTTCTCTCCTGACTTGTTTCCCTGACTAACACTAACCATGGAACCAAAACCACATAATTTCTTGGAAACCACCTTTAGGGGTAGAAACCAAAAGAGAAAATTCGAGGAATTATCAAAAAGAAACATTGGTATGACACTTTATTATGATGAACCCACTATGAATGCTTTAGGTATATTGGATAGTATTCTGTACTTGTTTAACCAGCTGGGGTGGGAAAAAGCCCACATTAAGAATAGGTTTGTCACCTACCGTGAGCTCACCTTTGAATTTCTAAGCTCACTAGTCCATATACCCGAACATGGAAAAGGAACCCGAAAAGGATTTATAAGTTTCCGTCTCTTTGGCATTGATTTTGTTTACACTCATAAGGAACTAGCTGACCTGTTAGGATTCCCTAGCGGCCCTTTTGCTTACTCTACTACCCAGGTTGAACTGATGGATATTGAGCTAGATTATTTTTGGGAGACTTTAACTGGTAATTATCACCCTGATCCGGATAACATGGATAATAATGAGATACATAACCCTGCTATCCGCTACTTTCATAAGATTCTAGCCCACACTGTATTCGGGAAAGAGGAGAATCGTACTGCAGTGTCTAAGGACGAGATATTTTTACTATATTGTATGAACCAAGGCCAACCCGTTAATGTTGTGCCATTCCTAATGCAAACCTTTTACCGCATTATCGATAACCCTGATGAACCAATCATCATAGGTGGCCTGGTCACAATGATTGCAAATGCCCTCGGCCTTAGATACCAGCTGAATAGGTGCCCACATTTTGGTACGATTCGTCCTATGAATATTGATTTTTGCTTTGACCGTCGTATAATAGCAAACCATGATCATCCACCTTATGAGTATTTGATAAGAGATGAAGTTGTAAACCTATTCACCCTTCCAAACCATAACAAAGTAAGTGTCCATAACCGTGATAACTGGATTTATGAGCTAAACCTACCCGACCACCCTCCTACACCTGAGACACCACAAGATTATCACATTTATGATGATGTTATGTCCGACATAGGTGACCTCGAGACTCCTCCTGGTTACTACGAAAACTTCAACATGGCAGAGGCCGATGAAGCCTATGAAACAACCAAGAAGGATTACACTGATAATCTAAATAAAATTGTTACCACACTTGATACCTACCAGACTAACATTAATGGAATAAAAGACGAAATAAAAAGCATGCGTCTGGAGATAATCGGATTAACTGACATAACCGTGGAGCAATTTTATCACATTCATAATACACTCGAAGACATAAAAACAAAGCTTGGATGAACTCACAAAAAGCAGCTCTAGTTTTATATTTCCTTTTGTTTTGTTTCTAGGAAGTTTCCCATTTTCGCATATTTTAAGTTTCGTTTTAATTTGGAACAAATTTACTTTTATGTAGTTTTTGAATTTCTGGTGTTGAACAAGCAAATTTATGGAATCAAAGTTTCAGTTATTTAGTATTCATTTGCTAGTTTCATCTATGCCAATTATAATGCTATACATAAAATTGCGAGCTTTGCTCTGATCGATTGATGCTTTGATGTTTTGGAATATATATATTTGCATTTGCTTGGTATAACACTGAATGTATACTGCCATTGAAATGCCTCTGTGTAAAGATAGGATGTTGCAGAATTGGTACAAAACTGTCCGCTAAAAATTACATATTTTGCTGCTGTTACGACCGTCACAACCCCCTTACGATCGTCACACACCTTTTAGCGTGTTACGACCGTCATGCCTGTGTTACGACCGTAACACGGGTTATATCAATAACCCCTATAGCAGACAGAAGCTCTTCTTCTTCAACCTTTCCCTCTTCCTCCACTACTTCAAAACCGTCCCACTACCTCCATCAATCCCCATTCACACCACTTAACTCACCATTATTCTCCACTAATTTTCAAACTTCCCATTACTTTCCCTCATTATATATACATCTCATAAACCGTATCCCTCACTAATTCCAACCCACAACCCACAACCCACTCTCTCTAACACTATTGCATTCAAAAATGGCAAACTTAAACCAGCAAATTCCAGGCATCCACTTACGCGATGGTGAACAAGGTGAAACCCAACGCACGAAGTTCTTGAAGTTTCAACGCCGAGGCCTCCATCCCACTAGGTACGTCGACATTGACTGCCTCATAGACCTTGGATTGCTTCAAAGTGTCCAACATCTCCTTCAAATTTTCAACCTTTGGACCCTCTGTAGCCAGCCCCAACCCACGTACGAGAATCTCACTCTCGAGTTCCTCAGTTCCTTCTTCTACATCACTCCTAATGGTCCAACAAATCAACTTACTGGTGCGGTAAGGTTTTGCATTTTCGGAACCGACTACGACTTCTCTCAGAATGCATTCGGTTGATTACTCGACTTCTGTACTGATGAAGGCGCTCACCTCTGTGTACCTGACACCTTCCATTAGGAATCCTTTAATCTATGGCATAGCCTGACCAACAACCGTGCTAGCTCCTACGATCACCTCAATGCCACACAAATTCATAATCCCGCCATTCTCTATTTCCATCGCATCCTGTGCAACACCATTTTCGCAAGGGACAATAACCATAAGCTCAACTCCAAAGAGCTATTCTTCATGCACTGCGCGTTCACCGATCATAAAATCAACGCCGCACCCTTCCTCTTGGCCCATATTCATTCCATTTGCACTCAAGGCGGAAAACCTTTCTACTTCGGAGGGCTTGTCACTTCTATTGCCTTGGCTTTGAATCATGGCGACACCCTTGCCCATCTGCCCTCCAGAGCACCGGTTTTGCTCACCTTGGACCATTGCAAATCTGCTTATCTCATTCATGAGCGGGACGACGGCAAGTTCAATCCAGTGATCCAGAACGTTGTTTATTCTAACATTGTTCTGCCTTGCAGGGACCGTATCGATCCACAAAACCGAGCCAATTAGCTATTTGATGCCCCTGACGGCCATGCTCCTGTGCACGATGACCAACCGGATGCTCCAACTGACGAGATCCAGGAGGAATTGGATCATGAAGCACCTGCTCCCGACATTCCTGAGTCCTCTTTTGCACCACCTACTTTCACTATGGAGGACATACTCAGAGCCCTCCATCAGCAAAATCAGATGGGTGTAGCTCTTGAATGGAAGCATCAGGAGTAGTATGACACTCTATATGCACATAACGTCCAAATTCTGAGCGGCCAGCGCAACATCAACGAGAAGCTGGACGAGGTTTTATCTGAGCTTAACGCCTTACGGATGGAAGTAAGCGCTCTTGGCTCGCATGATACCGACCTTGAAGCCACACCTACCCGACGCTCCCGCACCCGAAGTAGAGGCAGAGGCCACCAGTAGTTTTCTTTTGTTTTTGTTTCTGTATTTCATTCATTTCCCTTTCCGTACCGTTTTTCTATTTGTAATCCTTCCTACCATATATCATGACATTGAGATAATGTCTGATATAGTGTGGGAGAGGCACTATGCTTTTTATTCCGCATTTTCTTCATGTTGCAAATTCTAGTAATTTTATGGTAATTTTATGATATTTTCAAGTTTTTCAAGTTTTCCCCGTATTATAAGCCATACCAAAAAATTCTCTGTTCGCATAGCTCGACATACCTACCTTAAACGGAAACCTAGTTAGGAAGACGAGAACGAGTAAACAAAATCAATACGATTATGACACTGCAAACATCCTGCTTATGCAACCCGTCTAAACAAAACGTTATACGTACACCTCGATTTTTAAGTTCTGAAGTAACCCCTAGTAGTTTATACTAGCAGTCAGCACCGTCTGGACATAAACCACGTGGGGAGCCGATGAATATAAGTGTTTGATGCCTAATCAATGAAACACCCTTCTCATCTCGATGCTAAGCAAAGAAAATCTTGTGCCAAAAGACAAAGATCGCATACGAGACATAAGTATAAGAGAAGAAGTCCCTTGTTGGTTGGTTCAGAGGTATCTGGTTTTGAACTTGGTAGGGCGTGCTACGGCTCGATCCCCCGCAACCTCCAATTTGGAAAAATATAGGGTAACCACATCCGTGTACCAGAACCCGTGACAAAAATAGGATCAAAGTCACTAACCGGCTACTCCACTACGTGCGTACAAAGACAAAGGGCTTAATGTGATTGCGCCAGAACGAAACCGGGCGAAAAAGCACGAGAGGATCGAGGTTGAAATGTGACGAAACGATTAAGTGGTTTGTTAAAGTGGAAATACGCTACTCAATTGTGTCATTGGCGTATGACTGACGTTTTACTCAAGTACCGGCCGACTTACGATTGGTTTTATGTGTTTTATCTCGAAAATCAAAGGTATGTCGTGCATGTGCGCCTGACAAACACTTGTCCGATTTTTACGACTATTTGCTTGAGGACAAGCAAAGGTTTAAGTATGGGAGGATTTGATAACGAGAAATCGTATCATATATTTACTATGAAATTAAATCGCTTTATATCGTGTTGACCCGATTAACTCCCGAATACTCCGAGTTTTTTATGATTTTATGCAGGTACAACATATCTCAGCTCAAACTAGAAAGAAACATGAAATGTACAAGATTGCGGCCAAGACCAGAAGAGAAAAGATAAATCTGTCAAAAATCCAAAATTTGCTGCTATTACGGTCGTCACACCCTTGCCACGACCGTAAGACACTTCAGAAGCGTGTTACGACCGTCATGCATCGGCCACGACCGTAACACGCTATTTCATGGAATCTGCACGTAACACACCAGCCACGACCGTAACAAGCATTTTATTAGTTATTTTGAACGTGCAGTACGTGGTCAAGTAACGAAGCATGCATGTGTGCCTTATTTTTCTCCAACGACCAAGACCACCTTCTCCTTATTTTTCTCAGCAAGCCAAGAATTTAGCAACGTGAAATATAATCCCAACTGTATTCATTCTCTATAAATAGCTTGGACTTCAAAGAATAAATTACAGAGTTCAGTTCAGAAAATTCTTACGGAAGCTCTGCCGATTTAAAACCCGATTCTATTTTCCGATTTTATTTTGTTCTTGTTATTCCCTTTCCTTTCAGAACCTTTAATAGCATTTCCAACATCAGGAAATTGCTATTGTAGTTAGGATTTCTTTCAAGCCTCAACATTTTGTTTATTTAATTTTCATTCCGACGTTCCGATCTTACCGGCTTGTGGAAGAAGGATCTAGGATACTCTTGCTTTTCAGGTTTTTATCGTATTCAATATGATTGCAATTTATTTATGTTAAATTTCTGTTCTTTATTTATAATGCATATGCTATTGTTTTCTGATTTTATTTCCCGCATTTTAATTCCGAGCATTATGAGTAGCTAAATACCCGTAGTCGGGGTGTGATGAAATAACCGAATGAATTAATGTATTTCTAAGCTAAAACCTTAATTAACTTAATTTCTGGCCGTGACTTTTTATAATTAAAAATTAAGCTTTTTGTTACGAGAGTAAGGAAAGTAAAATAGGGAGAAATCAAGACCACGAGAGTGTGAGGTTTTAACCGGATAGCTAAAGTTAGGCATTCGATTTAAATACAACGAGAGCGCTTTAAAACGAATTAGATTTATTTAGTTTTCAAAAAGATGCTTTCTAAACACTTATGGGCTAGCGAGAGCAGACATTTGGCTTTAGGAGTATGATCCGAGGTAAGACCACGAGAGTGTGAATCGAGGGTTTTTAAACTGATAAGTACTACAGAACAATTTAAGTTAAATATTTTTATATGCTTAGGTACAATTTAATTCGCATAGGTTCAAAACATTACACTCTGACCACTTTAATATTATAATTCTTTTAATTGAATTTAGTTTCTCCTTTAGTTTTAAACTTCTAAAAACCAAACGTGACAATTTCCGCCTTAGCTAAACTAACCTGTTTCATAACACTAGAGTGATTACGAAGTTCCTGTGGGTTCGACATCTTTGTATTACTACCGCGATAGACTGTGCACTTGCAGTTAAGATACCATTAGACACATTAGGTCAATCGCACATCACAATACTTGATGAATCATGATAAACCCTTGATAAAATGATGAAATATCCTTCAAAATGAGAATGTTGACAAAAAATCTTGAAGTTTGACTATTTGTAGGTCACTGTTGACTTTTGCCCTAGCACAGTCGATTTTTGGACCCTTTGAGCAATTGACTGACCAAACTTCCTCTGCAAGGCTTGAATTTTGACATGGATGATCTTGAGAACATCTTAGGACATTGGGGAGCACTTGAGGTCATTTGGATGCAAGGACCTTGATGCAACACAAAACCCTAATTTGAGGTTGACTGCCTTAGGAGATGATTTGACTGTCCAACTCTTGAGCAACCTTGAGCAACTTGGAGATTTTTCTTGAAATGTTTTGGGAAATATGAGAGGGAAAATTTTGGGGTACAACAGCTTCCCCTGTTCAATTTTCTTAAACCTGAGGATGTATATTGGCTTTCGGGCCTTTCGAGATCCGAAGGTGGAAGATGATTGAACACTAGAGTGCCCAGAAATTTGCACTTGCATGAAGTGGTATCAGCATTGTGATGTCAGGAATGGGCTTACAGATGCCATTTGGAGACTAATGATAGGTGGTCTGAACTTCGATTGGAAAAAGAATCAGGGAGATCTTATCGTCGATCTGACTGAACCAGAGGAGGTCTTGGATTAACTTTGACTGGATCGGCATCAGAAAAAATCTTTAGGAATCGATTTAACTGGACCAGACAAGGTCTTGGAGTAACTTCAACTGGATCGGCATCAGAAAAATCTTTAGGAATCGATTTAACTGGACCAGAGAAGGTCTTGGAATAACTTTGATTGGATCGGCATCAGAAAAATCTTTAGGAATCGATTTAACTGGACCAGACAAGGTCTTGGAGTAACTTCAACTAGATCGGCATCAGAAAAATCTTTAGTAATCGATTTAACTGGACCAGACAAGGTCTTGGAGTAACTTCAACTGGATTGGCATCAGAAAAATCTTTAGGAATTGATTTAACTGGACCAGAGAAGGTCTAGGAATAACTTTGACTAGATCGACATCAGAAAAATATTTAGGAATCAATTTAACTAGAGCAGACAAGGTCTTGGAGTAACTTCAACTGGATCAGCATCAGAAAAATCTTTAGGAATCGACTTAACTGGACCAGAGAAGGTCTCAGATTAACTTTAACTAGATCGGCATCAAAAACCTCTTTAGGAATCGACTTAACTGGACTAGAGAAGGTCTTGGAATAACTTTGACTGGATCGGCATCAGAAAAATCTTTAAGAATCAATTTAACTGGACCAGACAAGGTCTTCCACATAGTTGAGAATTTAACTGCATCTTTCCTGAAAGGTAAAGGTCAGTCATATGCAATGCATGATATGGATCAAGCAATGATGTTCTCAACAGAAATGAGATTGTATGGTATGATGCGCTTATGCATGTATCATGATGTATGGAAATGTGATGCTTTAGCTGGGGAAAATAAATCCCGGATAGCTATTGGATAATAGAGTTGAATTCTTCGTTTCCGCTGGGGATGATGAATGAAGGTGATTGCAAGAATAAACCTGTAGGAGAAGATAACTCCATTGGAGAATAAACTGATGAGGAGATTACTTTGTGGGGTAGAGATGCTCTGCTGAGGACTCCACTGATAAACTCTACTGGGGATGGATTACCGTTGCTGGTGATACTGAGTCCGTTGAAGATTGAATTCCTATTTGTGAAAGGAAAGAACTTCGCGGGGATGATCCTTCAGTTACAACTTGTTGGGGATAACCCTGTTAGGCTCTTGTGGGGATAATCCTTTTGAATTATGCTTAGAGTGAACCTTTGAACTTGGCTGGGGAGATTTATTTTTGTACTCCGCCGGGGATAAACTTCCAGAGTCTACTGGGGATGATGCTTCAACTCCGTTGGGGAAGCTTTTAGACTGTGCTGGGGAAATATTGACTCCACTGGGGGGTATCTTGTATTCTGCTGGGGAACATTCTTATACTTCGTTGGGGAATATTAAGACTGCCGGGGATATCAAGTCTTTTGTAGTGCTGATGGTAGATCAACTCTGCTTGGGGAAAATATTACTGATTCATTCACAGTTGCGAGTCTCAGTTGGGAGAGCTATCATTACTGTCTTACTCTGCGGGGAGTGAAGGTACCCAAGCCATATTCTTCAGCTGAATATACCTTTGTACCTGGTGAACAGAGCAACTGTACAGTTCGGGCCATTCTTATTGCCCCTGTTTATGATATTACCAGTAATCATCTTTTGTTTCGCATGTAAATATTTATGAGCAGCAATTGATGTCAAATGCATATATCAAAATGAACATTGGACGTTCTTTGAAAAACAAAACAGATAAAGGAAAAACAGTTTGAAATTTCTTTGAGAATGAATTGTATTGATTTTGAAGTTTAGCCTGTAAAATAGGCGTTTTTGTACAAGAGGCTGACGTCCTAGTAAGAGAACGCCGCCGAATAATAGAATTTACATAATTTGTGAAAAACTAAACAAAACAGCTATGTGAATGATCCCACTGGGTTCCAACTCTGCTATTGCCTTTATGTTCTTGAGCATCTCATCACTTTGCTACTGGTTGAAGGTGAATCAAATTGATTAGTGTCGTCCGAGCTTGATAGTCGATACCGAAGTCTGGATGCAAGGTGATCCAATGAGACATAGTGTTACGCTTTAATCCCTAACTTTTTCCTGGACCGCCCTTTCGGGTTTTCAGTCCAACGGGATACCCATTTTTTCCCAAGTTGCCTTTTCAGGTTTTCGACTTGCCCGGTGTACAGATTGTTTTATTTTCATCCCTTATTTTTGCCCGAACCCTTTTGGTTCGCCGGGAAGCCGTTATTTTTGCCTAGGCCAGTCAACCTAGCGGGTCTTTGATTATGCGTAGTATCTTTTCACTATGTCTGCATTGACGGGGTGAGGAAGGTCGTCACCATCCATGGTGGTTAAAATCATAGCTCCTCCTGAGAAAATGTTCTTAACCACAAATGGCCCTTCATAAGTAGGGTTCCATTTGCCCCTGGGATCACCTTGAGGTAGGATAATGCGCTTGATAACCAGGTCCCCAACTTGATACTCTTGTCGTCTAACTTTCTTGTTAAATGCATTGATCATCCGTTTTTGATACGTCTGACCATGACAAATAGCAGTAAGTCTCTTTTCGTTGATTAAATTCAGTTGATCAAGCCGGGTCTGAATCCAGTCATCTTCGCTCAAACCTGCATCCTTCATGATTTGAAGAGAGGGTATCTGAACTTTAATGGGCAAGACTGCCTCCATGCCATATACCAAGGAGTAGGGTGTTTCCCCTGTTGACGTCCGTGCTGAGGCACGGTACCCATGAAGAGCAAATGATAACATCTCGTGCCAATCTTTGTATGTCATCGTCATCTTCTGCACAATCTTCTTAATGTTCTTATTAGCCGCTTCGACAGCCCCATTCATCTTCGACCGGTAAGGAGAAGAGTTGTGATGTTGTATCTTGAATTGCTCACAGAGCTCGGTGATCATCTTATTGTTGAGATTGGTACCATTGTCCGTAATAATCCTCTCTGGTACACTATATCGACAGATCAGATTGTGTCGAATGAACCGTGCCACGACGTTCTTGGTTATAGTAGCAAAGGAAGCTGCTTCAACCCACTTCGTAAAGTAATCAATAGCTACCAGGATGAAACGATGCCCGTTGGACGTTGTATGTCTGATCTCGCCGATCATGTCAATGCCCCACATTACAAAAGGCCAAGGTGCTGTCAAGACGTTTAGAGGAACCAGAGGTATGTGCACCTTATCAGCATAGACCTGGCACTTGTTACATGTTCGAGAATGCTGATAACAGTCAGCTTCCATTATGGACCAATAATATCCTGCCTGAAGTATTTTCTTTGCCGTGGTATGTCCACTGGAATGAGTTTCGAAAGTACCTTCATGTAACTCCGCCATGTTCCTTTCTGCTTCATTCTTATCCACACAACGCAGTAAGGTTGAATCATGGTTACGCTTATAAATAATACCATTGCTGATGAAGAACTTTGCCGCAAACCTCCTCAGAAACTTCTTGTCATTAACAGATGCACCCTCGGGGTATTCCTGAGCCTCAAGGTATCTCTTTACCTCATGAAACCAGGGCTTTTCTGTTACCTCTTTAGTCTCAAGATCACATCAATGTGCAGGTTCGTCCAATCTTTCAATGATGATCCAGGGAGCTTCGTTGTCCCAATTGACTTTGAACATAGAAGACATCGTAGCCAGCGCGTCCGCCAACTGATTCTCCTCTCTAGGGAAGTGTTCAAAGGTTATCTCCTCAAAGTGCGGCAATAAAGTCAACACATACTCCTTGTAGGGAATAATATTTGGGTGTTTCGTATCCCACTCGCCTTTGATCTGAATGATCATGAGAGCAGAATCTTTGAAGAAACTTAGAAACTTAATCCTTAGGTCAATTGCTGCTCGAAGACCCATAATGCACGCTTCATACTCCGCCATATTGTTGGTGCAGTTGAAACATAGTAGGGCGGTAAACGGAGTATGAGAGCCTTTAAGAGATATGGTCACGGTGCCAATGCCGTTACCCAAAGCATTTGAAGCTCCATCAAAGCACATAGACCATCGAGATCCTTCCTCAGGTCCTTCATCTAGTCCAGGTGTCTCACAGTCAGTCACTAGCATGATATTCTCGTCCCGGAATTCAAAGTTCATAGACTGGTAATCATCCACTGCCTGATGTGCCAAATGGTCTGCCAACACACTTCCCCTAATCGCCTTTTGGGTCGTATATTGGATGTCATACTCAGTCAAGATCATCTGCCATCTCGCTATTCTTCCGGACAAGGAAGGCTTTTCGAAGATATACTTGATTGGATCCATTTTTGATATCAATAGAGTAGTGTGAGTCAGCATATACTGTCTCAGCCGGCGATCAGCCCATGCCAAAGTGCAACAAGTTTTCTCGAGCAGCGAGTATTGGGTCTCACAGTCGGTAAACTTTTTGCTAAGGTAATAAATAACATGCTCTTTTCGGCCAGACTCGTCATGCTGACCCAGCACACACCTCATTGAATTGTCGAGTACTGTCAAGTATAAGATCAAAGGTCTTCCTTCAACTGGAGGCATCAGAATAGGTGGCTCTTGGAGATACTCTTTGATTCTTTCGAAAGTGGCCTGGCATTCATCGCTCCAACGTACCACTTGATCTTTCTTCAGCAGCTTGAATATTGGCTCACAAGTAGAAGTCAGGTGTGAGATGAATCGAGTAATGTAGTTCAGACGTCCCAGAAATCCTCTGACTTCTTTCTCTGTTCTGGGAGCTGGCATTTCTTGTATAGCCTTCACTTTTGCGGGATCCACTTGAATACCTTTGTCGCTTACGACGAAACCTAGCAGCTTACCAGATCTCACCCCAAAGGTGCACTTGTTCGGGTTTAACCTCAGCTTATACAACTTCAACCTATCAAACAGCTTCTGCAGATGGTCAAGGTGTTCCTCTTCAGTTTGGGACCTTGCAAGTATGTCGTCGACGTATACCTCAATCTCATGATGGATCATGTCATGAAACAACGCAACCATGGCACGCTGATACGTTGCTCCAGCATTCTTCAATCCAAAAGACACGACCTTGTAGCAAAAGGTACCCCACTGAGTAACAAAACTTGTCTTCTCCATGTCTTCGGGAGCTATTTTAATCTGATTATAACTGGAGAAACCATCCATAAAGGAGAAGACTTAATGTGAGCGGTGTTGTCAACCAGAACGTCGATATGAGGTAGTGGAAAATCATCCTTGGGACTCGCCCTGTTCAGATCCCTATAGTCAACACACATTAGAACCTTACCATCATTCTTCGGCACAGGAACCACATTGGCAACCCACTGAGGGTAAGAAGTAACTGCTAGAAAACCGGCGTCAAACTGTTTCATTACTTCAGCCTTAATTTTCTCAGACATCTTTGGGCGCATTCGGCGGACCTTCTGTTTCACTGGAGGGCAATCTTCCTTGGTAGGCAGGCGATGAACCACAATATCAGTATCCAACCCAGACATATCTTCATAAGACCAGGCAAAGATCTCAACGTAGTCACGCAGCATCTGAACCAACCGTTGCTTCACACTAGCTTCCAGATTAGCACCGACCTTAACCTCTTTCTTGTCTATCTTAGTACCCAGGTTCACTGATTCCACCGGCTCTTCGTGCGGCTGAATAGCCCTCTCTTCCTGAAGTAACAGTCTTGCAAGTTCACCAGGAACTTCGCAATCATCTTCACCTTCATCTTCGGCTAAGTTGATCAGATTTTTGAAGTCATAACTGGTAGTAGCAGAGTCGTTACCAGTGAGATCCAGAGTGGATGTAGACCTGTATACGTGAGTGTGTGTAAAATAGCTGCTTTACAATATATAATAAAAGAAAAACAAGGAGCACAAGATTTGAAATGCGAGAAATGTCCAATGCTTTTCTTAATGATATATGAAAATGACACACATAAACCCCTCACAAATGAAGCCACAGTGCCCCGGGTAAGACACCGGGCCATAGAGTTTAAAACATTGTCTGTTACATATTCAAAACAAAAAGTTTCATTACTGGGTAACAAAAGAAATGGGAATGAAGCCCTTTGCTGTCCAATTGCTTGGTCCACCGTCGGTCATAGGATAGATCCAGTTGTCGAACTCAAACTCTTCCACATCATCTTCAATGGCATTCACTCCCGAGTTGCTGATGAACACGGGAGGTCTTCCGCTCCGTGCATTCCGAACAGCCTTTTGAGCTTCTTTCTCGATAACAGCCTAGGCATCCTTTAAGGAAGCCATCTTCATAGGAGAATGTGATACGGTGGGAGAACTGACTATGGTTTTGCGTTTGTTTTCGCAAATGTTTCGGTTGAGCAAGAGTCGCCACCGACTTTTTATTTTATCCTAAAGGAAAGGTTAAAAAAGCACAGCAAAAACCTTTTGAGATATTTCATGGGTTCGGGGAGTAGATTATAGAAAGGGAAGGTATTAGCACCCTTTCTATCCATGGTTATCCATGGGATCTTAGGTACTTGTTTAGATCAACTTGCCTTGGTTTTCAATTGTTTGAAATGGTGCTTTGTGTGTGGTTTGAAAATGTGTTGAAAAAGATGCCTTGTCTAGGCTACCCTTGTAACAATTCTTTACTCGAATGTTTTACAAAAGGTGTTTGTCTTTTTGAAAAGATGTTTCAAGGTTTTTTGAAAGTTGTTTTGAAAGTGTAGTGATGTGTGGTTTGAAAAATAGGCAAGCGTTTTTGTTTTGCAAGTTGACAAGTACCCAAGAGCTATCTACCCTAAAGTTCTCAAAGATATTTGTTATGTTTTAACTCTTTTAACAATTTTGTTCCACCATTGTATTTGGTGGACAATCTTGTGTTAGGATGTGAAAGGGACGGGCACGGGTCATCGTTTAGACCATAATTGCAATGGTGTTAAGTATCTTTGGGAAATTTTTTCCTTGAAAGGGACTTGATCATTTTAGGCAACTTTTCGAAAGCGTCATCGAGGGACTATGATCATTTGATTGTTTGTTTTGTTTTTGCCCAAAGAGACCTAACATGCAATATGGCCCATTATTGAAGGCAACAAGTGGAATACCCTAGGGGTGCAAGTGTGATTGGTGTTGTCCATTTTCATGCTTGTTTATCTTGAAATTAGGTCAAACTATTTTGTTGTTTTTATTTGCATACAAACCCTAATTCTAGCATGGTATAATTAGAAAGCGTTAAAGTGCGAAAAGTAAAGTTCCTACACTATTACAACACAATATGGGAAGGGGGGGTACAAATGTTCAAATGGGGGTTTTGACAAGGAATTTAAACCTAGCTATTACATCAATTTGGAATTATTTACAAGATAATTAATTGCACAAATTAAATAGAAATACAATAAATATGCAAGATGCAAAAAAATGTTTTTATATGTATAGAAAAAAGTATTTTTTATGTCAAATAAAATAAAATGAAAAGTATTATTTTTTTGGAGTTTTTGTGCTTAGGGTAAAACCCTAATTTTATTAAGTAAATATATTAATTATTTAATATATACAAATATTTAATAATTATGTACAAAATAAAATAAAAATGAAGTATATTTATAAAAAGGTATTTTTTTGGGTCAAATATTAATAAAAGAAAAATGTATGTATTTTTGTATTTTTGCCCTAAATATATTAATATGTATATGTATATTTGTATTATTTTCTAAATATATAGTATATATACAAAAATAATAATATTTAATATTTATAAAAAAGGTGTATTTTATATAAAATATTCTCAGAAGATAAAATAAAATGAAAATTAAAAAATAAATGTGTTTACATTATTTTTCTATTTATTCTAAATAATAATATTTATGTACTTATTTACATACAAATATCAATATAAACAAATAAATGCCTAAAAAATATAAAAATGATGTGAAAAATATTTTTTATGTTTTTAATATTATTAGCAAAAATAAATAAGTCAGAATAAAAAGGAAAAGTCAAAAAATCATAAAAAGTAAGCCAAATGGGCTCAGGGGGTGTAAAAGCAAAAATGGTGTGTGAAAAGAAATAGCACAACAGGCCCAGCCCATGAAGACCTTCTTCAACCTCCAGACAGTTCTTGTTCAAAAAACGCGCGTTTGCAACATGATTCAAACATCCTGATTCCTGGCTTTTTAATGAAAACTCACAACATCAAAAATGTTCAGCATCAAACAACGAATCCATACATATAAAGAACTCATCCTAACTCTCAGAAATGAGAGAAAATTTCATCATTCCAAAATCTTAACCTAACTTTTTATCAATATTCAGACCTTAAATTCTCACAGCATATGCAAAATAAATGAAAAGTAAAGGTATATACAGATTCAGGGGCATGAGTAGAACACTTTTTATTCACAAACCTAGAGCTAACAATGCCTACATTAAGAGTTAGAAGTTCAAGAAGATACCTGTTCAGTTGAAGTTGTATCTGATGATGGAGGTACTTTCAGAGCAAGGTGATGATTGGTACAGCTTCCTTGATGTCCAGGGATGCTATTCCAAGTTTTACTTTGCTTTGAAACTAGCTGAATCGAGTTGTAGAACTCTACCTGCAAATCAGAAAAATGAAAATGGCCAAACTGAATAGAGGAGTTACAGTTCACTTCTAATGCTTTGGATAGTTTGGATTGATGGTAGGGAAGGTGTTTGAACTGGTTTGGGCAAGAATGCACGATGGAAATGAGAGTTGGAACTCAAACTGCAGCAGGCCCTGTTTTTGTGCAGTTCAATGGTGATTTTGTGAGTGAGAGTGTTTGGGACTTGGTTAGCTCGTGTTCTAGCTTAGGATGGATGTTTAGGAAGTGTACAAAGTATTTGCTTAAGCTTCGTTGTGCTGAGATGAAAGTTGTGTACTAAAATGCTATGTTTCTTCACACTTAAGCAAGAAAAGGTCAAGTGGAGTTCTAGACTGATAGAGGCCCCCCTAATATGCTGCAAACCTTGGCATTGATCAGTGTAATTAGTTCCTAAACTTGTGCCAAGGGGATTTGAACTGTACTTCTTGGATTTGCATTTTGACATAAAGCTTACTTTTGCAAAAATGGTTAAAGTGCTTTATCTATTTTGGGATTAAACCATTATGCAATGCTTGAACACATAAAATATGGTCTTGGCACAATGAGTTTACATTAAATTATTAAGTGCAAATGGGATTAGAGGCCTGTAATGTAGCATAAACCAAGCCGACTTGAAAATGGTAATGTGTATGAACATGTCTTGGTCAAGAACAAAAGTGATTTTTGCCCAACTTGCCAAATTCGATTCTCCATAACCATGAGGTTGTTTGATGAGTTCTTGGACATTTTGGAAAGCTTGGAATGTGTAATACAATCCATCTTTGAAATGCAAATTGAAATTCCAAGTGTAAGTATATGAAAAATGGTCTTGAAGTTGGGTAAAAACTTTGCCTAAAATAGGTCAAATTTTCTCTAAGTTAAAAATCGTTTGGCACCCTTGTTCCAAAAATTGTAACTTGAGATACAAGCCTCTTTTGGGAAAACTTTGTGAATCAAAGTTGTAGATTATGCAATAGTCTACAACTTTCATGTTTTGACTTTTGCTTGAATCCAAATGTATCTTGGTGAGAAAGTGGGGCAAAGTTAGGAAAAAATTAGGGTTTTTCATAACTTAGAAAAATTCTAAGTTATGAAAAATCTGCATTTCAAACCCTAATTTGCAATTTTGGATTTCTTGATGAACAAGTTTCATAATTTGGCATGTTTTGATGAAAAATGAATCTTGACTCTTGATTTTGACCAAAAAGTCAAAGTTTGACTTTTCAGTATACAGTCAAAATTGATCAATTGACTGGGAAATTCAACTGTCAATCTTGGGCATTTGGGATCTTTTGAACTTGTTGAGCATGTCAAGACAATTCCATGGGGTCCTTCAGTCCATATGTGAGCTTGGTTTGCCATTGGCTAGGTCAAACAGTCAAAAATTGCCTTTGTGCAGTCAAAACCCTAAAAATGACCATTTTGCCCTTTTGGTGATCTGATCAAATTTCTTGTGGAATTGTGATCCAAACTTGATCCAATGGTCCATGTGAGTTTATAATGTTGATGTGGGTCAATTTTCATGAGATTTGACTGTCAATTGGCCACAGTTGACTTTTTCCCCAATACAGTTGATTTCTAGGTCAACTGTCCAATTGACTGGGCAAAATTTGGAATCAAGACTTGAAACTTGGTATGGATAAACTTGGGAGTCCAACATGAAGCATGAAAGTCATCTTAGGCATTTTTGGTCAAAACATCCTTGTGCAAACACAAACCCTAATTTGGGTCAACAGTGCAAGGAGAAGTCTTGAGCAGATGAAACCCTAACTAGATCTTGAGCTTCAAGGGCTTTGTGATGAGAAATGTTGAGAAAATGGGAGGGCAAATTTTGGGGTACAACAGTTGCCCCTGTTCAATCTTCTTGAACCTGAAGAGTTAGATTGGCAAGTATGCCTTTCGTGACTCGAGGGTAAAAGGAGATTGGACACTAGAGTGCCCTTAAATTTGCACTCGTCAAAGCAATGGATGTGAGAATGGGCTTAGAGATGCCATTTGGAGATGGGCTTAAAGATGCCATCTGGAAGAGTGACAGAAACTTGTCGGGGATGGGCTTAAAGATGCCATCTGGAACGAGTATCAGAAAGGTGTCCATGTTTTGGACCACATCTGAATTGGGGGCCTGAATAAGCAATAGATCGACATCCGTATCTGGAGGCATCCGTAAACTGTTTTCAGAGGTTGAGAAGAGTCTGAACAAGCGATAGATTAACATCCGTTGTGGGGAAGAATCCGTAAACTGTTTTCAGAAGTCTGGAGAAGAATCTGAACAAGCGATAGGTTAACGTCCGTTACTTGGAGAACCCGTGAACTGTTTTCAGAAATCTTGAAGTTTAATAAGCAATAGAGCAGCATCCGTTGTTGGGAAGCGTCCGTAAACTGTTTTCAAAAGTTGCATCTGAACAAGCGATAGATTAACATCCGTTGTTGGGAAGAATCCATAAACTGTTTTCAGAAGTCTTGAGAAGAAACTGAACAAGTGATAGGTTAACATCCGTTACTTGGAGAACCCGTGAACTGTTTTCAGAAATCTTGGAGTTGAATAAGCAATAGAGCAGCATCCGTTGTTGGGAAGCGTCCGTAAACTGTTTTCAAAAGTGTCTCGGAAAATAATGATTTTTATCTGTCGACTGATCTTACCTGCAAAGGCAAAGAGTTAGTTATATGCAATGTAATGATGCATGATGCAACGTATGTTATATGATATGAATGTAAATGAATGCGCATGTAAGCTGAAGAGCTGTCTTGCAAAGGATAGATGAATCCGAGATGGCTGAAGATAAAAGCCTCTTGACTGCTGTCGGGGAGAATAATTCCTTGGCTGCTGCTGGGGAAGAGAATTCCTGTTGACTTCTACTGGGGAGTTCCAATCTAATAGACTCATGCTGGGGAGGTAAGACTGAGAATCTTCAGTTTGGTGGGAAGTATCTCTGTGGGGAGAAGGTTCACTAGTCTGGTTCCGCTGGGGATACTGAAACTTAGTTCTGAGGGGAATTGAGTTCCGGAGGATTCTCTGGCTGGGGATTGTATTGATAAGCTATGTTGGGGAACTCTGATGAACTCCGCTGGGGATAGGAAGAATTTTGGCGAGTGCGATCTTCCGTGGCAATAAGCTGAGGATAACCCAGTTATAAGCCCTTGTGAGGAATAACCTTGAATAAAGCTCGGGGGAGACGTCCGTTCTCTGCGGGGGATAAGCTTCCAGAATCTACTGGGGATAAGCTTCAGGACTTGCTGGGGATATGGATTCCAAATCTCTTGGGGGTTTCCTTTGAAAGGGTATCAAGATATCCAACTGCACCTTCAACCTATCAGTAATCCTCTTTCTTGATTCATAAGGAAACGATTATGTTCAAATGCATATGCCTATTTAACAAAACATTGGACGTTTCTCAAAATAAAACAAATAGTGCAAGAGGAAAGAAGAAGGAAATGACACAAATTTCTGGGAAAAGTATTTGTATTGACTTTCTATGAGTATATTTGTACAAAGGAGACAATCATCCTAGTAAGAGGATTTTGTCGTAAATATTGAAAGATTTATACAAAATAAAGATGGCTATGTGAAATAATTCCATGGGATTCCATTCTGCTATAGCCTTCAAAACTCTGAATATCTGTCCATTCAATGCTTCGTTTGCCGATGACTGGATTGATCAGAAACCTGGAACTGGCTGATGAAGAGATTGTCTTTGAAGTGATCCGACGAGACATAGTCATACGCTTTAATTCCCTAACTTTTGCCTGAATCGCCCTTTCGGGTTTTCGATCCACCGGGAAACCCCTTTTTGCCCAAGCCGCCCTTTCGGGTTTTCAACTTGTCGGGTGTACAGATTTTTTTGTTTTTATCCCTAATTTTTGCCTGAACCGCCCTTTCGGGTTTTCGGTTCACCGGGATGCCCATTTTTGCCCAAGCCGCCCTTTCGGGTTTTCGACTTGTCGGGTTATTTTATGCGTAGTATCTTTTGACTATGTCTGCATTCGCAGGGTGCGGCAAATCGTCGCCATCCATGGCGGTCAGGATCATTGCACCACCAGAAAATATGCTCTTGATCACAAATGGTCTTTCATATGTAGGAGTACATTTGCCCCTGGGATCACTTTGCGGCAAGATAATCCGCTTGATTACGAGATCTCCAACTTGATACACTTGACGTCTGACTTTCTTATTGAAGGCCTTGATCATCCGCTTTTGATACGCCTGACCATGGCATATAGCAGCGAGTCGCTTCTCGTTGATTAGATTGAGTTGGTCAAGTCGGGTCTGCATCCAATCATCTTCATTCAAACCTGTGTCCTTCATAATCCTTAGAGAAGGAATCTGAACTTCCATAGGCAGGACAGCTTCCATGCCATATACCAACGAAAATGGGGTTGCCCCGGTTGAAGTACGTGTCGTCGTACGGTATCCGTGTAGAGCAAACGGTAACATCTCATGCCAGTCTTTATAAGTGACTGTCATTTTCTGAATGATCTTCTTAATGTTTTTGTTCGCATCTTCAACAGCACCGTTCATCTTTGGCCGGTAGGGAGATGAATTGTGATGATAAATCTTGAACTGTTCGCACAATGCGGTGATCATCGTGTTATTCAGATTTGTACCGTTGTCTGTGATGATCCTGTCTGGAACACCATACCGACATATGAGATTTTGCTTGATGAAGCGGGCAACCACATTTTTAGTAACAGAGGCGAAGGAAGCTACTTCGACCCATTTGGTGAAATAGTCAATGGCAACCAGGATGAAGCGATGTCCGTTGGAAGCCGTGGGCTTGATCTCTCCAATCATGTCAATGCCCCACATTGCAAATGGCCAAGGAGCAGTCAGAACGTTGAGAGGAACCGGAGGGATATGAACTTTTTCGGCATAGAATTGACATTTGTGACAAGTACGGGAATGTTGATGGCACTCAGCTTCCATGGTAGACCAGTAATAGCCTGCCCTTAGGATCTTCTTAGCCATTGTATGCCCACTCAAGTGAGTGCCAAATGTGCCGCTGTGTATCTCAGTCATGATCAACTCTGCTTCAGCCTTGTCTATGCATCGGAGTAATACACAATCATGGCTTCGTTTGTAAAGGATGCCGTTGCTCAGGAAGAATTTGGCAGCAAATTTCCTTAAGAACTTCTTGTCATTTACGGAAGCTCCTTCGGGATAATCTCTAGTCTCGAGGTACCTTTTGATTTCATGGAACCAGGGTTGTTCCACTACTTCTTCGGTATTAACCTCGTGACAATGCGCAGGTTCATCCATTCGCTCGATGGTGATTTGGGGAGCCTCGTTATCCCAGTTGAGTTTAAACATGGAGGACATTGTAGCTAGAGCATCTGCTAGCTGATTCTCTTCTCGCGGGAAATGCTCGAAGGTAATTTGCTCGAAATGAGGCAACAATGTCAAGACATGTTCTTTGTATGGGATAAGATTAGGATGCTTGGTATCCCACTCTCCTTTGATTTGACTGATAACCAAAGCCGAGTCCCCAAATACGATCAAAGATTTGATCCCCAAGTCTATAGCAGCCTTGAGACCAAAGATGCAAGCTTCATACTCAGCCATGTTGTTTGTGCAGCTGAAGCAAAGTCGGGCCGTGAAAGGTGTGTGACAACCTTTCGGAGAAATGAGTACCGCGCCGATACCGTTTCCAAGTGCATTTGAAGCACCATCAAAGTACAGGGTCCATCGGGATCCCTTTTCAGGTCCGTCATACGGTCCGTTACTTTCAATGTTGTCCAAATTCATGATGTCCTCGTCTGGGAAGTCAAATCTCATGGGTTGATAATCTTCGATAGCTTGATGAGCCAGATGGTCAGCTAGTACACTCCCTTTTATAGCTTTTTGAGTGGTGTACTGGATGTCATACTCAGTTAGGATCATCTGCCATCTGGCTATTCTTCCAGATAAAGCGGGCTTTTCGAAGATATACTTGATAGGATCCATTTTGGAAATCAACAGGGTAGTATGAGTCAACATATACTGTCTTAGTCGGCGAGTAGCCCATACCAAAGCATAGCAAGTTTTCTCGAGCAGTGAGTAGCGAGTCTCACAGTCGGTAAACTTTTTGCTAAGGTAATAAATAGCATGCTCTTTTCGACCAGACTCGTCATGCTGGCCCAAAACACACCCCATTGAGTTATCTAAGACGGTTAGATACATGATCAATGGTCTTCCTTCGACGGGTGGTATCAGAATAGGAGGTTCTAGCAAATACTCCTTGATCTTATCAAAAGCAGCTTGGCAATCGTCGTTCCAATCGACTACCTGATCTTTCTTCAAGAGTTTGAAAATTGGCTCACAGGTAGAAGTCAGATGAGAGATGAATCTGGCAATATAATTCAAGCGCCCCAAGAACCCTCTAACCTCCTTTTCAGTATGGGGAGCAGGCATCTCTTGTATTGCTTTCACCTTTGCTGGATCGACTTTAATGCCTTTGTTGCTCACAATGAATCCCAGAAGTTTACCAGACCTAACTCCAAAAGTGCACTTACTTGGATTCAGCCTGAGTTTGTATTCTTTCAACCTGGCAAACAACTTTTCTAGATGTTCAAGGTGCTCTTCCTCTGTTTGTGACCGAGCTATCATATCGTCTACGTAAACTTCAATCTCATGATGTATCATATCATGAAACAAAGCTACCATGGCGCGTTGATAAGTTGCCCCTGCGTTCTTCAGCCCGAACGGCATCACCTTGTAACAGAAAGTGCCCCATTGCGTGACAAAAGTTGTTTTCTCCATATCCTCGGGGGCCATTTTGATTTGATTGTAGCCCGAGAATCCATCCATGAAGGAAAACACTTTGTGTTGCGCTGTATTGTCGATCAAAATGTCAATGTGTGGTAGCGGAAAATCGTCTTTGGGGCTGGCCCTATTCAAATCTCGGTAGTCCACACACATCCTGACTTTGCCATCTTTCTTAGGTACTGGCACGATGTTAGCGACCCATTGAGGATAGGACGTAACAGCCAGAAAGCCAGCGTCGAATTGCTTCATCACTTCTGCTTTGATCTTTTCAGACATGTCAGGCCTCATTCGGCGGACTTTTTGCTTGACCGGCGGACAATCTTCTCTTGTGGGGAGACGGTGAACCACGATGTCTGTGTATAAACCCGGCATGTCTTCATAAGACCAAGTGAAGATTTCAACATACTCATTCAACAACTGTATCAGGCGTTCCTTGACACTTGGTTCCAGATTGGCACCCACTTGCACCTCCTTCCGGTCTTCCTCGGTCCCCAAGTTGACAGTTTCTAATGACTCTTCGTGCGGTAAGATGGCCCTTTCCTCTTGCTGTAGAAGTCTGGCTAGTTCCCCTGGTACTTCACAACCTTCGTCATCTTCGTACTCGGCTTGATTGACCAGATCTTCAGAGTTATTGAAGGATATAGCAGAATTGTCACCCATGGAATCCAGAGTGGATGGGTACCTGCATTTGTGAGTGTGGGTGTGTGTAAGGGATAGCCATCCTTAAACAAAAAATGCAAAGGGAAAGAAAATGAACACAAGCAGTTTATCAAATGAAAAACGTCCAATGAATCATTAAACATGGCATATGGATATGAAAAATAATCAAAACCCTTACAAATGGACCTACATGCCCCGGGCAAGGCATGAGGTGAAAAGATAGTGTACGGATTGTTTGAAAATAAATATTACAGACCAAATAGGAAATGTTTGACAGATAAATTACTGATGAATAAAAGTGATGGGGACAAAGTCTTTTGCCTCCCAGTTGCACAATCCTCCTTTGACAGTTGGGTAAATCCACTCTTCGATGTTGCTCTCCTTGTCTTCATCCTCCAAAGCGTTGTTTCGTAGGGAGAAATTTTGACTGGCGCTCTTTCAATCTTCGAACGGCGCATAGCCTTCTGGCCCGCGGTAGTGAACCCTAATCCAAATTTGTCTGTTTTATGTGGAATATCAGGTAACTGCCCCCATGCTGAATTCTTCCCCTCCTTTATTGCGGCCTTTGCATCCTCCAGAGATGCCATCCTGGCCATCTGCCTCGGTGCCTCAGCTGCCAACTTTGCTACTGTTATTTCAGGAAGGACTTCTTCGAAATGCTGAAAAGGCGTCTCAATGAACTCCCCCTCTACCTCCACATACCGGAAGGAGTTTAAGTGGCTGATCATGTACTCCTCTTCACCATGGACGGTAATGATCTTTCCCTTGACAGGATACTTCAACATCTCATGTAAGGAGGAGGTGACTGCCCTAGCATGGTGTATCCAAGGCCTACCCAACAAGCAAGAGTACGACGGACGGATATCCATCACATAGAAAGTAGATTTAAACACCTCAGTGCCTATCTTGATGGGAATTTCAACCTCCCCATGGACCATTCTCTTCGAACCATCGAAAGCTCTGACAACAATATCACTCGGCTTCAACTCCAACCCTTCACAATCTAGTCGGTCCAAAGCCTTCTTAGGCAGTACATTCAGCGACGAACCGGTGTCGACCAAGACATGTGCGAGAGTAGTTCCTCGGCACTCGACTGAAATGTGCAAAGCATCATTGTGGTTTCTACCTTTAGGAGTTAGGTCGGCATCAGAGAAACCTAATCCATTGTCCGCAGTAAGGCTAGCCACGCAATTTTGAAATTGATCTGCAGAGGTTTCCTGGGGCACATGGGCCGCCTTCAGGAATTTTATCAGAGCTTTAGCGTGCGCTTCCGAGCAAAGTAGCAGTGCCAGCATGGAGATCTTTGAGGGGGTTTGCCCCAGTTGTTCTACCACATCGTAATCACTCCTTTTGATTATCTTCAAGATCTCATCCATTTCCTTCTTAGAGGTTTCCGGAATGACCAAGGGTTGAGCCCTCGTCCTGACGAGCTCATCTTGGATTCCCTTACCTTTATCAGCAGCGGTAGGAGGGACAATACTAGGAACAACAACATCTTCAATCAAAGGGGTTCTAGCGGAGTGTTTTATTGGTGCGGGGATGACCTTGTCAGCAGATGAGGGTCCAAATATTGCTCTTGGAGGGGCAATCTCTGGAGAAAATATTCTCCCGCTCCGGGTGATTTTTCTCATGCCTGCAATGTTACCAATGCTGGCTTCTTCATCATCCGAACTTTCTTCATTTACCTCGATTTGTTTAATACCATGGTAGTAGACGTCCCCGCCATAGTTCCATGGTATCGACTTCTCAGAAACATAGGGGACAGGCCCTGGCATTGTTATCTTCAAAGGAACAGATTTCGTAGCTGGTGTAATCTTAACAGGCTTTCTGACGGCCTTGGAAATATTGGCGTGAATGGTTATGATTGAGACATCTTCAGTATGGGTTGGAACAGCAGAAACTTTTTCAAACAAAATTTGTCGAATATCCATTAGGCCTTGGATGCCTTTCTTCAGTAACTGACAATCGAACGGCAGAGAGTAACAACAAAAGCAGTCTTCTTTACATCCCGGGAAGATCCCGGCCCTTAACAGATTCAACTTGATGGTTAACAATGGAGTTATCAGATCATTGACATCAGCAACATACAACTCTTCTTCAATGGCATTGACATTTCGGTCGTGCTTCGGCATGGGAGCAGATATCACATTAGGCTTCTCCGGAGCGTCAAACTCCACTTCCTTCGCCTCTATCAGGTCTTGGATTTTATGCTTGAGTGCCCAACAATCATTGGTGTCGTGTCCGACACTGTCAGAATGGTAGGCGCATTTAGCATTAGGATGATAATGCGGAGAGGACGTATTCACATTCTTTGGTGCCTCTTTGATAGTGGCGAGATTCAACTTCAACAGATGGGGAAGCACTTGCGCTGGAGTCATATTAATATGGGTGAACTGCCATTGTGGCCGTTCCACTCGTTGTTGATTTGGTCTGGACTGGTTATAGCGAGGCTGCTCACTTGACGAATTTTGAATCATTACGGCCCCCACAGTCGGCCGACGCTCAGTCTTCCCTGCTCTTCTCTGAGAATATACCACAGCCGTTTCCTTCTTAAAAGGCTTCTTCTCAACACTTGCAGCAACACCCTTCTGAATTTTTCCTGACTTGATGCCAACTTCTATTCTTTCGCCTGTTAAGATCAAATCGGTAAACCCCGCGGAAGAGTTACCAATTAGATGATTGAAAAATGGCCCAGATAGGGTCCCTAGAAACATATCAACAAGTTCACGGTCGGTTAAAGGAGGCTGCACCCTGCCAGCCAAATCCCTCCATTTTTGTGCATATTCTTTGAATCCTTCGCCTGTTCCCAATGACATACCCTGAAGTTGGGTACGAGTAGGAGCAAGGTCAGAATTGTACTGATATTGTTTGTAAAAGGCGGTGGCCAAGTCTTCCCAATTTCGGACGCTGGTTCCCTCTAGTTGATAAAACCACTCCAATTGAGCCCCAGAAAGGCTGTCTTGAAAGAAATGGATCCAAAGGTTTTTATCCGCCGTATAGGGTTGGATCTTTCTCACGTAGGACCTGAGATGCATTTTTGGACAGGACAGCCCATCATACCTCACAAACACTGGCACTTTGAACTTTGGGGGAATCACAATCCCGGCAACCAAACCCAAGTCTTCAAAATCCAAACCCGGTACTCTTTGTAGCTCCATGGCGGCCAACCTGTCTTCTAAACCTTTGTATTTATCATCAGCTGGAGGGTACTGTTGATCAGAGTAGTCTTCATCCTCTTCGACCTCTTCTTCTTCCACATCGGACTCGGAAGGTACCGCAGCCCCACCTCCTTTACTGGTCCCTTCATCAGAAGTAGGAGGAAATTCAAGCACTCTCCTGGCCTCTCCGTCAAATCTTCTCCCTAAAGTAGCCACCCCGAGTCTCTTTTTCTTCTTTTTCACTGGGTCTTTATTCCCCAGCAAGGTCTTGAGATCCTTCTGACCCTTAGCCAAGGTCGTCAGGAGTTTCTGGAACTGTGCATTTTGAGTTTGCAGGTCTTTGACTGTTTGCTCGAGATCCATCCTACTGAAATAAACAGCAGATAGATAAGGAAACCTGGAGTGAGACCTGCTTATGCACATGATGAATGATATGCTTATGTATGCAATGCATTCAAGGATTTAGAACATTCAAAATTGTTGTAGACAAAAAGGAACGCACGTCATATTAATAAGAAGAAATTGGTTAGTACATAAATGCCCCATGGGCCAAATATTACAAAAATGACTTCTCAAGGTAAAAAGACATTGCGCATCCTCTTTGGTGCGATGTAGGTGTTGAGGGCCTCTTGCTCATGGAGTCGGCGGGTAAGCTCTAGAACCTTCTTCTCGCTGGCGTAGAAGCTAGCTTCAAAAGTGTTTCGTTCCTCCTTGAGCTGAATCCAACTCTTCCGTATTTCCTCCCACGATGTAGGCATCTCAGGATGTAGGATGGTGTAGGGAACCTCTCCTTCCTTGACGGGCTCTTTAATCACAGGGAGAACATGAGGATAAGGCATCATTAGACTCTGGGCTCGGGCTCATACCCACTTGAGATAAGGCTCAAGAGGGATGGAGTTTTTGTGTCCCAGTGTCTTGCTGTCAACCTTGTTGGGCATCCTCCAAGCTCTGATGAATCTTTGGCGAAGTCCTTGCGCATCGTTGTCGAAGTCAAAAACTAGGTCAGGAATCAACATGTCGTGAGGGCCATCCCTCCGTGCATATCTAAATTGCCTCAAAGCTAGGCAAGGGTTGTAGGTGATACCTCCTCTGATTGGAACATTAGGAAACTCTCCGCAACGATCGACAATGACGACATTTTCTCTGGACCGAGAACACCAATGTACATCAGAGTGAGTAAGAGTCATCAATCGTTGGGACCACCTTGGACCTTGGTCATTCTTCAAGACAGATTGTGGAAGGTGCGAAATGAACCACCTTGCAAGGAGAGGAGTACAGCACATGAGAACACCCCTCTTTCTCATTGTTCGTGTGTAAAATGAGTGAAGGATGTCCCCAAGCAATGTTGGTATTGGATTTCTGGACAAGAAGATTTTGACGGTGTTGACATCTACCAATTGGTCAGAATTTGGGAACAAGACCAACCCATAGATAAGGAGTGCCACAATTTCTTCAAAGGCTTGTAGGTCCAATGAATTACAACATTCTTGTGCCTTCTCAAACAAGAATTTTTCTAAGAATCCTTTGACGCCACTTCTGGTTTCCCAATGCCCCTTGATGTCGGATGGTTGTAGATGTAATGCTCGAGCAACATCTTCCGGCTTTGGTTCCTTTTCCGTACCGTTGAAGGGTAGTGATTAAGGATAGGAATTCTCAGGAGTTGAGAAAACTCCTCCAAAGTGGGCACCAACTGGTAATCAGGGAAAGTGAAACAGTGGTGAAGAGGGTCAAAGAACTGGAATAGCACTTTCATCATGTCTTCTTCAATGTTGGTGTTGACTAAGCTGAGCAGTCTACCATGTCTTTCACTGAAGGATGAGCTTTCCGGAATTCTTGAGGTGAGCTCCTTGAGTTGAGGAGTGATTCTCACAAGGTTGACTTGGATGGTTTTTCTGCGAGGAATTTCCATGACCTACAAAACAAGAACAAAGATGAAGATCCAAACCCTTGAAATGGTTAGTGAATGCATATGATGCTTCATGATGTTTATGATGTATGCATAAAACATATGTACAAGCAATTCACACCAAACCCTAGTTTCAGGCTTGCATGGGGTTTCATAGGTAAGTACCCTCTTGAGTGTAGTTGGCTTAAAAACCTGTCCTATAAATAGTAACCGGGTTCTAAGGAGCTCAATATCACTGGATTATTTTCATTGTTCATTGTTTTGGTTTAGCCACTTAACTAGCGACCAAAATATTCCAAGAAAACAACCCTCAATGAGTGTAGTATCGAGTATCTACCAACTTCAGACTGCACCAAAGCCGGTCATCTCACTACCCCTAATAAAAGGCCAAGATGGTCAAGTAAGGTTCTAGGTCATTAGTGCTTAGTGACATCACTCAGCGGCCCCGTACCCTCCTTGATTGAACTCAAGGGTTACCGGTACTCACAAATATGTCGCACTAATATAGCTATTGCTTCGACCGTGTCGGTATACCCCGCACAGTTTCCACAACGTATTGCTATCTATGAATGTTTCCCAAAATCCGGGTGTAGGATTGCAAACCCAAACAAGAGAGCCAAGATATAAAGCAATCAAGACAAACAATTAATCATGCAAGAGGGTGATCTAAGCCCTAAGGTTACTCCACTTTTAAAATCGTCCCCAGCAGAGTCGCCAGTTCTGTGATACGGTGGGAGAACTGACTATGGTTTTGC
The DNA here is from genome assembly GCA_948472305.1 of Vicia faba. Lineage (NCBI taxonomy): Eukaryota > Viridiplantae > Streptophyta > Magnoliopsida > Fabales > Fabaceae > Vicia > Vicia faba. Next base: position 628,732,713 of record OX451741.1, on the reverse strand, counting down.
GTTTGTTTTCGCAAATGTTTTGGTTGAGCAAGAGTCGCCACCGACTTTTTATTTTATCCTAAAGGAAAGGTTAAAAAAGCATAGAAAAAACCTTTTGAGATATTTTGTGGGTTCGGGGAGTAGATTATAGAAAGGGAAGGTATTAGCACCCTTTCTATCCATGGTTATCCATGGGCTCTTAGGTACTTGCTTAGATCAACTTGCCTTGGTTTTCAATTGTTTGAAATGGTGCTTTGTGTGTGGTTTGAAAATGTGTTGAAAAAGATACCTTGTCTAGGCTACCCTTGTAACAATTCTTTACTCGAATGTTTTACAAAAGGTGTTTGTCTTTTTGAAAAGATGTTTCAAGGTTTTTTGAAAGTTGTTTTGAAAGTGTAGTGATGTGTGGTTTGAAAAATAGGCAAGTGTTTTTGTTTTGCAAGTTGACAAGTACCCAAGAGCTATCTACCCTAAAGTTCTCAAAGATCTTTGTTATGTTTTAACTCTTTTAACAATTTTGTTCCACCATTGTATTTGGTGGATAATCTTGTGTTAGGATGTGAAAGGGACGGGCACGGGTCATCGTTTAGACCATAATTGCAATGGTGTTAAGTATCTTTGGGCAATTTTTTCCTTGAAAGGGACTTGATCATTTTAGGCAACTTTTCGAAAGCGTCATCGAGGGACTATGATCATTTGATTGTTTGTTTTGTTTTTGCCCAAAGAGACCTAACATGCAATATGGCCCATTATTGAAGGCAACAAGTGGAATACCCTAGGGGTGCAAGTGTGATTGGTGTTGTCCATTTTCATGCTTGTTTATCTTGAAATTAGGTCAAACTATTTTGTTGTTTTTATTTGTATACAAACCCTAATTCTAGCATGGTATAATTAGAAAGCGTTAAAGTGCGAAAAGTAAAGTTCCTACACTATTACAACACAATATGGGAAGGGGGGTACAAATGTTCAAATGGGGGTTTTGACAAGGAATTTAAACCTAGCTATTACATCAATTTGGAATTATTTACAAGATAATTAATTGCACAAATTAAATAGAAATACAATAAATATGCAAGATGCAAAAAAAAGTTTTTATATGTATGGAAAAAAGTATTTTTTATGTCAAATAAAATAAAATGAAAAGTATTATTTTTTTGGAGTTTTTGTGCTTAGGGTAAAACCCTAATTTTATTAAGTAAATATATTAATTATTTAATATATACAAATATTTAATAATTATGTACAAAATAAAATAAAAATGAAGTATATTTATAAAAAGGTATTTTTTTGGTCAAATATTAATAAAAGAAAAATGTATGTATTTTTGTATTTTTGCCCTAAATATATTAATATGTATATGTATATTTGTATTATTTTCTAAATATATAGTATATATACAAAAATAATAATATTTAATATTTATAAAAAAGGTGTATTTTATATAAAATATTTTCAGAAGATAAAATAAAATGAAAACTAAAAAATAAATGTGTTTACATTATTTTTCTATTTATTCTAAATAATAATATTTATGTACTTATTTACATACAAATATCAATATAAACAAATAAATGCCTAAAAAATATAAAAATGGTGTGAAAAATATTTTTTATGTTTTTAATATTATTAGCAAAAATAAATAAGTCAGAATAAAAAGGAAAAGTCAAAAAATCATAAAAAGTAAGCCAAATGGGCTCAGGGGGTGTAAAAGCAAAAATGGTGTGTGAAAAGAAATAGCACAACAGGCCCAGCCCATGAAGACCTTCTTCAACCTCCAGACAGTTCTTGTTCAAAAAACGCGCGTTTGCAACATGATTCAAACATCCTGATTCCTGGCTTTTTAATGAAAACTCACAACATCAAAAATGTTCAGCATCAAACAACGAATCCATACATATAAAGAACTCATCCTAACTCTCAGAAATGAGAGAGAATTTCATCATTCCCAAATCTTAACCTAACTTTTTATCAATATTCAGACCTTAAATTCTCACAGCATATGCAAAATAAATGAAAAGTAAAGGTATGTACAGATTCAGGGGCATGAGTAGAACACTTTTTATTCACAAACCTAGAGCTAACAATGCCTACATTAAGAGTTAGAAGTTCAAGAAGATACCTGTTCAGTTGAAGTTGTATCTAATGATGGAGGTACTTTCAGAGCAAGGTGATGATTGGTACAGCTTCCTTGATGTCCAGGGATGCTATTCCAAGTTTTACTTTGCTTTGAAACTAGCTGAATCGAGTTGTAGAACTCCACCTGCAAATCAGAAAAATGAAAATGGCCAAACTGAATAGAGGAGTTACAGTCCACTTCTAATGCTTTGGATAGTTTGGATTGATGGTAGGGAAGGTGTTTGAACTGGTTTGGGCAAGAATGCACGATGGAAATGAGAGTTGGAACTCAAACTGCAGCAGGCCCTGTTTTTGTGCAGTTCAATGGTGATTTTGTGAGTGAGAGTGTTTGGGACTTGGTTAGCTCGTGTTCTAGCTTAGGATGGATGTTTAGGAAGTGTACAAAGTATTTGCTTAAGCTTCTTTGTGCTGAGATGAAAGTTGTGTACTAAAATGCTATGTTTCTTCACACTTAAGCAAGAAAAGGTCAAGTGGAGTTCTAGACTGATAGAGGCCCCCCTAATGTGCTGCAAACCTTGGCATTGATCAGTGTAATTAGTTCCTAAACTTGTGCCAAGGGGATTTGAACTGTACTTCTTGGATTTGCATTTTGACATAAAGCTTACTTTTGCAAAAATGGTTAAAGTGCTTTATCTATTTTGGGATTAAACCATTATGCAATGTGTGATCGGTGGATCTGGAACTGACTGTTTAACGCTGGTTCGCGAAATGTCGCGGAAGCAAGAGTCGCCACCGTCTTTTATTTTCTCCAAATGGAAAGGACAAAAGCACAGAAAAATTCCTTAAAGAGATTGCTCTCGGTTCGGGAGGTAGGTTATAGAAAGGGAAGGTGTTAGCACCCTTTCTATCCATGGTTATCCATGGGCTCTTAGATACTTGCTCATTTGTGTTTTCAAAAATGTTTGCTTTTCCATTGTGGGTTTAAAAAAGGTTTCTTTGAAAATTCCAGTTCGACTCTTGTATCGGTCCTCAAGAGTGTTTGAAAAATTGCTTTCGAAAGCTTTTGAAAATGTGTTGGTGTGAAAAGTATTTTTGATTTGTTTTGTTTTGAATTAGAGCAAGTATCCACGAGTCGTCTACCTACCCTAAGGAATTCGTCTGTGTAAATGTCCTTTAAAGTAGTGCCATCCCACCATTGAGAGGTAGGTAGCACCACCGTTGGAGGTGTTCGGGTCAATTCGAAGTTCGGGACATGGTGATCACCAGAGCAATAGGAAGACACCTTAGAAGCTACCCTCATGCCAGGTTCCCGGATCATGAGGACTTACTAAGACATCCTCTACTCGACGATCACCTTTCGAGGCAAGGCAACAGTGAGGCGTACCCTAGGGGTGGTGTGTGATTTGTGTGTCGTTTTCATTTGTATTTGTCTTGTCATGTTCATTGGTGTTCTACGCTTGATTTTATTTATGTCCATACATTCTTTCATGCTTTTGTTAACAGTTAAAAAATTGCGAGGAAAAGTAAATCTAAAGCTATTACAAATGGCGCGGGTCCACATCGCCAAAATTAACCAGGACCCGATTTGACAGAAAAGTAAAGAATTAAAAGAAAATAAAGAATGGAAAAGTACGAGAAGTTTAGTTACATGGCTTCGGAAGAGGTACATAATTATTTAAATGACATAAATGCGCAAATTAAAAGAATTATCGAAACGAGGGCGTTGGACCCTTTTGCAAAAATTAAAGTTAATGAGGAATTAAAATTAAAATTAAATGTTTTTGGTATTTTTATGTTTTTAAGATTTAATGAAAAAGAGAATTAATTAGAATTAAAATAAAAGGCAAACCCTAATTTTAGTTATTTTTTAATTTATTAAGAAATATTGAAATTTGACCTAATTTAAACCTAAGTTATTTTCATGCAAATTTGATTATAAAAATAAATAAAATAAATAAATATTATTATAAGAAAGAAAAATTAAAAGGAATAAAAATTATCAATTAAACCTAGTTCTACATTTTTTAGATTTTTTATGAAAAAGAGTTAATGTTGCAAACCCTAATTTAAACTAAATTTATTTACATGCATTTATTTATGAAAATAATTAAAATAAAGTGTTTATTATATTTTTTGTCCTTTTTGATTTTTATGAGGTTTTTGTATTTTGTAAACATAATTAATTAAATTAAAACAATAAAGCAAATAAAACAATAATTGAAAAAATAAAATATGAAGAAAAAATAAAAAGAATTGCAAACCAGGGGGGTAGTCCCTAAATTGGAGGTAGGACTTTGAATAATCTGGCCCATTAAGGAGCTGGCCTTCATTGACTTTTCCAGATGGCCTACTGACATGTTGACCAGCGCTTATGGTGTTCAGCAACCTTGAGCCTTTGGTCTGAAGCAGCTGGACGCGTGGAAGGAGAGATTCTTGAGGTGTATGGTGCGTCTTACCATGGGCGCTGCATAGGAAGATAATTGGAAAAATAATATGGACGTGATACAGACCTGGGGTTCGAACCCAGGTCACGTGTGTTACCAGCACCATCGCCTGCCACTAGACCAACTCAACGCGTTTGATTAATAAATAAATAATAAATATTATAAAAGAAAAGCAAATGGTTAGTGGTTCAACGCGCGAAATATTCAAACGTGCCAATCAGTGTGTGACATGGCTTCATCTTCCTCACTATCTCTGAAATAGAAAACATGAGGCAACGGTTTTAGGAATGTTCTTTTAGGCCGTTTTCAAGAAAATAGCGACTAGCTCTCCTTGGCACATAAATTCAGCGCGATGGTCCTATCTTCTTCGTCCAGACGCGTTGAACTCAATGGTCATGGTTTTGAGGGCCAATTTTTCTTAATTGCAAAAGCCCTATTTCGAAGCTCTGTAAACCCTAAATATCAACAATGGTGAAATCGAATATACAGCACAAAAACGCAATTAATTATGTTGGTTAGCATCAGAAAATCATAAGGAATATAAATCCATAATTAGAATGCCATGAGAATGCATAGAATTAAAAATACGATCGTGACTTTTTCTCTGTACAGGGGAGGTTCTCGTTACCAATTCTTGAAGTTTGAGTTGATGTTTTGGATTGGAATGTGATCAGTGATCTCCAAGGAAGCTATTGGAATGAAAATTAGGGCTTGAATCGTCCTCAAAGGTGGTTTTCAGAATTGACTTTCTTAGAGAAAATTTCAAGTTTGCAATGGTGTTTCTTGCGCAGCTTTTGTGTCTAGTATCATTAGGTTTATGATCATGCTTATGTACTGAGTGCATTAGGTCAAAAATACTCAATCAAATCCATTGCTTTTATTGTTTTGGAGATTTGATTTTCTAGCTTTATTTTCCAAATATTTTTCACATGTTTTTGTATCAATTAAGATCAAATCACTCCCAATCTTTCCTTATTGACTTAGGCACGAAATCTTGAGGCTGAAATGTGTACAAAAAGATTTGAAAACTTAGGTTAGTATTTTTCCTATATTTAATTTGATTTAAATGAATTAATATAAATAATAATTCAAATAAATAAATAAAAAAAATGAGAAAATACTTCCCTTTGGGCCAAGTGGTCGTGCACATGCTTAGAATGATGAATCATGGAGGAAAAATGGGCCCATTAGCAATTTTAGGTCATTTGAATCAATGTTGACTTTTCAAAATATCCAAAATTTTCCCAACTTCCACAAGGCATAACTTGCTCAATTTTTAAGCTTTTCTCATGTTCTTGGATATTTTGGAAAGGTCTTTGAGTCCTCTAACCAATGTATTTGGTCCCATGTCATTTTGATTTACCAATCTCAAGTTATGGCCTTTGACTTAAAGTCCCTTTTTGTTGACTTTTGAAAATGACCTATAATGTTGAAATTGATAACTTTTTGTGAGAGCATTTCTTGGACTTGAAGTATGAAGATGAGTTGTAGGAAATGTCTTTCTCTTCAAAATGAGCTTTGGATGGAATTTTTCTGATAATCCATGTGAAAGTTATGCCCTGGTCAATTTCAGTTGACTTTTTCAGCTGTCCAAATAAGGAAACTTTTGCATCTTGATGATTTCTGAGCCAAATTTTGAGAATCATGATCAAGCATTGATCAAATGATGTTTGTGGCTTCAAAATGATATGTTGACCAAAAATTTGAACTTTTGACTGTCAAATGACCATTTTGCCCCTACAGTTGACTGTAGTGCAATTTAGGGTTTTGACTGTGCAATTTTGAGCTGAATGCCTTGAAACTTGATATGAGGATGCTTGACCATATTTGTAGGCATGTGAGACTTGATTGGACCTTTGAACACTCCATTTTCTTGATCAGAACACAAACCCTAGTTTTGACTGTATAGGAGACCTTTGCACTGTGCAACCCTTGGGGAATTTTGTGACTTGGCTTGGCAATTTCTTGAAGAATGTGGGAGGGCAAATTTTGGGGTACAACAGTTGCCCCTGTTCAATCTTCTTAGACCTGAGGATGCAGATTGGCTGACGTGCCTTTCGTAATCCGAAGGTGGAAGATGATTGAACACTAGAGTGCCCAGAAATTTGCGCTCACATAGTAGCAGTGTGATGGAAATGGGCTTATAGATGCCATTTGGAGATGGATGAATAGGATGATGGGCTTATAGATGCCATCTAGATGTTGATCGCGTAGGAGATTCCTTAGCGAGAACCTGTATACCTGCAAAAGAAACGATGAGTACCTGACATGCTGCAGGAGCTGGTTTTCAGATGCTTGATATAGATGTGTCCTGACTGGTTACAGGAGCTGAGTCTGGAGCTTCACATGATGATGAATGAAACAGGGATGGTTACTTCCTTAGCATGAATGGTAAGAGAACCTTGGGTGACTTTAACTTCAACAACGCTCGTTGAGAAAAATCTTGGGTGTCTTCTACTGGGATAAGAATTAGGGAGATCTTAGGGTCGATCTGACTGAACCAGAGAAGGCCTTTGGCTGGGTAAGCATCAGGAAAATCTTAGGGTCGATTTAACTGAACCGGACAAGGTCTTGGAATATCTTCAATTGGATAAGCATCAGGGAGATCTTAGGGTCGATCTGACTGAACCAGAGAAGGCCTTTGACTGGATAAGCATCAGGAAAATCTTAGGGTCGATTTAACTGAACCGGACAAGGTCTTGGAATATCTTCAACTGGATAAGCATTAGGGAGATCTTAGGGTCGATCTGACTGAACCAGAGAAGGCCTTTGACTGGATAAGCATCAGGAAAATCTTAGGGTCGATTTAACTGAACCGGGCAAGGTCTTGAAATATCTTCAACTGGATAAGCATCAGGGAGATCTTAGGGTCGATCTGACTGAACCAGAGAAGGCCTTTGACTGGATAAGCATCAGGAAAATCTTAGGGTCGATTTAACTGAACCGGACAAGGTCTTGAAATATTTTCAACTGGATAAGTATCAGGGAGATCTTAGGGTTGATCTGACTGAACCAGAGAAGGCCTTTGACTGGATAAGCATCAGGAAAATCTTAGGGTCGATTTAACTGAACCGGACAAGGTCTTGAAATATCTTCAACTGGATAAGTATCAGGGAGATCTTAGGGTTGATCTGACTGAACCAGAGAAGGCCTTTGACTGGATAAGCATCAGGAAAATCTTAGGGTCGATTTAACTGAACCGGACAAGGTCTTGAAATATCTTCAACTGGAATAAGTATCAGGGAGATCTTAGGGTTGATCTGACTGAACCAGAGAAGGCCTTTGACTGGATAAGCATCAGGAAAATCTTAGGGTCGATTTAACTGAACCGGACAAGGTCTTGAAATATCTTCAACTGGAATAAGTGTCAGAGCGTCGCCATATCTGGTTCATATCTGGACTATATCTGGAAGGAAACCTGGAAGCAGCATCAGAACATCGCCATATCTGGGTCATATCTGAAACTATATCTAGAAGGAAATCTGGAAGCAGCATCAGAACGTCGCCATATCTGGGTCATATCTGAAACTATATCTAGAAGGAAATCTGGAAGCAGCATCAGAACGTCACCATATCTGGGTCATATCTGAAGCTATATCTAGAAGGAAATCTGGAAGCAGTATCAGAATGTCACCATCTCTGGTTTACATCTGAAACTATATCTAGAAGGATATCTGGAAGCAGTATCAGAACGTCACCATCTCTGGTTTACATCTGAAACTATATCTAGAAGGATATCTGGAAGCAGTATCAGAACGGCACCACATCTGGTTTACATCTGAAACTATATCTAGAAAGAATTGCGATAGTTGATAGTAATCATTTTGGTATTGATCTTTTTCCTGAAAAGGCAAAACATAATTGTATGCAAAATCATGATGCATGAACTATATGTCTTCAAAATTAATGCGATTCGTGTAGTATGATGCATATAATGTATGAAGATGTGATGTTTATGAATGTTTTTGTCTAGGAAAGTGAATCCTTGACGGGTGCCGGGAGGTCGTATCCTGGGCTGATGTTGAGGAATAGATTTTGCTTCCGCTGGGGATGATAATTGCAAGAATACCGGTAGGAGAAGATGACTCCGTCGCGAAATAAACTTGGCAAATGGAAGATTCTGCGGGGAGAAAAGATACTCTAGCGACCATGCTGGGAAGCAATACTCTGTGGGGAGAGAGACACTTCGTTGATTGTTGATAGTAACTTGCTGAGGATATCCTTGTTGTTGGAAGTGTTGATGGACTTCGCTGGGGTAAGAAGACTGTGTTGACGACGATCTTTCCGTGGCTTTTGGCTGAGGATAACCCAGTTATATCCTGTTAGGGAAATAACTCTTTGAATAAAGCCGGGAGACGCATTCGTGCTCTGCGAGGATAAGCTTCCAAAATCAACTGGGGATAAGCTTACTGCTTGGGGAGATGGATTCCAACTTTCCTGGGGAAGCTGGATTGGATTCTCCTGGGGAAGTATTGAACTGTATTGGTTATGTTCTTCAACGGAACCTACCCTGATACCTTGGAGGATAGAACGATCAGATTGCTTAGACCCCTCTTTATTACCCCTGTTTCTATGAGGGAGGCACTTGTGGGGTGCTGATAGTTGTTGATGGACAAACCTTCTTCTGGTAGACAGATGGCAGGACATAGTCGTACGCTTTAATCCCTAACTTTTGCCTGGACCGCCCTTTCGGGTTTTCAGCCCACCGGGATACCCATTTTTGCTCAAGCCGCCTTTTCAGGTTTTCGACTTGCCGGGTGTACAGATTTTTTTCATTTCATCCCTTCATTTTGCCCGAACCCTTTTGGTTCGCCGGGAAGCCCTTATTTTTGCCTAGGTGTGTCAACCTAGCGGGTTTTTGATTTTGCGTAGTATTTTTCGACTATGTCCACGCTCTTAGAATGCAGGTAGGTGCCCCTGGCTGCTTGTGTTGCCATATTACCAGAAGGTGTCTGATCGTGCAAGATTCGTTGCTGGAGTGCCCTAAGTGACTCAGGCAGAGATTTTCCCCAGGCTTTTTGGCCTTTTGAGAGATTCTCTGGATCTTGACTTAACTGCCCCAGATGGTAGACCATGATCATGCCGTGCCCCTTGATTGGAGATACTCTTGTTCATTAGACTTTCATTGTGCGAATTTCCCTGATGTTCAAACAAAAAGTCATATGCAAACAAAGTTATGTTAAAAGTGCAAAGCCTATGTCTGTCTTGAAGATTTTGAAAATGCATTCTTTTTCATAAAACAAGTGATTGTTTGTAAAACGTGATGTCAACTCCGTATTTACCATAGGCCTTAAGGAGTCAGGATACCTTTAGTAACAGTATGCTTTCGAACTAACCCATGCTTCAGCTAGGACTTTTAAGGGTTATAACGTGGTCTGGTTCACGGTTTAAGAAACAAAGGATAAAGGCTCAAATTATTTGTACCCACCCGCTCTTCATGATGTTCTTCAAACCTAAACTCAGCTGATCATACGTTAGACCTTGTTTGAGTCTTTACTCTGATTTTCTGATGATGGTTCAGATGTTGATGATTTCTTTTGAATAGGCAGTCATTTTTTGCTTTGGTTGAGGGTTTGTGAGACCTCTTTCTTGATTTTTGTTATCCCTTTCTTTTTTTGCCTGAACTGTTTCCTTTTTTGGAATTACAGTCAGCGGGACGCCCCAGTTTTGTAAGTCTCCTTCATGGGTTTTGACTTATTGGGTTTTGATTTTTTTTTTTGAGATAATGACTGCCCTTCTTTATTGATTATTTGGAACCATCACTGTCTTTTGTTTTGTTAGGACTCCTTTGGTGCCATTTGTTATGCACTTGGATCAACTGAGAGAACTACCCTGCCCCAGGTTATGATAAAGGGTTTTAAATTTCGAAAAGAAAAACTCCTACTTCTTTGGCTCAGAGGGGTTGACGAGGGATTATCATCCTTATAACTCCAGTGTTTAGGGATTGAAACAATGCCTGTACCTCATCAGCGGGGTCTGTTCAAAAGCATACTGTAGATTATGGTATCGTTTTCGTCATCCTCCCTCAAGAGGCTTAGAATTTTAGATCCAGAGTTGACATCAGAAAAAATATGAAAAGAAATTTGAACATCATGAAAACAATTGTATTAATTCCCAAAACAGACATATGCGATGCATTGATAGAATAAAAGAGTTTGCTATGACATTAATTGTTTGTATAAGCAGAGAAAAATACAACTCAAAAATCCAAATAAACAAAAGGCTTCAATGATTGGGCAACGGAGCAGTGATTATGTTTGGAGTCTCAGGCACTTCAAACTGAATCTCCCCGGCGTCGATCATGTCTTGAATCTTGTTCTTGAGAGGCCAGCAGTTGTCCGTAGTATGCCCCGGGCTATCAGAATGATATGCGCACCTATCATTGGGGTGATAGTTGGGAGCAGAAGTGTTCGGATTCCGAAGAGGAGCCCTTAAGGTGATCAGCCCTGCCTTCAACATTTGTTGCAGTGTTTGATCTAGCGACATGTTGATTTTGGTGTACTGTCGTTTCTCCTTGCGCTGCTGCCCCTGTCCTTGTTGAGCAGGTCCGGGATTGGAGATCTGGATTGCCCCTGCCTCATGACGGCTCTTTTTACCGTGCACAGCATTGGATTCTTTCTTTCCATGATGAGGCTTTTTATCAGAAGGTGCAGCCTCTTGAATTTTCCCAGACCGGATGCCAGCTTCTATTCGCTCTCCAGTCAAGATAAGATCTGTGAATCCAGCAGACGAATTCCCAATTAGGTGGTTGTAGAACGGACCAGACAGGGTCCCCAAGAACATATCGACAAGTTCCCGATCAGTCAATGGTGGCTGTACCCTTCCAGCAAGATCCCTCCATTTCTGCGCATATTCTTTAAAACCTTCACTTGATCCTAACGACATACCCTGGAGTTGGGTACGCGTAGGAGCAAGGTTGGCATTGTATTGATACTGCTTGTAGAAAGCAGTAGCCAACTCCTCCCAGTTACGAACCTTGGTCCCATCTAGCTGATATAACCATTCGAGATGAGTCCCTGAAAGACTCTCCTGGAAGAAGTGGATCCACAAATTCTTGTCCACCGTATATGGTTGAATCTTCCGAACATAGGACCTGAGATGTAACTTGGGACAAGACGCCCCGTCATACTTGGTAAAGGATGGTGCTTTAAACTTCCGAGGAATAATCACACCAGTTGACAAACCCAGATCTCCAAAATCCAGCCCAGGTACCTGTTGGATCTCCATAGCATTCAGCCTATCCTCCAACTGTTTGTACTTGTCTTCGGCAGGAGGGTATTGTTCGTCGTTGAAATCTGTCTCATTGTCAGAGGCCACTGGGCTGGGAATCCTTTCCTCTTGATGACTGCTTTTCCCCACAGATGGAGTTGTCCTCTCAGTTTGATCCTGCAGGGTATTCCTAGATCTGCGTCTAGGGCTGAACAAAACAATCCTCTTCTTCTTCTTGTCCTTCTTCAGGAGCAGAGCCTTCAGATCTTGTTGCCCCTGGGTCAAATTCATGATCAGCCCTTGGAACTGGGCATTCTGAGCCTGGAGGGCCTTGATGGACTGCTCAGCTGATGATTCAGGATTCATGACGGTCGGCTGAAATAAACAGCGAAGAAGTGTAAGCAACCTGTCAAAGGGATACCTGTAATGCAATGATATGTATGTATGCATGCAATGTTTTCAGGGACCTCGCGGGGTAGACAAAAAATTCGTTAGCATTTGGATCCGGTAGCTTGATTGAAAGAACTTCATATTGTTGAGAGTCCTTCGTCAAGGGTCAAAGGCTCACCATATCCAGTGGGTCATAGCCCCTGACAACCTTAGCTAGAGGAAAATAAATCCTCTTTGCCCCTTGCTAGATGTTTGATTTATCATGACCTGCATCACAAGCCCTTGAGATCCTTGAAATGGGTTAGGATGTATGCAATGGTATGATGTCATGCTATGCATGGGGTGATGTAGGTAAACCCTGTTATGAGTCCCAATTAAGGACTATAAACAAACCCTGCAAGAAACTCAGTATACTTTATTATGAGTCCCAATTAAGGACTAAAACAAAAACCTGCAAGAAGTTCAGTTATGAGTCCTAGCTAAGGACTATAAACAAAAACCTGCAAGAAGTTTAGTAAACCCTGTTATGAGTCCCAATTAAGGACTATAAACAAAACCTGCAAGTAGTTCATGTGTCAGATAACAAGCATGCAAGTAGTCAAGTACGAAGGCACACAAGTCACACAAGAGAAGTCCTTAGGGTTTAAGGCCAGCATGAGGTCTAGGTAGTACCCTCTTGAAGTTGGTGGGTTCAACCTGTCCTAATCAAAGTAACTGGGTTCTAAGGTTCCCAATATCACGGGATTGCTTTCATTGTTCATCGTTTCGATTTAGCCACTGAACTGGCGACTGAAATATTCCAGGAAAGCAACCCTCAATTGGGTGTAGTATCGAGTATCAACCAACCTCGGACTGCACCAAAGTCAGTTATCTCACTACCCTAAAGAGGCCAAGATAGTTCAATTAAGGCTCCTAAGGTCTGTTGATGCTTCATGACACCACGCGGAGGCCCCGTACTCTCCTTGACTGAACTCAAGGGTTACCGGTACACACCAAAGTGCCACATCAACGTAGCAGACTGTTTCAACCATGTCGGTATACCCCGCACAGTTCCCTCACAGCCTTGTTGCTACTTTCTAAGAAGGTATCCCCCAGATCCGGGTTAGGATCTATAGAACTCCCGAGACAGTCCCACAATAATAAAGCACACAAGGAATACAATTGAAAACACAGTTATGAACTAGCCCTAAGGTACACCTCACTTTAAGTTTATATTCCCCAGCAGAGTCGCCAGTTCTGTGATCGGTGGATCTGGAACTGACTGTTTAACGCTGGTTCACGAAATGTCGCGGAAGCAAGAGTCGCCACCGTCTTTTATTTTCTCTAAATGGAAAGGACAAAAGCACAGAAAAATTCATTAAAGAGATTGCTCTCGGTTCGGGAGGTAGGTTATAGAAAGGGAAGGTGTTAGCACCCTTTCTATCCATGGTTATCCATGGGCTCTTAGATACTTGCTCATTTGTGTTTTCAAAAATGTTTGCTTTTCCATTGTGGGTTTAAAAAAGGTTTCTTTGAAAATTCCAGTTCGACTCTTGTATCGGTCCTCAAGAGTTTTTGAAAAATTGCTTTCGAAAGCTTTTGAAAATGTGTTGGTGTGAAAAGTATTTTTGATTTGTTTTGTTTTGAACTAGAGCAAGTATCCACGAGTCGTCTACCTACCCTGAGGAATTCGTCTGTGTAAATGTCCTTTAAAGTAGTGCCATCCCACCATTGAGAGGTAGGTAGCACCACCGTTGGAGGTGTTCGGGTCAATTCGAAGTTCGGGACATGGTGATCACCAGAGCAATAGGAAGACACCTTAGAAGCTACCCTCATGCCAGGTTCCCGGATCATGAGGACTTACTAAGACATCCTCTACTCGACGATCACCTTTCGAGGCAAGGCAACAGTGAGGCGTACCCTAGGGGTGGTGTGTGATTTGTGTGTCGTTTTAATTTGTATTTGTCTTGTCATGTTCATTGGTGTTCTACGCTTGATTTTATTTATGTCCATACATTCTTTCATGCTTTTGTTAACAGTTAAAAAATTGCGAGGAAAAGTAAATCTAAAGCTATTACAAATGGCGCGGGTCCACATCGCCAAAATTAACCAGGACCCGATTTGACAGAAAAGTAAAGAATTAAAAGAAAATAAAGAATGGAAAAGTACGAGAAGTTTAGTTACATGGCTTCGGAAGAGGTACATAATTATTTAAATGACATAAATGCGCAAATTAAAAGAATTATCGAAACGAGGGCGTTGGACCCTTTTGCAAAAATTAAAGTTAATGAGGAATTAAAATTAAAATTAAATGTTTTTGGTATTTTTATGTTTTTAAGATTTAATGAAAAAGAGAATTAATTAGAATTAAAATAAAAGGCAAACCCTAATTTTAGTTATTTTTTAATTTATTAAGAAATATTGAAATTTGACCTAATTTAAACCTAAGTTATTTTCATGCAAATTTGATTATAAAAATAAATAAAATAAATAAATATTATTATAAGAAAGAAAAATTAAAAGGAATAAAAATTATCAATTAAACCTAGTTCTACATTTTTTATATTTTTTATGAAAAAGAGTTAATGTTGCAAACCCTAATTTAAACTAAATTTATTTACATGCATTTATTTATGAAAATAATTAAAATAAAGTGTTTATTATATTTTTTGTCCTTTATGATTTTTATGAGGTTTTTGTATTTTGTAAACATAATTAATTAAATTAAAAAAATAAAGCAAATAAAACAATAATTGAAAAAATAAAATATGAAGAAAAAATAAAAAGAATTGCAAACCAGGGGGGGTAGTCCCCAAATTGGAGGTAGGACTTTGAATAATCTGGCCCATTAAGGAGCTGGCCTTCATTGACTTTTCCAGATGGCCTACTGACATGTTGACCAGCGCTTATGGTGTTCAGCAACCTTGAGCCTTTGGTCTGAAGCAGCTGGACGCGTGGAAGGAGAGATTCTTGAGGTGTATGGTGCGTCTTACCATGGGCGCTGCATAGGAAGATAATTGGAAAAATAATATGGACGTGATACAGACCTGGGGTTCGAACCCAGGTCACGTGTGTTACCAGCACCATCGCCTGCCACTAGACCAACTCAACGCGTTTGATTAATAAATAAACAATAAATATTATAAAAGAAAAGCAAATGGTTAGTGGTTCAACGCGCGAAATATTCAAACGTGCCAATCAGTGTGTGACACGGCTTCATCTTCCTCACTATCTCTGAAATAGAAAACATGAGGCAACGGTTTTAGGAATGTTCTTTTAGGCCGTTTTCAAGAAAATAGCGACTAGCTCTCCTTGGCACATAAATTCAGCGCGATGGTCCTATCTTCTTCGTCCAGACGCGTTGAACTCAATGGTCATGGTTTTGAGGGCCAATTTTTCTTAATTGCAAAAGCCCTATTTCGAAGCTCTGTAAACCCTAAATATCAACAATGGTGAAATCGAATATACAGCACAAAAACGCAATTAATTATGTTGGTTAGCATCAGAAAATCATAAGGAATATAAATCCATAATTAGAATGCCATGAGAATGCATAGAATTAAAAATACGATCGTGACTTTTTCTCTGTACAGGGGAGGTTCTCGTTACCAATTCTTGAAGTTTGAGTTGATGTTTTGGATTGGAATGTGATCAGTGATCTCCAAGGAAGCTATTGGAATGAAAATTAGGGCTTGAATCGTCCTCAAAGGTGGTTTTCAGAATTGACTTTCTTAGAGAAAATTTCAAGTTTGCAATGGTGTTTCTTGCGCAGCTTTTGTGTCTAGTATCATTAGGTTTATGATCATGCTTATGTACTGAGTGCATTAGGTCAAAAATACTCAATCAAATCCATTGCTTTTATTGTTTTGGAGATTTGATTTTCTAGCTTTATTTTCCAAATATTTTTCACATGTTTTTGTATCAATTAAGATCAAATCACTCCCAATCTTTCCTTATTGACTTAGGCACGAAATCTTGAGGCTGAAATGTGTACAAAAAGATTTGAAAACTTAGGTTAGTATTTTTCCTATATTTAATTTGATTTAAATGAATTAATATAAATAATAATTCAAATAAATAAATAAAAAAAATGAGAAAATACTTCCCTTTGGGCCAAGTGGTCGTGCACATGCTTAGAATGATGAATCATGGAGGAAAAATGGGCCCATTAGCAATTTTAGGTCATTTGAATCAATGTTGACTTTTCAAAATATCCAAAATTTTCCCAACTTCCACAAGGCATAACTTGCTCAATTTTTAAGCTTTTCTCATGTTCTTGGATATTTTGGAAAGGTCTTTGAGTCCTCTAACCAATGTCTTTGGTCCCATGTCATTTTGATTTACCAATCTCAAGTTATGGCCTTTGACTTAAAGTCCCTTTTTGTTGACTTTTGAAAATGACCTATAATGTTGAAATTGATAACTTTTTGTGAGAGCATTTCTTGGACTTGAAGTATGAAGATGAGTTGTAGGAAATGTCTTTCTCTTCAAAATGAGCTTTGGATGGAATTTTTCTGATAATCCATGTGAAAGTTATGCCCTGGTCAATTTCAGTTGACTTTTTCAACTGTCCAAATAAGGAAACTTTTGCATCTTGATGATTTCTGAGCCAAATTTTGAGAATCATGATCAAGCATTGATCAAATGATGTTTGTGGCTTCAAAATGATATGTTGACCAAAAATTTGAACTTTTGACTGTCAAATGACCATTTTGCCCCTACAGTTGACTGTAGTGCAATTTAGGGTTTTGACTGTGCAATTTTGAGCTGAATGCCTTGAAACTTGATATGAGGATGCTTGACCATATTTGTAGGCATGTGAGACTTGATTGGACCTTTGAACACTCCATTTTCTTGATCAGAACACAAACCCTAGTTTTGACTGTATAGGAGACCTTTGCACTGTGCAACCCTTGGGGAATTTTGTGACTTGGCTTGGCAATTTCTTGAAGAATGTGGGAGGGCAAATTTTGGGGTACAACACAATGCTTGAACACATAAAATATGGTCTTGGCACAATGAGTTTGCATTAAATTATTGAGTGCAAATGGGATTAGAGGCCTGTAATGTAGCATAAACCAAGCTGACTTGAAAATGGTAATGTGTATGAACATGTCTTGGTCAAGAACAAAAGTGATTTTTGCCCAACTTGCCAAATTCGATTCTCCCTAACCATGAGGTTGTTTGATGAGTTCTTGGACATTTTGGAAATCTTGGAATGTGTACTACAATCCATCTTTGAAATGAAAATTGAAATTCCAAGTGGAAGTATATGAAAAATGGTCTTGAAGTTGGGTAAAAACTTTGCCTAAAATAGGTCAAATTTTCTCTAAGTTAAAAATGGTTTGGCACCCTTGTTCCAAAAATTGTAACTTGAGATACAAGACTCTTTTGGGAAAACTTTGTGAATCAAAGTTGTAGATTATGCAATAGGCTACAACTTTCATGTTTTGACTTTTGCTTGAATCCAAATGTATCTTGGTGATAAAGTGGGGGCAAAGTTAGGAAAAAATTAGGGTTTTTCATAACTTAGAAAAATTCTAAGTTATGAAAAATCTTCATTTCAAACCCTAATTTGCAATTTTGGATTTCTTGATGAACAAGTTTCATAATTTGGCATGTTTTGATGAAAAAGGAATCTTGACTCTTGATTTTGACCAAAAAGTCAAAGTTTGACTTTTCAGTATACAGTCAAAATTGATCAATTGACTGGGAAATTCAACTGTCAATCTTGGGCATTTGGGATCTTTTGAACTTGTTGAGCATGTCAAGACAATTCCATGGGGTCCTTGAGTCCATATGTGAGATTGGTTTTCCATTGGCTAGGTCAAACAGTCAAAAATTGCCTTTGTGTAGTCAAAACCCTAAAAATGACCATTTTGCCCTTTTAGTGATCTGATCAAATTTCTTGTGGAATTGTGATCCAAACTTGATCCAATGGTCCATGTGAGTTTATAATGTTGATTTGGGTCAATTTTCATGAGATTTGACTGTCAATTGGCCACAGTTGACTTTTTCCCCAATACAGTTGATTTCTAGGTCAATTGTCCAATTGACTGGGCAAAATTTGGAATCAAGACTTGAGACTTGGTATGGATAAACTTGGGAGTCCAACATGAAGCATGAAAGTCATCTTAGGCATTTTTGGTCAAAACATCCCTGTGCAAACACAAACCCTAATTTGGGTCAACAGTGCAAGGAGAAGTCTTGAGCAGATGAAACCCTAACTGGATCTTGAGATTCAAGGGCTTTGTGATGAGAAATGTTGAGAAAATGGGAGGGCAAATTTTGGGGTACAACAGAGAATCTTCGACAATAGTCTCAGTGGATGCCAGTGTCTGGGGAACCTCTTCAAAATGTTGAAATGGGGTCTCAATGAACTCCCCATCCATCTCTACATATCGGAAAGAGTTGAGGTGGCTCACCATGTACTCTTCCTCTCCCTGTACTGTCACAATCTTCCTTTTGACCGAGTACTTCAGCTTCTGGTGGAGCGTTGAGGTTACGGCCCCAACTTTGTAGATCCATGGACGACCAAGCAAACAAGAATAAGATGGAAGAATGTCCATCACATAGAATGTAGAATTGAAGACCTGAGAACCAACCTTAATCGGGATATAAACTTCTCCGTGCACCATCCTCTTAGACCCATCAAAGGCCCTGACGACAATGTTACTTGGCTTCATCTCCAACCCTTCACAGTCCAACCGGTCTAGAGCTTTTTTAGGTAAGACGTTTAATGAGGAACCAATATCCACTAATACATGAGCAAGAGTAGTGCCCCTGCATTCAATGGAGACATGCAGGGCATCGTTGTGATGCTTCCCCTTAGTAGTTAAGTCGGCATCAGAGAAACCCAACCCATTATCAGCAGTCAGATTGGCCATGCAATCTGTAAATTGATCAGCTGACGTCTCTTGTGGTACGTGTGCAGTCTTCAGAAATGTAATCAGAGCCTTGGCATGGGCCTCTGAGCATAGCAACAGTGACAACATAGAAATCTTGGACAGGATTTACCCCAGTTGTTCAACCATATTGTAGTCACTCTTTTTGATAATTTTCAGAATCTCTTCCATCTCTTGTTAAGAAGCTTCGACAGTAATCGCCTTCGGTGCCTCCGTCTGGGCAGGCTCACTGGTGATCCCTTTGCCCCGAGTGTCAGATGACTCAGCGACAGGGGTAAGAATAGGAACTTGAACAGGAATGGTAGCAGGTACACTGGCAGGTGTAATAACAACAGGTTTTCGGGCAGTTGGTGGAGAGATATCAGGTGAGAAAATTCTTCTGCTGCGGGTGACTTTAGCAGGTCCAGTAATATTGCTGATGTCAGTATCAGTATCCAAATGTTGTTTAACTCCATGAAAATAAACATCAGCCCCGTAGTGCCAAGGGACAACTTTATCAGAGGTATAGGGGATGGGCCTCGAAACAGTGATGATCACAGGTGCGATTCTTGGAACATATGTAATTCTAACAGGCTTCCTCGAGGGAGCCTTGGAAGAATTTTCGAAAATGGTAATGATGGCAACTTCTTCAGTACGAACTAAAGGAACATCAGTCTTCTCAAACATAATTTCTTTACTATCCATCAGGCGCTGGATACCTGATTTCAAAAGATGGCAACCGGTTGGTAGGGTAGAACACATACGGAAACCTTCGTCACAACCCGGAAATAAACCGGCTAGCAAAAGGTTCTTCTTCACAGTCATCAAAGGGGTAACAATGTCATTCACAGAAACCACAAACGAGTCTTCATCTACAACATTCACTCCATGCTTGGGCATAAGAGCAGTCACAACATTAGGTCTTTCGGGAGCCTCAAACTCAATCTCCTTAGCATCAATTAAGTCCTGTATCTTATTCTTCAAAGTCCAAAAATCATCTGTATTATGCCCCGAGCTATCAGAGTGATAAGCACAGTGGGCATTAGGGTTATACTTCGGTGATGTTGTATTTGGATTCTTCGGGGCTTCCCTTGGAACCACCAGATTGGTCTTCAGCAACTATGGCAAAATCTGAGATAAGGTCATGTTGAGACAGGTGAATTGCCTTCGAGGTCTCTTGTCCTTCTGTTGATTGTTGTACTGAGGAGCACCAGCAGGTTTTGAAATAACAATTGCATTAACAGCTTGGCGGTGTTCAGGTCTATTCTGTCTTTTCGAACTGTAGACATCACTTGACTCTTTCTTAAAGGGCTTTTTCTCAATGCTCGATGAAGCACCCTTTTGTATCTTACCAGCCTTAATACCATCCTCAATCCTTTCCCCAATCATAATTAGCTCTGTAAACCCAGACGAAGAGCTTCCAATCAGGTGGTTGAAAAATGGACCAGACAGGGTCCCTAGAAACATGTCCACAAGCTCTCGATCAGCCAAGGGTGGTTGTACTCTTCTGGCGAGGTCCCTCCACTTCTGAGCATAATCTTTGAATCCTTCACCCGTTCCCATGGACATACCCTGGAGTTGGGTACGCGTGGGAGCGAGGTCGGAGTTGTATTGATACTGCTTGTAGAAAGCAGTAGCCAAATCTTCCCAACTGTGGATACTGGCTCCGTCTAACTGATAGAACCATTCAAGTTGAGTCCCTGAGAAACTGTCTTGAAAGAAATGGATCCATAGGTTCTTATCAGCGGTGTACGGATGAATCTTCCTCACATATGACCGAAGGTGCAGCTTCGGACAAGAAACTCCGTCATACTTAGCAAAGGCTGGTGCCTTGAATTTGTGGGGAATCACCACCCCAGATGATAGACCTAGATCACCAAATTCCAGACCAGGCACTTTCTGAACTTCCATAGCACTCAACCGGTCTTCCAGTTGTTTGTATCTATCCTCAGCCGGAGGATACTGGTCTTCGTCGAAGTCCGTCTCGTTGTCAAAGATCACAGGGCTAGGAGCCCTCCTTTCTTCCTGACTATCTTTCCCTCCATATGAGGTAGTCAAATCAACTTCATTTTGTAGCCTGTTTCCAAACCTGTGCCATGTGTTAAACAAGATTGTCCTCTTCTTCTTCTTCTCTTTCAGAATCAGGGTCTTCAGATCTTGCTGACCCTTATCTAGATTCATGAGCATCTCTTGGAATTTGGCATTCTTGGCCTGTAGGGCCTTGATTGCTCGCTCAGTTGAAGGTTCAACAGACATGATGAGTGCTGAAATAAACAGCGAAGAAGATAAGAGACCTGTAATGGGTACCTGTTTATGAAGTGCATGGGATGAAATGCGTATGATTATGATTTCAAAGACAATCGGGAGATTCAAATTTGTAAACAAGAAAGGAAACACACTTTATTAGATAAACTTTGGAATTCAAATTGTTCAACTGATGCCATCAGGGTGTTACAAGAATGGAAATACTGAAAAGTAAATAAAAACTGGAAAAGAAACAATCAAAGGTCAATCAGTGCTCCCATGGTCTCTTCTTGTTGGTGCGGACATAGTCATTGAGAATCCGCTCGTTCTCCAACTTCCTAGTCAACCTCTAGATCTTCTGCTCTTGCTCGTTGAACTTCTCTCGGTAAGCATCCTGCTCTTCCCTCAGCTGCATCCAAGACCTTTTCATTTCCCCAATGTCAGTGGGCATGTAAGAATGGAGGATGGTCGGAAGAACCCCTTCTTCATTAGCAATTTCAACAATGATAGGTCGGGCGACTTCATATGGCATACCCAGCTTTTGGGCACGGGTACGGACCCATCTGAGATATGGCTCCATCAGAAGAGAAGTCTTTGAACCCAGCTCATGTGGATCAGATCTGTGAACTCTATCCCAAGCCCTTATGAATCTGCGACGTTGCTCATCGCTATCCCCTTGAAAATAAAAGATGATACTAGGCATTAGCAGCTCATGAGGTCCTTCTCTTTTGGCTCTCCCGAACTGATGTAAGGCCAAGCACGGATTATAAGAAATTCCTCCATGGGTTCCTATCAGTGGAACATTGAGGTACTCCCCACAACGATCAATAACGGCCACCTCGTCCATACCCTTGAAAGTCCAGATGATGTCATTATGAGAGAGAGACATAACCCTGTAGGCTCAGCCCATGCCTTCTTTGTTCTTCAGCACTGACTTGGGGAGGTGCGAAATAAACCACCTCGCCAATAATGGAGCACAGCACATCAAGGTTTCCCGCTTTCGGGCAGTACGAGCATAAAGCTGATGAAGGATATCACCCAAGAGAGTGGGTACAGGATTGCGAGAGATGAAGATCTTTACCGCATTAACATCAACAAAGGAGTCAGAGTTCGGAAACAATACTAAGCCATATACCAAAATATCCAAAATGTCTTCGAATGCCTTGAAATCTAGACTATCCCAGAAATAATTAGCCTTACCAACTAAAAACTTAGTCAGAAAGCCCTTTGCTCCACTTCTAGTCTCCTAATTAGCCATTACCTCATCCTTGGTCAAATGAAGGGCTGCAGAAATCTCTTCGGGCCTAAGGATCTTCTCCCAACCAGTAAACAGGGTCTGCTCTAGAATAGAGATACCGAGCAAATCAGAAAATTCTTCTAAAGTGGGAACCAGCTGGTAGTCCTGGAAAGTAAAGCAATGGTACAACGGATCATAGAATTGGACCAAAACACTCATCATCTGTTTGTCCAATTTGGAGGTAACCAAACTGAGAAGGTAACCATGTCTTATGATGAAGGAAGTAGTATCAGGCATCTTTGCAATCAAATCTTTAAGCACAACAGGAACCTGGACAAAGTTGACCCGGATGGTATTCCTACGCATGGGCATCATGTCCTACAAAACAGAACAAAGATGAATCCATCTTGTCTTTGAAATAGGTTAGTCCAATGTAAGATGTATGCAATGTTATGATGTCATGATGTCATGATAGAAAGCACATCACAAGTATCCACAAATAGCAAACATGGTAAAGGCACACAAGTCACACAGAGAGCCCTTAGATTTCAGGCTGGCAAGGAGCTTAGGTACTACCCTCTTTCAGTTCAGTTGGTTTAAACCTGTCCTAAAAATAGTAACCGGGTTCTAGAGGATCTCAATATCACTGACTACCCGGTCATAATTCCAGTTTAGCAACCTTTTCTTGCGGTCGGAATCATCGCGAGAGTTTAGTCTCAATGAGTGTAGCATACTGCTACTGTTCTATGGCCAAGTTGGTCAATTTAAAGGTTCTAAGGTCAGTTGGTGCTTAATGACCCCTTAGATGACCCATATTCTCCTCGTTCCAACACAAGGGATATCGGTACAATCTAAAGTGCCGCACCAACGTAGCTACTGCTTCAACCGTATCGGTCTACACCGTACAGTTCCCTCACAGTTTATTGCTACTTACCTAAAGGGTATCCCCAGATCCGGGTTAGGATCTATAGTAACTCTGATACAAGCCCACAAATATAAATCATACAAAGCATACAATTGAAAACACAATGATCTAATCCTAAGGTACACCCCACTTATAATAGTCCCCAGCAGAGTCGCCAGTTCTGTGATACGGTGGGAAAGAACTGACTGTTTTTTGGAATGCTGGTTTGCGTTTTGCGTTTGTTTTCACAAAATGTAGCGGTAAGCAAGAGTCACCACCGTCTTTTATTTTATCCAACAAGGAAAGGAAAAAAGCACAGAAAAATTCCTTTTTCGAGATGTTTCTCGGGTCCGGGGGGTAGATTATAGAAAGGGAAGGTGTTAGCACCCTTTCTATCCGTGGTTATCCACGGGCTCTTAGGTACTTGCTCATAGTGTTTTCAAAATTTTCTTTTCTTTGTGTTTGTGGGTTTGAAAGAAGTTTTTGTTTGAAAGGTGTAAGTGTGAAAAGTTTTGTTTTGTTTTGAGAGAGCAAGTAATTAAGAACCATCTACCTACTCGAAAAAAGGAATCAATTTGTGCTAATGTCCTTTAGACAACGCTATCCTACTATTGATGAGTAGGTAGCATCATCGTTGGAGTTTTAAGGGTCAATTCGATTAAGGGACGTGTGGTCACTAAAGCAATGTTAGGATGCCTTAGCGGTAACCCTAATGTCTTAGATCATTTTTCCGAGGCAACCATTTCGAGGCAACTTATGATCTTTGGACAAGAGGACGATCTCTAAAACTTCCTATACTCAATGACCACTTTCGAAGGCAACCAAGCGAGGTGTACCCTAAGAGTGCGCATGTGCGAGTGTGTTGTTTCGGTTAATTTTATCTTTGTACATGTCAATGGTTATCTATTTTGATTTTAGGTTCAAACATTTGATCTTGTCATGCATTCCCTATTATCAAACATCTAACAATTTATAAATTGCAGAAATTAAAACTAAGCTATTACAAGGCGTCGGGTATTTACATCGCCAAAAGCAACCCTTGAAATTAAAATGCGGAAAATAAATAAAGCGATAAAAAATAGTAAAGGTCCTATTAAACTATTACATTCTGGGAAACAAATACAATAATATAGTAACATGGCACGCGTGCGGAAAATTAAATTGAATGCGAGTTTTTTAGGGTTTTGACCCCTTTTTTGAAAGAAAGCATTTTTTGACTACTTTTGGATTAAAATAAATTAAATTAAGTTAATTGAATTAATATTTATTTACAAAAATAAAATGCTGAATTTAATTTTAATAAATAAAATATATTTTTTGATTTTTGATTTTATGAGAAAAAAGATTAATTGGTCAATAATAACAATAAATGAATAAATAAAAGAAAGAAAGAAAAAAAGAAATAACCAAGGGGATTTTGGGCCTGCAAGGAGGTGAGACTAGCAATTTGATGGCCCATTTACACGCAGGCCTGGTGGACTTTTCTGATTCTCCATGCGCACGTTGACTTGAGTGTATGATGGTCTTTCATTCTGGACCATCAGATTTGGCCTGGAGGCCATCTGTCCACTGATTGCATGAGGGCGTATGGTGATCACGCGTTGGAATTTGTACTGGATTTCCTGGAAACAAAATACAACAAATATATGGGGGACCTGGGATTCGAACCCAGGTCCCGTGAGTCACTAACGCACGCCACTACCACTGCACCAACACGCTTCATTCGTTATAATATTGGACAACAATTATTATATTAGAAAACAAATAAAATGCCAGAATTAAAACAAGAAAACGCGCGAACGTTTGAACTAGCGAATGGGAGGGGGACGCGTCATCGTCTTCCTCACTCAGCCCTGGTTTTTTTACCTACGGATTTGCATCTGCAGCTAAATCCCTAGGTCAAACCTAAAACCAATTCTAGGCCATGAAAACTCAGTCTAAGACCATGGTCCTGTTCGTCTGGACATCCTAAACACATCTAGACCATCCTTGAACCTTGATTTCACCTGCAAACGAAATGCCCAAAAATACGATCCAAGAACCCTAGAATCTGCTAGGGGGTTACAGGCTATATAAATGCAATCAAATAATGCCAAAAGCTTCTAAATTTAACGATAAGCATGAATATGTAAAGATTTTGTCAAAAAAGTGCAAGAATAATGATATATGAATTCGACTGAAAGGTGGTTTTTCGAAACACTTACAAAGCTCCTGGACACTTATGGAGACTGGTTCTGGATTGATTTTGCTTCAAGGGTGGTCCAACAATTGATTAGTGAAGAGATTTGACCTTGAAACCACCTCTATGCACGATTTCAGTTTCAAGCTTTTTAGCAATTTTTTCAAGTTTGGTTTTGGTGATTCTGCAGCTTCCAACCTCCAACTCGTGTGCCTCTAGCTTCTATATGTATGCAACATTGGATTAGGTCAAATAATAAGTCTTGAATCTTTGTGCATTGATGTTTTAGGATTTGATTTGATCCTCCATTGATGTCTTTCCAAATTTGTCCAAAATCCAATATTTTTGTACATGAAAAGCTTGATACGGATTTGATCATGTCCATGATGATAATTAAGACCTATATCAATCAAAAAGATCATAAGTCATCAATATTTGGATTTTTATTTGATTTAAATTGATTTAAAATGAATTAATTCAATAAAAAATCAAATAAAATAGAAAAATCAATAAATGGACACAAGGCTGAAGTTAGGACACGTGTGGAGTGTGACAAGATCAAATCAAGTGAAAAAGAATGGGCCCATTTGACAAAATTTGAAGTTTTGGGGATAGTTGACTTTTGACAATTTTACAAAAAATGCCCAACTTCAACAATGTATAACTTCTTCAATTTTGAACTTTTGGAAGTATTCCTAGACTTTTTAGAAAGCTTGAGATGTCCTATAACCAACCCTTTTTGTCTCATCTCATTTTGATATTCCATGCTCAAGATATAAGCTTTGGCAAAAAGGTGTTTTTGTTGACTTTCAAAAATGACCTATAATGTCCAAATTTGTAACTTCTTGTGAGTGCGTTTCTTGATCTTGGGGTATGAAGATGGATTGTAGGAAATTGAATCCTCTTAAAAATGAGCTTTGGATGGGTCATTTATCATAAAGTATGAGAATGTTATGCTTGGTCAAAGTTGAGTTGACTTTTCCTATAAAACCCTAATTTAGCAACTTTTGAATCTTGATGAATCTTGAGCAGTCCTTGATGAATCATGATCAACCCTTTATAAAATGATGAAATATCCTTCAAAATGAGAATTTTGACAAAAAATCTTGAAGTTTGACTATTTGTAGGTCACTGTTGACTTTTGCCCTAGCATAGTCGATTTTTGGACCCTTTGAGCAATTGACTGACCAAACTTCCTCTGCAAGGCTTGAATTTTGACATGGATGATATTGAGAAAATATTAGGACATTGGGGAGAACTTGAGGTCATTTGGATGCAAGGACCTTGATGCAACACAAAACCCTAATTTGAGGTTGACTGTCTTAGGAGATGATTTGACTGTTCAACTCTTGAGCAACCTTGAGCAACTTGGAGATTTTTCTTGAAATGTTTTGGGAAATATGAGAGGGAAAATTTTGGGGTACAACACTATTCTTCTGGACAAGGCAAGCTTTTCGAAGATATACTTGATTGGATCCATCTTTGATATCAATAGGGTAGTGTGAGTCAGCATATACTGTCTCAGCCGGCGAGCAACCCATGCCAAAGCGCAGCAAGTTTTCTCAAGCAGTGAGTATCGGGTCTCACAGTCGGTAAACGTTTTGCTAAGGTAGTAAATATCATGCTCTTTTCGGCCAGACTCGTCATGCTGCCCCAGCACGCACCCCATTGAATTGTCGAGTACTTTCAAGTATAAGATCAAAGGTCTCCCTTCAACTGGAGGCATCAGAATAGGTGGCTCTTGGAGATATTCCTTAATCCTTTTGAAAGCGGCTTGACATTCATCATTCCATCTTACCACTTGATCTTTCTTCAGCAACTTGAAGATTGGCTCACAAGTAGTCGTCAAATGTGAAATGAATCGGGCAATGTAATTCATCCGTCCCAAAAAGCCTCTGACTTCTTTTTCCGTTCGAGGAGCTGGCATCTCTTGTATAGTCGTCACCTTTGCGGGATCCACTTGAATACCTTTATCACTAACGACGAAACCCATCAGCTTACCAGACCTTACTCCGAAGGTGCACTTGTTTGGGTTTAACCTCTGTTTGTACATCTTCAACCTGTCAAATAGCTTCTGGAGATGGTCGAGGTGTTCTTCCTCAGTTTTGTATCTTGCAATCATGTCGTCAACATATACCTCAATCTCATGATGAATCATGTCGTGGAACAAAGTGACCATGGTGCGCTGATACTTTGCCCCAGCATTCTTCAATCCGAACAACATGACCTTGTAGCAAAAGGTACCCCACTGCATAAAAAAGGTTTCCTTCTCCACATCCTCGGGAGCCATCTTAATCTGATTGTAAGCAGAAAAACCATCCATAAAGGAGAAGATCTTATGATGTACGGTGTTGTCGACCAGAACATCGATGTGAGGCAGTGGGAAGTCATCCTTGGGGATTTCCCTATTCAGATCCCTATAGTCAACACACATTCGAACCTTACCATCTTTCTTGGGCACTGGCACCATGTTGGCAACCCACTGCGGATAAGAAGTAACTGCTAGAAAACCGACATCAAACTGTTTCATGACCTCAACTTTGATTTTCTCAGACATCTCTGGGCGCATGCGGCGAACTTTCTGTTTCACTGGAGGACAGTCTTCTTTAGTTGGCAAGCGGTGAACCATAATATCGGTATCCAACCCAGGCATATCTTCATAAGACCAAGCAAAGATCTCAACATAGTCACGCAACATTTGTATTAACTGTTGCTTGACACTAGGCTCCAGATTTGCACCGATCTTGACCTCTTTCTTGTCCTCTTTTGTACCCAGATTCACTGATTCCACTAGCTCTTCATGGGGCTGTATGGCCCTCTCTTCCTGTAGTAACAGTCTAGCAAGTTCCCCAGGCACTTCGCAATCATCCTCACCTTCGTCCTCGGCTTGGTTGATCGGACTTTCGAAGTTATAACAGGCAGTAGCAGAGTCATTATCAGTGGCATCCAGAGTGGATGTGGACCTGTATTATGATATGTGAGTGTGTGTAAGACAAATAGTTGTTTTGATAAAGTGCAAGATAGAAAAGAAAAACAAGGAGCGCAATATTTATAATGCAAGAAAACGTCCAATGCGTTATTGGTGATATATGGAAATGACAAATAATAAGCCCTCACAAACAAAGCCACGGTGTCTCGGTCAAGGCACCGGACCGTAAAGTTTTAAATTGTCTGTTACAAATCTCAAAACAAAAGTCTATTACTGTGTAATAAAAGAAATGGGCACGGAGTCCTTCGTAATCCAATTGCTTAATCCGCCGTCGATACTCGGGTAAATCTAGCTGTCAAACTCAGACTCTTCATTATCATCTTCAATTGCATTTACTTCCGGATTACTGATACGCAGGGGAGGTCTTCCAATCCGCGCATGCTGAACTGCCCTTTGAGCTTCTGCAGTAAAACCCAAACCAAACTTTTTAGTTTTGTGTGCAAAGTCGGGGAGTTGGCCCCAATTTGCACACCCACCTTTTTCAATAACAGCCCGGACATCCTTGAGGGAAGCCATCTTCATTGGAGGATCTTCAGCAACAGTTTCAGTCGACGCCATAGTTTGGGGGACTTCTTCAAAGTTCTGACACGGGGTTTCAATGAACTCCCCATCCATCTCCACATACCGAAAAGAGTTAAGGTGGCTCACCATGTACTCCTCTGCTCCTCATACTGTAACGATCTTCCCATTCACTGGATATTTCAACATCTGATGGAGCATGGAAGTCATTGCCCCAGCCTTATGAATCCACGAGCGACCCAATAAGCAAGAATAAGATGGTTGAATGTCCATTACATAGAATGTAGATGCGAAAGTCTGGGAACCAACTTTAACAGGGACATCCACCTCCCCGTGCACCATCCTTTTGGATCCATCAAAGGCCCTAACCACAATATTACTTGGCTTCAAAACCAACCCTTCACAGTCCAACCAGTCTAACGCTTTCTTGGGTAAAGCATTTAACGAGGAACCAGTATCCACCAGTACGTGGGCCAGAGTATCCCCCCTGCAATCGATTGAAACATGCAGGGCGTCATTGTGATTCTTTCCTTTGGCAGTTAGATCTGCGCCGGAGAAACCCAATCTGTTGCCAGCTGTCAAACTAGCCACACAGTCTTTGAATTGATCAGCAGATGTTTCCTGCGGCACATGCACAATTTTAAGGAAAGCAATTAAAGCCTTTGCATGGGCTTCTGAGAAGAACAATAAAGATAGCGTAGAGATGTTCGACGGGGTTTGCCCCAACTGCTCGACCACGTTGTAGTCGCTTTTCTTGATGATTTTCAGAATTTCCTCTATCTCCTGCCTAGAGGTTTCAACAATAATCTTCTTCGGTGCCTCCATTCGGGCAGGCTCACTTGTGATCTCTTTGCCCCGAGCGTCAGATGACTCAGCGATAGGGGTAATGATTGGAACATGAACATGGACAGTAGCAGATGTACTGGTAGGTGGAATAGCAATAGGTTTTCGAACAGTTGGTGGGGAAATCTCAAGAGAGAAAAGTCTTCCGCTTCGAGTGACCTTGCTAGACCCGAAAATATTGCTGACATCAGTATCAGCCTCTTAAACCTTCAAGTCTTGTTTGATCCCATGATAATACACATCGGCCCCATAGTGCCACTGGACAGCCTTATCCGAAGTGTACGGGATAAGACCAGGGATAGTTATGATCAATGGAGTAACTCTTGTAACGGGTGTAATCCTAACAGGCTTTCTCGAGGAAGCCTTAGAAGGATTGGCGGAAATGGTTATTATGGAAACATCTTCAACAGGAATCAATGGAACCAAAGTTTTCTCGAACAGGATTTCTTTGTTATCCATCAGGCGCTAAACACCTGACTTCAATAAATGGCAACTAGTAGGTAGGATGGAACACAGGTGGCAACCTTCGCCACAGCCCGGAAATAAACTGGCCAATAATAGGTTCTTCTTTACTGTCATCAACGGAGTACAAACGTCTTCTACAGAGGTTACAAATGAATCATCATCCACAACATTTACTCCATGCTTAGGCATAGGAGAAGTCATAACATTAGGCTTTTCCGGCGCGTCAAATTCAATCTCTTCAGCTTCAATCAAATCTTGTACCTTATTCCTCAAGGCCCAGCAGTTGTTTGTATCATGCCTTGGGCTATCGGAGTGATAAGCACAACGGACGTTTGGATTATACAGCGGTGATGTAGTATTGGTATTCTTCGGAGCTTCCCTCAGATTGATCAAGTTGGTCCTTAACAATTTTGGTAGAATTTGAGATAGGGTCATACTGAGCCGAGTATACTGCCTTTGCAGCCTCCCTACCCTTTGCTGATTGTTGCGCTTTGGGGAAACGGTTGGTCTTGATATTACTACCGCATTAACTACTTGGCGATGTTCAGATCGGTTTTGGCTCCTCGAGCTGTAAACCGCACTAGCTTCTTTTCTGAGAGGCTTCTTTTCTGTAACTGATGAAGCACCTTTCTGTATTTTGCCACTTCTGATACCAGCTTCAACTCTCTCCCCAGTCAAAATCAATTCAGTGAACCCAGACGATGAACTTCCGATCAAATGGTTGAAATATGGACCAGACAAAGTCCCAAGAAACATATCTACCAACTCCCTATCAGATAGAGGGGGTTGGACTCTTCCAGCAAGATCTCTCCACTTCTGAGCACAGTCCTTAAAGCCTTCACCTGTGCCTATAGACATACCCTGAAGTTGAGTACGTGTGGGAGCAAGGTCGGCATTATACTAGTATTGCTTATAAAAAGCAGCAGCAAGGTCCTCCCAGTTATAGACATTAGCTCCTTCCAATTGATAGAACCATTCAAGTTGAGTCCCTGACAGACTATCTTGAAAGAAATGAACCCACAGGTTTCTATCAGCAGTATAGGGTTGAATCTTTCTGACATACGAGCAGAGGTGTAACTTCAGACATGATACCCCATCGTACTTAGCAAAGACAGGAGCTTTAAACTTGTGTAGGATCACCACCCCAGACGCCAAACCCAAATCTCCGAAGTCCAACCCAGGTATCTTCTGGATCTCCATTGCACTCAGCCGGTCTTCAAGTTGCTTATACCTATCCTCAGCAGGAGGATACTGGTCTTCATCAAAATCAGTGCCGTTATCAGAGACCATAAGGCTAGGCCCCTTTCTTTCCTCTTGATTTTCTCCCCCTCCAGATGAATGGGACAAATCAGTTTCCTGTCGCAAATTGTTCCCGAATCTGTGACCCATATTCAGGAGGACCACCTTCTTCTTCTTCTTCTTTTCCTTCAAGACGAGAGACTTCAAATCTTGCTGCCCTTTGGCCAAGTTCAGGAACAACTCTTGGAATTGAGCATTCTGAGCCTGAAGAGCCTTGATGGCTTGATCAGTAGGTGTTTCAGAAGACATGATTGCTGAAATAAACAGCGAAGAAGATGAGAAACTTGTAATGGTACCTGTAATGAGGTGCATGGTATTTGAATGCGTATGAAATGATTTCAAAGACTTTGGGAGATTCAAATTTGTAAACCAAAATAAAACATACTTTATTAGATAAAAATTGTAGCAATGTTTAAGAATGCCTTTAAGGCATTACAAAAAGAAATAACTAAAAAGAGAATTTAAACTAGGGAAAATAAAAGACATCAGAAGTCCCATGGTCTCTTTTCCTTTGTGCTGACATAATCGTTGATTGTCCTTTCGTTCTCAAGCTGCCTTGTAAGGCTCAAGATCTTCCTCTCCTGCTCATGATACTTCTCTCTGTAGGTATCCCTTTCTTCCTTTAGCTGGATCCAATATCTCTTCAATGCCCCAAGATTAGTAGGCATGTATGGATGGAGGATGTATAAGTAACACCTTCTTCATTAGTATGCTCTATAATCACAAGCAAAATTGCTTCACAAGGAATCCCCAACTTTTGAGCGCGGGCTCAGACCCACTGAATATATGGTTGCATCGAGAGAGAAGTCTTCAGTCCTAGCTCATGTGGGTCAGACCTTTTCACCATGCCCCAGGCTCGTATAAACCTTCAGCAACGCTCATTCACGTCCCCCTTGTAGTCAAAGACAATGTCTGGAAGAAGCAGCTCATGGGGACCGTCTCTCCGAGCACGACCAAACTGTCTCAAAGCCAAGCAAGGGTTGTAGGTTATACCCCTTTTAATTCCAAGCAATGGGACATTAGGGTATTCCCCATATCGATCAATGATAGCTACCCTCTCCATATCCTTAGAACTCCAAAGGATGTCCGTATGAGCAAGGGACATGATTCTGTAGGCCCAACCTATGCCTTCTTCATTCTTCAATACGGACTTGGGGAGGTGCAAAATAAACCACCTCGCCAGCAGCGGCGTGCAACACATGAGGGTTCCCCGTCTTTACACGGTACGAGTATAGAGAGCATGTAGAATATCACCTAGAAGAGTAGGCACTGGATTACGAGACATGAAGATCTTGATTGTATTCACGTCTATGAAAGAATATGGATTTGGGAAAAGAACCAAACCGTAGATGAGGAGAGCCAAGGTGTCTTCAAAAGCTTGAAAGTCTAAGTTGTCCCAGAACTGTTGAGCTTGATCGATTAGAAACTTAGCCAAGAAACCTTCAACCCCACTCTGTGTCTCCCAGTTAGACACTACATCAGCCATTGTCAAATGTAAAGCTAAAGCAATGTCTTTAGGCCTAGGAACCTCCTCTAAACCGGTGAAGGATGTCTGCTCGAGGATAGATATGCCTAACAAATCAGAAAACTCCTCCAAAGTAGGGACTAGCTGATAATCCAGGAAGGTGAAACAATGATGCAATGGATCAAAGAACTGGAATAACACACTCATCATTTGCTTATCCAATTTTGAAGTGACCAAGCCAAGGAGATAACCATGTCTTCTAACAAATGAAGAAGTATCAAGAACTCTTGAGACTAACTCTCTGAGCTGAGCAGGGATTTGCACGAAGTTGACTCGAATGGTATTTCTGCGCATAAAAGCCATGATCTGTAAAATAGAACAAAGATGAATCCTCTCGGTCTTTGAAATGGTTAGTCTAATGAAATATGCATGTTATGTCATGATGCATGATGTCATGATAAAAACACACAACAGGTATCACAGATAGCAAACATGGTAAAGGCAAACAAGTCACACAGTAGCCCTTAAGTTTCAGGCTTGCATGGAGTCTAGGTACTACCCTCTTGAAGTTCAGTTGGTTCAACCTGTCCTAATAATAACCGGGTTCTAGAGGTTCTCAATATCACTGACAATCCTCCATCGGTCATGGTTTCAGCTCACACAATCTTTTCTTGCAGCCGGAACTATCTCGAGAGTATGGTCTCAATGAGTGTAGTATCGAGTATCAACCAGTTCCCAGCTCTATGCCGAGGCCGGCTATCTCACTACTTACTATGGCCAAGTTGGTCAATTATAGGTTCTAAGGTCAGTTGATGCTTAACGACCCATATAGCAGCCCCATACTCTCCTTGTTGCTCCACAAGGGATATCGGTACCAACTAATGCGCCACATCAACGTAGCTACTGCTTTAACCATATCGGTCTATGCCGTACAGTTCCCTCACAGTCTATTGCTACTTACCTAAAAGGTGTTCCCCAGATCCGGGTTAGGATCTATAGTAACTCGATACAAAGCCCACAAAAATAAAGCAATCAAATCAAACAATAGAAAACAATATGATGAACTAATCCTAAGGTATATCCCACTTATACGTTCCCCAACAGAGTCGCCAGTTCTGTGATACGGTGGCCAGAACTGAGACTATTTTTTTTAGGAATTGCTGGTTTGCGTTTGTGTTTGCAAAATGTCGCGGTAAGTAAGAGTCGCCACCGACTTTTATTTTATCTAACAAGAAAAGGAAAAAAGCACAGAAAAATTCCTTTTTTCGAGATTTTCTGAGTACGGGGGAGGGGGGGGGGGGTAGATTATAGAAAGGGAGGGTATTAGCACCCTTTCTATCTGTAGTTATCTACGGGCTCTTAGGTACTTGCTCATCATTTTCAAAATTGTTTCTTTGTGTGTTTGTGTGATTTGAAAAGTTTTTTACTTCGATTTAACTCTTGCTTCTTTCTTCAAGAGTGTTACAAAGTGTTTTTTGAAAGCTTTGTTTGAAAGAGGAGTGTAAGTGTGAAAAAGTTTGTTTGAGTTTGAGCAAGTACTTAAGAACTAATCTACCTACTCGAAAAAGAGAATTGTTCTATGTTCGTTTCCTTTAGACAGTGATATCCCACTATTAGTGAGTAGGTAGCATCGTCGTTGGAGTTTTGAGGGTCAATTTGAAAGGGACGTACGGTCACTAAAGCAATGTTAAGACGTCTTAGTAGTAACCCTAATGTCTTAGATCAATCATTCGAGGAAACAATTCCGAGGTAACCATTCCGAGGCAACTTTTCTGAATCGGGACTTTGATCTTTGTTTAGATAAGAGAGCGACCACTAAAATAACCTATACTTAATGACCGTTTACTGAAGGCAACCAAGTGGGAGTGTACCCTAGGAGTGCGCATGTGCGAGTGATTCAATTTCAGATTATTTATCTTTTCACATTTAGGGTTTGCTAACTGTTTTAAAGTTTACATACATTCTTGTCATGCAACCCTAATTATTCATACATCTAACAGTTTAATATTTTGCAGAAATTAAAGTGCGGAAGGTAAACTATGCTATTACAAGGCTGTGGGTATTTACATAGCCAAAAACAAACCCTTAAAAATAAAGCGATAAATGAAAAGTAAAAGTCCTAATTAAGCTATTACAACTTGTGAGCAATTACATCAATATGGTAACAATAATAATAAAGCGCACGATGAAAATAAAATCGGGAAGAAATTAGGGTTTTGACCCTTTTTAACCTAATTAAAAGAAGAAGAAAATGTTTTTTTGTTGATTTTTTATTATTTTTAAGAAAACAATAGGGTTTTAAAGTTAAAATACAAAATTAATTAGCTAATTAAATTAATTAATGAAAATAAATTACATGGCCTATTTTTTGTATTTTGGTTATTTTAAGAAAAAGAAAATATAATTAAGTTAGAAACAAAACCCTAATTATTCTAATTGATTTTAAATTTATTTACAAAATAATTAAAGTTATCTATAATTAACAACCTAATTAAATTAATTTAATTTTTGATAAAAAAAACTTAAACCTAATTGGATGAAAAATATTATTTTTGTGATTTTTTTGATAAAAGAAATAATTAATTTGTTAGTAAAACAAATAAATAAATTAAATAGAAAAAGATAAAAAGAAAAAGAAAAGAAACTTGGGCCTGAGAAGAGCATTTTGGGGGGGGGGGGGGGGGGGGCAGATAGCATTTTTCTGGGCCCAAAACCAAAGGTCCACGTTGACCTTCTGAGATCCCATGCATTTTCTTTGACCATGCCTTTGGTGTTCCTTCATTGGTGGCCTTTGGATCTGGCCATCTGGCCACTTGGCAGGCTGGATGATGAGGTCACATGGTGAACCTCTCCCTTGTGTGCACGCTGGATCCTGAAAAGGAAAATAATATGCAAGAATGGGGGGACCAGGGATTCGAACCGAGGTCCTGAAACACTTTCCCACCACCTGGCTACCAACTGAGCTACGCGCGTTTCTTGTATATAAAACAAATAACAATTATTATATTATAAACAAGCGTAATATAGAAAAACTCGCACGGAAATTCAAATGGACGAGTGGTTGTTTGCCACGACATCTTCTTCCTCCTGGCTCCGTTGGTAAAAGTCCCAGAATTTTACCTACGGACGTTCGTCCATAGCTACAGGTCCTGTAAATCTCAAAATTCAATACAAACGTGATAAATAAAAACGAAGGCCATGGATAGCTTCGTCTGGACCTGCTGAACACAATGGTGCCCCTTTCATGGCCCAAATTTGCCTAGATTCAGAAACCCCAAAGCGAGCTTATAAACCCTAATAATGGAAAACTCCAATACAGTTCATGAAAATTAAATTAAATGTTACAGAAAGCTTGTAAATGTGATGGTGAACAAGAATATATAATTATATCATGCTATATGTGCCAGAATTATGCAAACCGATTTAAAAAATAACTCAATATCGTGGATGACTTACAGTGGTATTCAGGGCCTGGAAATGCTTGCTCTTGATTGGTCTTGCTTGCTGGGGATCCCAGGAAGCGATTGGGATGGTTAGGAGGCTTTGAAATTTCCTGGAACAATGAAATCGTGTTTGCACTTTTTTGGTGTTCTTTCAAGTTTGGTTCTGGTTCACACGCCTATCTCTAGCCTTGCTTTAGGTCTGCAAATGATCCTTATGTACTAAGGAATGAATTAGGGTTGCCAATATGATCACAATCTTCCTCCATCAATGCTTTTGATTTTGATTTGATACACTTGAAAATCTTTCTAAAAATAGAGCAAACTCAATCTTTTTGTGCACACCAAGCCTTTACACGAATTCAATCTCATGCTAGCTGGAATTTAAGACCTGAAACATGTATCAAATCTTGAGATTTCAATATTTTGGATTTTCTATTATTTGTTTTGATTTAAATTGATTTAATTCAAATAAAAATCAAAATAAATAATAAAAAAATATAATGACAAGTGGCAAAGTCTAGGGTTCGTGGACCATGTTGCCAACTCAAAACAAGTGTAAAAGATTGGGCCTATTTAGTAAAATTTGCAATTTTAGGCATAGTTGACTTTTGGCAATTTTGCAAAAAAGGTCAATTGCACCAATGCATAACTTCCTCAATTTTGACTATTTTAAGGTGTTCTTAGACTTTTTAGAAAGCTTGATATGTCTTCTAACCAACCCTTTTGGTCTCATATCAATTTTATATTCCATGCTCATGTATTAAGCTTTGAAAAAAAAGGTGTTTTTGTTGACTTTTCAAAATGACCTATAATGTCCAAATTCATAACTTCTTGTGAATGCATATTTTGAACTTGGGAGCTGAAGATGGACTGTAGAGAATGACATCCTATTCAAAATGAGCTTAGGATGGTTCATTTCTCATAGATTATGAGAAAGTTATGCTTGGTCAAAGTTGAGTTGACTTTTCCTACAAAACCCTAATTTAGCAACTTTTGGTTCTTGATGAATTATGAGCAATCCTTGATGAATCATGATCAACCCTTGATCAAATGATGAAATATACTTCAAAATTAGGATGTTGACCAAAAATATTGAAGTTTGACTGTATGTAGGCCACAATTGACTTTTGCCCTAGCATAGTCGATTTTCAGGCCTTTGAGAAATTGACTGAGCAAACTTCCTCTATAAGGCTTGAAACTTGGCATGGATGATCTTGAGAACATATTAGGACATTGGTGAGAATTTGGTATCCCTTGGACTCAAGTATCTTGATGCAACATGAAACCCTAATTTGAGGTTGACTGCCTTAGGAGAGAGCTTGTCTGGTCAATCCTTGGGCTTCCTTGAGCTACTTGAGGATCTTTATTGAAATGTTTTGAGAAATATGGGAGGGAAAATTTTGGGGTACAACACCTTTATTACTGACAACAAAACCTAAAAGCTTTCCAGATCGTACTCCAAACGTGCACTTGTTAGGGTTTAACCTCAGCTTGTACTTTTTCAACCTTTCGAATAGTTTGTACGGGTGATCGAGATGTTCCTCTTCAGTTTGTGATTTAGCAATCATATCGTCCACATATACCTCTATTTCATGATGTATCATGTCATGAAACAAAGCCACCAAAGCTCTTTGATATGTTGCCCCTGCATTCTTCAATCCGAACGGCATGACCTTATAGCAGAAGGTGCTTCATTGCGTAATGAAAGTAGTCTTCTCCATGTCTTTGGGAGCCATCCTTATTTGATTATAGCCTAAGAAGCCATCCATGAATGAGAAGACTTTATGCTGAGTAGTGTTGTCGACTAAGACGTCAATGTGTGGTAGAGGGAAATCATCCTCGGGGCTTGCCTTATTCAGATCCCTATAGTCTACGCACATGCGAATTTTTTCGCCCTTCTTTGGCACTAGCACCAAATTAGAAACCCATTGGGGATAGGATGTCACAGGTAGGAATCGTGCATCAAATTGTTTCATCACCTCGGCTTTGATCTTTTCAAACATATCAGGCCTCAAACGACGAACCCTTTGTTTGACGGGAGGACAGTCTTCTTTTGTCGGCAGACGGTGAACTACGATGTCGGTATCAAACCAGACATATCTTCATAAGACCAAGAAAATACTTCCACATAATCATGAAACATTTGAACCAATTTTTTCTTGACACTGCTTTCCAAATTAGCACCGATCTTGATTTCCTTCTTATCTGACTCAGTACCCAAATTGATGATTTCAACTGACTCTTGTGCGGTTGAATAGATTTTTCCTCTTGTAATAGAAGTCTGGCTAGGTCTCCCGGTATTTCACAATCTTCCTCACCTTCATCTTAAGCTTGGTTAGTTGGGAATTCAAAGTCATAGTCGGCAATAGTAGAGTCATTGGCAATAGGATCCAGAGTGGATGAGGACCTGCAAGAATGTGTCTGTGTGCATGTAAGATACATGGTTATTTTTGAAAATGTATTTGCAAGAAAGGAAAGACAATGAACATAAATATTTGAATGCAAATGAGTCCAATGTACTGAATGATCATATGATTAGATGAACATAAATAAAACCCTTGACAAATGGACCAAAGTGCCCCAGGCCAGGCACATGGCTTAAAAGTCATTGTTAAAATATTATAGACAACATATATTTTTGAATTGAAAGAAAGACAATAACAAGTAGATTACTCCTCAACAAAGGAGATGGGCACAAAGTCTTTTGTATGCCAATTCTTCAGCTTTGTTGTAGTTGGATAAACCCAATCTTCAAATGCGTCTTCTTCATCATAATCACCCACGACATTGACTTCATTGACACCCTTGTCATGTTTTGGCATAGGTGTGGTGATTACATTCGGGGTTGGAGGAGGATCAAATTCAACAGTCTTGTTGTCAATAAAATCCTGGATTTTGTTCTTCAAGGCCCGACACTGGTCAGTTTCGTGCCAGGGGCTGCTCGAGTGGTAAGGACACTTGGTGTTTGGATTATATTTCGGTGACGAGGTATCAGCGTTGGCGGGAGGGTCGTGCAATGTCACAAAATTAACCTTGAGCAAATGTTGTAAGGCTTGAAACAGTGACATGCCTAACCTCGTAAATTGTCTTCTTGGAGTTTCAAAACATTGATGATTTGCAGATGGTCTTGCAGTAGGAGTTGGATTGGAAATTCGGACGACATTTACAGATGGGTGATCATTCTTCTTGGTACGGACTCTTTCCCCGTACACAAAATTGACTTCCTTTTTTGAAGCAAAAGGTTTCTTGATAGGACTAGAAGTGGAGGTAGACACCATAGAGATCTTCCCACTTTTTATGCCCCTTTCAACTATTTCACCGGTTAAGATTAATTCGGTGAAACCAGAAGAAGAGCAGCCAACCAACAGATCAAAGAAGGGACTAGATAAAGTTCCCATGAACATGTCAATGTGTTCCTTATCAGTCAATGGTGGTTGGACCCTACTATCAAGGTCTCTCCACTTTTGTGCATATTCCTTAAATCCTTCATTCTTTCCCATGGTCATATCTTGCAACTGAACCCTCGTTGGCGCCAAGTCGGTGTTGTACTGATACCGATGCTAGAAGGTAGTAGCTAAAGCTTCCCAAGTATTGATACGAGAACCATCTAACTGATAAAACCATTCAAGTTGCGTTCCAGCCAAGCTCTCTTGGAAAAAGTGAACCCAAAGCTTCTTATCAGCAGTGTGCGGCTGTATCTTGCGCACATAAGACTTCAACTGGAGTTTTGGACAAGAAACCCCATCGTACTTTGAAAAGATTGGTATTTTTAATTTGTGGGGAATGACTATCCTAGAGATCAAACCCAAATCATAAAAATCTAAACCGGGGATGGCTTGGATTTCAACAACTTTCAATCTGTCTTCTAACTGCTTAATTTTGATATCGGCGGGTGGATACTACTCGTCGAAATAATCATCATAAGATACTTGATCATTAACACAGTCAGATTGAGTACTCTTGATCTCACCAATCTGGTTCTCGTCCTTTTCAGATGAATCTCCTTCTACTGGGATTTGACGGACTGTCTCCTTGAACCTTCTACCCATGTTGAGTAGAGCTTTCTTCTTGAGCTTCTTCTTGACTGCCAGAAAAGCCATCATGTCTTTCTGCCCCTTGGCTAGGGCCAGTAGAGTTTCCTGGAACTGAGAATTTTGGGCTTGGAGATCCTTCACAAATTTCTCTAGATCCATCTTGCTGAAATAAACAGCAGAAAGATAAGGAAACCTGTTATGCAAAAACTTGGCATGTTATGATGTGTTGTACCCCAAAATTTGCCCTCTCACTTATCAAGAATTTTCCCCACAAGATCTCCTTGGGCTCAAGACTGCACTAGGGTTTGATCAACTCAAGACATCTCCTTAAGCACTGATGACCAGAATTAGGGTTTGGGATTGCACAAGGATAATTGAACTTTCAATGCTTCATGTGACTTTCATAGATCACCCTGGACCCTCAGGTTTGTTCCCATCCTATTTCAAGCTTTGAATTACAAATTTCCCAAGAAAGTCATTCACAAGGGCAAAATGGTCATTTGCACACTGAAAAGTCAAACTTTGACTTTTGTATCAAAATCAAGTTTCCAGAATCATATTTCATCAAGACATGTTGAGATATGAAATTTGTTTCATCTAGAAATTCAAAAGTTAAAGTTACTTTGGAAAAGTCAAATTTCTAAATACTTAGAATTTTTCTAAGTGTTTAAGAAATATGATAAGCTCAGAACTTCTGATCAGATTATCACCATGATGCAAGGTGATTCTGGAAGAACTTCTAACACAAGAGTTATAGACTCCCACAAGATCTGAAACATTGCAGAACAGAACATCACCTAGGAATGTTGGGATTTCAAGTTATAACTCCTCAAATACATGTCCTTGAAACTGAAGCACTCATCAAATTCTGGACAGTTCCAAGACAGAGTTTGGTTACAACTTCTGGGCCAGTTTTCACAAAGATTCAGTCAGAGTTTGCAAGGGTAATTCAAAGAGGATTTGCAAGGTGTGTTACAAGCTTTTAGTAAAGTCTGAGAACTCACTCAGAATATGTTGGAGCAAAGAGATACAAAGATCAGAAGTTGGATGTTTGTTCTAAGTTACGCTGAAATTGAACTTCTGATCCAGAATTAAGAAATGATGCAGAATCTCACATTGCAGGATTTCTTGTTTGATAAATATCATCATCATTTAATGCTCACAACCACTTTTGAGTCTTTATCCAAAGGATTTCCCCATGTGTGGGATAGAAGTACCTTTGTTGTCCTTGAAAAGAAACTTTTGTACAAGAATATGTTAGGGCCCATGCGTTGCTTTTGCTTTTAAGGTTACCTTTCCTTAATTCCCGCTTACTAATCCAACTTAGGCACGGCTAAAAAACTGCTAACCACCATACCTATTTGAACTTGCTTCAAGAACAAGTCAGTGCCTAGCATATGATGGTGGTACCCTTGATCTCTCCAAGCTACAAGATCCTTTCCTATAAATTGAAAACCATTGGCAACCGTAAAGAGGTCGAAAATTTGAGAAAGAAAAAGCCTTGAACCCCTGCTAAAATTCTAAAAGTCCAAAACTGCAAACAAAAAATACAAAACCTGTTAGCTTTTGATTCTTATATTCAAGTTCTTTTTATTTCCTTGAAGTGTTTCTTGACCAAAACCATCCACACAATTTCTGATTTATATATTAGAAGCTATCCTAATTCCTGTGTTCAGACTGTAACACACTCTCCATCCACGTTCACCTCAAAGAAGTCAGAACATTGCCCCTTGGTTGTTCTAGAATTTTCTAATCATTCACAACCCAAGTTGAAAGTTTGCAGCCTGCTGAACATGTGAGGAAGCTGTTCAGAACATCACAAGCGGTCAGAACCAGACTCCAGCTCACAAATTATTTCCCAGCTGTAAGGTAAGTTTCTGCTGACTCTCATCATATTACTTAGGCATTGTCAGGAAATTTTGTTCAAAAATACAATGTAGACATCCTGATTCTGATGATGTACATATTCTGAGGTTTCACGCATATGCCTGCCTAAGTAGAGAGAATTTCAGTTCAGAACTTCTTGAAGAAAATTAAAACTCAGAATTAGGATTAGCAAATTCATGTCTGCTTCTAATTTATAGTTCTGATATCTCTTGTTTCTAAAACATTATGAAACCTGCAATAACTGTTATATGCACATCTTCTGTTTTTTTTAGAATTGACTAAGTTGCAGATGTTCTGACTAGCATAAAGAGGGAGACAAAGTTTTGCCAGTAGACATCAGAACTTCTGAAATCTTCTTTGTTCCCAGTGGACCCAGAACTTCTGACTTTACCTATTTCTGCTAATATGATTTCTGTTTTTAAAGCACGCCGGAGTCAGAACTTCTAATCTCTTTAAGTTTAGAAATGCGCTGATTCTATTTTCTTTTTTCCTTACTATTTATCTATCACTTCTATTTTCACTAATCAAAAACACCAAAAAAAACATTTTACATTTTTACATGCTTTATTTTATTTCTTAAAATGAAAAGATCAAAATATTTTCTTAAACAAAACTTATTTCTTATCTTAAACAAAACAAGCTCATTATACATTTCTTGTACATTCTTATCCGTTCAATACGATTGTAATAGATAATTAGGACTTTAATTTCTTTAAATCCCCCATTTATACTTTGTACACCCCCTCCCACAAGTATTGTAATAGCGTAGTAACTTTAGATTTCACAATTTATCGCTTTATATATAACATGCTAGTAATTAGGGTTTATATGGAAAGACTAAAACCAATACTTAGAAAACCCAAATTCAAGACAAAATCAAGCATGAAAAAAATACATTTGCACACAAAGCACCCCTATGGTAATTCCACTTGGTTGCCTTAGAAAATAACCATATTACGCATGTGAGGTA
Source organism: Vicia faba (assembly GCA_948472305.1). Classification (NCBI taxonomy): domain Eukaryota; kingdom Viridiplantae; phylum Streptophyta; class Magnoliopsida; order Fabales; family Fabaceae; genus Vicia; species Vicia faba. The sequence continues at coordinate 628,689,274 of OX451741.1, read as the reverse complement.
TCTTAGCAAAAACAAGTAAAAATTGCAAAATCATAGTCCCTCGATGACACTATCCATGTTGCCTTTCAAATGACCTCGATCCCTAAAAGAGAATGCTAAGATACCTTTCTACATTGCTAATCATGGTTATACGATGACCCGCGCCCGTCCCGTTTACATCCAAAGATAGGGTTGCTTACCAAATCAATGGTAAGACAACAATGTCAAGGGAAAAGAAAATGAACAAGAAAGACATTTGAGTATGCAGATTGCTCCTAATTACTTGCTCAATTTCAAACAAACATCCTTTCTATTTTCAAAACAAATCACATACACTTTAAAATCATCTTACAAACTTGAAAACATTTTCAAAAGATCAACGTCTTTGTATACATTCTTACGAACAAGAATCATTACAAAGATTGCCTAAACAGTGGCCTCTTTACAAAATACTTTCAAAAACCACACAAAGCACAATTTCAAACAAAAGCAAATGATCTAGAAAGTAAATAAGAGCCCATGAAAAACCATGGATGAAAAGGGTGCTAATACCTTCCCTTTTCATAATCTACCCCCCGAACTCAAGAAATAATCTCAAAGGTCTTTCCTGTGCTTTTTCACCTTTCCTTTTGGATAAAATAAAAGTCGGTAGCCACTCTTGCTAACCGCAACATTTGCGATCAAACGCAAAACCCTCAAGTCATTTCTCCCACCGTATCACAGAACTGGCGACTCTACTGGGGAATATTCTAAAAGTGGGGTTACCTTAGGGCTAGATCACATTTACTTGCTTACATTGTTTGACTTGTATGCTTTACATTATGGTCCTCTGTTTGGGTTTGAAACGTCTACCCGGATTTGGGATACATTATAGGTAAGTAGCAATACATTGTGGAAACTGTGTGGGGTATACCGACATGGTCTAAGCAATAGCTACGTTAGTGCGACATGTTTGTGGTTACCGGTAGCCTTTGAGTTAATCAAAGAGAATACGGGGCCGATGAGTGATGTCATGAAGCACTAATGAACTTTTAGAACCTTTACTTGACAAACTTGGCCTTTAGGATGTAGTGAGCTGACCGGCTTTAGTGCAGTCTGAATTTGGTAGATACTCGATACTACACTCATTGAGTTTTAGTTTCTTGTGATATTTCGGTCACCATTTAAGAGGCTTGTGCTGAAACAATGATCAAGGAAATAATTCAGTGATATTGAGCTCCTCAGAACCCGGTTACTATTACTAGGATAGATTTGAGCCAACTAAACTTCAAGAGGGTACTTACCTATTGTTGTACCCCAAAATTTGCCCTCCCATATTCTTCAAGGTTTGTCAAGAATCATCTTCAAATTACTCAAGATTGCTCAAAGGGTTGTACAGTCAAACACCTCCTAAGACAATTGAAATTAGGGTGTTCTTTCAAGGAATTTGGGGTTTTGAATGGTTCAATCAAATCTAATAGGCCTATGTACATTCTCAAGCACCTACATACCAAGTTTCAAGACTCACAGTGCCAATTTGCACAGTCAAAAGCCTCATTTAATCCACAGTCAACTGCAGGGGCAAAATGGTCATTTCACAGTCAAAAGTCAGAATTTTTGGTCAACATCTTATTTTGAGTCCACAATCATTATTTGATCAAGTCTTGATCATGATTCCACAAGGATAGCTCAAAAATCATCAAGATGCAAAAAGTTACAATTTTTGGATAGTAGAAAAGTCAACTGTATCTTGACCAGGGCATAACTTTTTCATGGTTTGTAAGAAAAATTCCATCCAATGCTCATTTTTAAGGGGATGACATTTTCTACAATCCATCTTCACACTCCAAGACCTAGAGATGCTCTCATAAAAAGTTATCAATTTATACATTATAGGTCAATTTCAAAAGTCAACAAAAGTACACTTTGAGTCAAAGGCCATAACTTGAGATTGGTAAATACAAATGACATGGGACCAAATGCATTGGTTAGAGGAATTCAAGATCTTTCCAAAATGTCCAAGAACATGTTCATGTGATCAAAATTGAGTAAGATATGCATTGGAGAAGTTGGGAAATTTTCATGAATTTGCAAAAGTCAACTTTGCTCAAAACACCTTCCTTTTGCTAATGGGCCTCAAATCTCTTCTTGAAACTTCATCCATGACCTATGCACGACCCATCAAGCTTAATTGAATTTATTTTCTTATTTTTTATTAATTAATTGGATTTTTAATTGATATTAATTTATTTAATCAATTTAAATTGTAGGAAAATACAAGATTTGGTTTTTAAATCTTTTTGTGAAGCAAATATGACCTAAAAAGACTGGCAATTTCGTGTACCAAGTCAAAGATACAAAATCTCCAAATTTGGCAACCTTTTCCAATCATGAAAAATCAAAAAGATTTGATTTCCAATCAAGGATTCAATCATCAATTCAATGGATTTTTGCTCAAGATTTTGACCTAATTCCATCCCTCTATATATATGCAAGCAAACCCTGATGCATACACGTGAGAAAGCTGCAGAAAAAAGCCATAAGCATATTGAAAAAAATCAAGAAAAACTCAAAACTGATCTTTGCGTTCCAGACCAATTCAAGGCAATTTGTTGAGTCTAACACCTTGCAGGAGTTCCCAGGAACGTGTGGCAATCAAATTCAAGCCTTAAAGCTCAATGAATCGTCCTAGACAGTTTCACGGTTTAGCTTTTTGATCCATAATCGTATATCTTGATTCATGCATATTTAACATATTTTTGTGATTGGTTTGTGTTAATAGGAATCATACGAAGCTAATGGTATGGTTTAATTGAATTGAAACGCCATGAATCACAAGATGCCATAGTTGAATTTTTAGGGTTCGTGAGCTTTGAATTGGGGCTTTGCAATCCAGGAACAATTAGGACTAGTGATACATATGGTTGAAATCGTGAGAATCAGACGAACATGATGCCCCCCTCGTGAAATATTTATATGCATTGTATCTCTATTCGCTATTATTCCTTGCTGTAGTTTGTGGAGGTTAAAAAACCCCGCTATCTAATGTTACTTTTGCAGGAACAACGAAGAAGACGAGGACGTGTTAGCGTCCCATTGGCTTATTCAAAAAACGCGCGTTTTTTTTATTATTTATAGCGTTTTAGTTTGTTTTATATATAATAATTGTCTATTATCCTAATAACAACTAAAGCAGGTGGTTGGAGTGGTTGAGCGTGTTGGCCTATGATCATTGGGACCTGGGTTCGAATCCCAGGTCCCCCCAAAAACGTTTATTTCATTTTTCTTTGCATAATCATATACAGGTTTCCAAAGGGTATCCACCATATGCCTCAATCATCAACGCGCCAAGTGGCTTGCAAAGCAAATCTGAAAGCCAGGATGGAATGACTACCATAGTCTCTGGTCAACGCACGTGTGGGCAATCCAAAAAAGTCAGCAGGCTTGAGTATTATTGGGCCTGAGAATTTCCAAACATACCTCCTAACTGGGCCAGCACCCCCCTGGTTTATTCTTCTTTTTTATATTTTTTCCTTTAATTATTTTACCAATAATAATTATTATTATCACTTAATTAAACAAATTAATTTTTTTCCATAATAAATCCAGAAAACATAAAACATAATAATATTTTTATTTATTAAATTTAATTAGTTATTTTGTAAATAAATACTAACAAATTAATTTAGTTCTTTAATTAGGTTAACTTTAATTATTTTCATAATAAATAAAATAAACATAGAATTAGGGTTCTTGACAACTTTTAATCATGTTTTCTTTTTTTATTTATTTCCTTGAGACATTAAAAAATCAAAAATATTTATTTTAATTAATTAATTAGTTTTAGGTTTAATTTAATTAAATTCATAAATAATCAAATCTCTTTCTTTCTCCAAAAAAAGGGTCAAAACCCTAAGAACTTCTCTGATCCAATTCTTTTTCGCGCATATTATTTTTGACCATTATTATGTAATTGCTCCGAGGATGTAATAGCGTTAATTAGGACTTTTTATCGCTTTCCTTTAATTTCCCGCAATTTACTTTTCAAGGGTTTGCTTTTGGCGATGTAAATACCCGACGCCTTGTAATAGCTTAGATTTATTTCCCGCAAACTATTAACTGTTAGATGTATGTTAACTAGGCTATGCATGACAAGACTTATCTCTGAAATTAAAATCAACCCATAGCTCACCATAACATGTGCAAAGATAACTTAACTGAATCCGGACACACTCGCACATGCCACTCCTAGGGTACGCCTCACTTGGTTGCCTCGACGTGGTCATTGAGTATAGGGTGTTTTAGAGGTCGCCCTCTTGTCTAAAGATCCAAGTTGCCTCGAAACGGTTGCCTCGGATAAATAGGATCTAGGACATTAGGGTTACCGCTAAGGCGTCATACTATTGCTTTGGTGACCACATGTCCCTATAATCAAATTGACCCGAATAACTCCAACGACAGTGCTACCTACTTCTCAATAGTGGGATAGTACTATCTAAAGGACATTTACACAACTTAATTTCTTTTGAGTAGGTAGAGGTTCTCAGGTACTTGCTCTTTCAAAACAAAAAATACTTTTCGCACCTACACTTTTTCAAAATAAAGTTTTCAAACAAACACTTCATACACTCTTGAGGACAGATACAAGAGTTAAATCGAAGTTTTCAAACAAACTTTTTTTCAAAACCCACAAACACAAGAAAAGCAAAACATTTTGAAAACATAGTGAGCAAGTACCTAAGAGCCCGTGGATAACCACGGATAGAAAGGGTGCTAACACCTTCCCTTTCTATAATCTACCTCCCGAACCCGAGAGACATCTCGAAAAGGAATTTTGCTGTGCTTTTGTCCTTTCCTTGTTGGAGAAAATAAAAGACGGTGGCGACTCTTGCTTACCGCGACATTTTGCAAAACGCAAACGCGAACCAGCATTTCAAAATAGTCAGTTCTATTTCCACCGATCACAGAACTGGCGACTCTGCTGGGGAATTTTATAAGTGAGGTGTACCTTAGGATTAGATCACTATGTTTTCAATTGTATGCCTTGAATGCTTTAATATTGTAGGCTTGTATCGGAGTTTTATAGATCCTAACCCGGATTTGGGGATACCCTTTAGAAGTAGCAACAAACTGTGAGGGAACTGTGCGGGGTATACCGACATGGTTAAAGCAGTTGCTACGTTGATGTGACACTTTGGTGAGTACCGGTAACCCTTGAGTCAAGTCAAGGAGAGTACGGGGCCTCCGCGTGGTGTCGCGAAGCATCAACTGACCTTAGAACCTTACTTGACCATCCTGGCCTCTTTAGGGATAGTGAGATGAACGACTTTGGTGCAGTCCGAAGGTGGTAGATACTCGATACTACACTCATTGAGGGTTGTTTTCTTGGAATATTTTGGTCGCCAATTAAGTGGCTAAATCAAAACAATGAACATAGAAAACAATCCAATGATATTGAGCTCCTTAGAACCCGGTTACTATTCTTAGGACAGGTCTTAACCAACTGAAACTGAAAGAGGGTAGTACCTAAACTTCATGCCAGCCTGAAACCTAAGGGCTCTGTTATGTGACTTGTGTGCCTTTACCATGTTTGCCTTTTGTGAATACTTGTGGTGTGCCTTTACCATGACATCATACCATCATAACATTGCATACATCCTGCATAAGGACTAACCCATTTCAAGGATCTCAAGGGTTTGTGATGCAGGTCATGATGAACCAACTGTCTAGCAAGGGGCAAAGGGGGTTTATTTTCCTCTAGCCAAGGTTTTTCGGAGATCAAGACATGATAGCTTGAGTCAGGGGCTATGACCCACTCGATATGGTGAGCCTTGACTCTTGAAGAAGGACTCTCAACAACATGAAGTTCCTTCAATCAAGCTACCAGATTCAAATTCCAACAAGTTTCTGTGTTTACCCTGCGAGATCCTTGAAAACATTGCATACATATATCATACATATCATTGCATAACAGGTCATCCGATACAGGTCTCATTTGTTCTCGCTGTTTATTTCAGCAATGGCTTTCCAACCAGACAACCAAGATCTCCGGGCTCAAAACGCCCAACTTCAAGAAATGTTCTTGGACCTATCCCAGGGGCAAGAAGAAATAAAATCTCTCTTCACAAGGGGCTTGGTCCTAGGGAATCCAGGCGGCGTCAGGAATGATCAGTTGGAAGGGCTGCAAATTGAGTTGGCAACAATGAAGATCCATATGATGGGACAGCTGGCGGGCCAAATGACTCTCATTCAAGACTTAGCTCAAAGACAAGAAGAGCTCAGGGTCCTCGTCAACAAGCTGCTTCAAAATAACCAAGTGAGGCAGACAACTAGGGTTGAAGATCAAGCCATCATTCAACCACCTTTGGGGCAAGAAGACAAGGGAAAAGCTCCTCAGCTTGCTTCAGGGTCACAAGCTCAGCATCAACTTCGCCAGCATCAACAGGGTAATCGGCGTAAGCGAAATACGTCTGGAAGACATTTCTCTGAGACTGATATACCATCATCGCTCATATTGAAATGCTTGTTGGAGGTCAATCTGATTGCCTTAAAGGACCCTCCTAAGAATCCCAACACAGCCTCCCCAAGGTATAACCCTGATGAAAGGTGTGCATACCACTCTGACAGTCTGGGACATGACACCGATAACTGTTGGACTCTGAAGAACAAGATCCAGGACTTGATCGACGGAAGGGTGCTGGAGTTCATGCCGGATGGCGAGATGAAAATCTTCCGCTGAGAATTCTCCATCTGAGATGACTAGTTCAAACTAAGAGACTTTTGTTCATTTGAATTCTGAAGTTGTATTTTTCTTTGATTATTCAAACAATTATCATGTCAAACTCTTTTATTTCATTAATGCATTACACGTGTCTGTTTTGAATCAATCCATTCGTATTCACTATATTCAAATTGCTTTCATTTTTTGTGATGTTCAAACTCTCGATTAAAAAAAATTCTAAGCCTTTTGAGGGAGGATGACGAAAACGATACCACGATCTTTACAGTATGCTTTTGAACAGACCCCGCTGATGAAGTACAGGCATTGTTTCAAATCCTAGACAGTGGAGTTATAAGGAAGATAATCCCTAGTCAATCCCTTTGAGCCAAAGAAGTTGGAGTTTTTATTTTCATGCAAAAAATTAAAACCCTTAATTATAACCTGGGGCAGGGTAGTTTTCCCAGTTGATCCAGGTGCACAATGAATGGCATCAAAGAAGTCCTTCTGAGACAAAATATGGTGATGGTTCCGTATAATCGTAAGGACAGGCAGTCATTGTCTCTCAAAATAAAAGCCCAATAAGTCAAAACCTATGAAAGAGACTTACGAAAAACTGGGGCATCCCGCTGATTGTAAATACAAAAAGAAACAGTTCAGGCAAAAGACAGGGATAATAAAAATAAAAAAAAGAGGTCCTACTAACCCTCGACAAAAAAGAAATGACTGCCTGTTCAAAATAAACTGTCAGCATCCGAACCATCACTAGAATATCAGAGCAAAGACTCAAACAAGGTCTAATGCACGATTAACTGAGTTTATGATCGAAGAACATCACGAAGAGCGGGTGGGTACAAATAAATTTTGAGCATTTATCCTTTGTTTCTTAAACCATGAACCAGGCCACTTTATAACCCTTAAAAGTCCTAGCTGAAGCATGGGTTAGTTCGAAAGCATACTGTTACAAAAGGTATCCTGACTCCTGTAGGGCTTGCTGTAAAATCCTGAGTTGACATCACATTTTACAAAAATTCATTTGTTTTATTGAAAATTGCATTTTCAAAAAACTTCAAGACAGACATAAGCTTTGCATTCTTAAAATAACATTGTTTGCATATGACTATTTGTTTGAATAACAGAGAAATTCGCACGATGAATATCTTATGAATAAAAACCTTCTCAACAAAAAGAGTCACCGCAAGCGGAGAAAACACTTCCAATCCAGGGGCACGACATGAGCATTATCCATCATCTGGGGAAGTCAAGTCAAGATTCAAGGAATCTCTCAAAATGCCAAATAGCAAGGGGCAGATCTCCGCCTAGTTACTTGGGTCATTGGACATGAATTCCAGCAACGAATCTTGCATGACAAAACGAAGATCTTCTGGTAGTATGGCAACTCAACACTACCGACAGTGACAACTCCCTGCACTCTGAGAACGTGGACATAGTCAAAAAAAATACTACGCATAATCAAAGACCCGCTAGGTCGACTGGCCTAGGCAAAAATAAGGGCTTCCCGGCGAACCAAAAGGGTTCGGGCAAAAATAAGGGATGAAAATGAAAAAATCTGTACACCCGGCAAGTCGAAAACCTGAAAAGGCGGCTTGGGCAAAAATGGGTATCCCGGTGGACTGAAAACCCGAAAGGGCAGTCCAGGCAAAAGTTAGGGATCAAAAGCGTACGACTATGTCCCGTCATCTCGTCACTTGCCTACCAGAAGAATATTGGTTAAACGGAAGTTATCAAGCACCTCATAGGCCTTCTTCTCCCGCAGAAGCTGGGGCAATAAGAATTGTCTAAGCAATCTAGTTGCTCTATCCACCGAGGTACCAAGGTAGGTTCAACTGAAGAATATGACCAAGATACATTCACTCCCCACAGAGTAAGGCAAGATTCAGCAATACTCTCTCCAAGCAGAGTTGGTCTCCCATCAGCCCCAAAAAGGCACAATATCCCCAGCAAGTCAACAATACTCTCCCCCGAGCAGAGTTGGTCTACCATCAGTCCTGAAAAAGTTGGGTATCCCCAGAAGATCTTAATATTCCCTAGCAGAGTATACAGATATTCTTCGGCAAGCATCTCCGACATTCTTAATATTCCTCGACAAAAATATAAGATTGTTCCCCGGTAGAATACAGGATACCCTCAGTGGAACTATTTTCCCAGTACAGTCTGAAAAAGGCTTCCCCAACAGAGTTAAATTATCTTCCCCAGTAGATTCTGGAAGCTTGTCCCCTGCAGAGCGCAAATGAATCTCCCCAGCCATATTCAGGAGGTTATCCCCCACCAGAGTCTAACTGGGTTATCCTAAGCAAATTTCAATGGAAAGATCATCCTCAGTGAAGTTCTTTCTATCCCCAGCGGAGTTCATCATCAAAATCCCCAACAGAGCTTATTAACGGAATCCCCAGCGGAGTTATCGTTAAAATCTCAGCGAAGCATCTCTTCCCACAGAGTAATTCCCCGCAGAGTAATCTCTTCACCAGGTTTATTCCTCAACGGAGTCATCTTCTCCTACAGGTTTATTCTTGCGATCATCTTCGTTCATCATCCCCAGCGGAAACGAAGAATTTAACATCATGCTCCAGCAGCTATCCGGGATTTATTTTCCCAGCTAAAACATCACATTTTCATACACCATGATACATGCATGAACGCATCATATCACACGATCTCATTTATATTGGGAACATAATTGCTTGATCCATCTCATGCATTGCATATGACTGACCGTTACCTTTCAGGAAAAATGCAGTTAAATTCTCAGCCATATCAAAAGGCCTTCGTTGGTCCAGTTAAATCGATTCCTAAAGATTTTTCTGATACCGAGCCATTCAAAGGCCTTCTCTGGTCCAGTTAAGTCGATTCCTAAAGATTTTTCTGATGCCGATCCAGTTGAAGATATTCCAGATTCCTTCTAGAAATGGTTCAGATGTGACCCAAGCATGGCGAAATTCTGATACTTATTCCAGATTTCCTTCTAGAGATAGTTCAGATGTGACCCAGATTTGGCGATATTCCGATACTTATTCCAGATTTCCTTCTAGAGATAGTTCAGATGTGACCCAGATTTGGCGACATTCCGATACTTATTCCAGATTTCCTTTCAGAGACAGCTTAGAGATGCTCCAGACCCGGATGTTATTCTATTTCTTATTCAGGTTTCCTTTCGGAGACAGCTTAGAGATGCTCCAGACCCGGATGCTATTCTATTGCTTATTCAGATTCAAACTTCTAAAGACAACTTAGAGATGCTCCAGACACGGATGCTATTCTATTTCTTATTCCAGATTCCTTCCAGAGACAGTTCAAATGTGACCCAGATATGGCGACATTCTGATACTTATTCCAGATTAAATCAAAAGATGATTACCATCAACCTTTCTTAAGTTCCGGATTAATACCTGTAGCAAGCCAGGAAATATCTGTGAACGACTGATTGTAGATCTATACCTGAAACCAGACATGAAAGTTATCTACATTTAAGAGATTGAAGATTAATACCTGAAACCAGACAGGAAAACTATCTTTCTTTCTCAAGTCAGAGATTAATACCTGAAACCAGACAGGAAAACTATCTCATCAGCCATACTTCTTAAGTTCCGGATTAATACCTGTAGCAAGCTAGGAAATATTTGTGAACGACTGATTGTAGATCTATACCTGAAACCAGACAGGAAAGTTATCTACATTGAAGAGATTAAAGATTAATACCTGAAACTAGACAGGAAAACTATCTTTCTTTCTCAAGTCAGAGATTAATACCTGAAACCAGACAGGAAAACTATCTCATCGGCCAGACTTCTTAAGTTCCGGATTAATACCTATAGCAAGCCAGGAAATATCTGTGAACGATTGATTGTAGATCTATACCTGAAACCAGACATGAAAGTTATCTACATTGAAGAGATTGAAGATTAATACCTGAAACCAGACAGGAAAACTATCTTTCTTTCTCAAGTCAGAGATTAATACCTGAAACCAAACAGGAAAACTATCTCATCGGCCAGACTTCTTAAGTTCCGGATTAATACCTGTAGCAAGCTAGGAAATATCTGTGGATGACTAATTATAGGTTAACACCTGAAACCAGACAGGAAAACCACCTATATGAACTGATTGTAGATCTATACCTGTAACAAGCCAGGAAAGTTATCTACATGAAGAGGCTGAAGATCAATACCTGTAACAAGCCAGGAAGACTATCTTTCTTTCTCAGGTCAGAGATTAATACCTGAAACCAGACAGGACAACTATCTTATTGACCAACCTTTCGTAAGTTCCAGATCAACACCTGTAACAGGCCAGGAAATATCTGTGAGCGACTGATCATAGATCTATACCTGTAACTAGCCAGGAAAGTTATCTACATTGAAGAGGTTGTAGATTAATACCTGAAACCAGACAGGACAACTATCTACTTGACCATCATGAAGCAACCCTACACCGGTTCCTTCTCCTCCAAGATGCAGTTTTACACGGACTCATCATCAGGCAACCCTACACAGGTTCCTTCTTTCAACCTACCAAGTTACAATTCAACAAATGATTTCCAGATGGCATCTATAAGCCCATCCCCGACAAGATTCTGTCACATCTCCAGATGGCATCTATAAGCCCATCCTCCTATCCATCATCTTTCCAAATGGCATCTGTAAGCCCATTCCCGACATCACATTGTTGATACTACACTATGCGAGTGCAAATTTCTGGGCACTTTAGTGTTCAATCATCTTCCACCTTCGGATCACGAAAGGCACGAAAGCCAATCTACATCCTCAGGTTTAAGAAGATTGAACAGGGGCAACTGTTGTACCCTAAAATTTTCCCTCCCATATTCTTTAAGGTTTGTCAAGAATCATCTTCAAATTACTCAAGATTGCTCAAAGGGTTGTACATTCAAACACCTCCTAAGACAATTGAAATTAGGGTTTTGGTTCTTTCAAGGAATTTGGGGTTTTAAATGGTTCAATCAAGTCTCATAGGCCTATGTACATTCTCAAGCACCTACATACCAAGTTTCAAGACTCACAGTGCCAATTTGCACAGTCAAAAGCCTCATTTGATCCACAGTCAACTGCAGGGGCAAAATGGTCATTTCACAGTCAAAAGTCAGAATTTTTGGTCAACATCTTATTTTGAGTCCACAGTCATCATTTGATCAAGTCTTGATCATGATTCCACAAGGATAGCTCAAAAATCATCAAGATGCAAAAAGTTACTATTTTTGGACAGCAAAAAAGTCAACTGTATCTTGACCAGGGCATAACTTTTTCATGGTTTGTCAGAAAAATTCCATCCAATGCTCATTTTTAAGGGGATGACATTTTCTACAATCCATCTTCACACTCCAAGACCTAGAGATGCTCTCATAAAAAGTTATCAATTTCTACATTATAGGTCAATTTCAAAAGTCAACAAAAGTACACTTTGAGTCAAAGGCCATAACTTGAGATTGGTAAATCCAAATGACATGGGACCAAGGGAATTGGTTAGAGGACTTCAAGAGCTTTCCAAAATGTCCAAGAACATGTTCATGTGATCAAAATTGAGCAAGATATGCATTGGAGAAGTTGGGAAATTTTCATGAATTTGCAAAAGTCAACTTTGCTCAAAACACCTTCTTTTTGCTAATGGGCCTCAAATCTCTTCTTGAAACTTCATCCATGACCTATGCACGACCCATCAAGCTTAATTGTATTTATTTTCTTATTTTTTATTAATTAATTGGATTTTTAATTGATATTAATTCATTTAATCAATTTAAATTGTAGGAAAATACAAGATTTGGTTTTTAAATCCTTTTGTGAAGCAAATATGACCTAAAAAGGCTGGCAATTTCGTGCACCAAGTCAAAGATACAAAATCTCCAAATTTGGCAACCTTTTCCAATCATGAAAAATCAAAAAGATTTGATTTCCAATCAAGGATTCAATCATCAATTCAATGGATTTTTGCTCAAGATTTTGACCTAATTCCATCCCTCTATATATATGCAAGCAAACCCTGATGCATACACGTGAGAAAGCTGCAGAAAAAGCCATAATCATATTGAAAAAATTCAAGAAAAACTCAAAACTGATCTTTGCGTTCTAGACAAATTCAAGGCAATTTGTTGAGTCTAACACCTTGTAGGAGTTCCCAGGAACGTGTGGCAATCAAATTCAAGCCTTAAAGCTCAAAGAATCGTCCTAGGCAGTTTCACGGTTTGGCTTTTTGATCCATAATCGTATATCTTGATTCATGCATATTTAACATATTTTTGTGATTGGGTTGTGTTAATAGGAATCATACGAAGCTAATGGTATGGTTTAATTGAACTGAAACGCCATGAATCACAAGATGCCATAGTTGAATTTTTAGAGTTCGTGCGCTTTGAATTGGTGCTTTGCAATCCAGGAACAATTAGAACTAGTGATACATATGGTTGAAATCGTGAGAATCAGACGAACATGATGCCCCCCTCGCGAAATATTTATATGCATTGTATCTCTATTCGCTATTATTCCTTGCTGTAGTTTGTGGGGGTTAAAAACCCCCGCTATCTAATGTTACTTTTGCAGGAACAACGAAGAAGACGAGGACGTGTTAGCGTCCCATTGGCTTATTCAAAAAACGCGCGTTTTTTTATTATTTACAGCGTTTTAGTTTGTTTTATATATAATAATTGTCTATTATCCTAATAACAACTAAAGCAGGTGGTTGGAGTGGTTGAGCGTGTTGGCCTATGATCATTGGGACCTGGGTTCGAATCCCAGATCCCCCCAAAAACGTTTATTTCATTTTTCTTTATATAATCATATATAGGTTTCCAAAGGGAATCCACCATATGCCTCAATCATCAACGCGCCAAGTGGCTTGCAAAGCAAATCTGAAAGCCATGATGGAATGACTACCATAGTCTCTGGTCAACGCACGTGTGGGCAATCCAAAAAAGTCAGCAGGCTTGAGTATTGTTGGGCCTGAGAATTGCCAAACATACCTCCTAATTGGGCCAGCACCCCCCTGGTTTATTCTTCTTTTTTATATTTTTTCCTTTAATTATTTTACCAATAATTATTATTATTATCACTTAATTAAACAAATTAATTTTTTTTCATAATAAATCCAGAAAACATAAAAAATAATAATATTTTTATTTATTAAATTTAATTAGTTATTTTGTAAATAAATACTAACAAATTAATTTAGTTCTTTAATTAGGTTAACTTTAATTATTTTCATAATAAATAAAATCAACATAGAATTAGGGTTCTTGACAACTTTTAATCATGTTTTCTTTTTTTATTTATTTCCTTGAGACATTAAAAAACCAAAAATATTTATTTTAATTAATTAATTAGTTTTAGGTTTAATTTAATTAAATTCATAAATAATCAAATCTCTTTCTTTCTCAAAAAAAGGGTCAAAACCCTAAGAACTTCTCCGATCCAATTCTTTTTCGCGCATATTATTTTTGACCATTATTATGTAATTTCTCTGAGGATGTAATAGCGTTAATTAGGAATTTTTATCGCTTTCCTTTAATTTCCCGCAATTTACTTTTCAAGGGTTTGCTTTTGGCGATGTAAATACCCGACGCCTTGTAATATCTTATATTTATTTCCCGCAAACTATTAACTGTTAGATGTATGTTAACTAGGCTATGCATGACAAGACTTATCTCTGAAATTAAAATCAACTCGTAGCTCACCATAACATGTGCAAAAATAACTTAACTGAATCCGGACACACTCGCACATGCCACTCCTAGGTTACGCCTCACTTGGTTGTCTCGACGTGGTCATTGAGTATAGGGTGTTTTAGAGGTCGCCCTCTTGTCTAAAGATCCAAGTTGCCTCGAAACGGTTGCCTCGGATAAAAAGGATCTAGGACATTAGGGTTACCGCTAAGGCGTCCTACTATTGCTTTGGTGACCACATGTCCCTATAATCGAATTGACTTGAATAACTCCAACGACGGTGTTACCTACTTCTCAATAGTGGGATAGTACTGTCTAAAGGACATTTACACAGCTTAATTTCTTTTGAGTAGGTAGAGTTTCTCAGGTACTTGCTCTTTCAAAACAAAAAATACTTTTCGCACCTACACTTTTTCAAAACAAAGTTTTCAAACAAACACTTCACACACTCTTGAGGACAGATACAAGAGTTAAATCGAAGTTTTCAAACAAACTTTTTTTCAAAACCCACAAACACAAGAAAAGCAAAACATTTTGAAAACATAGTGAGCAAGTACCTAAGAGCCCGTGGATAACCACAGATAGAAAGGGTGCTAACACCTTCCCTTTCTATAATCTACCTCCCGAACCCGAGAGACATCTCGAAAAGGAATTTTGCTGTGCTTTTGTCCTTTCCTTGTTGGAGAAAATAAAAGACGGTGGTGACTCTTGCTTACCGCGACATTTTGCAAAACTTAAACGCGAACCAGCATTTCAAAACAGTCATTTCTATTTCCACCGATCACACCTATGAAACTACTTGCAAGCCTAAACCTAATGACTTGTTTGCTTTGTTTGTATATACATACTTGTACATAACATCATGAACATCATAACATCATACACATTCACTAAACATTTCAAGGATGTTGGGATTCATCTTTGTTCTTGTTTTGTAGGACATGGATTATCTTCACAGGAAAACTATTCAAGTCAACCTTGTAAGGATCCCTCCACAACTTAAGGAGCTAGCTTCAAGGATTCCTGAAAACTCTCCATTCACCGAGAGACATGGTCGCCTACTTAACTTGGTCACCTCCAACACAGATGAGGACATGATGAAGGTGCTCTTTAAGTTCTTTGATCCTTTACACCATTGCTTCACATTTACCGACTATCAACTTGTGCCTACTTTGGAAGAATTCTCCCGACTCTTGATGAGACCCAAATCCATAAGAGATTGCTCAAGCTTTACGCTTGCACTCATCTGATGTCACAACTCATTGGGAAACAAGGAGTGGTGTCAAAGGTTTCCTAACAAAGTTCCTGTTTGAGAAAGCCCAAAGCTATTGGAATTCCTTGGATCTGCAAGCCTTTGAGGAAATCTTGGCTCTCCTCATCTATGGGATGGTTTTGTTTCCAAATCCTGACCAACTCATAGATGTGAACGCCGTCAAAATCTTCATATCCCGCAACCCGGTGCCTACATTGCTAAGGGACATCCTACATTCTTTTCACACTCGCACAATGAGGAAAAGAGGTGTCCTTATGTGTTTCACTCATCTATTGGCAAGATGGTTTATTTTGCATCTTCCACAATCTGTATTAAAGAACGAGCAAGGTTAAAGGTGGTCACAAAGATTGATGACGCTCAAACATTCAGACATTCATTGGTGCTCCCGATCCATAGAGAATGTTACTATTGTCGACCATTGTGGGGTATTTCCTAATGTCCCTTTACTTGGCATTATGGGAAGAATCACCTACAACCCCTTCTTAGCCTTAAGACAGTTTGGTTACACCTGAAGGGACGGCCCGCACGAGATGCTGATTCAAGGTTTGGTATTTGACTACGACAACGACAATCAAGGTCTTCGCCAGAGATTTATCCAAGCTTGGAGGATGTTAAACAAGGTAGATAGAAAGAATTTGGGACATAAGAATTCCATCCCTCTTGAGCCTTACCTCAAATGGGTACGAACTCGTGCTCAAAGTCCTATGATGCCTTATCCCTCCATTCTCCCGGTAATCATTGAGCCTGTCATGGAAGGATATGTTCCATACACTACCTACATCCTGACATGCCAACCTCTTTTGAAGACCTACAAAAATATTGGATACAACTCAAGGGGGAGCGAGATACCTTCGACGCCCAATTTTATGCTAGCGAGAAGAAGGTTTTGGAACTCACTAAGCAACTTCATGAGGAGCAGACTCTGAATACCTACATCGCACCAAAGAGGATGCGTACTACCTTTTTATCTTAGAGTTTTTGTATTATTTTGCCCAAAGAGGCATTGATGTACTCAAGCTTTAATATAACGTGTGTTTCTTTTTTGTCTAAAACAAATTTGAATCTTAAAATCCTTGAAATCATTGCATACGCATTTACCATTCATCATAACATAAGCAGGTTTCTTGCAACAAGTCTCCTCATCTCTCTACTGTTTATATAAGATGGATCTCGAGCAAACAGTGAAGGACCTCCAAGCTTAGAATGCCCAGTTTCAACAGTTGTTCTAAACTCTGGCCAAAGGACAAGAAGAGTTGAAGACTTTGTTGGTCGAGGAGAAGAAAAAGAAGACAAAGAAGGAAACCAAAGTTCTAAACATGGGAAGAAGATTCCACGAGCAAACAAGAAGGACCCTGGACTTTGCAACGACATCCGGTGAGAGAGACAATCAAGATGGGAAAGTTAAGGAGATAGTTGTCCTGTCAGAATCAGAAGAGGAAGAGGAAGAAGAAGACTATTCTGAAGAACAATACCCTCCAGTTGATGACAAGTATAAACATCTCAAAGAGCGGTTGAGTGTAATGGAAATCCAAAAAGTTCCTGGCTTGGACTTTGAGGAATTGGGTTTAGTGTCAGGGATTGTCATTCCTCCAAAATTCAAAGCACCTGTGTTCGCCAAATATGATGGAGTTTCATGCCCTAAAATGCATATCCGGTCATATGTGAGGAAAATCCATCCCCATACCGCTGACAAAGACTTGTGGGAACACTTCTTCCAAGACAGTCTGTTTGGAACTCAACTTGATTGGTTTTATCAGTTAGAAAGAGCCAATGTTCATAACTGGGAAGATCTTGCTGCATCCTTTTACAAACAATTCCAATACAATGTTGATCTTGCGCCTACCCGTACTCAACTTCAGAGTATGGCCATGGTTTCCAATTAAGGCTTCAAGAACTATGCGCAAAAATGGAGGGACTTGGCAGGAAGAGTCCAACCTCCATTATCTGAAAGAGAGTTAGTTGATATGTTTTTGAGCACCTTGTCTGGTCTCTTCTTCAATCACTTAAATAGGAGTTCGTTGGCAGGTTTCACTGAATTGATATTGACCGGAGAAAGGGTAGAAGCCAGGATAAAAATTGGAAAGATTCAAAAGGATGCATCCTCTACTGCTGTTAGGAAGCCATTCATCAGAAAGAAAGAAGTGGTTGTTGTATATCCTCAGAGAAATCAAGATAGGGACGAACGTAGTCCGATGGTGGAGGTTGTTATGATCCCTAAACCTGCACCTGATCAGCAAAGAAACAAACAACCAAGGATGGAAAGACCAGTCAGACAACTCACCAGAATTAACATGACCTTATCTCAAGTATTGCCACATCTATTAAGATCCAACCTAGTGACCTTGAAAGAAGCTCCAAAGAATCCTAACACAATATCTCCTTACTATCATCCTAATGCCCACTGTGCATACCACGCTGAGAGTCCCGGCCATGACACTAACAATTGTTGGGCTCTGAAGAACAAAGTACAAGACCTAATTGAATCCAAAGAGATTGAATTCGATGCACCCGAAAATCCAAATGTCATTTCTTCCCCTATGCCCAAACATGGCCATACTACCAACGCCATTGAGGAAGATATGTTTGTTACTTCAGTTGATGAACTTGTGACCCCACTCCTGATTATCAAAAAGAATTTGTTGATTGCCGGTGTATTCCCAGGCTGCGATAAAGGCTACCATTTTTGTTTGTCCTCAACAACCAACTGTCCTTTGTTGAAAGCAGACGTTCAGTGCCTAATAGATAACAAGGAAATTTTGTTTGAAAAGACTTATGTTCCACTTGTTCCTTTTAATGATGTTTCTATCATTATCATTTCCGCCAATTCTTCCAGGGTCTCCACCAAAAGACCCATTAGAATTACATCAGTTCCAAAAGCAACTCCTTTGATAATTACAATGCCTGGACCAGTCCTGTATTTGTCAGACAAAACCATACCATGGAATTATGAAGGGGATGTCTACTACCACAGTATCAAGCAAGATTAGCCAGCCGCCGAAGATTTAAGTTCTGAGAAAGTTGACTCCGATATCAGTAATATTGTAGGGACTAGCAAGATTACCCAAAGCGGAAGGATATTCTCTCCAGAAATTTCTCCCCCAAAAGCAGTTTCTGGACCCGTAATCATTCCTATTGTTACTCCTCCAAAAGCTGTTCCCAGTCTTACAATCATCCCAATTAATATTCCAACAGACAAAGCTGTTACAATCCCTGTTATTCATGCTGCCGAGTTAATCGAGACTCGAGGTAAAACTATTCTGATTGAGCCTGTCCAGACGAAGGCACAATCATTGGCTATCCCTGAGACCTCCCGGAAAGAGATGGAGGAAATTCTAAAGATCATAAAAAGAAGCGACTACGATGTAGTTGAGCAACTGGGGCAAACTCCATCCAAAATTTCCATGCTGGCTTTACTACTATGTTCCGAGGCGCATGCAAAAGCCTTGGTAAAATTCCTGAAAACTGCCCATGTACCCCAAGAAATATTTGTCGATCAGTTCCAAGACTGCATAGCCAGCTTGACTACAGATAATGGTCTAGGTTTCTCGGATGCTGATTTAACGCCAAGAGGAAGGAAGCATAATGAAACATTTCATGTCTCAGTGGAATGCAGGGGCACAACCTTGGCTCATGTTTTGGTGGACACCTGGTCGTCTCTGAATGTATTGCCTAAAAAGTCTCTTGATAGGCTTGACTGTGAGGGATTGACATTTAAACTAAGCAATATAGTAGTGAGAGCTTTTGACGGCTCGAAAAGGGTGGTGCATGGGGAAGTGGATATCCCCATAAAGGTTGGAACCAAACGTTTGATTCAACTTTTTATGTAATGGATACCCGTCCTTCATATTCCTGCTTGCTAGGCCGACCATGGATCCACAATGCTGGCGCTGTTACTTCTATGCTGCACCAAATGCTGAAATATCCGATTCAAGGGAAGATTATCACCGTTCATGGAGAAGAAGAGTATATGATCGGACATCTCGATTCCTTCAGATATGTGGAATTAGATGGTGAATTTATTGAAACTCCATTCCAACACTTTGAAGAAGTCTCGCAAGATGTGGCAGTGACCAAGGTTGTGTCTGTAGTTCCCAAGATTACAAGGCCTCCACTCAGGATGTCATATTTGAAGGACGCCAAAGAAGTGATAGAAGAAGGCGGGTGCACTATTTGGGGACAACTCCCAGATATCCCATACAAGTCTGACAAGTTTGGCCTGAGTTTCACTTTAGGTGCTCAGAAGGCTGTACGCGGCGCTTGTGCTGGAGGACCACCCTTGAAGATCAGCAACTGTGAGGTCAATTTGGTAAAGGATGATGAAGATGGCTGCAACCTGGAGGATTAGATCTTCCCAACTGTCAGTGGAGGGCTCAACAATTAGGAGGCTATAGATTTTGTCCCGATCACTTTTATCCCACAGTAATTTGTCTTTACATTTTATTGGATCTGTAATATTAAAACAATTCAGACTCTTAAAACCTCGTGTCTTACCCGAGGCACAATGGTCAATTTTTAAGGGTTATTATCTCATTTCCATATGACATTAATGAATCATGGACATTTTTTCATACAAACTTTGTGCTCATTATGTTTCTCTTTTACATTTTCATTTCTTTCAAAGATAGCTATACTCTTACACACACTCACACTCAAAATGCAGGTCTATATCCGTTCTGGATCCCATGGGTAACGGTTCTGCTATGGCCTTTTGTGACTCTAAAAATATAATCTACCAAGCCGAGGACGAGGGTGAGGAAGATTGTGAAGTACCAGGGGAACTTTCCAGATTGTTATAACCAGAAGAGAGAACCATTCAGCCCCACGAGGAACCCGTGGACACAATCAACCTAGGTACCGAGGAAGACAAAAGAGAAGTCAAGGTGGGTGCCAACCTGGAACCCAGTGTCAAAGAGCGTCTGATTCAGTTGCTACACGAATATGTTAAGGTCTTTGCCTGGTCATATGAAGACATGTCAGGACTTGATGCATATATTATGGTACATCGTCTGCCTACAAAAGAGGACTGCCCACCAGTAAAACAAAAGGTCTGTCGAATGCGACCACATATGTTAGAGAAGATTAAAGCAGAAGTCATGAAACAATTTAATGCTGGATTCTTGGCTGTCACCTCTTATCCACAATGGGTTGCCAATGTTTTTCCCGTGCCAAAAAAGAACGGCAAGGTACGAATGTGCATGGACTACACAGATTTGATTAGGGCAAGCCTTAATGATGATTTCCCACTTCCCCACATTGACATCCTAGATGAGAATACGGCACAACACAAAGTGTTCTCCTTCATGGACGGTTTCTCAGGTTACAACCAAATTAAAATGGCGCCTGGGAACATGGAGAAAACAACATTTGTCACACAGTGGGGCATATTATGCTACAAGGTTATGCCATTCATACTGAAGAATGCATGGGAAACCTATCAGCGTGCCATGGTAGCCCTATTTCACGACATGATACATCACGAAATAGAGGTCTATATGGATGACATGATAGCTAGATCTCAAACAGAAGAAGAGCATCTGGATCATTTACAGAAACTGTTCGAGAAGTTAAAAAAGTATAAGTTGAGGTTGAACCCAAATAAATGTACGTTTGGAGTAAGGTCTAGTAAGCTCCTAGGCTTTATCGTCAGCAATAAGGGTATTGAAGTAGATCATGCCAAAGTAAAAGTGATACAAGAGATGCCTTCCCCTCGTACTGAGAAGGAAGTCAGAGGATTCTTGGGACGTTTGAACTACATTTCCAGATTCATTTCTCACTTGACAACTACTTGTGAACCAATATTCAAACTATTGAAGAAAGATCAAGTAGTCAAATGGAATGATGAATGCCAATATTCTTTCGACAAGATCAAAGAGTACCCGCAAGAGCCTCCTGCTTTAATGCCACCAGTAAAAGGAAGACCATTGATCATGTATCTAACTGTTTTAGAAAATTCGATGGGGTGTGTGCTGGGGCAACATGACGAGTCAGGCCGAAAAGAGCACGCTATTTATTACCTGAGCAAAAATTTTACCGACTGTGAAACAAAATATTCACTGCTCGAGAAAAATTGCTGCGCTCTGGCATGGGCTGCTCGTGGGCTAAGACAATATATGCTGACCCATACTACCTTGTTGATATCTAAAATGGATCTAATAAAATACATCTTCGAGAAACCTTCTCTCTCTGGGAGAATAGCAAGATGGCAGATGATCCTGACAGAATATGACATACAATATACTACCCAGAAAGCAATAAAGGGGAGTGTACTAGCTGATCACCTTGCTCACCAAGTTGTGGAAGACTACCAGTCCATGAAGTTCGAATTCCCAGATGAAGACATCATGATGGTAAACAACTATGAAGAATTCAGACCATATGGCGAACCTGAACGAGGATCCCGATGGACCCTGGTTTTTGATGGGGCATCTAACGCACTCGACAATGGTATTGGTGTTGTACTCATATCTCCTGAAGGATGTCATACTCCTTTTACAGCAAGACTTTGCTTCAATTGTACAAATAACATGGCATAATACAAAGCATGCATCTTTGGTCTCAAAGCTGCCATAGACTTGGGGATCAAATCTTTGAATGTATTCGGAGATTCAACTTTGGTTATTAGCCAGATCAAAGGGGAATGGGACACCAAACACACTAATCTTATCCCTTACAAAGAACATGTTTTGACATTGCTCCCATATTTTGAGGAGATTACCTTTGAGCACTTCCTGCGAGAAGAAAATCAACTAGCAGACACACTAGCCACGATGTCATCTATGTTTAAGATTAAATGGGATAACGAGGCTCCCTAGATCACCACTGAACGAAGGGATGAACCAACACACTGCCATGATATTAATACTGAAGAAGTAGTGGACCAGCCTTGGTTTCACGAAGTTAAGAGGTATCTCGAAACCCAAGAATATCCAGAAGGAGCTTCAGTCAATGATAAGAACTTCTTAAGGAGATTCTCTGCTAGATTCTTCCTTAGTAATGGCTTTCTTTATAAACGCAACTATGACTCTACTACTTCGGTGCATAGACAAGGTTGAAGCTGAAAGGATCACGGCTGAGTTACATGAAGGCATGTTTGGCACCCATTCCAGTGGACATACGATGGCGAAGAAAATCCTACGGGCAGGCTATTACTGGTCTACCATGGAAGTGGATTACTATCAACACTCTCAAACCTGCCACAAGTGTCAAATTTATGCTGACAAAGTGCACGTACCTCCGGTTCCTCTGAATGTCTTGACGGCTCCTTGGCCCTTCGCTATGTGGGGGATTGATATGATTGGGGAAATCAAGCCAACCGTCTCCAATGGACACCGCTTCATCTTAATGGCCATTGACTATTTTAACAAGTGGGTGGAGGCAGCTTCTTTCGCTTCCGTGACCAAGAACGTTGTAGCCCAGTTCATTAAATAAAATCTCATTTGCCGGTACGGTACCCCGGAGAGGATCATCACCGAAAATGGTATGAACTTGAACAATACTATGATCACCGCCTTGTGCGAGCAATTAAAGATCCAGCATCACAATTCTTCCCCTTACCGACCAAAGATGAATGGTGTTGTCGAAGCTGCAAATAAGAACATAAAAAAGATCATACAGAAAATGACAGTCACATACAAAGACTGGAATGAAATGATATCATTCGCTCTTCACGGATATCGTACCACAACTCGCACATCTACCGGGGCAACACCCTATTCTATGGTATACGGCATGGAGGCTGTCTTGCCTATTGAGGTTCAAATCCCCTCTCTGAGAATTATGAAGGATGCAGGGTTGAATGAAGAGGATTGGATCCAGACTCGACTTGATCAACTAAACTTTATTGCTGAGAAAAGGCTTACCGCTATCTGTCATGGTCAAATGTATCAAAAATGGATGATCAAGGCTTTCAACAAAAAGGTCAGACGACAAGTATATCAAGTTGGAGATCTGGTGATCAAACGTATCATACTACCGCAAGGTGATCCCATGGGAAAATGGACTCCTAAATATGAAGGACCATTTGTATTCAAAAACATATTCTTTGGCGGCGCAATGATCTTGACCACCATGGATGTTGACGACCTACCGCACCCTGCGAACACAGACATAGTCAAAAGATACTACGCATAAGTGACCCGCTAGGTTGACACACCTAGGCAAAACAAGGGCATCCCGGCGAACCAAAAAGGTTCGATCAAAAGTTAGGGATAAAACCAAAAAAAATTTGTACACTCGGCGAGTTGAAAACCCGAAAGGGTGACTTGGGGAAAAAAAGGGTTTCCCGGTGGACTAAAAACCCGAAAGGGCGGTCCAGTAAAAAGTTAGGGAATTAAATAGTATGACTATGTCCCATTGGATCACTTTACGGACGACCTACAAACTCAGAGGTTCTGATCAATTCAATCAACTTCGGACAAGGAAACAAATAGACAATATGCTCAGAGATACGAAGGTATAGCAGAATGGGAACCCCATGGGATTATTACACATAGATATCTTTTCTTTGTATCAAAATTTTCATTTTTTACGACGGCATTCTCTTACTAGAATGTTTGTCTCATTGTACAAAAATACTTAGTCAAAATCAATACAAAGATATCCCTTTGAAAGTGCAAAACTATTGGTTTTTCTTTACTTTTGTGTTTTGTTTACAAAAACGTCCAAATGATTCATTTTTGAACATATGTATTTGAACATAATTACTGTTTACAAATAAACAAAATAGAAAGATAATCACTGATGGCTTTAAGAGGTATAGAAATATCTCTATTCTATTCCCATAAGTCCCCTGCAGTATGCAGGTTACTCCCCAACGGAACAAAACTCTCAACCACCAATCCCCTATGGAAATCATCCAATTTCTCCAAACTCCCCAAGCAGAATTCTTAAAGCAGTACATGGCATTTCCTTTACAGCAAAATTTATTTCTCTAAGTGGAAATTCATTAACACTTCAACTTCACAACGTGAAGACTGACATATCCTCAGTAGCGGTCAGGGATTTATTTTCCCCAAATCCAACAAACAGCACCACAGATTAGCTCACATGCGCATACATTGCATCCATATATCATAAACATTAATAACACAAATGCATTATACCATGCATTTCATACAACATGACCTTGCATTTTAGCTAAAATTTTACCCTTTTCAGGATAAAATTAACAACTACCATTGACAATGTTCAAAGTTTTCAGATAAAGTTCAGATACACTCCAGACACGGATGTCATTCTGACACTCATTCAGAGTCTCTTTCAGATACAGTTCAGATACGCTTCAGGCACGGATTCCATTCTGAAACTCATTCAGAGTCTCTTTCAGATACAGTTCGGATACGCTCCAGGCATGGATGCCATTCTGACAGTCATTCAGAGTCTCTTTTAGATACAGCTCATATACGCTACAGGCACGAATGCCATTCTGACACTCATTCAGAGTGTCTTTCAGATACAGTTCGGATATGCTCCAAACACGGGTGCCATTCTGATACTCATTCAGACTCAACTTTCAGATACAGTTCAAATACGCTCCAGACACGGATTCCATTCTGACACTCATTCAGAGTCTCTTTCAGATACAGTTCAGATACGCTTCAGGCACTGATGCCATTCTGACACTTATTTAGAGTCTCTTTCAGATTCAGTTTGAATAAGCTCCAGGCACGGATGCCATTCTGACACTCATTCAGAGTCTCTTTTAGATACAGTTCAGATACGCTCCAGGCACGGATGCCATTCTGACACTCATTCAAAATCTCTTTCAGATACAGTTCGGATACGCTCCAGACACGGATGCCATTCTGAAATTCATTCAGACTCAACTTTCAGATACAGTTCAGATACGCTCTAGACACGGATGCCATTCTAACACTCATTCAAAGTCTCTTTCAGATCCAGTTCAGATATGCTCCAGACACGGATGCCATTCTGACACTCATTCAGAGTCTCTTTCAGATATAGTTCAGATACGCTCCAGATACAGATGCCATTTTGATACTCATTCAGATTCAACTTTCAGATACAATTCAGATACGCTCCAGATACGGATGCCATTCTGATAATTATTCAAGATTTAACTTTCAGATACAGTACAGATATGCTCCAGATACGGATTCCATTCTGATACTTATTCATATTCAACTTTCAGATATAGTTCAGATACGCTCCAGACACGGACGCTATTCTAATACTCATTCTTTCAGTTTACAAATTACAATTCAACAATCACTCTTGGATAGAATCTACAAGCCCATCTCTAATAATTTCTATCACCTCTCTAAATGGCATCTTTAAGCCCATTCCTTCTACCATCACATCACCGAGTGCAAATTTCTGGGCACTCTAGTGTCCAATCATCTTCCACCTTCGAGTTACGAATGGCAAAGGATGTCAGTCTAACTCTTCAGGCTTAAGAATATTGAAAAGGGCCAGCTGTTGTACCCCAAAATTTGTCGTCTCACTTATCAAGAATTTTGCTCACAATATCTCCTTGGGCTCAATACTGCACTAGGGTTTGATCCACTCAAGACATCTCCTTAAGCACTGATGACCAGAATTAAGGTTTGGGATTGCACAAGGATAATTGAACTTTCAATGCTTCATGTGACTTTCATAGATCACCCTGGACCCTCGGGTTTGTTCCCATCCTATTTCAAGCTTTGAATTACAAATTTCCCAAGAAAGTCATTCACAAGGGCAAAATGGTCATTTGCACACTGAAAAGTCAAACTTTGACTTTTGGATCAAAGTCAAGTTTCCAGAATCATATTTCATCAAGACATGTTGAGATATGAAATTTGTTTCATCTAGAAATTCAAAAGTCAAAGTTACTTTGGAAAAGTCAAATTTCTAAATACTTAGAGTTTTTCTAAGTGTTTAAGAAATATGATAAGCTCAGAACTTCTGATCAGATTATCACCATGATGCAAGCTGATTCTGGAAGAACTTCTAACACAAGAATTATAGACTCCCACAAGTTCTGAAACATTGCAGAACAGAACATCACCTAGGAATGTTGGGGTTTCAAGTTATAACTCCTCAAAGAGATGTCCTTGAAACTGAAGCACTCAGCAAATTCTGGACAGTTCCAAGACAGAGTTTGGTTACAACTTCTGGGCCAATTTTTATAAAGATTTAGTCAGACTTTGCAAGGGTAATTCAAATAGGATTTGAAAGGTGTGTTACAAGCTTTTAGGAAAGTCTGAGAACTCACTTAGAACATGCTGGAGCAAAGAGATACAAAGATCAGAAGTTGGATGTTTGTTTTAAGTTACGCTGAAGTTGAACTTCTGATCCATAATTAAGCAATGATGCAGAATCTCACATTGCAGGATTTCTGGTTTGATAAATCATCATTTAATGCTCACGACCACTTTTGAGTCTTTATCCAAAGGATTTCCCCACGTGTGGCATAGAAGTACCTTTGTTGTCCTTGAAAAGAAACTTTTGTACAAGAATAAGTTAGGGCCCATGCATTGCTTTTTCTTTTGAGGTTACTTTTCCTTAATTCTCGCTTACTAATACAGCTTAGGCACGGATAAAAAACTGCTAACCACCATACCTATTTAAACTTGCTTCAAGAACAAGTCAGCGCCTAGCATATGATGGTGGTACCCTTGATCTCTCCAAGCTACAAGGTCCTTGCCTATAAATTGAAAACCATTGCCAACTGTAAAGAGGTCGAAAATTTGAGAAAGAAAAAGCCTTGAACCCCTGATAAAATTCCAAGAGTCCAAAACTGCAAACAAAAAATACAAAACCTGTTAGCTTTTGATTTTTATATTCAAGTTCTTTTTATTTCCTTCAAGTGTTTCTTGACCAAAACCATCCATACAGTTTCTGATTTATATATTAGAAGATATCCTAATTCATGTGTTCAGACTATAACACACTCTCCATCCACATTCACCTCAAAGAAGTCAGAACTTTGCCCCTTGGTTGTTCCAGAATTTTCTAATCATTCACAACCCAAGTTGAAAGTTTCCAGCCTGCTGAACACGTGAGGAATCTGTTTAGAACATCACAAGTGGTTAGAACCAGACTCCAGCTCACCGATTATTTCCCATCTACAAGGTAAGTTTATGCTGACTATTATCATATTACTTAGGCATTATCAGGAAATTTTGTTCAAAAATACAATGTAGACATCCTGATTCTGATGATGTACATATTCTGAGGTTTCATGCATCTGTCTGCCTAAGTAGAGAGAATTTCAGTCCAGAACTTCTTGAAGAAAATTAGAACTCATAATTAGGATTAACAAATTCATGCATGCTTCTGATTTATAGTTCAGATATCTCTTGTTTCTGAAACATTATGAAACCTGCAATAACTGTTATATGCGCATCTTCCGTTTTATTGGGAAATGACTAAGTTGCAGATGTTCTGACTAGCATGAAAAGGGAGATGAAGTTCTGCCAATAGACATCAGAACTTCTGAAATCTTCTTTATTCCCAGCGGACCCAGAACTTCTGACTTTACCTATTTCTGCTAATATGGTTTCTGTTTTTACAGCACGCCGGAGTCAGAACTTCTGATCTCTTTTAGTTCATCAATGTGCTGATTCTATTTTCTTTTTTTCCTTACTATTTTGATATTACTTCTATTTTCACTAATCAAAAACACCAAAAAAAATTTTTACATTTTTACATGCTTTATTTTATTTCTTAAAATGAAAAGATCAAAATATTTTCTTAAACAAAACTTATTTCGTTTCTTAAACAAAACAAGCTCATTTTACATTTCTTATACATTCTTATCCATTAAATATGGTTGTAATAGATAATTAGGATTTTAATTTCTTGCAATCCCCATTTATACTTTGTACACCCCCTCCCACAAGTATTGTAATAGCGTAGTAACTTTAAATTCCGTAATTTATCGCTTTATATATAACATGCTAGTAATTAGGGTTTATATGGAAAGACTAAAACCAATACTTAGAAAACCAAGACAAAATCAAGCATGAAAACAATACATTTGCACACAAAGAACCCATAGGGTAATTCCACTTGGTTTCCTTACAAAATAACCATATTACGCATGTGAGGTATCTTAGAAAAAACAAGCAAAAAATGCAAGATCATAGTCCCTCGATGACGCTATCCATTTTGCCTTTCAAATGATCTCGGTCCCTAAAAGAGAATGCTAAGATACCTTTCTACATTGCTAATCATGGTTATACGATGACCCGTGCCCGTCCCGTTTACATCCAAAGATAGGGTTACTTCCCAAATCAATGGTAAGACAACAATTTCAAGGGAAAAGAAAATGAACAAGAAAGACATTTGAGTAGGTAGATTGCTCCTAATTACTTTCTCAATTTCAAACAAACATCCTTGATATTATCAAAACAAATCACATACACTTTCAAAACATCTTACAAACTTGAAAACATTTTCAAAAGATCAACGTCTTTGTATACATTCTTACGAATGAGAATCATTACAAAGATTGCCTAGACAATGGCCTCTTTATAAAATACTTTCAAAAACCATACAAAGCACAATTTCAAACAAAAGCAAGTGATCTAGCAAGTAACTAAGATCCCATGGAAAACCATGGATGAAAAGGGTGCTAATACCTTCCCTTTTCATAATATATACCCCGAACTCAAGATATAATCTCAAAGGTCTTTCCTGTGCTTTTTCACCTTTCCTTTTGGATAAAAGAAAAGTCGGTGGTGACTCTTGCTAACCGAAACATTTACAATCAAACGCAAAACCTTCAAGTCAGTTCTCCCGTTGTATCACATGATGCATGGAATATGTATATGCAAATGATTTCAAGGATTAGTGAGATTTAAATTTGTATAGACAAAAGAATGAACAAACTTCAATTTAAACAAAACAAGAAAGATTACATCATGCCTCTTGGGCTTACAAAATAAATTTCTAAGATAAAAAGACTGAACGCATCCTCTTCGGTGCGAGATATGCATTCACTAGCATAGAATTGATCCTCTAAAGTATCTCGTTCCTCCTTCAGCTAGATCCAAACCTTTTTCAAGTCTTCGAGAGAGGTAGGCATGTCAGGATGGAGGATGGTGTAGGGAAAATCTCCTTCAACCACAGGCTCCATGATACTTGGTAAGATGGAGGGATAAGGCATCACAAGTTTCTGAGCACCAACTCGTACCCACTTAAGGTAAGGCTCAAGGGGAATGGAATTCTTGTGTCCTAGTGTCTTTCTATCCACCTTGTTCAATATCCTTCAGGCTCGGATAAACCTCTGACGGTAACCTTGATTGTGATTCTCGTAGTCGAATACCATTCCTTGGATAAGCATCTCATGTGGACCATCCCTTCGGGCGTAACCAAATTGTTGTAAGGCTAAGCAGAGGTTGTAAGTGATACCTCCTCTAATGCCGAGTAAGTGTAAATTAGGGAATTCTCCACAATGGTCGACGATAGTAACATTCTCCAAAGATCGGGAACACCGATGAATATCTGAATGTCTGAGTGTCATCAACCTATGGGACCACCTTGAACCTTGCTCATTCTTTAACATAGATTGGGGAAGATGCGAAATAAACCATCTTGCCAAAAGAGAAATGCAACACATGAGGATACTTCTCTTTATCATAGTGCGAGAGTGAAAAGAATATAGGATGTCTCCTAACAAAGTAGGCACCGGGTTACGAGACATGAATATTTTGACGGAGTTTACATCTATGAGTTGGTCTGGATTTGGAAACAAAACCATCCCATAAATGAGAAGAGGCACAATTTCTTCAAAATTTTGTAAGTCTAAGGAGTTCCAACAATCTTGAGCTTTCTCAAACAAGAACTTGGTCAAGAAACCTTTGACACCACTCCTTGTTTCCTAATTAGTTGTGACATCAGATTGTTGCAAGTGCATGGCTTGAGCAATCTCTTCAAGTTTTGGATATCTTTCTGTACCGTTGAAGGGTAGTTGATTGAGAATGGGGATCCTCAAGAGTTGGGAGAATTCTTTTAAAGTTGGCACAAGTTGATAGTCAGGAAAAGTGAAGCAATGGTGTAGAGGATCAAAGAATTGAAAGAGCACCTTCATCATATCTTCATCAGTATTGGAGGTAACCAAGTTTAGGAGGCGACCATGTCTTTCGGTAAATGGAGAATTCTCAGGAACCCTTGATTCTAACTCTTTGAGTTGAGGAGGGACCCTTATGATATTGACTTAAATGGGTTTCCTGCGAATAGAATCCATGTCCTACAAAACAGAACAAAGATAAATCCCAAAAATCCTTGAAATTGTTAGTGAGAATGAATATGATGTTATGATGTTTATGATGTCATGTACAAGTAAATATATACAAACAAAACAAACAAGTCCTTAGGTTTAGGCTTGCATGGAGTATCATAGGTAAGTACCCTCTTGAAGTTTAGTTGGCTCAAACTTGTCTTAGAAATAGTAATCGGGTTCTAATGGAGCTCAATATCACTGGTATGTCTTCTCGGGCATTGTTTCAGGGCAAGCCTCTTTAATAGCGACCGAAATATCTTAAAAAGCCAAACCTCAATGAGTGTAGTATCGAGTATCTACCAACTTCGGACTACACCAAAGTCGGTCATCTCACTATGTCCTAATGGCCAAGTTGGTCAAGTAAAGGTTCTAAAGTCAGTTAGTGCTTCATGACATCACTCAGCGGCCCCGTATTCTCCTTGATTACTCAAGGGCTACCGGTACCCATAAATATGTCACACTAACATAGCTATTGCTTAGACCATGTCAGTATACCCTGCACAATTTCCACAATGTATTGCTACTTACCTATAAGGTATCCCAAATCCGAGTAGAGGATTTAATCCCAAACAAAGAACCAAATTATAAAGAAAACAAATCAAACAATGAAAGCAGAGAAAGGTGATCTAGCCCTAAGGTAACCCCACTTTTAAGATTGTCCCCAGCAGAGTCGCCAGTTTTGTGATACGGTGGGAGAACTGACTTGGGTGTTTTGCGTTTTATCGCAAATGTTGCGGTTAGCAAGAGTCAACACCGACTTTTCTTTTATCCCAAAGGAAAGGCTGAAAAGAACATGAAAAACCTTTGAGATTGTTTCTTGAGTTCAGGGGGGTAGATTATGAAAAGGGAAGGTGTTAGTACCCTTTTCATCAATATTTATCTATGGGATCTTAGTTTCTTGCTAGATCACTTGCTTTTGTTTGAAAATATGCTTTGTGTGGTTTTTGAAATTATTTCGAAAAGGCGCCATCGTTTAGGCAAACTTTGTAATAGTTCTCGTTCGTAAGAACATATACAAAGTGTTGATCTTTTGAAAATGTTTCAATTTTGAAATATGTTTTGAAAGTGTTGGTGTTTGTTTTTAAAATAGCAAGGATGTTTTGATTTGAAAATGAGCAAGCAACTAGGAACATTCTACCTACTTAAAAGTCTTTCTTGTTTATTTCCTCTTTCCGTTGAAATTGTTATTTTACCATGGATTGGTAAGTAACCTTATCTTTGGATGTAAAAAGGGACGGGCAAGGTTCATAGTATAGTCACGAATAGCAATGTTGTAAGATATCTTAGCATTTTCTTTGAGGAACTAAGATCATTTGTAAGGCAACGTTCGGAGTGTCATCGAGGGACTATGATCTTTGTATTTTTGTTTGTTTTTCTAAGACATCTTACATGCGTATTATGACCATTTACTTCTCAAGGAAACAAGTGGAGTTAACCCTAGAGGTGAAAAGTGTGCAAGTGTATCTTTTTTATGCTTGATTTGTCTTGTATTAGGGTTTTCTAAGCATTGATTTTATCTTTCTATACAAACCCTAATTACTAGCATTTATATAAAGCGATAAATTGCGGAAGGTGAATATTCTATGCTATTAAATTATTTGGGGGATGGGGTATACATTTTTACAAATGGGGATTGCAAGAATTTAAATCTAATTAACTATTACAACCATATTGAACAAAGTACAAGAATTGAAATAATAATGTACAAACATGAATAAATGGGAAAGAGTATGAATTTGTTTAGATTTTTGTTAAGAAAGGTTTTGATATAATTAATTAAGGAAAATAGTTTAGTTAAACTAAGAATTTGACCTAAATTAATTTAAAAAAGGAAATTAATTTAATTAAACAAGCAAGTTTTTTAGGCTTTTTTGGTTTTAAAATAAAACATAAGTAATATTGGATGTAAATGAATAAAATATTTTTGGATTTTTATTGATGATAATAATAATAATAGTAATAATAATCATAATAATAATAATAATAATAATAATAATAATAATAATAATAATAATAATAATAATAATAATAAAAGATAAAATAATAAAAAAATAAAGTCAGGGGGGTTAAAGTTGAATTTGGGAGGTTTGTTAGAAAAACAGTTTTGAAGTTGGCCCATTATTGTTTTTGTAAACAGAAAAAAAAAATATTAATAACAAAATAGAGATGGGTTGTGTGTTATAAGTGAACATGGGGGGTTAAAGGCAGTAAAATGTCAAAGCCCAAGGACGAGGGCCCAAACGCGCTGGCTGCAAAACAAAAATAAACAAAAAAATGAAAGGAAAAATGACAAAACGGACGCTGGGGCTCGAACCCAGGTCTTAAAGGTGAAAGGCGCGCGCTTCTACCACTGGGGTGGATATACATTCGTTTACTTATATCAAACCATAAATATATATTAGAAACTGCTTCCTGAAGACAACTTCATCTTCAACCTCGCGCCTAGCCAGACCACTTGCATCTTGTTCATTTCTCATCCATTTGCAAAAGTGTAAACATGAATCTTGTGGAAAATTTCCTCATGATTTCAGAAATGTAAAGCATTAAAAATATAGATCAAAGACCAACATGAATTTTATTGGCCCTAATCTGAATTCTAAAAATTTTAGAAACTTCAACTCCAAAATTCTCTAAGCACAAGCCATATAAATGCAAACTATGGATATGTACAACTTCGTGGCAATAAGGTATACATTTTATCTTTGAAAATGAAAGCTTAATAATGCCTATATGAAGAGTTCAAAAACCAAAAAACTCACCTTGCAAATGGAGATCGTGTTTTGAGTTTGAACAACTTTCAATGAGTTCTGGTGATTGGGTTAGCTTCCTCAAGTTCCCGGGAAGCTAATGTGATGCTTGGCTTGAACTGAAAGTGGCTGAGGAGTTCTGGAGAAGTCAAGTTGCAGACCACTATTTTTGAAAATGGAACTTAATGATGGAGGTGTTACAGTTGGGCAAAAGGACTTTGGATGGTTTGTATTTGATGTTTAGAAGATTTAGGAACCAAAAGGCTTGGAAACGCACGAGGGAGATGTAAGTTTCAAGTTTTTGGTCAGATTGTGCAACAATGGAGTTTTTGTGTGTGATTCTGAGTTCTAGGGAGTTTGAGGGCTTATGTATACGTGTGGAAGCTTGCAAATGACTTGTATATTTATAGGCAAGAGGTCTTGTATGTTACAACAAGCCAGAATTTGAAATCTAAAGTTGTAGCATCTTTACTTGTTTTTGAAGCAATATTGAAACATCTTGTTCCAAAGCATGGTACAGGGCTGCATAGAGTGGTTAGTACTTTAGACATGCTTTCTTTTGGTTTATAGGGTTTGTGTGTGCATAAAGAACAAGTTCAATGCTCAAGGAGAGTGGACTTTGTGATTAAAGCCACTTTTCCAAAATGGAATTGTAAACTTTCTTCCAAAAATGGAAATACAACTTAGATAATGGCTCAAATGCTTTGACAATATTTCTATCAATTGTGTAAAAATTTAATTAAGGAATGAATTTCAAGTTAGAAGCCTGCAAAGCAATATTATGCAGTATGGCTATGTGATTTGGTCCATTGTGCATCACAAATTCTGCCTTGTAGAACAACTTGAAACCCTAACTTCTTGCCTTCGATTATCCTTGCTCAAAAATGATCTCAATGAGTTCTTGGATATTTTAGAAAGCTTGTAATGTGATATAAAACCCCTCTTTGAATCAATTTTGCAAAATACAATTGGAACTATGTGAAACTTGGCCATAAAGTTAGGTCAAAATCCTGCCTAAACTAGGGCAAAATTTCACTAAGTTTATAAGTTTCATGAAGATGTGTTCACAAAATCATAACTTGAAATAAATACATTTCTAGGAGGAGTTGTGTTCATCAATGTTTTATATCTCATTGAGATCTACAACTTTCATGTTGAAAGTTTCCTTTGAATAATCTTGCATCATGGTGAAAAATTGGCTCAAAGTTGTGAAAAAATATGAAGTTTTCAACACTTAGAAAATTTTCCAAGTTTGGAAATTTTGACTTTTCAAAATGAAATCTTGACTTTTTGATTTCTTGATGAATTTTTTTCATATTTGGACATGTTTTGATGAATTGTGATCTTTGACACTTGATTTTGACCAAAAAGTCAAAGTTTGACTTTTCAGTGTATAGTTGACTTTTGATCAGTTGACTGAAAATCAACTATCAATCAATTGATCTTGAGGGAAGTTTTTGAGTCATACCATTAGGTCAAAATTATGCATTTGAAACCTTGAGATCATGTCTCAAACTTAACCATTTTCTAGGTCAAAAATCAAAAATTGCCCTTTCTTAGTCAAAACCCTAATTTTGACCATTTTGCCCTTTTGATGATCTGATCAAATTTATTGAGGAATTATGGTCCAAACTTGATCAAATGACATATATGATATCATAATTTTTACATGGATAAAAAATTATGAAGTTTGACTGTAAATTGATCATAGTTGACTTTTCCCCCAATACAGTTGATTTTTAGGTCAACTGATCAATTGACTGAGCAAAAATGTGATCCAAGAAATGAAACTTGACATGAGAAATATTGAGAGTCCAAAATGATCCATGAAAGTCATATTAGAAATTAAAAGTTCATTTGTCCTTGTGCAATCTCAAACCCTAATTTTCAGTCATTAGTGTTTAAGGAGGTGTCTTGAGCTGATCAACTCTTGTGCAGTCTTGAGCCAAAGGAGATCTAGTGAGAAATTACTTGATAAATGAGAGGGAAAATTTTGGAGTACAACAGGTCCCTCTAAAATTTTCCTTCAAAGAATGGTCCTCCTAAAAAAATTATATTTTAACTTTTGGTCCCCTCCTGTAATTTAGCGACGGTTTTTACAACTTAGCGTCGGTTTTAGCGACGGAATTAGAGACCATTTTAGCTACGATTTTGTCAGGAGAGATCAAAAGTTAAAACTTAATTTTTTAGGAGGACCATTCTTTGAAGGAAAAATTTAGAGGGACTAAAAATGAAATTTGAGATATTTAGAGGGACCAAAAACTTATTTAACCCCAACATCATCAGTCCTTGCATCAGGATTCTTATCAACCCTAGTATCTTCATATGTCTGAACATTTGACAAGATACTTGCTTCCTTCAACACCTTGCACACAAACCTTCAATGTTTCTTATCCAGGTTATTATTATCATCTTCAGCAATACTGTCATCAATAATAACAGGCCCAAAAGGGTTTATCTTTCCAGATTCTTTCTCTAGGTTAACATTGACCCTATTTTTACCAATATTAGAAGAAGTAGGCTTACCTAAAGTCCTGACATCTTTTGAGGTGAAAATTATTGCTTTCTCTTGAGTGGAGGCTGAGATAATGGATAAAGGAGGAATATCCAAAACTAAGTTAAACAAGTTGATCAAGCGACTTTTATCATTAGCCTAGTTTCTGACTGAGATGATCCATGATCATCAAAATAAGCATGCACGAATTCAGACAAAGGATGTTGATACATTAGTGATCTTTGTTCAAGCAAATTAGCATCCAAGACAAGGGAGCACAACAATAAATTTTTGAGAATTGATGCAGAAGTTTTGAGGGAACAATAGGTTTGGTATATATAGAGTGTCTAAAAGATTAAGTCTTGGAAAGATAGGATTGGGTAGACGCGAGAGTCATGAGATTTAAAAATTTGATTGGTCCTCATAAATAGCTGTTGTACCCCAATTTTTTTTCCCTAAGATCCCTTCATCATACCATATTGTTTCAATCACAACAAGATCACATTATGGTTTTTGGTTTTTCTCCCTATCTTTAGCTTTGCTCTTTTGAGGAGTTACCAAGCCCCTTGACTTGTTTTCTTTTGTGATCGTGGATATTTTTCTTTGATTTTCTCTCTAATTAATAAAATGCAATATTGGTTTGTCTTACTTGTTAATAATGTAGGTAAAGGAAATAAGGTTTAACAAGTTGCTTCATGGGTTCATGAGTTTATTTCCATGCCCTAGACAATAGCTTGAGAAATTCAAAACCTCACCATTG
The DNA here is from genome assembly GCA_948472305.1 of Vicia faba. Taxonomy (NCBI): domain Eukaryota; kingdom Viridiplantae; phylum Streptophyta; class Magnoliopsida; order Fabales; family Fabaceae; genus Vicia; species Vicia faba. The sequence continues at coordinate 628,652,411 of OX451741.1, read as the reverse complement.
AAGTTTTTTTGGAAGAAATGGCATGACAAGGCGTATTTTGGTTCAACATATTTCAAACTTATCAAAATTGATTCAAAAGTACAAAGGGTTAAGGGACGAAGTTGTCATGATTGGACAAGGTCTTGTTCCTATTGGTCACAAGAGCATATTTCTCTCTAATTTCAAGATATGGAAGTGGTTTTGGTGTCTATGGGTCCTCATCATCATCCTCAACAACTTTTATTCACAAAGGAAGAATATTGGCACAAAAAGCTTGTTCAAACTTGGCAAATTTCCTCAAAGCTTTCTCTTGGTCTAAAGGTTAGGGTTTTGGACTTCAAAGGAGCATATCTTGCTCATCTTTTAGTATTTTTGAGTGATTCCAAAAACATCCTTCTCTTCAAAGAGTTAACAATAAATCACTTCAAAAGTTTCAAGGATTTTTCATGTGGAAGGAACTTGGTGAAGAAGAAAGATTACAAGTCACTCAGATGAATCCCCAATTTTCCATATGTGACTTCAAATGGTCATAACATGGTCAATTTTTATCACCTTGAGCCCATTAATTTTTCATGATGATCTTAAGGATGTGTACTTAATGCCTTCTTTTATTTGCAAAGTGGGAAAATGGATGGAAGTTGCCTTAAGAATGCAAGGATTATAGGTCATTTCATGATTTTTGGCCAACTTTAACAAGTCATAACTTGCTCAATTTTTGGAGATTTTGAGTTGTTCAAATTGAAAATGTCATTCAAGAGATCTAATTCATTCAATCTTTTTTGGTGAAGAGCAAATTCTAAGTGGAAGGCCATGTTTGGATGCAAAAGATTATAGGTCATTTTTAAAGAAGAATTTGAAATATTTCTAAGTATGGAAAGTCAACTCTTTTTCTTCAACTTTGACTCCATGTAACTTTCAGCTCAAGCATCCATTTGATTCCATTATTTTTCCATTGCAAAGCTTGTAACCTCATCTTTCCAAAGCATCAAGAATTATGCCCTAAGACCCCTTGAGATGGAAATGCCATGGATTTGAATTAGGTAGTTTGAAACTGAATTTTTCACAAAGTCGGGATTTTGAAATTTTTGTTTTGGCTTCTAATCACAAGATTTCCACGCGTCTTTGGTTCTAATCATGTTTAGCAACTTGCCATAAGTGATTAGCATCATGAAACGCACGATTTGGCTGAATTTTGATCAAGTTTGAGTCACACTTTCTTCATGATGCAAACCCACATGAATTCCCTCCAAAACGCATCATTTGCTATTCCTTTTGATCCCATTTGCTTCCCTATAAATAGAGGGTCATCCCCCATTCAATTTCCTAAGCTTAGATATCCAGAATCACCCTGCCAAACTTGTTTCACAACCCAGAATTCAGAAACTTCAAAATCTATTCTCAAGCCTTTTTCAATCCATTTCCCCTCAATTCACCTTCCTTGATCTTCCATGAAGCTAAACATATAATTACATTCAAGAATCGTGCCCTATACTGCTCCATAAAAGTCCAGTTTCAGAGCTCTTCAACTCAAATTCAATAGGTAGATTCCTTCATCAATTCTTCAAAAACTCTGATATCATTGTGTTGCTCTCATATCCCTGGTTCTAGTTGCAACACTAACAGTTCACTGGAAACATGTTTTGACCATGAATTTTCAAATCCCTTTTCAAAACTTTCTTTCCAAATTGCTTGAGCTACAGTTTATGTAAATTTGGCGCGAGGGTGTGGTTGTTTTCGTCTTGAAGAGACGAAGCGATTGGCATAGGTCTGAGCTTCTGATTTTATAGTTTGAGAGACCTGCAAATCACGTTGGCTGGAGGTTGAAGATGACCTACGTGTCATCTTCCAACCAATGATGGCGTGCCATTTGTGTTTTTCAAAAATCTGATTTATTATTGATTATGTACATTATTCATTAATGACCATGATATGCACAGCGTGCCAGATCCCTTGGATTTGATTACTAACGCACTTTGACTCTCATCCAATGGTCCACATCTTTTACTTTTATTTTCTTTTTGTGATTTTTATATTTTAATTGTTTTAAATTTCAAAAAATTATAGAAAATTCATTTTTAGTCCAAAAAATCTGAAAAAATTATGGAAAATATTTTTGATTATTCTCTTTCTGATTTTTATTTTTTCACAATTTAATTTTGTGTTTTGGTATTTTTTATAAATTTTACACTTATTTGATTTGTTTAAAATGTTTAAAAATACTTTTATACATTTTTAAATTCAGAAAAAATTATGGAGTGATCTAATGATATTGTGACAAATATTGGTGACCTTATTTTATTTTTGTTTCCGACTTTACTATTTTTTACTATTTTTGTTTATTTTACCCATTTATTTTAATTTTTAAAAATAGTTTCTGACTTTTAAAAATTACCAAAAATTTTATAAAATTACTTGGCCTCTTTTCAGATTTTTCTATGGTCTTATTTTTCATTTCTTGATTAATTTGAACATAATTGATATTTTCCTCATTATTTTCCATTTTTAAAACATTTTTAAAACTTTTAATGTATATATTAATTATATTATTATTTTGTGATTATTTTCTGGCTGTCTTGGGTTGATTTTTTTATCATGGCTTTATTAATATCATTGGATCCATGGTGTTGGGTTTAACTCCATAAAAAATGGATGAATGATTTTAATAATAGTTTGATTAAATATTAATTCAAATGTGGTTTCTCTTTTTACCCTAATTCCTCTTCATCTCATCCCCTTCTCATTGCACTAAATGTTGTTGGAGTATGATCTCTATATCATGTCTCAAAACAAATGGTGCATAGATTGCTATTGACCGGCCTCAAAATAGGTGCGACTTCTATATAAGTCCACTTACGATTGCTTAACATAGCGCTAAATTTTGTCCCGATTCGAATAAATGATCGTTCGTAGCCCAAACTTATGATTGCAAGCCCAAGTATGTTAATTTGATCTCTTTGATCCAATAACCTTGAGATTCATTGTGTGGAGGCTTTGGTTCTACCAATTACAACACCTTTGGTCAACGCGGATCACTTAAACATCGTTGATCATTAAATGGTAGTTATGAGAATTCCAAATGGATGATATACTTGACAAAAAGCAAATGCAACTTGTTGTATGGAGGCTTTGGTTCTACCAATCCTCTAATGAGTTCCAAATGCAAGTTTCAAGATGGTCATCCAACTAACCACTAATTATTGACTTGTTTTATCTTATGCTTTTATTCTTTTTTATGCTTTATGTACTATTTATTTTTAGCATTTACATTTCATGCCATTTTCATATTTGCTCATTTGAGCATTTATTTTTCTTGTCATTTTTACTTTGCTCACTTGAGCTTTTCTTTTTCTTTTCCTAAGATACTTAATAATCAACATAAACCCTAAAAAAATCTTAATGGTATTTGGACTATTTGGTTACTATCTTTGGCATTATGGAGCATGGGACTTTTTCTTGGACTTAGGATTAGGTACTTTGGCCTATCTTGGAGACTTTGTAACTTTATCTGATTATTTTGTCTGGAGTTCTTGAGGTTTACCTCAAGACATTGGGTTGTTTGTTTGTTTTGTGTGTAGGTTTTTGTGATTACATCATTTGTTTGTAATATGGAATTCACCCGTATACAGTTGTTACTCTGCCCAATTTTTATGAAGACTTAATACATTTGAAGAGGTCTAGTATCTTTGATTGCTTGGTTGCAATCCAAAGAATGGGAATTCTATCTTGGCTCATAATGCCAAGCTTTAGCTTCTTGTTGGTTAGATGGTCCTTATCCTTAGCATTTACTTTATGCTTTAGGATAGCCTCTTCTACTCCTCCAATATTCTTTAATTTCAAAAATCTTCCCCCTCCCTTTTTTTAAACTCTTCTTATTTCTAAACTTGAAACACTTTCGTAATAAACTTGGACTTAGGTCCATGCATTTTTAAAACATTTTCATCAACAAACTCCAATCAATTTAATAATACTTTGACCCTTTTTGTAAGAAGACTAAAAGTTAATCAATCTCATTTCAAACCATTTTGCCACTTTGGCTTTTATCTTTAAACTTTCTTTTCTCAAAAGGTTAGACTCTTGTCAATCCTTGTAGTGATGCAAACAACTATACTTCTACAATATGTAGTGAAGTGAGATACTTTTCACTTGGGTGTTGAGTGAGGCATTGTTGATTTTAAAATCCAAGCCATTATCCTCCACTTTGAGATGATGCAAATTCTCCTTTCTCATAATTGTGGGTAGTAAGTATGTTTTCCACACGGACAATGACGATGATGTCTTATCTCTTAAAATTAACCAACACACTTGTGTTTCAAATTTTTAAAAGAGGAACTACGTGTACCCTGATCCCCTATTGCACGAAAGGTGGTACGTAGGCACTAAAGGTTCGCAACCGCGACAGGTGCAAAAATAATTAAAAAATATATATTTCTTTTCTCACCTCCACCATCCATTTTTTATATATAACACATTTTTTATATAGCCAAAATATACAGATTTTACAAAGAGGTTCCTATGGAGTACCGTAGATGTTTAGGGTACTAATACCTTCCCTTTGCATAACCAACTCCCTTACCTTGAATCTTTCCCTCTCTTTTGGGTTATTCGCTTTTCTCCCATTCCTTTAGAAACAATAAAGCACGGTGGCGATTTTTATTTTGATTTGTATAAAGTCTAGTCAATCTAATGGCTTAGTCTTGAACATTTCTGCCGCTACATAAAAATGGTGACTTCACTGGGAAAAGATTGACCTCTTGCTAGTCCATCCCTAAGTGGGTTAAGCCTATCTTTGTTTATATTTGTATATGTGTTATTGTGTTTATGTGTTATATGTTTCATATATGTTTGTCGGGATTTTCCTGGTTTTCAGGGTGCTTGGTGATTACTCATAAGTTTTATACCCGGACTTGGGCAAACTTTAAGATAGGATGGGCAGTATAGTCATGTTAACTTTGAGGGAGTAATCCCAAAAAAGGAGGCATGAGATCCCCCACTCAGTGAAGGCCCCTTTGACTGTAGTGTCGTTTACCGAGTAATCGGGAAGACGTACTGCTTTCGACCTGGGAGCCTGTTGAAACTGAGGACCGTAGAATACCAAACCCATCTTGGCCTCTTAGGTGTAGTGTGGAAGCTATGACGGACTAATCTGGAAATAGTTGTCACGCGATACTACGCTCGGACGAGTCTTTCTTGAGAATATTACTAATTACCGAGTTAATCGGGAAGTTGTAATATCCGAAGGAAGGATGTAGACTCTGGGAACCTCTAGAACCTTGTTTGGCAGGTGATAACTTTTAGACCAACACCTTATGGGTAGTACCTTCGACCTCATGCTCGTGACGTTGAACCTATGAACCCTATATGTGTGGTCTTGTGTGTGATTGTTGCATCATGCATCCATGCACTCATAAGCATCTTTTGAAGAAAATAATATTTCAAGGGATTTAAAGGTTGAATATTTGTAAATATCTCAGGTATTGTTAAGCATGGATTCTGGAAAGAGAAAGACCGGGAAATACAGTTTCAAGGATCCTAAGATAGATGAGTTGATCAGTCTAATTCAAGAGATCGAGTGTTTTGCAGACTTTCATGAAGAAGTATGGATCCATTATTCCTCTCTTGAAGCTGAAGATGAAGGAGGGTATTCTCTCGACCTTGGTCTAGTTCTATGATCCAGTGTATCACTGCTTTACTTTTCCCGATTATTAGTTGATTCCTACACTGGAGGAGTATTCCTATCTATTGGATTTACCTGTTACCGATCGTGTTCCTTTTACTGATTTGGAGGGTGAGCCAAAACCACATGAGATTGCTGCTTTGATTCATCTGGGGAAGTCTGAGGTGGAAGCCCATAAGACTACCAAAGGAGGGATTAGAGGATTACCAACTCAGTTCTTATTGGAGAAAGCTCGTTACTTTTCCAAGATGAAGAGTACGGTTGCTTTCGAGGCCATATTTTCTTTACTTGCTTATGGATTATTCTTATTTCCTAATGTGGACAAGTTTGTCGACATTAACGCTATCAGGATTTTCATGATTGGAAACCCAGTTCCTACACTGTTGAGTGATGCTTATTACTCTGTTCATCTTCGGAGTTCTTATAATGGGGGAATGATTATCTTTTGCACGCCTCTGTTGTACCGGTGGTTCATCTCTCATATGCCTCAGTCTGATGCTTTTTGGGATGTCAAGAAGGAACCCCGTTAGGCTCCTAAGATCATGGCTCTTACTCACTCGGATATTGATTGATATCATCGAGCTTATCAGGATATAGATATTATTGACAGTTGTTGTAGTTTCCCCAATGTACCTCTTCTTGGTACAAAAGGAGGAAATAACTATAACCATGTTCTTGCACGGCGGCAACTTGGTTATCCGATGAGGGATAAACCAAACAGTATTCATTTGAGTAGTTTCTTTCTGAAGGAAGGAGAAGACCACAGGGAAGATAGGGAGCATATTGTGAAGGCCTGGCGTCACATTCATAAGAAGAGTAGGAAGGATTTTGGACCTATGGGTGTTATTTCTTTGGAGCCATACCTTCAGTGGGTCCGATTGAGAGCCATTCAGTTGAAGATGCCGTATACTTGGGAGACACCCATGCATGATCTATTTGTGAAGACCACTCCTCCCTTATTAGATGATCTAGAAGAGTTGCAGCTTGCTTTGGTCAGGATGCAATAGGAAATGGATGCTTGGAAGAACAAGTTCCAGACTTTAGAGAGTTCCTACAGAGCAGACCTGAAGGAGAAAGACGGTTTGATCGAGATCCTCGAGAGTCAAGAAGTAGAGTCTATTGAGAGGCAAGGGGATTTATTTTCCCCTAAGCCTCAAACATGTGATGATTACTCAATTCCTGCTTCAGATGATTGGAAGGAAGTTGTCGTCAGACATATGGAAGAAAACCAGAGGTTGAGGGCTCAGATCGCCAGGCTCACATGGAAGCGCCAACGTATAGATTAATCTCTATCAGTTCCTTTTCTTAGGATTTTAGATTGTATTTTCATCTTGTACTTGGGATCATTGAAACTTGTAATCCATTTTGGAGTTATTATAATAAAAAAAAATTCAGTATTTCAAACGCGTTATTACTTTGATGTTTGCGATATGTCTATAAATGTTAAATCCCTTGAAATATTAAATGATAAAGTAAAAAAATATCATATGCATTGCATATCATGCATCATATTGCACATATTTCTTGCATTTACTATGCATATCCAGGTGCCTTACCCGGCTTTTTTACTTTGTTCAGCAAGCTGACTCATCACTACAACACTCGGGCTAACTTCAAAAAGAAGATGGACAATTTAGAACAGGAGAATCGCGAGCTGCACGAACAAGTTTCTGCTTTGAAGGCCGGCTTGGCCAATTTGACTACTCTGATGAAAGCTCTGGTGGTTGCTCAAAATCAGCCACCGAGTGTTCAACCTCAACCAACAAGGGAAAATGTTGAAGTTCCAATTGTTCCTGTATCTGCTACTCCGGCTTTTGTTCAAAACTGTATGCCTCAGTGTTATCCATGGGGAATGCCAGAGAATTTTTCATCTGAAGGTTTCAATTTGGGCCCCCAAGATTCTCCAGTGGTTCAAACTGTTGTTACTCCAGCACCTCCTGCGGTGCATACTATTCCTGCTCCACCTCCTTCGGTGAATTTGGTTCCTTTTATTAATGAAGATGTGTGTCGTCCTTTTCCTCCACCGAGTGAAGACTTGGGTCTTTATGACAGAATGGATGATTTCTAAGAGCAGTTCGATAGAATGCAAAGAGAGATGAAGGCTCTTAAGGGAAAAGAGCTATTTGGGCAGAATGTGAATGAGTTGTGTTTGGTCCCGAATGTTAAAGTGCCTTGTAAGTTCAAGGTCCCGGAGTTTGAGAAGTACAAGGGAAACACTTGCCCTCGTACTCACTTGGTGATGTACGTGAGGAAAATATCTACCCACACCGATGATCAGCGTCTGCTAATTCACTTTTTCCAGGATAGTCTGAACGGCGCAACGTTGAAATGGTATATGAGTTTAGACAGCGCCAACATCCATACTTTTAATGATTTGGGAGAAGCATTCATTAAAAAATACAAATACAATGTGGACATGGCGCCCGACCGTGGCCAGATTAGGGCCATGGTTCAGAAAGATAGAGAATCGTTCAAGGAGTATGTGCAGAGATGGCGCGAAGTGGTTGCGCAATTGATTCCTCCCATGGAGGAGAAGGAAATGACTAAATTTTTTTTGAAGATGCTAGGCGCTTTCTACTATGAAAGAATGGTAGAAAGTGCCCCAAGTGATTTTAGAGATGGTAGGAATGGGTGTCCACCTAGAAGAGGAAGTAAGAGAAGGCCGTTTGACAAAGGGTGAAAGATCTGGAGGTGTGAAAAAGCCAGCTTATGGGTTTACAAAGAAGAAAGAGGGGGATACAAATGTCGTCATACAAGAGAGGAGGGTGAACGCTCCTAGAAGGAATTATCAGCATCACCAGCAAGTTTCCTCAGTTACTCCTGTTATGAATGCCGCCTCGACTATCGTTGCTTATCAAAGACAGTCCCAATAGAGGAACCAATGGAATAATCAGAGAAGGGAGAACTATGACCCTATTCCCATGAGCTATGCAGAGCTACTACCATCATTGATTCAGAAGAAGTTGGTCCAGACACGACCACCTCCCGCCGTACCATTACCATTGCCTTGGTATTACAAAGCAGACCAGACGTATGCCTTTCATCAGGGAGCACCACAGCATAGTGTTGAAAATTGTTATCCTTTGAGGACTGAAGTGCAAAGGTTGGTGAAGTATGGAATTCTATCTTTCAAAGACATGGGACCTAATGTGAAAGACAATCCTCTACCCAAGCACAGAGGAGTGAATGCTGTGAATATGGTGGCCGGTTGTCCAGGTGACTTTCGGATTTTTGACATTAATTTGGTTAGAGGAGATTTGGTGAAGATGCACGCAGACCTCTATGAATTCAGTTATTATACACATGACCACGCCGATTGCGCTGTTTGCAGTACAGACATACAGGGTTGTGAGAAGATAAAGGCTGATTTACAGGAGATGATGGATGAAGGTTTAATCCATATAATCAGGCCTAGGGAAGAATATGAAGAGGAAGTGAATATGGTTTCTGGATGTCCGGGCGAATTCAGAATTTTTTATGTGGAGCATTTGAATGAGGATCTCGTGCAATTGTATGCTACCTTCTGCCATACTGTTGGTCAGGTGGAACACCAATATGGATCTTGCATAGTTTGCTGTCAAGACCCCCGAGGATGTTCTATTGTGAGAGAGGGTGTTCAATTGTTGTTAGACAATGGAACTATCAAGATCACGGGTCAGAGAGATGATTATCACGAGATTGATATGGTTGAAGTTTATTTGATAGAAGAAGAGTCAGAGGAAGAGTATGCCTCTGCAGATGAGTATTTCTCTTCAGATGAAGACTTTTTTGCCATAAATGACCTTTTGATGGCTGATTGTGTTGAGGAAGGGGTAAACGTCATTGTACCTTGTTTTGGTACACCCGCTCATCTTGAGGTGGAGTACCATAGCAAACCAGCTGTTACCCCATTGGTAATTAGTCTTCCAGGTCCCATTCCCTATAAATCAGATAAGGTTGTGCCTTACAAATACAACGCTACAATCTTAGAAGATGGGGTGGAAGTTCCCATCCAGCCAATGCCAGATGTTGGAAATATAGCTGATAATAGCAGGGTGACCCGTAGTGGTCATGTGTTTGTGCCGATTGTACGAAGAGATGTTGTTGCTGGAAAGAAAGTTGTTGAGAATGATGAGCCTAAGAAGGCTGCAGGAGAGACTAGTAGAGCCACATTAGAGAAAGAAGTGGATGATATCTTGAAGACAATTAAGATGAGCGACTACAGAATTGTAGATTAGCTATTGCATACTCCTTCAAAGATATCCATCCTAGCTTTATTAATGAATTCCTCTGCTCATAGAGAATCACTGATGAGAGTACTAGACAAGGCTTTTGTGGAGAATGACATGCCGTTAGATCAATTCAGCATCATAATTGGAAATATTACGTCATGTAACAACTTGAGTTTCTGCGATGATGAGTTACCAGATGAAGGGAGGAATCACAACCTAGCCCTCCACATATCTATGAACTGCAAGAATGACTCGCTATCCAATGTGCTAATTGATAACAGATTCGCGTTGAATGTTATACTGAGGAGTACCCTCATGAAGTTAAAGTATCAGGGAACACCTATGCGCCCGAGTGGCATCATTGTGAAGGCTTTTGATGGGTCGAGGAAATCTGTCATCGGTGAAGTGGACTTGCCCATCCATATAGGACCATATATGTTCCTGATAACCTTCTAGGTCATGGATATTTTTCTCGCATATAGTTGTTTGCTAGGACGGCCATGGATACACGAAGTAGGGGTTGTCACTTCAACTCTGCATCAGAAGCTAAAGTTTATGCGTGAAGGGAAGGTAGTGATCATAAATAGGGAGCAAGCGTTGTTGATATCCCATCTATCCTCTTTCAGTATTGTAGAAGTGGATGAGGCTGTTGTTGGAACCCAGTTCCAAGCCCTATCCATTGACAACATAAGAAGGAATGAGAATTATGTGGTTTCCCTGAAGGACGCACAGCAGGTTGTGCACAATGGTCATAATGTAGTTTGGGGACGGCTTGTGGATCCACCCGTGAAAAAAAATAGAGCTGGTTTGGGTTTACCTTCGAGGAATGGAAAATGCTAAAATTTGAAGTCAAAGTCTTCTGTGAACAGTTATCATAATGTTTTCCGCAGCGGAGGCTACCTCCATCCAATTGGTTCTGGAATTAATGTTGTTGAAGAGGATGAAGCAGAGCAGGATGTACCGAATTATGTGACACATGAAGTTCGAGTTCAGAACTGGGTCACTATTGATGTTCCTTCTTGCATACGTGTTTCAAAGTAATTTGTTTTGTTAATTTGTTTCTTTCTTTTGAAAAGCTTTCACTCTGCCCAAGGTGAAAGTATTAATGTTGCAGGGCTTATATGTTTGCTATAACTTTTAAGATCATTAATAAAAGGTGTCTTTGCTTCCAAAATTATGTCTTTTATTTTCTACTTTTTTCTTGGGAAATGGTAATAAATAAATAAAACCTTTCAAAATAAATAATAACTGAAAATTAATCTACATGATCACTTGTTATATGTGTCAGTTTCTAAAAGCAATCATAAATCACATGTGTAGATTAATTAAAAAACTCGTTGAATACAATGACCCTGCACCCTCTCCCAACTTTGAATGTTCTGTGTTTGGGGCTGAAGAAGAAGATTATGATGAGATTCCAGAAGAGGTCTCATGGTTGCTTGAGCACGAGGAAAATACCATTCAGCCATATAAGGAGCCTTTAGAAGTGATTAATTTGGGTTCAGAAGAAGATCCGAAGGAAGTTAAGATTGGAGCATCGTTGCATCCTGATGTAAAGAGCGGGTTGATTGAGCTGTTGAAAGAGTATGTGGATATTTTTGCTTGGTTTTATCAAAATATGCCTGGTCTGGATACAGACATTCTCGAGCATCGTTTGCCATTGAAGCCAGAGTGTCCGCTAGTTAAACAAAAGTTGAGAAGAACCCACCCGAATATGGCAGTAAAGATCAAAGAGGAGGTCCTAAAGAAGATTAATGTTGGTTTTCTTGTGACGTCAGTGTATCCTTAATGGATTGCCAATATTTTCCCAGTACCGAAAAAAGATGCAAACGTCCGCATGTGCATAGATTACAGAGATCTAAATAAAGCTAGTCCAAAAGATGATTTTACATTGCCTCACATTGACATGTTAGTGGACAACACAACAAAATTCAAAGTATTCTCGTTCATCGACGGATTTTCCGGGTATAATCAAATAAGAATGGCTCCAGAGGACATGGACAAAACAACGTTTATCACACCATGGGGAACATTCTATTACAGAGTGATGCCCTTCGGGTTGAAGAACGTTGATGTAACATACCAGAGGGCTATGATAACCCTATTCCATGATCTGATGCACAAAGAAATCGAACTATATGTTGATGATATGATTGCCAAATCCCAAACTGAAGAAGGGCATATAGAAGATTTGTTGAAGTTGTTTCAGCGTTTGAGGAAGTATTGTCTCCGCTTGAATCCAAATAAATGCACCTTCGGAGTTAGATCGGGGAAATTGTTGGGTTTTATTGTTAGCCAGTAAGGAATTGAAGTTGACCCTGATAAAGTCAAAGCAATTCAAGAAATGCCAGCACCAAGAATTAAAAAGCAAGTCAGGGGTTTCCTCGGGCGTTTGAATTATATCTCCAGATTTATTTCCCACATGACTATAACGTGTGAACCGATCTTTAAGTTGTTAAAGAAAGATCAAGGTTGTGTATGGACGAATGACTGCCAAAGGGAATTTGAGAGTATTAAAGAATATATGCTTGAACCTCCTATCTTGCTCCCTCCCGTAGAAGGAATACCGTTGATTATGTATCTAACAGTGTTAGATAAGTCCATGGGTTGTATTCTGGGACAACAGGATGAAACATGAAAGAAAGAGTTCTCCATTTATTATCCCAGCAAAAAGTTCACTGATTGTGAGTCACGGTATTCCATGCTAGAAAAAACATGTTGTGCTTTGGCTTGGGCGGCAAAGCGTTTGCGGTAGTATATGTTAAATCATACCACTTGGTTGATCTCCAAAATGGATCCAATCAAGTATATTTTTGAGAAGCCTGCTCTTACTGGGAGAATTGCCCGCTGGCAGATGTTGTTATCTGAATACGATATCGAGTACCGCACTCAAAAGGCTATTAAAAGTAGTGTGTTGGCATATTACCTTGCTCACCAACAGGTGGAAGATCATCAGTCTGCAGAGTATGAATTCCCCGATGAGGATATGATGTTCCTGAAAGTGAAAGATTGTGATGAACCATTGCCTGAAGAGGGCCCTGACCCTGAATCTCGTTGGAGTATGGTATTTGATGGAGCGGTGAATGCTTATGGTAAAGGAATTGGTGATGTGATTGTCACTCCTCATGGATCACAAATTCCTTTTACCACAAGGTTAACATTTGATTGCACTAATAATATGGCAGAATATGAGGCTTGCATCATGGGTCTTGAGGAAGCTATTGATCTCAGAATCAAAATTCTAGATGTGTATGGCGATTTAGCTTTGGTAATAAATCAGATTAAAGGAGAATGGGACACTCGTCACCCTGGCTTGATCCCTTACAAAGATTATGCTAGAAGAATACTGCCCTTCTTTAATAAAGTAGAATTCCATCACATTCCTAGAGATGAAAATCAAATGGCGGATTCTCTGGAAACTCTGGCTTCCATGTATCAAGTGAATACTTGGAATGATATACCCTGAATTACAGTTCGACGACTAGATAGGCCCGCTTATGACAGAGGAAGTAGCAGATGAAAAACCTTGGTATTATGACATCAAGCATTTTCTTCAGGCTCGGGAATACCCGATTGGTGAGTCGAAGAAAGATAGAAAGACACTGAGAAGATTGGCAGGCAGTTTCTTCCCCAGTGAGAATGTGTTATACAAGAGAAATTATGACATGGTCTTGCTCAGATGCGCGGATAGACACGAAGCAGACATGTTGATGCATGAAATTCATGAAGGTTCATTTGGCACTCATGCTAATGGACATTCGATGACTAAAACGATGCTAAGGGCAGGTTATTATTGGTTGACAATGGAATCTGACTGTTACAAATTTGCAAAGAAGTGCCATAAATGCCAGATTTATACAGATAAGATCCATGTGCCTCCGACACTTCTCAATGTGATTTCCTCCCCATGGCCTTTCTCTATGTGGGGAATTGACATGATCGGGATGATAGAATCCAAAGCTTCGAATGGACATTGTTTCATCTTGGTAGAAATTGATTACTTTACCAAATGGGTAAAGGCTGCTTCATATGCCAATGTTACCAAATAGGTGGTTTGCGTTTCATAAAAAATAATCTTATATGCCGGTATGGTGTGCCGAGCAGAATCATCACCGATAATGGCTCAAATTTGAACAACAAGATGATGACAGAACTGTGTGAAGAATTCAAGATTGTCCATCACAATTTATCTCCATACAGGCCAAAGATGAATGGGGCTGTTGAAGCTTCTAATAACAATATCAAGAGAATTATCCAGAAAATGGTTGTCACTTATAAGTATTTGCATGAAATGCTCCCTTTTGCTCTGCATGGATATCAAACATCTGTCTGCACTTCAACAGGAGAAACCCCGTTCTTCTTGGTGTATGGAATGGAATCTGTACTCCCTGTCGAGGTAGAGATCCCCTTGTTACGTGTGATAATGGAAGCCAAGTTGATAGAGGCTGAATGGGTCTAAAACAGGTTTGACCAATTGAATTTGATTGAGGAAAAGAGAATGATAGTTTTATGTCATGGGAAGTTATATCAGAAAAGAATGAAGAAAGCATTTGATAAAAAGGTCAAACCTCGTGAATTCAGAGAAGGTGACCTCGTGCTCAGGAAGATCATGTCTTTCAACACTGATTCTAGGGGCAAGTGGACTCCCAATTTTGAACGCCCGTATGTTGTCAAGAAAGCCTTCTCTGGTGGTGCATTAATTCTTGAAACTATGGATGGCGAGGAGTTCCCACGTCCCATGAATGTTGACGTAATCAAGAAATACTTCGCCTAAAGAAATAAGAGAACAACTCGCTAAGTTGAAAACCCGAAAGGGAAGCTTAGGCAAAAAGGAGCGTCTCGGTAGGCCAAAAACCCGAAAGGGAGGTCTAGGCAAAAATTAGAGACATAAACAGAATGAATTTCCCGCTAAGTTGAAAACCCGCAAGGGCAGCTTAGGAAAAAGTTAGGGATTTTTCTTGGCAAGTAACTACGTCAGACAAGACTTGATCGTTGAAGTAACAATCTTCTTGGATCCTCACCATACTTCGACAAATGCTGCTGCTCAGGATTTCAAAAGTTGTTAGGGCGAATAGTGGTCATTGTATCTCAATGTATCTTTTCCATTATGTATTACCATTTCCCAAACTTTGTAATCATATGTGGAGTCTCGCCATTCGCAGACTACCATTCTATTAATGAAATTAGAGCTTTTGCCCAATTCTTTGTGTTCTTATTTTTATTTAGCTTGCAAAGACTCCATTTATTACTGATAATAACTGTTAAAGCAAAAAGATTAAAAAAGCAAAATTGACTTTTCAAAAAAAAGAGATATTTACAATTCAATTTACTTTGGGATTTGTGATGAAACAATGACAACAAAATGTTGATCCCAAGAATGAACGAACTCCGGTTGTTTTAAGAAGATTTACTTTCTTCATAAAGGTTGTCTCAGGTCATTTTGCTGGTATGTGCGCAATCTTTGTGTGTTTCTCATATAGTTAAAGACGATATCAGTGGGTGCAAGGTACAACATTGGGTTTGTGGTCCCATTTTCCCCAGTCAAGTCTTGGATCACTTTTGATTTTGGGTTTGCATGGTCAGAAGCCTCTGTCCCAGATTCTCCAACAAAGTCTTCTCTCATATGATGAAAGGTTTTATTCCCTTAGTGTGTTGTGATGTTGCTCTTTTTGCAGTATTGGCACTAGTGTTGACTTCTTGATTTCCCGGGAAGGTTATCCCAGGGCATCTCTTGTTGGAATGAGTATTTGTGATGAAAATTTTCAATCCGTAGTTTTTTCTCCAGGGAGATAGGCTTGAATCCCCCAGTGAGGTTTGGTTGTGTCGGTGTCAGTCTGCTTTATTTGAGGATGGTCTTGCAATCTCTAGTAGGCACGTTGCTTTTGGAAAACTGCTTTCCGATGAAACCAGAAGAAGGATGTTCTATCTCAGTATCTGTTTGATTTGGCTACATCCGGATTATGTTCCTCCTTAGTGAGTTTAAGGCATGCAATAGGTTTGGTTTCCGCAGTTGCCTTTACCTTTCTTGGATTGATCTTTCTGGTTGAAGTTTAGCCCAATATTGTTAGTACCTGAGGCGGTTTTGTTTGTTTATACTGATTATGTATCCTTTTACCAGCATATACACGATAGCACTCATACATTCATACATACATCATGCATGGCTAAAAACCATCGTTCATTGATATTGTGTTCTGACCTTCCTGCAGCGCTCTTTTCTTAGTTGAATTTGGTTTTCCATCTTGATTTTATTTCTCAAAGGATGTATCTTCATTGGCCATCTTGCTCCAGTTTATTTCTGAATTGGATTTGTGGTTGCATGACAATATTATTTACTTTGGATTTCTGAGAACTTCGAGTTTTGGTTTGTGCATTTATTTTGCACGGGAAGACTTTATCTCCTCAGCAGGAACATCATGGCATTTCCCTGGGAAGTCATATTTAAATCCCCAGAAAGTCATTTCTCTTTGAAATTCCCCATGACAATGAGTAACAGGACTCGTTATTTGAGACAACTTATGTTTTATCTTTTCCAGACAGATTTCCTTGGTTAAAGAAGAAGTTGAGACCCGTTCTAGGTAAAACGCCGAAATTTTGGGATAACTCGATATATTCTCTTTCTACCTTCAGTGAAAGTTGGTAGGACATCGACAATGAACGACGGTGATATGATATATTCTCTTTCTACCTTCAGTGAAAGTTGGTAGACCATCGGCAGTGAACGTCGGTGTTTGTTATCTTTTTGCTATCTTCAGTGAACGTTGATAGTTCATCGTCAGTGAACGACAGTGATATGATATATTTTCTCTTTCTACCTTCAGTGAAAGTTGGTACACCATCGACAGGGAACGTCGGTGTTTGTTATCTTTTTGCTATCTTCAGTGAATGTTGATAGTTCATCGTCACTGAACGGCAGTGACATGGTATATTTTCTCTTTCTACCTTCAGTGAAAGTTGGTAGACCATCGGCAGTGAACGTTGGTGTTTGTTATCTTTTTGCTATCTTCAGTGAACGTTGATAGTTCATTGTCAGTGAATAGAGGTGATATGATATATTCTCTTTCTACCTTCAGTGAAAGTTGGTAGGACATCGACAGTGAACGTCAGTGTTTATTATCCTTTTTCTATCTTCAGTGAACATTGATAGTTCATGATCAGTGAACGGCGGTGATATGATATATTTTCTCTTTCTACCTTTAGTGAAAGTTGGTAGACCATCGGCAGTGAAAGTCAGTGTTTGTTATCTTTTTTCTATCTTCAGTGAACGTTGATAGTTCATCGTCAGTGAGCGGCAGTGATATGATATTTTTTCTCTTTCTACCTTCAGTGAAATTTGGTAGACCATCGGTAGTGAACGTTGGTGTTTGTTATCTTTTTTCTATCTTTAGTGAACGTTGATAGTTCATCGTCAGTGAACGGCGATGATATGATATTTTTTCTCTTTCTACCTTCAGTGAAAGTTGGTAGACCATCGGCAGTGAACATCAGTGTTTGTTATCTTTTTGCTATCTTCAGTGAACGTTGATATTTCATCATCAGTGAACGGCATTGATATGATATATTTTCTCTTTATACCTTCAGTGAAAGTTGGTAGACCATCGGCAGTGAACGTCGGTGTTTGTTACCTTTTTGCTATCGGCAGTGAACGTCGATGCTTGATATCTTCCTCTCTGATTCTGTTCTTGTGATTCATCAGTGATTTATTTTCCGGGTGGGGTTTCTCTTTTGTTTCTTCATTTTTGTTGCATCCCCAATTTTACTTTGCGTCTCTTTGGTTCTGTTCATATGCATTCATATGCATAAGCATTTGCATGGCATCTTAGGACCAAAAATAGGGTTTATTTTATATTTAAGTATCTTAGATCACGTTGACACGACTATTTTTAACCTTCATATCTCCGGATAGAAGAAACTTAAATAAGGGCAGCTGTTGTACCCGAATTTTTGCCCCTAAGATCCCTTCATCATACCATATTGTTTCAATCACAACAAGATCACATTAGGGTTTTTAGTTTTTCTCCCTATCTTTAGCTTTGCTCTTTTGAGGAGTTACCAAGCACCTTGACTTGTTTTCTTTGGTGATCATGGATATTTTGCTTTAATTTTCTCTCTAATTAATAATATGCAATATTGGTTTGTCTTACTTGTTAATAAAGTAGGTAAAGGCAATGAGGTTTAGCAAGTTGCTTCATGGGTTCATGAATTTATTTCCATGCCCTAGTCAATAGCTTGAGAAATTCAAAACCTCACCATTGAAGTTTTTTTGGAAGAAATGGCATGACAAGGCCTATTTTGGTTCAACATATTTCAAAGTTATCAAAATTGATTCAAAAGTATAAAGGGTTAAGGGAAGAAGTTGTCATGATTGGACAAGGTCTTGTTCTTATTGGTCACAAGAGCATATTTCTCTCTAATTTCAAGATATGGAAGTGGTTTTGGTGGCTATGTGTCCTCATCATCATCCTCAACAACTTCTATTCACAAAGGAAGAATATTGTCACAAAAAGCTTGTTCAAACTTGTCAAATTTCCTCAAAGATTTCTCTTGGTCTATAGGCTAAGGTTTTGGACTTCAAAGGAGCATATCTTGCTCATCTTTTGGTATTTTTGAGTGATTCCAAAAACATCCTTCTCTTCAAATATTTACCAACAAATCACTTCAAAAGTTCCAAGGAGTTTTCATGTGGAAGGAACTTGGTGAAGAAGAAAGATTACAAGTCACTCAGATGAATCCCCAATTTTCCATATGTGACTTCAAATGGTCATAACTTGGTCAATTTTTATCACCTTTAGCCCATTATTTTTTCATGATGATCTTAAGTATGTGTACTTCATGCCTTATTTTATGTTCAAAGTGGGAAAATGGATGGAAGTTACCTTAAGAATGAAAAACATTATAGGTTATTTCATTATTTTTGGCCAACTTCAACAAGTCATAACTTGCTCAATTTTTGGAGATTTTGAGTGGTTCAAATTGAAAAATGGCATTCAAGAGATCTACTTTATTCCATATTTTTTTTTCAAGAGAAAATTCTAAGTGGAAGGCCATGTTTGGATGCAAAAAGATTATAGGTCATTTTTAAAGAAGAATTTGAAATATTTCTAAGTATGGAAAGTCAACTCTTTTTCTTCAACTTTGACTCCATGTAACTTTCAGCTCAAGCATCCATTTGATTCCATTCTTTTTCCATTGCAAAGCTTGTAACCTCATCTTTTCAAAGCATCAAGAATTATGCCCTAAGACCCCTTGAGATGGAAATGCCATGGATTTGAATTGGGTAGTTTGAAACTGAATTTTTCACAAAGTCAGGATTTTTGAAATCTTTGCTTTGGCTTCTAATCACAAGATTTCCACACGTTTTTGGTTCTAATCATATTTAACAACTTGCCAGAAGTGATTAGCATCATGAAACGCACGATTTGGCTGAGTTTTGATCAAGTTTGAGTCACACTTTCTTCATGATGCAAACCCACACGAATTCCCTCCAAAACGCATCATTTGCTATTCCTTTTGATCCCATTTGCTTCCCTATGAATAAAGGGTCATCCCCCATTCAATTTCCTAAGCTTAGATAGCCAGAATCACCCTGCCAAACTTGCTTCACAACCCAGAATTCAGCAACTTCGAAATCTATTCTCAAGCATTTTTCAATCCATTTTTCCCTCAATTCACCTTCCTTGATCTTCCCTGAAGCTAACCATATAATTACATTCAAGAATCGTGCCCTATACTGCTCCATAGAAGTCCAGTTTCAGAGCTCTGCAACTCAACTTCAATAGGTAGATTCCTTCATCAATTCTTCAAAACTCTGATATCATTGTGTTTCTCTCATTATACTCGTTCTAGTCACAACACCAACAGTTCACTGGAAACACGTTTTGACCATGAATTTTCAAATCCCTTTTCAAAACTTTCTTTCCAAATTGCTTGAGCTACATTTTATATAAATTTGGCGCGAGGGTGTGGTTGTTTTCGTCTTAAAGAGACGAAGCGATTGGCATAGGTCTGAGCTTCTGATTTTACAGTTTGAGAGACCTGCAAATCACGTTGGCTGGAGGTTGAAGATGACCTATGTGTCATCTTCCAACCAATGATGGCGTGCCATTTGTGTTTTTCAAAAATCTGATTTATTATTGATTCTGTACATTATTCATTAATGACCATGATATGCACAACGCGCCAGATCCCTTGGATTTGATTACTAACGTGTTTTGACTCTCATCCAATGGTTCACATCTTTTACTTATATTTTATTTTTCTGATTTTTATATTTTAATTGTTTTAAATTTCAAAAAATCATACAAAATTCATTTTTAGTCCAAAAAATCTGAAATAATTATGAAAAATATTTTTGATTATTCTCTTTCTGATTTTTATTTTTTCACAATTTAATTTTGTGTTTTGATATTTTTTTAGAAATTTTACACTTATTTGATTTGTTTAAAATGTTTAAAAATACTTTTATTCATTTTTAAATTCTGAAAAATTATAGAGTGATCCAATGATATTGTGACAAATATTAGTGACCTTATTTTATTTTTGTTTATGACTTTACTATTTTTTACTATTTTTGTTTATTTTACCCGTTTATTTTAATTTTTGAAAATAGTTTCTGACTTTTAAAAATTACCAAAAATATTATAAAATTACTTGCTCTCTTTTCAGATTTTTCTATGGTCTTATTTTTCATTTCTTGATTAATTTGAACATAATTGACATTTTCCCCATTATTTTCCATTTTTTTAAAATATTTTTAAACCTTTTAATGTATATATTAATTATATTATTTTTTTGTGATTATTTTCTGGCTGTCTTGGGTTGATTTTTTGATCATGGCTTTATTAACATCATTGGATCCATGGTGTTGAGTTTAACTCCACAAAAAATGGATGAATGATTTTAATAATAGTTTGATTAAATATTAATTCAAATGTGGTTTCTCTTTTAACCCTAATTCCTCTTCATCTCATCCCCTTCTCATTGCACTAAATGTTGTTGGAGCATGATCTCTATATCATATCTCAAAACAAATGGTGCATAGATTTCTATTGACCGGCCTTAAAATAGGTGCGACTTATATACAAGTCCACTTACGATTGCTTAACATAACACTAATTTTGTCCCGATTCGAATATATGATCATTCGTGGCCCAAAATTTTGATTACAAGCCCAAGTATGTTAATTTAATCTCTTTGATCCAATAACCTTGAGATTCATTGTGTGGAGGCTTTGGTTCTACCAATCCTCTAATGAATCTACAACACCTTCGGCCAACGCAAATCACTTAAACATCGTTGATCATTAAATAGTACTTATGAGAATTCCAAATGAATGATATACTTGACAAAAAGCAAATGCAACTTGTTGTGTGGAGGCTTTGGTTCTACCAATCCTCTAATGAGTTCCAAATGCAAGTTTCAAGATGGTCATCCAACTAACCACTAATTATTGACTTGTTTTATCTTATGCTTTTATTCTTTTTTATGCTTTATGTACTATTTATTTTTAGCATTTACATTTCATGCCATTTTAATCTTTGCTCATTTGAGCCTTTATTTTTCTTGTCACTTTTACTTTGCTCACTTGAGCTTTTCTTTTTATTTTCCTAAGATACTTAATAATAAACATAAACCCTAAAAAACTCTTAATGGTATTTGGACTATTTGGTTACTATCCTTGGCATTATGGAGCATGGGACTTTTTCTTGGACTTAGGATTAGGGACCTTGGCCTATCTTGGAGACTTTGTGACTTTATCTGATTATTTTGTCTGGAGTTCTTGAAGTTTACCTCAAGACATTGGGTTATTTGTTTGTTTTATGTGCAGGTTTTTTGGGATTACATCCTTTATTTGTAATCTGGAATTTACCCCTATACAGTCGTTACTCTACCATATTTTTGTGAAGACTTAATACATTTGAAGAGGTCTAGTATCTTTGCTTGCTTGGTTGCAATCCAAAGAATGGGAATTCTATCTTGGCTCATAATGCCAAGCTTTGGCTTCTTGTTGGTTAGATGGTCCTTATCCTTAGCATTTACCTTATGCTTTAGGATAGCCTCTTCTACTCCTCCCATCTTCTTTAATTTCAAAAATCTTCTCCCTCCCTTTTTTTTAAACTCTTCTTATTTCTAAACTTGAAACACTTTCGTAATAAACTTGGACTTAGGTCCATGCATTTTTAAAACATTTTCATCAACAAACTCCAATCAATTTAATAATACTTTGACCCTTTTTGTGAGAAGACTAAAAGTCAATCAATCTCATTTCAAACCATTTTGCCACTTTGGCTTTTATCTTTAAACTTTCTTTTCTCAAAAGGTTAGACTCTTGTCAATCCTTGTTGTGATGCAAACAACTATACTTCTATAATATGTAGTGAAGTTAGATATTTTCCACTTGGGTGTTGAGTGAGGCATTGTTGATTTTAAAATCCAAGCCATTATCCTCCACTTTGAGATGATGCAAATTCTCATTTATCATGATTGTGGGTAGTAAGTATGTTTTCCACACGGACAATGACGATGATGTCTTATCTCTTAAAAGTAACCAACACACTTGTGTTTCAAATTTTTAAAAGAGGAACTACGTATATCCTGATCCCCTATTGCACGAAAGTTGGTACGTAGGCACTAAAGGTTCGCAACCGCGGCGGGTGCAAAAATCATAAAAAAATATATTTCTTTTCTCACCTCCACCATCCATTTTTTATATATAACACATTTTTTTATATAGCCAAAATATACAGATTTTACAAAGAGGTTCCTACAGAGTACCATAGATGTTTAGGATGCTAATACATTCCCTTTGCATAACCAACCCCCTTACCTTGAATCTTTCCCCCTATTTTGGGTTATTCGCTCTTTTCTCATTCCTTTGGAAACAATAAAGCGCAGTGGCGATTTTTATTTTGATTTATATAAAGTCTAGTCAATCTAATGGCTTAGTATTGAACATTTCTACCGCTACAATAACAGTAATTATTGTAGAACCCCATACTTATACACTTTAAGGTGCTCTCATAATTTTTTAATATTTGCACATTTAAAAATTAAGTCTTCCTTTTTGACTCTATCTGTCATATTATGTGACTTGATATTTGTGAGTTTAGTCCTACTTTGTTGGATAGGATGCTCATCACCATTTGTCATCCTCAAGTTGTCATAATACAATATCCTGACATACTGAGTTACTTTACACACTATAATTATCTGACTATGCTCAACACTTCTTTCAACAACTTTCTTGGCCCTTAAACACTTTGCAGAGCATTTTGTATCTTCAGGATTCCATAAATAGCAATTTTACTTTGATCTTCTACCCTTCATGATTACCTCATCCTTCTCATTCTTTATCAAGCATTCAGAATTAGTAAAGTTAACACCGAGACCTTGGTCAGATAGTTGACTTACACTTATCAGTTTGGCATCTAATCCTTCATCAAGCAACACATCATCAAGGCTAGATTGCCCTGCATAATCTATCTTTCCAACACGCATTACTCTTCTTTTAGATAAGTCTCCATAAGTCATAGTTTTGGTGGAAGATGGTTTGATTCTCACTAAAAATTTCTTGACACTTGTCATGTGTCTTGAACAGCCACTGTTAAAATACCATGCTTCTCCAGCTGATGCTTTAAGAGAGGTGTGAGTTGTTTCGTCAGACATTCTCCTTTTAGGAATCTATCTTTCCTTCATTTTACCCATGTTTTGTCTTCCTTCAGGTTGTAAAATGGATTTAGGATAGCCATACAATTTGTAGCAGTAGGGTTTCAGATGATCAATCCTACCACAATACCAGCATCTCCATTTTTTATTTTTGTCTTCTTTATAATTTGTTGGATGCCTATGTTGATATTGGGACATGTGATCTGGAATCTTCTGTTCTTGTTCTTTCCTAGAGGTAGAAACTTTTCAACAGGCTTTACCTCTTTGTTCTTCACACTTTGACTCTGATAACCAAGACCTCTAACATTCCCATCATTCCTTATAGATTCAAGAATCTCCTCCAAAGAATTAAAACCATTATTCAGCATTCTTATCGTTTTAGTCATATTTGAAGAAGTGAAAAACACAAGGGGATTGAATTGAAACTTAAAAACAAAAGCAGTAGACACGATATTTTTATCCTGGTTAGTTTTATCTCAAACTACTCCAGTCCACCCGCCAAGGTGATTTCGCCTCTCTCCAACGAGGACTTAATTCAATAATCAAATCTGATTACAATACTACTTTGACAACTGCCAAAGTCTTCTTGAGTACAACCACAACCCGATTTATCTCAAGGAAAACTAGCTTAATCAAAAGAGAATGATACATTGTGTACTGTTGTTTTTTGTTACAAAAATTGTATCACTACTGTGATATATTACACAATTTTGAGTGTATAAGTGAATATGAAAGATTGTAGCGTTTTTAATGTATGAGCAGTATTATATCAAAATTGCAAACGATTTGTCCTTTAATCTTGTTTATATAGGCATGGAAATCTTGTCCAACATAAAGCATGATAATGCACACTAAATGCTATTTCCATATTGAGAAGATTCTTATCTGAATGAAGTCGCTGCATATGATACTGCCTTAGATGAAAGGTAACGCTTCAGAACTAGAATCTTGCATGATGCTTTTACTTCAGAACATTGATGACTCAAAGATGTGAAGGTATGATGGTATATTAGACTTTTATTCAGAATCAGAGTATCCTTTACTTCAGCGCAGATTCTGATCATCATTCTTTAGAACATTCTGATTTCCTCAGCCTGAAAGCTTTTGTAGCTTAACTTCTGATGTTGTTTCAGTCAGAACATATGCATACACAATAACACAAATTTAGAGTGCATGTTTGTTATTTGTGTTTGTTATCATCAAAACTCTAATTAAGGGTTGTAGAATCAAACTATGTTCTAACAATCTCCCCCTTTTTGATGATGACAAAAACTAGGATTTTCAATGAAAAGTATAGAACGAAAAGCTTAAGAGCGTCTCCCCCTGAGTTGATTCCTCAGATAGAGATGAGTTACTTCCCTGAAGTTCCTTCTCGTCAGAGCTTTTGATGCATCTCCTTCTGTCCTTATCAGAATGTGTTCCTGTTCAAGCTTCCAGAAAACATAGATGTTAAGATATTCAGAATGTTTGAGACTTTGTCCCGGTATACTTTTATTGAAAATATCTTACGTTCTCCCCCTTTTTATCAGGTATCAAAAAGCAATATAATCATACTCAAAAAGATGATTTATATTGAAAACAGAATGCAATGACATTTTTCAGAAACAAAGAGGATAAAATGAAAAATACGGATAAATAGTTAAAGAAAATCTAAGAAGGAGGGGGAAGTCGTGTGAACAACACTTCCAACAAGATCTTAATCTGAGTGCTTGGTTCTTCCTGCTTTCCCAGAATGTCTTTGATTTCTTTTTTTGTATCTTCTTGTTTATCCAATATATCTCGGATCTCTTTGTTTGTGTCTTCTTGCCTATCCAGTATGGCATGGATTAAGGCATTCTCCTTCTTCAACTCTTCTAGAGTTTGCATGACTAGAGACGAAGCTGGTGTATCTTCAAGAGTTGCATGTCGTTCAAAATACTCTACAGCCTCTTCTGATTGAACAACTTCTTCTATTGCAATCACCTTTTCTGGAGCATTAGTCAGAGGATGACTATCAGAATCTGGTTCAGTGGCTTCTGAAGATTGGTGCTCTTTACAGGGAGCATTTTCCAGCAGAAGAATTTCTTTCTTGTCCCAGTGGCTTAGAACTTAATCTTTGAAGGCTTTCAGCTGATCACTGAAGTTTTGCTGAGCCATTTCATAGCTCAATTCTTTCAGATTCTGGGATTTATAGTTGAACCATTTTCTGAATCTATCCTACAGAGAATCAAAAGCAGCAGGATTAGAATTATCTTGGCTTGCTTGCTTCAAAGAAGTAACCCATTCTTGTATTTCTGTTTCAAAAATCAACATTTTCTTACCAACATCTGATTTGGTTAAGGTTGGTTTAGGTTTGGGGATGACAATTTTGTTTGAGGTGGAAGCTATAAGGTCCAACGCTTCTAGATTAATGACAGTTCTGAGGTGGTCAGATGGATGGTTGATTGGTGTGGGAGTTGAAGAATCAAAAATCAGGATTGATGAGTGAGGGGTATTTGGTCGTGTGGATTCATATGGTGAAGGTATTTCTGGAATATCATGAATGGAGAGAGGTAAATGAACCATGAGAGGTTCTGTTATCCCAGGAATTGGGGTAGTGGTATCAGAGTATGAAAGGGAGTCTTCTGATTGGTTTGTGGTAGCGTGTTGAATTTCTGGTTCAGGTATTTCAGAAGATGGATTTTCAGATTGAGGAGTGAGAGGGTTTTCATTTTCTGGTTGGGGTGAGTGGAGGTTTTGATATTCTGGTTGAGGAGAGTGTGGTTGTGGTTTTTCTGGTTGTTGAGATTGAGTATTTGGATTTTTTGGGAGTGGTGAAGAAAAGCCTTGATCAAACAGTTCAATATCAGAGAGAACTCTTGCAAGTTCTGGTTGTTGTTGTTGTTCTGGATTTGGATTGGGGGAGTGAGGTTCATTTAAGAAATTTCCAAGAGTTACAGATGGGTCAAACTCTATGTCAAAATCCTCAAATGTTTGGGGTGAAGGATTTTCTGTTGGTTGAGGGGGAATGGTTTCTGATGTTGATATAGCTATTGATTCTACAACAAAAACAAAAGATGTGTTACCTTTCTTTTTCGCAGCTTTGGGTGTCCTCTGAGAGGATCCTTCTCCTGCTGCCTTCCTTTTTCTGGATTTCTTTAGCACAACCTCTGGAGCTGGCTTGTGCAGATCTTGGATGTTGATTTCTAGAATAGCCTTATCTTCCTTGCAAGCTTCAAGGTATCTGACTATAATCTCTGGAGAGGCATCTATCTCAGAGAACAGTGGAAAGTCCTTCAGAGGGATTCTCCTAGAAGTGATGATCTCATGAGAAGCAATTGTTGGTTCCTTCTTAATGCTTTCAATAATCTTCATTTTCTTCATATTCTTGGCATTCAGGGGTTTCCCAACAGTTGCTTCTAGAGTGCTGATTTCTTGAGCCTCTGTTAGATGTTCTATCAGCCTGTTTTCTGCTAGAATATTTGAAATCAATCTTCCTAGAGGAATCCAATCCCTCTTAGTTCTTTCTTCTTTTGTTGTCTCTTTCACACTTGTTCTGAGATGGTTGAAGAGAAAATGTGGAAGGTTTATCTTGGTCTTCTTTGCAATGAAGTATATCAGAAACTGCTAATCAATGTTGATGTAATCAGGACAGCTTATAGGCTTCCTGTGATTGATACATCCCAGAATTATTCTAGCCCAGATTCTGTAATGATCTTTCAAGTCTCTAATCTTGCTGGATGGCTGTCTAGAAGTGAAGATGACCCTATCAATAGATTTTAGGTCAGAACACTTATCATCCATATTAATGCATATGACTCCACCACCATTGTATCCAATGAGTTTCCCAATCAAATCTTCTGTAATCACTATCTTCTTCCTCATAACATATGATGTGACCTGGATGTTGAATGAAGTAGCATGAATCCAAAACTCTTTAACAAGAATGGGAAAAGTTGGACCCAACATACGATCAAAGTATATGTTCCATCCCTGTGCAGTTACATCTTCATACATATTAAACCCATTTTCTTGCAAGCTTTCAAAATCGACGATCAATTCACAGAGAACTTCAAGGTTGTCGATCGGAGTGAGAAGTGTTCTAATGGGCTCCTCATATTGTTCAGTTGATGATGAACCAGGAGAACTGTTGAGATTCTTGAGACTTGATGAGGATGCCATTGTTCACACGGATTCTTTGAAGAAAATTGATGAAAACGGTTTTTGAAAAACTAGAGCAAGAAAGAGTATCGAAGGTGGTAAAACGTGAATGAATGAAATAGTAAATTGAGTTTATATAGGTTCTTTAGAAAACATAATCAATAAGAAAGAGAAAGTAAGTAATGATTATATTGAATTAATGAAACCTGAAATTAGGGGATTGAGAGAGATATTGAACAGTTACCAATGACAAGTGTCTCAATGCATCCAGTCAGAGCCTTGGACCCTTCAGAATTTGAACGCGTGTTCAGCCTCAGAAGGTAGCTTGTGAGAGGATGACAAATGTTTGATGGTGTGAATTGCACGCTTCTATCCTTTGAAATTAAAAGTTCAGATCTTCATAGATAGATTCTGACGCAATTTTACTCCTAACTTCTGAAGACAAGTTGATCAGATTAAGAGTCTGGTAGATTCTAACCTGGCGACTGGAGCAAAGGTTTCTGTATAGTCTATCCCCTCTTGCTGACTATAACCTTGTTCCACCAGTCGTGCTTTATTTCTGATGACTTCTCCTTGCTTATTCAATTTGTTTCTGAACACCCACTTTGTTCTAATGACGTTGAATCCTTTTGGTTTGGGAACTAGATCCCATTCGTCATTCTGGTGAACTGGTTTAATTCCTCCTGCATTGCCAGAATCCAGTCATTTTCTAGAAGAGATTCATCAATTGTTGTTGGTTCAATCAGAGAGACCAGTCCTATGAGGGATTCTTCAGAGTTTCTGAATGTTGATCTTTTTCTGATTGGATCATCCTTCTTTACCAAGATCTTATCTTCTGGGTGAGCTATGCTGCTTTTGGATAACCTTTTCTGGAGTTTATTAACAAAAGGTATTAGATCACTTGTAGAATTTCGTTCTGAAGTTGTTGGAGCGTCACTATTGGGAACTTCTGATGAGTTGTCTTCAGCACCTGTGAACTCAACTTCTATATCTGCAAAGGATTCATTCTGCTTTGACTTTTGAGGGTCAAGCTTATCATCAAATCTAACACTGATTGACTCTTCAATAATCTGTGTTTCTGTATTGTATACTATGTACCCTCTTGAGCGTTCAGAGTATCCTAACATAATACACTTCTGTGCTTTAGAGTCAAACTTGTTCAGATGGTCTTTAGTATTCAGAATAAAACATATGCATCCAAAATGATGGAAATAAGAAATGTTGGGCTTTCTATTCTTCCACAATTCATATGGAGTCTTTTCCAGAATAGGTCTTATAGAGATTCTATTTTTAATATAACACGCTGTGTTAATTTCTTCTGCCCAGAAGATCTTAGCAATGTTAGTCTCATTCATCCTGGTCCTGGCCATTTCTTGCAATGTTCTATTCTTTCGTTCTACAACTCCATTTTGTTGGGGAGTTCTAGGACAAGAGAAGTCATGCGAGATGCCTTTTTCATTAAAAAGTGTTTCAAATTTTTTATTTTCAAATTCTCCACCATGATCACTTCTGACTTTGACAATTCTAAGATCCTTTTCATTCTGAAATTGGTTACAGAATGCAACGAACACAGAATGTGACTTGTCCATGTGTCTTAAGAACTTTACCCATGTCCATCTGCTATAGTCATCTACGATCACTAACCCATACTTCTTGCCACTAACAGACGTAGTTTTTACTGGTCCAAATAAGTCTATGTGCAAAAGTTCTAATGGTCTAGGGGGAGCTTCAGATCTTTTGTGTCCAGAGGAGGACTCAGACTTTCTGTATCTGGAAGAGGATTCATTCTGATTTTCTAATCTTCTCAGGTTTCTGAATTTTCTTTGTCTCTGCTTCCACAGTTGATTAACCCTTCTGGAGAGAAGAGACAATTCGTCCTCTTCTGCTGAGGATCCATCAGAGGTTTCTTCCATATCCTGCAAAACCTTAGAATCATATTTTTTGTTATATTTTAATGTTAGAGGCTTACCTTGCTTTTGAGGCTCGTCTTCTTCTATCTCTATCTCATGACTTCTGAGGGAGCTAACAAGTTCTTCCAGAGATATCTAGTTGAGATCTTTAGCCAGCTTAAGTGTAGTGACCATTGGCCTCATTGCTTGGGTAGACTTCTGATGATCTTCTTTACATGATCAACGGTAGAATATCCTTTGTCAAGAACTTTCAGCCCAGCAACAAGAATCTGGAATCTTGAGAACATCGCTTCTATGGATTCACTGTCTTCCATCTTGAATGCTTCATATTTCTGAATAAGCGCAAGGGCCTTGGTTTCTTTGACTTGTATGTTGCCTTCATGCATCATTCTCAGAGAGTCAAACATGTTTTTGGATGTCTCTCTGTTTGAGATCTTCTCATATTCTGAGTATGAAATGGCACTGAGAAGTATTGTTCTGGCTTTATGATGGTTTCTGAAATCACATTTTTGCTAGTCAGACATCCTTTTTCTATCTATCTTCTGGCCACTTTCATCCACAGGATGTGTGTATCCATCAATTACCATGTCCCATAGATCAGCATCATGATCCAGAAAGAAGCTCTCAATTCTATCTTTCCAGTAGTCAAAGTTTTCTCCATCAAAGACTGGAGGTTTTCCGTTGATTCTATCCTTGTCCTCATGATAGTCATTGCTGATGTTTTGGCTTGGTCCCACCATAGTGTTTTTCTAAAGCTTAGATCTTGTACTGACACGGTTAAGTGTATGAACTTAGAACCAGACGCTCTGATGCCAATTGAAGAAGTGAAAAACACAAGAAGGGGGGTTGAATTGAAACTTAAAAACAAAAGTAGTAGACACGACATTTTTATCCTGGTTCATTTGATATCAAACTAATCCAATCCACCCGCCAAGGTGATTTCGCCTCTCTCCAACGAGGACTTAATTCACTAATCAAATCTGATTACAATACTACTTTGACAACTGCCAAAGTCTTCTTGAGTACAACCATAACCCGATTTACCTCAATGAAAACTAGCTTAATCAAAAGAGAATGATATATTGTGTACTGTTGTTTTTCGTTACAAAAATTGTATCACTACTGTGATATATTACACAATGTTGAGCGTATAAGTGAATATGAAAGATTGCAGCGTTTTTGATGTATGAGCAGTATTATATCAAAATCGTAAACGATTTATCCTTTAAGCTTGTTTATATAGGAGTGGAAATCTTGTCCAACATAAAGCATGATAATGGACACTCAATGCTATTTCCATATTGAGAAGCACAACTCTGGCCCATGTCTTGGTGGACACCAGCTCATCTTTGAATGTTTTACCGAAGAAATCTCTCGACAGACTAGACTGCGAAGGACTGACGTTGAAACCCAGTAACATAGTCGTAAGGGCGTTTGATGGCTCAAAGAGGATGGTACACGGGGAGGTGGATATCCCCATAAAGGTTGGGACTCAAACTTTCAACTCAACCTTCTATGTAATGGACATCTGCCCCTCTTACTCCTGTCTGCTAGGACGACCGTGGATCCATAATATCGACGCTGCCACCTCTACACTGCACCAGATGCTGAAATATCTGGTCCAGGGAAAGATTATCACTGTCCACGGAGAGCAAGAGTATATGATTAGCCACCTCAATTCCTTCAGGTATGTGGAATTGGACGGCGAGTTCATTGAAACTCCTTTTCAACATTTCGAAGAGGTCACCCAAGAGGTAGCAGTAACCAAGAATGTGTCCCAGATTCCCAAGATTACAAGACCTCCACTACGGATGTCATCTCTGAAGGACGCCAAAGCAGTAGTAGAGGAGGGTGGATGCACTATCTGGGGGCAACTTCCAGATATTCCGTATAAATCTGACAAGTTTGGTTTAGGGTTCACTTCAAGTGCTCAGAAGATTGTACGTCGTGCCCGTGCTGGAGGACCACCCTTGAAGATTAGCAACCGAGAGGTCAACGCGGTAGAAGATGGTGAAGAGAATTGCAGCTTGGAGGATTATATCTTTCCAACTATTGATGGAGGACTCCGCAATTGGGAGGCTAGAGACTTTGTCCCAATAACTTTCATCCCTCAGTAATTATCTTTACATTTCTGTTGGACTTGTAATATTCACAAACAATTCGCACATTTAAAACCTTGTGTCTTGCCCGAGGCACAATGGTCCATTTGTAAGGGTTATTATTTCATCTTCATATGACATTCAATGAATCATGGACGTTTTTTGCATACAAACTTTTGTGCTCATTGTCTTTTTTATTTTATATTTTATTTTTAAGGATAGATATACCCTTACGCACACCCACACTCACAAATGCAGGTACCCCTCCATTCTGGATCCCAAGGGTAACGATACTGCTATGGCCTTTTGTGACTCTGAGGATCTAATCTACCAAGCCGAAGACGAAGGTGCGGAAGATTGTGAAGTACCAGGGGAACTGGCCAGACTACTACAACAAGAGGAAAGATCCATTCAGCCCCACGAGGAACCTGTGGATACAATCAATATGGGTACTGAGGAGGATAAAAAAGAGGTCAAGGTGGGTACCAATCTGGAACCAAGTGTCAAGAAGCGTC
This sequence comes from Vicia faba, assembly GCA_948472305.1. NCBI lineage: Eukaryota > Viridiplantae > Streptophyta > Magnoliopsida > Fabales > Fabaceae > Vicia > Vicia faba. The sequence goes on along the minus strand of OX451741.1, from coordinate 628,620,239 downwards.
TGATTCAGCTGTTGCATGATTATGTTGAGATCTTTGCATGGTCATATGAAGACATGCCAGGACTTGATACAGACATCGTGGTACATCATCTACCTACAAAAGAGGACTATCCACCAGTAAAACAAAAAGTCTGCCGCATGAGACCTGATATGTCAGAGAAGATCAAAGCGGAGGTCATGAAATAATTCAATGCTGGATTCTTGGCTGTCACTTCCTATCTTGAATGGGTTGCCAACATTGTTCCCGTACCTAAAAAGGACGGCAAAGTATGAATGTGCGTGGACAATAGAGACTTGAATAAGGCAAGCCCTAAAGATGATTTTCCACTTCCCCACATTGATATCCTAGTTGACAATACGGCCCAGCACAAAGTGTTTTCCTTCATGGACGAATTCTCAGGTTATAACCAAATCAAAATGGCACTTGAGGACATGGAGAAAACTACATTTGTCACACAGTGGGGCACATTCTGCTACAAAGTGATGCCATTCGGGTTGAATATTGTTGGGGCAACTTATCAACGCGCCATGGTAGATTTATTTCACGACATGATACATCATGAAATAGAGGTCTACGTAGAAGATATGATAGCCATAACACAAACAGAAGAAGAGCACCTTGATCACTTGCAAAAGTTGTTTGAGAGATTGAAGAAGTACAAGCTAAGGTTGAATCCAAACAAGTGCACATTCAGAGTACGGTCCGGTAAACTCTTAGGTTTTGTCGTCAATAACAAGGGTATTGAAGTCGATCCTGCCAAAGTCAAAGCAATACAAGAAATTCCTGCTCCTCGTACTGAGAAGGAAGTCAGAGGATTCTTGGGATGCTTGAACTCTATTGCCAGATTCATTTCTCATCTAACAGCTACTTGTGAGCCAATCTTCAAACTATTGAAGAAGGATTAAGTAGTCAAATGGAATGATGAATGTAAGGTTGATTTTGACAAAATCAAAGAGTAATTACAAGAGCCTCCTATGTTGATGCCACCAGTCGAGGGAAGACCACTGATCACGTATCTGACCGTTTTAGAAAACTCAATGGGGTGTGTATTAGGACATCATGACGAGTCTGGCCGAAAAGAGCACGCTATTTATTACCTGACCAAAAAGTTTATCGACTGTGAAACCAGATATTCACTGCTCGAGAAAACTTGTTGCACTCTGGCATGGGCTGCTCGCCGGCTAAGACAGTATATGCTGACTCATACTACCTTGTTGATATCTAAGATGGATCCGATAAAGTACATCTTCAAAAAGCCTGCTCTTTCTGGGAGAATAGCTAGGTGGCAGATGATCCTAACAGAATATGACATAAAGTATACTACCCAGAAAGCTATAAAGGGCAGTGTGCTAGCTGATCATCTTTTTGCTTATCAAGCTGTAGAAGACTATTAGTCCATGAAGTTTGAATTCCCGGATGAAGACATCATGACATTAGACAACTATGAAGAAATCAGACCATATGACGGACCTGAACATGGATCCCGATGGACCCTGTTCTTTGATGGGGCATCCAATGCACTTGGTAATGGTATCGGCGATGTACTCATATCTCCGGAAGGGTGTCATACTCCCTTTACTGCCAGACTTTGCTTCAACTGTACAAACAACACGGTGGAGAACGAAGCATGCATCTTTGGTCTCAGAGAGGCCATAGACTTATGAATCAAATCCTTAGATGTGTTTGGAGATTCAGCTTTGGTCATCAGTCAGATTAAAGGGGAATGGGACACTAAGCACCCAAACCTTATCCCTTACAAAGAACATGTTTTGACATTGCTACCACATTTCGAGAAGATTACCTTCGAGCATTTCCCGCGAGAAGAAAATCAGCTAGCAGGCGCTCTAGCCACATTGTCATCTATGTTTAAACTTAATTGGGATATCGAAGCTCCCCAGATCACCGTCGAACGAATGGATGAACCAGCACACTATCACGAGATTAATACTGAAGAAATAGTGGACCAGCCTTGGTTTCATGAAATCAAGAGGTATCTAGAGGTTCAAGAATATCCAGAAGGAGCATCAATCAATGATAAGAAATTCTTAAGGAGATTCTCTGTTAAGTTCTTCCTTAGTAATGGCATCCTATACAAACGCAATCATGACTCCGTTTTGCTTCGGTGTGTGGATAAGGTTGAAGCTGAAAAGATTATGGCTGAATTACATGAAGGTAATTTTGGCACCCACTCCAGTGGGCATACGATGGCGAATAAAATCCTACGGGCATGCTATTATTGGTCTACCATGGAGGCAGATTTCTATTAACACTCTCGGACTTGCCATAAGTGTCAAATTTATGCTGACAAGGTGCACGTACCTCCGGTTCCTCTGAATGTCTTGACGGCTCCTTGGCCCTTTGCTATGTGGGGAATTGATATGATTGGAGAGATCAAGCCGACAACCTCCAATGGACACCGCTTCATCCTAGTGGCCATTGACTATTTTACCAAGTGGGTCGAAGCAACTTCCTTCGCTTCCGTTACCAAGAATGTTGTTGCCCGCTTCATCAAGCAAAATCTCATTTGCCGGTATGGTATCCCAGAAAGGATCATCACTGACAATGGTACAAATCTCAATAATACTATGATCACTGCACTGTATGAGCAATTCAAGATTCAGCATCACAATTATTCTCCCTATCGGCCAAAGATGAATGGTGTTGTCGAAGCTGCGAATAAAAATATTAAAAATATCATACAAAAGATGACAGTCACATACAAAGACTGGCATGAGATGCTACCATTCGCTCTCCACGGTTATTGCACCACGACTAGGACGTCAACCTGAGCAACACCCTATTCTTTGGTATATGGCATGGAGGATGTCTTGGCTATTGAGGTTCATATCCCCTCTCTGAGAATTATGAAGGATGCAGGATTGAATGAAAATGATTGGGTCCAGAGTCGACTTGATCAAATGAACTTAATTGATGAAAAGAGACTTATTTTTGTTTGCCATGGTCAAATGTATTAAAAACAGATGATCAAGGCTTTCAACAAGAAAGTCAGATGCCAAGTATATCAAGTTGGGAATCTAGTGATCAAACGTATCATTTTGCCACAAAGTGATCCCAGGGGAAAATGGATTCCTACCTATGAAGGACCATTTGTAATCAAAAACATATTCTCTGGTGGGCCAATGATCTAAACCACCATGGGTGGTGACGACCTACCACACCCTGCGAACGTGGACATACTCAAAAGATACTACGCATAAGAGACCCGCTAGGTTGACACACCTAGGCAAAACAAGGGCATCCCGGCGAACCAAAAGGTTCGGGCAAAAATTAGGGATAAAATGAAGAGAAAAAAATTTCTACACCCGGCAAGTTGAAAACCTGAAAGGGCGACTTGGGTAAAAAAGGGTTTCCTGGTGGACTGAAAACCCGAAAGGGAGGTCCAGGCAAAAATTAGGGAATTAAAGCGTATGGCTATGTCCCGTTGGATCACTTTATGAACAACCTTTGACTTCCACTGACAAACTCAGAGTTTCTGATCAATTCAATCATCTTCGGACGAAGCAATAATAGACAAAATGCTCGGAGATATGAAGGCTATAGCAGAATGGGAACCCCATGGGATTATTACACATAACTATCTTTCTTTGTATCAAAATTTTCTTGTTTTACGACAACATTCTCTTACTAGAATGTTTGTTCCCTTTGTACAAATATACTTATTCAAAGTCAATACAGAGATGTCCCTTTAAAAGTGCAAAAACTATTTGTCTTTTTCTTTATGCATGTGTTTTGTTTGCAAAAACGTTGAATGATTCATTGATGAACATATGCATTTGAACATGATTACTGTTTATAAATAAACAAAATGAGAAAGACAATTACAGCAGATCAGCTTACATGCACGTACATTACATCCATATATCATAAACATTGATAAAACAAATACATTGCATCATACATTTCATGCAACATAACTTTGTGTTTCAGCTAACATTTTACCCTTTTCAGGATAAGATTAACAACTACCATTAACAATATGCAATTGTGATACATTACGGATACGCTCCAGACACGGATGCCATTTTGATACTCATTCAGATACAACTTTTAGATACAGTACGGATACACTCCAGACACGGATGCCATTCTGATACTCATTCAGATACAACTTTCAGATACAGTACGGATACACTCCAGACACGGATGCCATTCTGATACTCATTCAGATTCAACTTTCAGATACAGTACGGATACGCTCCAGACACAGATGCCATTCTGATACTCATTCAGATTCAACTTTCAGATACAGTACAGATACGCTCCAGACACAAATGCCATTTTGATACTCATTCAGATACATTACGGATACGCTCCAGACACAGGTGCCATTCTGATACTCATTCAGATACAACTTTCAGATACAGTACATATACGCTCCAGACACGAATGCCATTCTGATACTCATTCAGATACAACTTTCAAGATACAATTCAAATACGCTCCAGACACGGATGCCATTCTGATACTCATTCAAATTAAGTCTCCAGATACAGTTCAGATACGCTCCAGACACGGATGCCATTCTGATACTCATTCAGATACAACTTTCAGATACAGTACGGATACGCTCCAAACACAGATGCCATTCTGATACTCATTCAGATACAACTTTCAGATACAGTACGGATACGCTCCAGACACGGATGCCATTCTGATACTCATTCAGATTCAGACTTCAGATACAGTACAGATATGCTCCAAACACTGACGCCATTCTGATACTCATTCAGATACAACCTTTCAAATACAGTTCAGATACACTCCAGACACGGACACCATTCTGATACTTATTCTTTCAGCTTATAACTTACAATTCAACAGACGTTCCTGGATGGCATCTACAAGCCCATCTCTGACAAGATTCTATCACCTTTCCAAATGGAATCTTTAAGCCCATTCCTTCAGCTACACACCGTCGAGTGCAAATTTCTGGGAACTCTAGTGTCCAATCATCTTTCACCTTTGAGTCACGAATGGCAAAGCTCGTCAATCTAACTCTGCAGGCTTAAGAAGATTGAACAGGGGCAGTTGTACCCCGAAATTTTCTCTCTCATTTATCAATATTTTCTCACAATATCTCTTTGACTCAAGACCGGATTAGGGTTTGATCAACTCAAGACATCTCATCTTGTACCGATGACCCAAAATTAGGGTTTGAGATTTCACAAAGATTTTGGACTATCAATGCTTCATGTGACTTTCAAACATCATTATGGACCCCTAAGATTACTCATGACAAGTTTCAAGCCTTGAACCATATTTTTTATCAGTCAATTGGACAGTTGACCTAAAAATCAGCTGTATTGGGGAAAAAGAAACCATGGTCAATTAACTGTCAAACTTCATAATTTCTTATCCACATCAACATTTTGGACTCATATGTATCATTTGATCAAGTTTGTACCACAATTCCTCAAGAAATTTGATCAAATCATCAAAAAGGCAAAATGGTCAAAATTAGGGTTTTGACTGAGAAAGGGCAATTTCTGATTTTTGACCTGGAAAATGACCAATTGATTTGAAGAATGATTTCAAGGGTTCAATTTCATCATCATGACCTATTTACATGGTTCAAAACATTGCAATCTCATTGGATTGACAGATAAAATTTGCAGTCAACTGATCAAAAGTCACTGTATACTGAAAAGTCAAACTTTGACTTTTTGGTCAAATTCAAGTGCCAAGGACCACAATTCACAAAAACATGTCAAAATATGAAACTTGTTCATCAAGGAATCAAAGATTGAAGATTTGGTTTTGAAATTTGAAATTTTCTTAACTTAGAAATTTTTCTAAGTATAGAAAACTTCTTATTTTTTCTCAACTTTAAGCCAAATTTCCACCATGTTAAAAGATGATTCAAAGGAAATTCCAAATATGAAAGTTGTAGATCTCCATGAAATCTACAACTTTGATTCACACATTTTCCCCTAAATATGCTTGGATCTCAAGATATAATTTTGTGAATACATGCTCATGAACTAAATTAGCTTAGTGAAATTTTGCCCTAATTTAGGCAGGTTTTTGACCTAACTTCATGGCAATTTTCCACCTATTTCCAAGAGGAATATTGAAATTCATTTCAAAGATGAGTTATATAGCACATTGCAAGCTTTCTAAAATGTCCAAGAACTCCTTGAGATCATTTTTTAGTAGGGAGAATCGAAGAGATGAAGTTGGAAATTTCTCACTTTGATTTCAAGCCATTTCATGAAGAACAAAACTCCAATCTGAACCTATGCTGCCTAATCCTTGTTTTACAGGTCTCAAACTTGTTTCTCACTTCATAATTTAATACTTACTCAGTTGATAAAGCCTTAATCCAAGCACAAGAGTCTTTGTCCAAGCTTTAATTCCATATATGGCACAAAGTTGCCATTCCCATTTTGGAAACGCATAACTTTTGCAACTTTTTACTTCTTGAGCATTGGACCTGTTTTCTCTGCACACACAAGTCCTATAAACCAAAAGCAAGTTGTCTAGAACTTGTACCAACTCCAAGTAGGCATGTACAAGCATGTAGAGAGTGGTATCTTCACCTTTCTTAAAAGGTAAGTAAGAGTGCAAAAAGGCTACAACTCAGAAATCTGTTGTGGAGTGGATTAGAAACCTTCTCTATACTAATACACAAACACATTGCAACCTAACAGACGATTGCTCAAGGCCAGAAACACTCCAAAACTCCCTATCACCAAAAACTTATCAAAAACTTGCAGTTGTAAACCAAGCATAGTAATCCAGAAATTTACTCGTGCGTTTCAAGTTCTAATCATTCAAACACTTTACCTACATCATATCTAAGTATTCCAGACCATCACCCCTTGACTGTAACACCTCTTTCTCCATCTGCCATTTTTGTTTTTCAAGCTTGCAGGTTGACTTGGATAGAGAGATCCAGGCACTCTCAAAGCAAGGTAAGGATTGGAACACACTCAAGGAGGTTCAGGCAAGCTAAAGGAATCTTCAGGCCTTCATAAATGTCACTCAAACTCCATTCAGGATCTCAGCTGAAAGAGGTAAGAACTCCAACTTTTATCTCTTCATACAGGCATCCATTGGTCACAATTTGTGAAAGGAAAATGTAGATATTATTATGCTAAAGACAACCATGTGCATAGATTTCATTTATGTTCATTATGTATAGAGAATTTTAGAGTTCAAATTTCTGTAAAAATTAGGGTTGAAATTAGGGCTTTTAAAATTTGTTTTGATCTTTGATTGTTAGTTTCCATAAGTTACATGTCTGAAATCGTGGGAAAGAGTACTATCATTTTCATGTTGGAAGTTTCCATTTTCATTGAGAAATGAGAAAGATACAGAGGTTCTGGCCAGCTTGAGGAAGAAGATGAAGTACAGGGCCAGGAGGCTTTATATGTTATGTTTTTCTTGTTTCATTTAAACTAACGGATGTACAACCACCCTAGTAGTAAGGCAGCGCGCTAAAATGCTTAAGGTCACAGGTTTGAGCCTTGGCGCTGCCTTTTTGTATTTTTTCCATCCATTTTTTTGGCTGTTTGCAGCGTGGGCTTCAACATTTGGGCCTTGTGTTTTTTTCTAACATACTACCTCCTGATTACTCAGGGCACCCCTGGTCCAACTATTTTTATTTATTTATTTTATGTTATTTTATTTCATTAAATATATTTTACTTAAATTATTAAAAATTGTAAAAATTGTAAAAAATGATAAATATTATATTTTGTTTATTTTATTTTATTTTCCTCATAAAAAATATATTTTTTAGTTATGTATTAACTATTTTTCCCTAATAAACTTGTAAATAAAATAAACTTAAAAATATTTTATTCCTTTCCCTTCATACTTGTAAATATTTATTTTAATATATAAAAGACTAAATATTTTCATAAAATATTATTTATTATTTTAAGACAAAAAAATACACAAAAATAATACTTAAAGAGCTTTATTTTCTTTTTACATTAGAAATTAGGGTTAACATTATTTTCAAGAAAATAATTTCCTTTTCTTAAATTATTAGGATTAGGTCAAAACTCTTTTGCATATGCAAAACAAAGCAAAAACCTTTTTTCTTGCATATATATATATATATATATATATATATATATATATATATATATATATATATATATATATATATATATATATATATATATATATATATATATATATATATATATATATATATATATATATATATATATATATATATATATATATATATATATATATATATATCATTGCATATTTAAATTATATTATATATTGTTTATTCAAATACTTGTACAAATTCGATTTGGTTGTAATAGCTTAATTAGATTTACGTTATTGCAAATCCACATTCATAATTTGTATTTCCCCTCTCCCATAAAATGTTGAAACAGCGTAGTAATCTTTAAATTACGCAATTTACCGCTTTTATATACCATGCTAGTAATTAGGGTTTGTATGGCAAGATCAAAACAACTCAACTAGAAAACCCTAATCCAAGACAAAATCAAGCATGAAAATAACACACTTGCACACAAGCATCCTTAGGGTTTCTCCACTTGGTTGCCTTATAAAAAAAATGGCCATATTACGCATGCGAAGTATCTTTGCAAAACAAACAAATATAAGATCATAGTCCCTCGATGATGCTATTCTAATTCGCCTTACAAAATAATCTTGAGCCCTCAAAAATGCTAAGATACTTTGCAATATTGCTAATCATGGTTATACGATGACCCACGCCCGTCCTGTTCACATCCAAAGATAGGGTTGCTTACCAAATAAATGGTAAGACAATAATATCAAAGGAAAAGAAAATGATCAAGAAAAACATTTGAGTAGGTAGATTACTTTTAGTTACTTGCTCCATTTCAAAAAAAATATCCTTGCTATTTTCAAAACAAACACACACATTTCCAAACATCTTACAAAATTGAAAACATATTTCAAAAAAGATCAACATCTTTGTATACATTCTTACGAACGAGAATCATTACAAAGATTGCCTAAACAATGGTCTCTTTTACAAAATACTTTCAAAAACCACACAAAGCACTATTTCAAAAAAAAAGCAAGTGATCTAGCAAGTAACTAAGAGCCCGTGGAAAACCATGGATGAAAAGGGTGCTAATACCTTCCCTTTTCATATTCTACCCCCCGAACTCAGGAAATAATATCAAAGGTATTTGCTGTGCTTTTTCACCTTTCCTTTTGGATAAAAGAAAAGTCGGTGGCGACTCTTGATAACCGCAACATTTGCGATAAAACACAAAACCCTCAAGTCAGTTCTCCCACCGTATCACAGAACTGGCGACTCTGCTGGAGAAAAATTCTAAAAGTGGGGTTACCTTAAGGCTAGATCACATTTATTTGCTTACATTGTTTGACTTGTATGCTTTACATTATGGTTCTTTGTTTGGGTTTGAAATCCTCTACCTGGATTTGGGATACATTATGTAAATAGCAATACATTGTGGAAACTGTGCAGGGTATACCAACATGGTCTAAGCAATAGCTATGTTAGTGCGACATATTTGTGGGTACCGGTAGCCTTTGAGTCAATCAAAGAGAATACGGGGCCACTGAGTGATGTCATGAAGCACTAATGAACTTTTAGAACCCTTTACTTGACTAACTTGGCCTTTAGGATGTAGTGAGATGACCGACTTTGGTGCAGTCTGAAGTTGGTAGATACTCGATACTACACTCATTGAGGTTTGGTTTCTTGGGATATTTCGGTCGCCATTAAAGAGGCTTGAGCTGAAACAATGACCAGGGAAACAATCCGGTGATATTGAGCTCCTTAGAACCCGGTTACTATTACTAGGACAGGTTTAAGCCAACTAAACTTCAAGAGGGTACGTACCTATAAAACCCCATGCAAGCCTAAACTAAGAACTTGTTTGTCTTGCTTATGTATGCATACTTGTACATAACATCATAGACATCATGAACATCATATACATCTACTAACCATTTCAAGGATTTTGGAGATTCATCTTTGTTCTGGTTTTGTAGGATATGGATTCACTTCGCAGGAAAACTATCCAAGTCAACCTTGTAAGAATTCCTCAACAACTTAAGGAGCTAGCTTCAAGGATCCCTGAGAACTCTCCGTTCACCGAGAAGCATGGTCGTCTACTCAACTTGGTCACCTCTAACACAGATGAGGATATGATGAAGGTGCTCTTCCAATTCTTTGATCCTTTGCACCATTGCTTCATATTTCCCGACTATCAGCTTGTGCCTACTTTGGAAGAATTCTCGTAACTCTTGAGGATTCCCATTCTCAATCAACTACCTTTCAATAGTATGAAAAGAGACCCAAAACCAGAAGAGATTGCTCAAGCTCTGCACTTGCACTCATCTGATGTCACAACTCATTGGGAAACTAGAAGTGGTGTCAAAGGCTTCTTAGCAAAGTTCCTATTTGAGAAAGCCCAAAGTTGTTGGAATTCCTTAGACTTGCAAGCCTTTGAGGAAATTGTGGCTCATCTTATCTATGGGATGGTCTTATTTCCCAATCCTGACCAACTCATAGATGTGAACACCGTCAAGATCTTCATGTCACGCAACCCGGTGCCTACATTGTTAGGGGATATCCTACACTCTTTTCACACTCGCACAATGAGGAAAAGAGGTGTCCTTATGTGTTGCACTCCTCTCCTGGAAAGATGGTTTATTTCTCATCTTCCCCGATCCTTCTTAAAGAATGAGCAAGGTTCAAGGTGGTCACAAAGGTTAATAACGCTCAAACATTCAGATATTCATTGGTGCTCCCGATCCAAGGAGAATGTTATCATTGTTGACCATTGTGGGGAATTCCCTAATGTCCCTCTACTTGGCATTAGGGGAGGCATCACCTACAACCCATGCTTAGCTTTAAGACATTTTGGTTACGCCCGAAGGGATGGCCCACACGAGATACGAATTCAAGGTTTGGTATTCAACTACGACTACGACAACGACGGTCAAGGTCTTCGCCAGAGATTCATCCGAGCTTGGAGGATGCTAAACAAGGTGGATAGCAAGACTTTGGGACACAAGAATTCCATCCCTCTTGAGCCTTACCTCAAATGGGTACGAACCCGTGCTCAAAGTCTTATGATGCCTTATCCTTCCATTCTTCCGGTAATTATTGAGCCTGCTAAGGAGGGAGAAGTTCCATACACTATCCTACATCCTGAGATGCCCACATCTCTTGAAGACCTACAACGGGATTGGATACATCTCAAATGAGAGCGAGATACTTTCGAAGCCCAATTCTACGCGAGCGAGAAGAAGGTTTTGGAACTCACTAGACTATTTCATGAGGAGCAAACTCTAAATGCATATATTGCACCAAAGAGGATGTGCACTACTTTTTTATCTTAGAGTTTTGTATTATTTTGCCCAAGGGGCATTGATGTATTCAAACTTTATCTTATTAATATAATGTGTGTTTCCGTTTTGTCTAAAACGAACTTGAATCTTTAAAATCCTTGAAAACATTGCATATACGCATATCATTCATCATAACATAAACAGGTCTTTTGCAACGAGTTTCCTCATCTCTCTACTGTTTATTTCAGTAAGATGGATCTCGAACAGACAGTAAAAGATCTCCAAGCTCAGAACACACAATTTCAACACTTACTCATGACCCTAGCCAAGGGGCAAGAGGAGTTGAAGACTCTGCTGGCTAAGGAAAGAAAAAAGAAAACAAAGAAGGTCACTGGAGTTTTAAACATCGGGAGAAGGTTTCAAGGGCAGACTAGAAGAACCTTGAATTTTGCAACAACGTCCGGTGAAGGAGAGGGGAAAGGAAAGGAAACAGCGGTTCCGTCAGAATCTTAAGAGGAGGAAGAAGAGGAAGACTACTCTGAGGAATAGTATCCTCCAGTTGATGATAAGTACAGACATCTTGAAGAGCATTTGAGCGCTATGGAAATACAAAAAGTGCCAGGTCTACACTTTGAAGAATTGGGACTAGTGTCGGGGATCATGATTCCTCCGAAATTCAAAGTGCCTTTGTTTGCAAAATATGATGGTGTGTCATGTCCTAAGATTCACCTCTGATCATATGTGAGAAAGATCCAGCCACACTCCGCTGATAATGACTTGTGGGTGAATTTTTTCCAAGATAGTCTATCTGGAACATAACTCGATTGGTTTTACCAACTAGAAAGGGCCAATGTCCATAATTGGGAAGATCTTGCCGTGGCTTTCTATAAGTAATATCAATATAACGCTGATTTGGTGCCTACCCGTACTCAACTTCAGAGTATGGCTTTGGCTTCCAATGAGGGTTTCAAGGATTACGCGCAGAAGTGGAGAGATCTAGCTGGAAGAGTTCAACCCCCTCTGTCTAAAAGGGAGTTGGTGGACATGTTCTTAGGCACTCTATCGGGCCCTTTCTTCAACCATTTAATTGGAAGCTCATCTCCTAGATTTACTGAGTTAATACTGACCAGAGAAAGGGTGGAAGCTGGCATAAAAAGTGGAAAGGTTCAGAACGATTCATCTGTCTATACAGCTGTGAGGAAGCCTTTCATTAGGAAGAAGGAAGTAGCTGTTGTATATCCACAAAGGAACCAAGGGAGAGCCGAACACCGACCAATGGTAGGGGCTGTTATGATCCCAAAGCCCACATCTAATCAACCAAGAAGTAATCAACCGAGGGTGGAAAGGCCAGTCCGATAATTCACCAGAATCAATATGACTCTATCCCAAGTATTACCGTATCTTCTGAAATCCAATTTGGCAACTTTAAAGGAAGCTCCAAAAACCCCAACACAACGTCCCCTCATTATCACCCAAATGCTCGTTGCGCATATAATTCCGAAAGTCTGGGTCACGACACTAACAACTGTTAGGCCCTGAAAAACAAAATTCAAGACCTTATAGAGGCAAAAGAGATTGAGTTTGACGCGCCCGAGAAGCCAAATGTCATTTCCGCTCCTATTCCTAGACATGGTCACCACACCAATGCTATTGAAGAAGATTTGTTTGTTACCACAGTTGATGAACTCATGACTCCGCTCCCAATCATTATGATAAACTTGTTGAAAGCCGGTGTATTCCCGGGTTATAATGAAGACTGCCACCTCTGCTTATCCTCACCAACTGTTTGCCCTTTGTTGAAAACCAGCATTCAACGCTTGATAGACAACAAAGATATTCTGTTTGAAAGTACTCTTGTTTCACCAGTTCCTGTTAAAGACATTTCAATCCGCACCATCTCCGCCAATTCTTCCAGGGTCCCCAAAAGACCTGCTAGAATTACATTGGATCTAAAAACTACTCCTCTTATAATCACAATTCCCGGGCTGGTCCCGTATGAATCAGACAAAACTGTGCCATGGAATTACGGTGGGGACATCTACTACCATGGCATCAAACAAGAGGGGTTGGCCGCCAAAGAGATAAACTCCGAAGAAGAAGACTCCGACGTTAGAAATATTTCCGGAACCAGGATTACCCGAAGCGGTAGAATCTTCTCTCCAGAAATTCCCCCCCCCCCCCCCAAAGGTAGTTTTTGGACCCGTGGCTGCTCAAAAGGTTATCATCTCTGCAAGTGCTCCTATTGACGAAGACGATAAAACCCCTGCTGTCATTCCTACCAACACTCATGCTGCTGAAACTCAAGGAAAAAGTATTCAAGTAGAGCTTGTCTAGATGAAGGCTCAATCACTGACTATCCCTGAGGCCTCCAAGAAGGAAATGGAGGAGATTTTGAAAATAATAAAGAGAAGCGACTACAACATAGTTGAACAGTTGAGGCAAACTCCCTCCAAAATCTCCATGATGGCATTGTTACTATGTTCTGAGGCACATGCGAAAGCCCTGGTGAAGTTCCTAAAGACAGCCCATGTGCCTCAAGATACATCTTCTGACCAATTTCAAGATTGTGTGGCCAGCTTAACGGCAGATAACGACCTAGGTTTCCAGATGCTGATCTGAAACCAAGGGGAAGAAAGCAAAACAAGGCATTGCATGTCTCTGTGGAATGTAAAGGCACAACTCTTACCCATGTCTTGGTGGACACCGGCACATCTTTGAATGTTTTACCGAAGAAAGCTCTCGACAGACTAGACTGCGAAGGACTAACGTTGAAACCCAGTAACATAGTCGTAAGGGAATTTGATGGCTCAAAGAGGATGGTACACGGGGAGGTGAATATCCCCGTAAAGGTTGGGACTCAAACTTTCAACTAAACCTTCTATGTAATGGACATCTGCCCCTCTTACTCCTGTCTGCTAGGACGACCGTGGATCCATAATGCCGGCGCTGTCACCTCTACACTGCACCAGATGCTAAAATATCCGGTCTAGGGAAAGATTATCACTGTCCACGGAGAGGAAGAGTATATGATTAGCCACCTCAATTCCTTCAGGTATGTGGAATTGGACGGCGAGTTCATTGAAACTCCTTTTCAACATTTCGAAGAGGTCCCCCAAGAGGTAGCAGTAACCAAGAGTGTGTCCCAGATTCCCAAGATTACAAGACCTCCACTCCGGATGTCATCTCTGAAAGACGCCAAAGCAGTAGTAGAGGAGGGTGGATGCACCATCTGGGAGCAACTTCCGGATATTCCATATAAATATGACAAGTTTGGTTTAGGGTTCACTTCAAGTGCTCAGAAGACTGTACGCCGTGCCCGTGCTGGAGGACCACCCTTGAAGATTAGAAATCGAGAGGTTAACGCGGTAGAAGATGGTGAAGAGAATTGCAGCTTGGAGGATTGGATCTTTCCAACTATCGATGGAGGACTCTGCAATTGGGAGGCCAGAGACTTTGTCCCAATAACTTTCATCCCTAAGTAATTTATCTTTACATTTTTGTTGGACTTGTAATATTCACAAACAATTCACACATTTAAAACCTTCTGTCTTGCCCGAGGCACAATGGTCCATTTGTAAGGGTTATTATTTCATCTTCATACGACATTCAATGAATCATGGACGTTTTTCGCATAAAACTTTTGTGCTCATTATTTTTTTTCTTTTACATTTTATTTTTAAGGATGGCTATACTCTTACACAAACCCACACTCACAAATGTAGGTACCCCTCCATTCTGGATCCCATGGGTAACGATACTGCTATGGCCTTTTGTGACTCTGAGTATCTAATCTACAAAGCTGAAGACGAAGGTGAGGAGGATTGTGAAGTACCAGGGGAACTGGTCAGACTACTACAACAAGAGGAAAGAGCCATTCAGCCCCACGAGGAACCTATAGATACAATCAATCTAGGTATCAAGGAGGATAAAAAAGAGTTCAAGGTGGGTGCCAATCTGGAACCGAGTGTCAAGAAGCATCTGATTCAGCTGTTGCATGATTATGTTAAGATCTTTGCCTGGTCATATGAAGACATGCCAGGACTTGATACAGACAACGTGGTACATCGTCTACCTACAAAAGAGGACTGTCCACCAGTAAAATAAAAAGTCCGCCGCATGAGACCCGATATATCAAAGAAGATCAAAGTAGAGGTCATGAAACAATTCCATGTTGGATTCTTGGCTGTCACTTCCTATCCTCAATGGGTTGCCAACATTGTTCCCGTACTTAAAAAGGACGGCAAATTACGAATGTGCGTGGACTATAGAGACTTGAATAGGGCAAGCCCTAAAGATAATTTTCCACTTCCCCACATTGATATCCTGGTTGACAATACGGCCCAGCACAAAGTGTTTTCCTTCATGGACGGATTCTCAGGTTATAACCAAATTAAAATGGCACCTGAGGACATGGAGAAAACTACATTTGTCACACAGTGGGGCACATTCTGCTACAAAGTGATGCCATTCGGGCTAAAGAATGTTGGGGGCAACTTATCAACACGTCATGGTAGCTTTATTTCACGACATGATACATCATGAAATAGAGGTCTACGTCGACGATGATAGCCAGATCACAAACAGAAGAAGAGCACCTTGATCAATTGAAAAAGTTGTTTGAGAGAGTGAAGAAGTACAAGCTAAGGTTGAATCCAAACAAGTGCACATTCGGAGTACGGTCCAGTAAACTCTTAGGTTTTGTCGTCAGTAGAAAGGGTATTGAAGTCGATCCTGCCAAAGTCAAAGCAATACAAGAAATTCCCGCTCCTCGTACTGAGAAGGAAGTCAGAGGATTCTTGGGACGCTTGAACTATATTTCCAGATTCATTTCTCATCAAACAGCTACTTGTGAGCCAATCTTCAAACTATTGAAGAAGGATTAAGTAGTCAAATGGAATGATGAATTCCAGGTTGCTTTTGAAAAAATCAAAGAGTACTTACAAGAGCCTATTGTGTTGATGCCACCAGTCGAGGGAAGACCATTGATCATGTATCTGACCATTTTAGAAAACTCAATGGGGTGTGTATTGGGACATCATGACGAGTCTGGCTGAAAAGAGCACGTTATTTATTACCTGAGCAAAAAGTTTACCGACTGTGAAACCAGATATCCACTGATCGAGAAAACTTGCTGCGCTCTGGCATGGGCTTCTCACCGGCTAAGATAGTATATGCTGACTCATACTACCTTGTTGATATCTAAGATGGATCCGATAAAGTACATCTTCGAAAAGCCTGCTCTGTCTGGGAGAATTGTTAGGTGGCAGATGATCCTAACAGAATATGACACACAATATACTACCCAGAAAGCTATAAAGGGTAGTGTGCTAGCTGATCATCATGCTCATCAAGCTGTAGAAGACTATCAGTCCATGAAGTTTAAATTCTCGGATGAAGACATCATGACATTAGACAACTATGAAGAAATCAGACCATATGACGGACCTGGACAAGGATCCCGATGGACCCTGTTCTTTGATGGAGCATCCAATGCACTTGGTAATGGTATTTGCGTTGTACTCATATCTCCGGAAGGGTTTCATACTCCCTTTACTGCCAGACTTTGCTTCAACTGTACAAACAACATGGCAGAGTACGAAGCATGCATCTTTGGTCTCAGAGCGGCCATAGACTTAGGAATAAAATCCTTAGATGTCTTTGGAGATTTAGCTTTGGTCATCAGTCAGATCAAAGGGGAATGGGACACTAAGCACCCAAACCTTATCCCTTACAAAGAACATGTTTTGACATTGCTACCACATTTCGAGAAGATTACCTTCGAGCATTTCCCGCGAGAAGAAAATCAGCTAGTAGACGCTCTATCCATAATGTCATCTATGTTTAAACTTAATTGGGATAACGAAGCTCTCCAGATCACCGTTGAACGAATGGATGAACCAGCACACTGTCACAAGATTAATACTGAAGAAATAGTGGACCAGCCTTGGTTTCATGAAGTCAAGAGGTATCTCGAGGTTCAAGAATATCCAGAAGGAGCTTCAATCAATGATAAGAAATTCTTAAGGATATTCTCTGCTAAGTTCTTCCTTAGTAATGGCATCCTGTACAAACGCAATCATGACTCCATTTTGCTTCGGTGCATGGATAAGGTTGAAGCTGAAAAGATCATGGCTGAATTACATGAAGGTACTTTTGGCACCCACTCCAGTGGGCATACGATGGTGAAGAAAATCCTACGGGCAGGCTATTATTGGTCTACCATGGAGGCAGATTGCTATCAACACTCTCGGACTTGCCATAAGTGTCAAATTTATGCTGACAAGGTGCACGTACCTCTGGTTCCTCTGAATGTCTTGACGGCTCCTTGGCCCTTTGCTATGTGGGGAATTGATATGATTAGAGAGATCAAGCCGACAGCCTCTAATGGACACCACTTCATCCTAGAGGCCATTGACTATTTTACCAAGTGGGTCGAAGCAGCTTCCTTCGCTTCCATTACCAAGAATGTTGTTTCCCGCTTCATCAAGCAAAATCTCATTTGCCCGTATGGTATCCCAGAAAGGATCATCACTGACAATGGTACAAATCTCAACAATACTATGATCACCGCACTGTGCGAGCAATTCAAGATTCAGCATCACAATTCTTCTCCTTATCGGCCAAAGATGAATGGTGATGTCGAAGCTCCGAATAAAAATATTAAAAATATCATACAAAAGATGACAGCCATATACAAAGACTAGCATGAGATGCTACCATTCGCTCTCCACAGTTATCGCACCATGGCTCGCACGTCAACCGGGGCAACACCCTATTCTTTGGTATATGGCATGGAGGCTGTCTTTCCTATTGAGGTTCAGATCCCCTCTCTGAGAATCATGAAGGATACAGGATTGAATGAACATGATTGGATTCAGACTCGACTTGATCAACTGAACTTAATTAATGAAAAGAGACTTACTGTTGTTTGCCACGGTCAAATGTATCAAAAATGGATGATCAAGGCTTTCAACAAGAAGGTCAGACGCCAAGTATATCAAGTTGGGGATCTAGTGATCAAACGTATCATTTTGCCACAAAGTGATCCCAGGGGAAAATGGACTCCTACCTATGAAGGACCATTTGTAATCAAAAACATATTCTCCGGTGGGGCGATGATCTTAACCACCATGGACGGCGACGACCTGCCGCACCCTGCGAACACGGACATAGTCAAAAGATACTATGCATAAGAGACCCGCTAGGTTGACACACCTATGCAAAACAAGGGCATCCCGACGAACCAAAAAGGTTTAGGCAAAAATTAGGGATAAAATGAAGAAAAAAAATTGTACACCCGGCAAGGTGAAAACCCGAAAGGGCGACTTGGGTAAAAAAGGTTTCCTGGTGGACTGAAAACTCAAAAGGGCGGTCCAGGAAAAAATTAGGGAATTAAAGCGTATGGCTATGTCCCGTCGGATCACTTTACGAACAAACTTTGACTTCCACTGACAAACTCAGAGTTTCTGATCAATTCAATCATCTTCGGACGAAGCAACAAATAGACAAAATGCTTGGAGATATGAAGGTTATAGCAGAATGGGAACCCCATGGGATTATTACACATAGCTATCTTTTTTTGTATCATAATTTTCTTGTTTTACGATAGCATTCTCTCACTAGAATGTTTGTTCCCTTTGTACAAAAATACTTATTCAAAGTCAATACAGAGATGTCCCTTTAAAAGTGAAAAAACTATTTGTCTTTTTCTTTACGCATGTGTTTTGTTTGCAAAAACGTCCAATGATTCATTGAAGAACATATGCATTTGAACATGATTATTATTTACAAAAAAAACAAAATGAGAAAGACAATTACTAAATGGTTGAAAGAATAGGAAAATGTCTCTAGGCTATTACCCAAGAAATCCCCGTAGTACGTCATTTAAATCCCCAGCAGAACAAAATTTCAAGTTATTAATCCCCAGTAGGAGTCGTCAAAATTCCTCAGGATTCCCCAAGCAGGTCTTACAAGCAATACACGGGATTTCTCTTACAACAAAATTTACTTCCCTCAACAAGAGTTTTTCAGTACTTCAACTTCAAGACATGAAAATTCAACATATCCTCAGCAGCAGCCAAGGATTTATTTTCCTCAATCAAACAGCAATACAGCAGATCAGCTTACATGCACGTACATTGCATCCATATATCATAAACATTGATAAAACAAATACATTGCATCATATATTTCATGCAACATAACTTTGTGTTTCAGCTAACATTTTACCCTTTTCAGAATAAGATTAACAGCTACCATTAACAATATGCAATCATGATACAGTACGGATACGCTCCAGAAACGGATGCCATTCTGATACTCATTCAGATACAACTTTTAGATATAGTACGGATACGCTCAAGACACGGATGTCATTCTAATACTCATTCAGATACAACTTTCAGATACAGTATGGATACGCTCCAGACACAAATGCCATTCTGATACTCATTCAGATTCAACTTTCAGATACAGTGCGGATACGCTCTAGACACGGATGCCATTCTGATACTCATTCATATTTAACTTTCAGATATAGTACAGGTATGCTCCAGACGTGAATGCCATTCTGACTCATTCAGATTCAACTTTCAGATACAGTACGAATACGCTCCAGAAATAGATGCCATTCTGATACTCATTCAGATTCAACTTTCAGATACAGTATGGATAAGCTCCAGACACGAATGCCATTCTGATACTCATTCAGATACAACTTTCAGATACAGTACGGATACGCTCCAAACACGGATGCCACTCTGATACTCATTTAGATACAACTTTCAAGATACAGGTCAGATACGCTCTAGACACGGATGCCATTCTGATACTCATTCGGATTCAGTCTCCAGATACAGTTCATATATGCTCCAGACATGGATGCCATTCTGATACTCATTCAGATACAACTTTCAAATATAGTACGGATACGCTCTAGACACGAATGTCATTCTGATACTCATTCAGATACAACTTTCAGATACAGTACAGATACGCTCTAGACACGGATGCCATTCTGATACTCATTCAGATTCAGACTTCATATATAGTACAGATACGCTCCAGACACAGATTCCATTCTGATACTCATTCAGATACAACCTTTCAGATACAGTTCAGATACGCTCCAGACACTGACACTATTCTGATACTTATTCTTTCAGCTTATAACTTATAATTCAACAGACGTTCTTTGATGGCATCTACAAGCCCATCTCCGACAAGATTCTATCATCTTTCCAAATGGCATATTTAAGCCCATTCCTTCAGCTACACACCGTCGAGTGAAAATTTCTGGGAACTCTAGTGTCCAATCATCTTTCACCTTCGAGTCACGAATGGCAAAGCTCGCCAATCTAACTCTTCAGGCTTAAGAAGATTGAACAGGGGCAGCTCTTGTACCCCAAAATTTTCCCTCTCATTTATCAATATTTTCTCACAAGGTCTCTTTGACTCAAGACTGTATTAGGGTTTGATCAACTCAAGACATCTCATCTTGCACCGATGACCCAAAATTAGGGTTTGAAATTTCACAAATATTTTGGACTGTCAATGCTTCATGTGACTTTCAAACATCATTATGCACCCCTAAGATTACTCATGACAAGTTTCAAGCCTTGAACCACATTTTTTATCAGTCAATTGGACAGTTGACCTAAAAATCAGCTATATTGGGGGAAAAGTCAACCATGGTCAATTAACAGTCAAACTTCATAATTTTTTATCTACATCAACATTTTGGACTCATATTTATCATTTGATCAAATTTGTACCACAATTCCTCAAGAAATTTGATCAAATCATCAAAAGGGCAAAATGGTCCAAATTATGGTTTTGACTGAGAAAGGGCAATTTCTGATTTTTGACCTGGAAAATGACCAATTGATTTGAAGCATGATTTCAAGGGTTCAATTTCATCATCATGACCTACTTACATGGTTCAAAACATTGCAATCTCATTGGATTGACAGATAAAATTTGCAGTCAACTGATCAAAAGTCAATTGTATACTGAAAAGTCAAACTTTGACTTTTTGGTCAAATTCAAGTGCCAAGGACCACAATTCATTAAAAAATGTCAAAATATGAAACTTGTTCATCAAGGAATCAAAGATTGAAGATTTGGTTTTGAAATTTGAAATTTTCTTAACTTAGAAATTTTTCTAATTATAGAAAACTTCTTATTTTTTCTGAACTTTAAGCCAAATTTCCACCATGATACAAGATTATTCAAAGGAAATTGCCAACATGAAAGTTGTAGATCTCCATGAAATCTACAACTTTGATTCAAACATTTTTCCCTAAAGATGCTTGGATCTCATGATATAATTTTGTGAATACATGCTCATGAACTAAATTAGCTTAGTGAAATTTTGCCCTAATTTAGGCAGGTTTTTGACCTAACTTCATGGCAATTTTTCACCTAGTTCCAAGAGGAATCTTGAAATTAATTTCAAGGATGAGTTATAGAGAATATTTCAAGCTTTCCAAAATTTCAAAGAACTCCTTGAGATCATTTTTGAGTAGGGAGAATCGAAGAGATGAAGTTGGAAATTTCTCACTTTGATTTCAAGCCATTTCATGAAGAACAAAACTCCAATCTGAACCTATGCTGCCTAATCCTTGCTTTACAGGTCTCAAACTTGTTTCTCAATTCATAATTTAATGCTTACTCAGTTGATAAAGCCTTAATCCAAGCACAAGAGTCTTTGTTCAAGCTTTAATTCCATAAATGGCACAAAGTTGCCATTGCCATTTTGGAAAAGCATAACTTTTGCAACTTTTCACTTCTTAAGCATTGGACCTGTTTTCTCTGCACACACAAGTCCTATAAACCAAAAGTAAGTTGCTTAGAACTTATACCAACTCCAAGCAGGTCTGTACAAGCATGTAGAGAGTGGTCTCTTCACCTTTCTTAAAAGGCAAGCAAGAGTGCAAAAAGGCTACAACTCAGAAATATGTTGTGGATTGGATTAGAAACCTTCTCTATACTAATACACAAACATATTGCAACCTAAAAGACGACTGCTCAAGTCCAAAAACACTCCAAAACTCCCTATCACCAAAAACCTGTCAAAAACTTGCAGTTGTAAACCAAGCATAGCAATCTAGAAATTTACTCGTGCATTTCAAGTTCTAATCATTCAAACACTTTACCTACATCATATCTAAGTGTTCCAGATCAACACCCCTTGAATGTAACACCTCTTTCTCCATCTTCCAATTTTGTTTTTCAAGCTTGCAGGTTGACTTGGATAGAGAGATCCAGGCACTCTCAAAGCAAGGTAAGGATTGGAACACACTCAAGGAGGTTCAGGCAAGCTAAAGGAATCTTCAGGCCTTCCTAAATCTCACTCAAACTCCATTCACGATCTCAGCTGAAAGAGGTAAGAACTCCAACTTATATCTCTTCATACAGGCATCCATTGGCCATGATTTGTGAAAGGAAAATGTAGATATTATTATGCTAAAGCCAACCATGTGCATAGATTTCATTTATGTTCATTATGTATAGAGAATTTTAGAGTTCAAATTTCTGTAAAAATTAGGGTTGAAATTAGGGCTTTTAAAATTTGTTTTGATCTTTGATTGTTAGTTTCCATAAGTTACATGTCTGAAATCGTGGGAAAGAGTACTATCATTTTCATGTTGGAAGTTTCCATTTTCATGGAGAAATGAGAAAGATACAGAAGTTCTGGCCAGCTTGAGAAAGAAGATGAAGTACAGGGCAAGGAGGCTTTATATGTTATGTTTTTCTTGTTTCATTTAAACTAACGAATGTACAGCCACCCCAGTGGTAAGGTAGCGCGCTAAAATGCTTAAGGTCACAGGTTCGAGCCTTGGCGCTGCCTTTTTGCATTTTTCACATTTTTTCCATCCATTTTTTTTGCTGTTTGCAACGTGGGCTTCAACATTTGGGCCTTGTGTTTTTTTCTAACATACTACCTCCTGATTACTCAGGGCACCCCTGGTCCAACTATTTTTATTTATTTATTTTATGTTATTTTATTTCATTAAATATATTTTTCTTAAATTATTAAAAATTGTAAAAATTGTAAAAAATGATAAATATTATATTTTGTTTGTTTTGTTTTATTTTCCTCATAAAAAATATATTTTTTAGTTATGTATTAACTATTTTTCCCTAATAAACTTGTAAATAAAATAAACTTAAAAATATTTTATTCCTTTCCCTTCATACTTGTAAATATTTATTTTGATATATAAAAGACTAAATATTTTCATAAAATATTATTTATTATTTTAAGACAAAAAATACACAAAAATAATACTTAAAGAGATTTATTTTCTTTTTACATTAGAAATTAGGGTTAACATTATTTTCAAGAAAATAATTTCCTTTTCTTAAATTATTAGGATTAGGTCAAAACTCTTTTTCATATGAAAAACAAAGCAAAAACCTTTTTTCTCATTGCATATTTAAATTATATTATATATTTTTTATTATATATTGTTTATTCAAATACTTGTACAAATTCGATTTAAATTATATTATATATTGTTTATTCAAATTATATTATATATATATATATATATATCATTGCATATTTAAATTATATTATATATTGTTTATTCAAATACTTGTACAAATTCGATTTGGTTGTAATAGCTTAATTAGATTTACGTTATTGCAAATCCCAATTCATAATTTGTATTCCCCCTCTCCCATAAAATGTTGTAATAGCGTAGTAATCTTTAAATTACGCAATTTACCACTTTTATATACCATGCTAGTAATTAGGGTTTGTATGGCAAGATCAAAACAAATCAAATAGAAAACCCTAATCCAAGACAAAATCAAGCATGAAAATAACACACTTGCACACAAGCATCGTTAGAGTTTCTCCACTTTGTTTGCCTTATACAAAAATGACCATATTACGCATGTGAAGTATCTTGGCAAAATAAACAAATATAAGATCATAGTCCCTCGATGACGCTATTCTAAGTTGCCTTACAAAATGATCTTGGTCCCTCAAAAATGCTACGATACTTTGCAACATTGCTAATCATGGTTATACGATGACCCACGCCGGTCCCGTTCACATCCAAAGATAGGGTTGCTTACCAAATCAATGGTAAGACAACAATATCAAAGGAAAAGAAAATGAACAAGAAAGACATTTGAGTAGGTAGATTACTTTTAGTTACTTGCTCCATTTTAAAACAAATATCCTTGCTATTTTCAAAACAAACACACACATTTCCAAACATCTTACAAAATTGAAAACATATTTAAAAAAAGATCAACATCTTTGTATACATTCTTACGAACGAGACTCATTACAAATATTGCCTAAACAATGGCCTCTTTTACAAAATACTTTCAAAAACCACACAAAGCACTATTTCAAAACAAAAAGCAAGTGATCTTGCAAGTAACTAAGAGCCCATGGAAAACCATGGATGAAAAGGGTGATAATACCTTCCCTTTTCATAATCTACCCCCCGAACTCAGGAAACAATCTCAAAGGTCTTTGCTGTGCTTTTTCACCTTTCCTTTTGGATAAAAGAAAAGTCGGTGGCGACTCTTGCTAACCGCAACATTTGCGATAAAACGCAAAACCCTCAAGTCATTTCTCCCACCGTATCACACATATGATACTACCTTAAATGAAAAGTAACGCTTCAGAACTAGAATCTTGCATGCTGCTTTTACTTTAGAACATTGATGACTCAGAGATGTGAAGGTATGATGGTATATTAGACTTCTGTTCAGAATCAGAGTATCCTTTACTTCAGCGCAGATTCTGATCATCATTCTTCAGAACATTATGATTGCCTCAGCCTGAAAGCTTATGTAGCTTAACTTCTGATGTTATTTCAGTCAGAACTTCTGCATACACAATAACACAAATTTAGAGTGCATATTTGTTCTTTGTGTTTATTATCATCAAAACTCTAATTAAGGGTTGTAGAATCAAACTATGTTCTAACAATATTATCCAATTTTGAATTGAGCAATATAACCTTTTCCTCAAGATCAGAGATAATGGATATTGTGGTACGGTGGGAGAACTGACTTAGGTGTTTTGTGTTTTATCACAAATTTTGCAGTTAACAAGAGTCGTCACCTACTTTTCTTTTATCCAAAAGGAAAGGTGAAAAAGCACAGGAAAGACCTTTGAGATTATTTCTTGAGTTCGGGGGGTAGATTATGAAAAGGGAAGGTATTAGCAGCATTTTCATCCATGGTTTTCCATGGGCTCTTAGTTACTTGCTAGATCACTTGCTTTTGTTTGAAAATGTGCTTGGTGTGGTTTTTGAAAGTATTTTTAAAACGTCTTTGTAATAGTTCTCGTCTCTATAAGAAAAGGTACAAAGTGTTTGTTTAGAAAATAGTTCAAAGATGTGTTTGTGAGATGTGTTTTTGAAAGTGATTTTGAATAGGTGTCTTTGTAATGGTTCTCGTCTCTATAAGAACGCGTACAAAGTGTTTTGTCTTTTTAAAATGTTTCAAATGAGTGTGTTGGTGTATAAAAAGTTTTTTTTTGTGAGCAAGCGAGCAACTAGGAGAAAATCTACCTACTCAAAAGGTCTTAGATATTCTTTTCCTCCTCCTTTAGATGTTGCTATCTTACCACTGATTTAGTGAGAAGCCCCATTGTTGGATGTGAATGGGACGGGCATGGGTCATCGTATAACCATGATTAGCAATGTTGTAAGATATCTTAGCATTTTTCTTTAGGGACTAAGATCATTTTGATAGGCAACTTTTGATAGCATCATCGAGGGACTATGATCTTTTATTTTGTTTGTCTTTGCTAAGATACCTTACATGTGTAATATGGTCATTTATGTAAGGCAACCAAGTGGATTTACCGTAGGGATGCTTGTGTGCAAGTGGATTGATTTTCATGTTTGATTTGTCTTTGGTTAGGGTTTGCTACTTGTTGGTTTTAGTCTTTCCATACAAAACCCTAATTACTAGCATTTGTATATAAAGCATTTAAATTGTGAAAAGTAAAATTACTACGCTATTACATCATTAGGGGAGGGGGTGTACAAATTTACAAATGGGGATTGCAAGAAAATTAAACCTAATTATCTATTACAACCATATTGAATATTGTACAAAATTGAAAATAAAATGCAAGAATATAAATGGAAAAAGAAATTATTTTTGTTGTTTTTATGAAAGGGGTTTTGTCTTGACATAATTAAAGAAAATGATTAATTAAAATTAAATAAAATTAACTTAAACTAATTAAGAAAAGAAATTAACTTGAAAAGGATTTTTAGGGTTTTTTATGAAAAGGTTTTAAATTAATGAAAATTAATTAATTAAAATAAACCTAAGTTCTAAATTAATTTTAACTAAGAAAATAAAATAATATACAAATTTAACCTAAGTCTAAAAATTTATTATTTAAGAAAAATAAATTAATTTGTTTAAGAAAATGTTTTTTTAATCTTTTTTATTTTATAAAGAAAATATATAAGTATGAATAATAAATAAAAATATTTTTTTGGATTTTTATTAATAAAAATAATAAAAATATTAATAATAATAAATAATAAAAATATTAAAGAAAATAAAAAAGAAAATAAAAAAAGAAAAAAGAAAAAATTAAAAAAAATGGGCCAGGGAGTGCTGAAGTAAATCAAGGTTAGGAGTCAGCAAAAATGGGAGGCCCAGCACACAGGCCCAGGCGCTGTAAAAAAACTCAAAAATGTCAAAAATAATGACAAAAATATGCAAAAGGTCACGCTGGGGCTTGAACCCAGGACCTAAGGGTGACAGGTGCGCTCTTTAACCACTGGGGTGGTGATACATTCGTTAACTTGTGTGAAAGGATAAATACATAACACAAAACGCGTCCTGATTACACTTCATCTTCAACCTCCAGCCAAAGGATCTGTAACTTGCTCATTTCTCAACCATTTGCAAAAATGTAAACATGAAAATTGCTCCATTTTGTCACACGAATTCAACCATATAAATATCATAAGCTATAAATTAAAGATGAATGGGAATTTCTAAAAGTACCAAATTTTGACATAATATTTCAGAAAGTTCAAACTCAAAATTCTCCTAGCTCAATCAAAATAAATGAAATCTATAGACATGTATAGTTTCAGGGCAATGATGTCTACATTTTATCTTCACAAATGCAAGGCTAACAATGCCTAAATATGAAGATAGAAGTTCAAGAAAAATACCTTAAAACTGGGAATCATGAAATGGATTTGAACTTGTTTCAGGCAGTGCTGATTATCAGGTTAACTTCCTTCGACCTTTAGGAAGCTAATGCAATGGTTGGCTTGAGCTGAGGGTGGCTGGAAGGGTCTAGAGAAGTCCAACTGTGATTTTCTGTTTTTGAACTTGGAAATGGATGAAGATGGTGTTACAGTCGTGTAACATGGATAAGGATGGCTTATGTATGATGTTTGGAAGCTTTTGGAAGCAAAAGGCCAGAAAACGCACGAGTGAAATGGAAGTTTGAAGTTCTTGGTCAGAATATGCAACAATGGTGGTTTGTGATACAGTTCTGGGTTTTTGGAGTTTTCAGGGCTTGTGTATGTGTGTGTTATCTTGAAAATAGTGTATGTATTTATAGGCAAGAGGTTTTATGTCTTATAACAAGTCAGAATTTGAAAATCAAATGTTGTAGCATCTTTCTTGTTTTTGAAGCAAAGTTGAAACATCTTGTTCCAAGGTAAAGTACAGGGCTGTATATAATGGTTAGTACTTTGGACATGCTTGCTTTTAGTTTATAGGGTTTGTGTGTGCAGAAAGAACAAGTTCAATGCTGAAGGAGAGTGGACTTTGTGATTAAAGCCACTTTTCAAGAATAACAATGGTGCCTTTCTTCCAAAAATTGAAATACAACTTGGATAATGGTTCAAGTGCTTCGACAATGACTCCATATGTTGTGTAAACATTTAATTAAGGAGTTAATTTCAAGTTAGAAGCCTACAAAGTGATATTATGCAGCATGGCTATGTGATTTGGTCCATTGTGCATCACAAATTCTGCCTTGTAAAATAACTTGAAACCCTAACTTCTGAGCTTCGATTCTCCTTGCTCACAAATGATCTCAAGGAGTTCTTAGACATTTTGGAAACCTTGTAATGTGCTATACAACCCCTCTTTAAATCACTTTTTAAAATTCCCCTTGGAACTATATGAAAAAGTGCCATGAAGTTAGGTCAAAATCCTGCCTAAACTAGGGCAAAATTTCACTAAGTGTTCAATTTCATGACCATGACTTCATGAATTAATAACTTGAGATCCAAGAATTTTTAGAAGAAGTTGGTAAATTAATTTTATAGATTTCATGGATATTTAAAACTTTCATGTTGAAAGTTTCTTTTGAATCATCTTGCATCATGGTGAAAAATTGACTCAAAGTTATGAAAAAACATGAAGTTTTAAACACTTTGAAAAATTTCTAAGTTAGAAAACTTTGACTTTTCAAAATGAAATCTTGACTTTTTGATTTCTTGATGAAGAAGTTTCATATTTTGACATGTTTTGATGAATTGCGATCTTTGACATTGGATTTTGACCAAAAAGTCAAAGTTCTACTTTTCAATGTACAGTTGACTTTTGATCAGTTGACTGAAAATTCACTATCAATCCAATTGATCTTGAGCAATGTTTTAGGTCATGCCATTAGGTAAAAATGATGCAATTGAACTCTTGAGATCATGGTTCATACCAATTGATCATTTGCTAGGTCAAAAAATCAGAAATTGCCCCTTCTCAGTCAAAACCCTAATTTTGACAATTTTGCCCTTTTGATGATTTGATCAAATTTCTTGAGGAATTATGATCCAAACTTGATCAAATCATACATATGAGTTTATAATGTTGATGTGGATAAAAAATTATGAATTTTGACTAGAAATTGGTCATAGTTGACTTTTTCCCCAATATAGTTGATTTTTAGGTTAACTGCTTAATTGACTGAGCAAAAGTGTGATCCAAGGCTTGAAACTTGACATGAGTAATCTTGGGGGTCCAAAATGATCCATGAAATTCATATGAAACATTGAAAGTTCAATTATCCTTGTGCATTCCCAAACCCTAATTTTGGTCATCACTGCTTAAGGAGGTGTCTTGAGTTGATCATCCCTAGTGCAGTCTTGAAACAAGAGAGATCTTTGTGAGAAAATAATTGATAAACGGAAGGGAAAATTTTGGGGTACAACAGCTTTCCATGTTCAATCTTCTTAAACCTGAAGAATTAGATTGGCGGATTTGCCATTCGTGACTTGAAGGTGGAAGATGATTGGACACTAGAGTGCCCAAAAATTTGCACTCGAGGGTGTGATGGTTAATGGTGTAGGGAATGATATTAAAGATTCCATTTGGAGAGGAGATGAGAAGTTGTCGGAGATGGGCTTGCAGATAACATCCAAAATGATTGTTGAACTGTATCTGAAAGAGAATCTGAATGAGTATCAGAATGGCGTCTATGTCTAGAGTGTATCTGAATTGTATCTGAAGGTTGAATCTGTATCAGAATGGCATCCGTGTCTAGAGCGTATCTGAACTGTATTTGGAAGTTGATTCTGAATGAGTATCATAATGGCGTTCGTGTCTTGAGCGTATCTGAAGGCTGAATCTGTATAAGAATGGCATCTGTGTCTGGAGCATATCTGAACTGTATCTAGAAGCTGAGTCTGGATGACTACCAGAATGGAATCCATGTATGGAGCGTATCTGAACTGTATCTGAAGGCTGAATCTGTATCAGAATGGCATCTGTGTCTGGAGCGTATCTGAACTGTATCTAGAAGCTAAGTCTGAATGAGTATCAGAATGGCGTCCGTGTCTGGAGCGTATCCGAATTGTATCTGAAAGCCGAATCTGAATCTGTATCAGAATGGCATCCGTGTCTGGAGCGTATCTGAACTGTATATGAAAGTTGAATCTGAATGAGTATCAGGATGGCATCCGTATTTAGAGCGTATTTAAATTATATCTGAAAGTTGAATCTGAATGAGTATCAGGATGGCATCCGTATCTGGAGCGTATCTGAACTGTATCTGAAAGCTGAATCTGAACAAGTATCAGGAGCATCCGTATCTAGAGCATATCAGAACTGTATCTGAAAGCTGGATCTAAATGAGTATCAGGATGGCATCCGTATCTGTAGCGTATCTGAACTGTATCTGAAAGCTGGATCTGAATGAGTATTAGGATGGCATCCGTATTTGGAGTGTATCTGAACTGTATCTGAAAGCTGGATCTCAATGAGTATCAGGATGGCATCCGTATCTGGAGCGTATCGATTGTATCTGAAATCTGTATGTGAATGAGTATTAGGATGGAATCCGTATCTGGAGTGTATCTGAAATGTATCTGAAAGCTGAATCTAAATGAGTATCAGTATGGCATCCGTATCTGGAACATATATGAACTGTATCTGAAAGCTAGATCTGAATGAGTATCAGGATGGCATCCGTATCTAGAGTGTATCTGAACTGTATCTGAAAGCTAGATTTGAATGAGTATTAGGATGGCATCCGTATCTGGAGCGTATCTGAACTGTATCTGTAAGATGGATCTGAATGAGTATCAGGATGGAATCCGTATCTGAAGTGTATCTGAACTGTATCTGAAAGCTGGATCTGAATGAGTATCAGGATGGCATCCGTATCTGGAGCGTATCTGAACTGTATCTGAAAGCTAGATCTGAATGAGTATCAGGATTGCATCCGTATCTGGAGCGTATTTGAATTGTATCTGAAAGCTGGATCTGAATGAGTATCAGGATGGCATCCGTATCTGGAGCGTATCTGAACTGTATCTGAAAGCTGAATTTGAATGAGTATCAGGATGGCATCCGTATCTGGAGCATATCTGAACTGTATCTGAAAGCTGGATCTGAATGAGTATCAGGATGGCATCAGTATCTGGAGCGTATATGAATTGTATCTGAGAGCTGGATCTGAAGAACCCGTGCTGGATTGCTTTAGCTGGTCGTGTAGATAATTGTCCTGGCTTGTCTCAGGTATCAATCTCTGACCTTTGTGAATTATTGATGATAGTCATCTGCTGATTGATCTTTCCTGAAGAGATAAAAGATTAGTTGTATGCAATGATGTATGAAATGCATTGTATAATGAGATTATGTTGTATGCGTTCGTGTTGTCGATGTTATGACGCATGGATGCGATGTACGGGCATGTAAGCTATGCTGCTGTAACACAGTTGGATTAGGGAAAATAAAATCCCTGGCTACTGTTGGGGATATGGAGTGTAAGTCTTCATGTTTTGCTTAGAATAACTTCCACCAAGGATTCCTGTTTTGTTGTTTGAGGAGAGCTCTGTAGAGGAATGTTGAAAACCCTGTGGAGAGTGTTGATTTTTTCTTGAAAAAAAAAAGAGTTTAGGAGTCTCAGTTGTTCGTTGCTATACTGGGGAGTTGAAGTTGAACTGATATCTGGTTGGGTCCAGGCTTTATAGTAACTCGTTGTTAGAGTAGTCTACTTGGGAAGAGGATTTATGGTCCTTTGATTTTTTGCAGTCGGAGAGGGAAACTCGAACTGGGGGAATCTGTAGTTCGTTGGGGAAATAAACCTTGTGGTCGGTCCGTTGGAGAGGGGTTTTCAGAAATTGAATCTTTGGCTGGGAGTCATCCTATGAGAAGGATCTTGGAGAGGTTTGTCATTTCCCTTAGTAGTAAGTGTTGTAGTAATGCCAAAAAAATGTTTGCTTGGTCGCACATGACCCTTTATGTGGGAGCCTGTCTGCCCCCAGAGTTAATCTGGTGCACCTCGACGCTTGAGATTTTGATCATATTTCCGATAGCCCTGAATTTCCTAGAGATATTTTCTAAGACTATTGTGGAAGAAAATGAAGACCTGATACTGACACCATCTGATACTACTAACACAGACGAGAAAATTGGTGGTACCCAAGATCTTTGGTCAAGTCTCATAATTTTCTAAGAACTGTCATAGAGGATATGAAGACATGATACTGACACCATCTGATACTACTGGCACAGCCGAGCAAATTGGTGGTACCCAATATCTTTAAAGTGGATTTTGTTCAGACCCCTGATCAACATAACATTGCCCCTTGAGTGATACATATGGAGATTTTCCCCTGGTTATTCAACAATTCTTTGAGAGATTCTTTGAATCTCGACTTGACTGCCCCAGACGTGTTGGACAAAGGTCATGCCATGCCCTTGATCATGAGAGATTTTTCTTTGGAAGTGTCTTTCCAATTGAAGTGATTTTGTTCACTGAGAGAGCTTTCGTTCACTGGATATTCGTCGTGTGAATTTCTTTGTTGTCAAACAAGTAACCATATGCAGACAGCGATATTCAAATAATGCAAAGTTTATGTTTGTCTTGAATTTTTTTTTTGAAAATGCGTTTTAGAAAGTAAAGAAAATTTTTAAGAAAAATTCAACTCAGGATTTAGAATAAAGCCCTACAGGAGTCAGGATACCTTTTGTAACAGTATGCTTTCGAACTAACCCATGCTTCAATTAGGACTTTTGAAGGGTTGTAACGTGGACTGGTTCACGATTTAAGAAACAAAGGATAAAGGCTCAAAATGTATTTGTACCCACTCGCTCTTTGTGATGTTCTTCGGTCCTAAACTCAGTTAATTATGCGTTTGAACTCCAATTGAGTCTGGAATGACGTTTTGGTGATGGTTCAGACAAGTTAAGTTTGTCGGAAGGCAGTCATTTTTTGCAACATTTTTTTCATGTTGTTGAGGATTCGTAGTGACCTCTTTCTTTTGATTTGTTGTCCATAATTTTTGCCTGACTGTTCTTGTTTTGAGATTACGGTCAGTGGGATGCCCCAGTTTTTTTCTTAAGTCTCCTTTGTAGGTTTTGCCTTAGTGGGATTTTCTTTTTCTTTTTTTTTTAGAGACGATGACTGCCTATGTGATAGGGAACCATCACCATCTTTTGATTTCAGAGGAATGTTTGGATGTCATTCGTTGTATTTACCAGATGAGAGTTTGCGGCTAAACATGCATTTCAATTAACTGAGAGACTATCCTGCCCCAGGTTTTGATTGAAGGTTTCATTTTGTGTGAAAAACAAAATTCCTACTTCTTTGGCTCGAAGGGGTTGACTAGGGATTATCTTTCTTATAACTCCATTGTTTAGGATTTGAAAGAACACTTGTACATCGCCAACAAGGTCTGTTCAAAAGCATACTGTATGAGATTTATGGCATTGTTTTCGTCATCCTCCCTCTAAAGGCTTGTAACTTTTAGCAAGAGTTGAATGTCATAAAGAGAGTAAAAAGCATAGTTTAAATATAGTGAAAACGAATGGATGAATTCAAGACAAACATATGAAAATGCATTAATGAAACATTAATAGATAATTTTTTGAACAACAAAAGAGATTACAATTGAAAATTCAAATGAACGGAAGCCTCTTTGTCTGAACTTGTCACTTTAGGTGGTGAGCCTTTGAGAGGTGATATAAAAAAGCTCCAATTAACCGTCTTGTGTGAACTCCAACGCTCCTTCGTCGATTAAGTTTTGAATCTTGTACTTTAAAGCCCAACAATCGTTTGTATCATGTCCAGGACTGTCGAAATGATAAGCACACCTGGCATTAGGATTGTACCCTGGAGAGGCTGTATTGGGATTCTGAGGAGGGTCCTTTAACGTAATCAGCTTGTCCTGTAACATGTATTGCAATGCTTGAGCTAATGACATATTAACTTTGGTGAAGCATCTTTCAGATGTATTCCGCTTATGCCAATTACCCTGTTGTTGTCGGCGAGGTTGTTGTTGGACCCGTGAGGTAGTAGCAGTTTGAGAGGGTATAACCTCTTGTCTTCTTGGAGGTTGACCAATGACTTGGTCCCCAACCTCGGCTATTTGTTTCATTTAGTTGCATTAGTCTTGATGGAGCTTGTTGACAACGGTCCTCAGCTCTTCTTGACCCTGGGCTAGGCTTTGGATAAGAGCCATCTACCCCAGCATTTGGATTCTCATTGCTTCCATCTCAACCTGCAGTTGTTCAACCTGGTCATCCTTGTTGATATCAGGACGTTTCTTGGTCAGATTCCCAACAAGGAGTGTTTTCAACTCTTCTTGCCCCTTGGATAGGTTAAGGAACATTTCCCTGAACTGAGCCTCATGAGTTTGAAGATCTCTGTTGTCTTGTTGGAGAGCCATTGCTGAAATAAACAGCGAGAACATGAGAGATCGGTACTAGATGAAGGGGTGAAAAACACAAGAAGGGGGGGTTGAATTGTAAAACTGGAATCTTAAAGCAATTGACAAGATATTTTTATCCTGGTTCGTTTGATCTCAAACTACTCCAGTCCACCCGTCAAGGTGATTTCGCCTCTCTCCAACGAGGTCTTAATTCACTATATTCAACTGAATACAAATCTGCTTTAACAACTGCTAAAGCCTTCTTGATTCAAACCACAATCCGGTTTGTCAAGGCAACACTTTCTTACAAAGGTATAAAACAAATGTGTGTGAATGTTTTCTACAAAACTTTATCACAACTGTGATGTATACACAAATTAAGCTTAGAATACTAGGTTGCTAAACACTAATGGAGTATCAGAGTTTGTTGGTTTAGCAAAACTGGTAGATGAAGATTATTGTTCAGCTTTGTGCGTGTAGAGAGTTTGGAAGCATTAGCCATGATAATCTTCGAAGCCTTGTTTATATAGCACTTGAGAAGATGAACGTTGAATGCAATATTCTTGATTCAATGCTAATAACAAGCTTTCCTTTTTGAGCAGATCTTGTCTGGAATGAGGCTGTTGGAATTGATTAGCGTTCAATGCACAGTACCGTTGCTTCTTCAATGCACGTTCTGGCTTGGCTCATTCTGATTCTGCTTCGCTGCTGATGAACTATTTGTTTCTGTATCAGAGTGTTTACGCGCAGTTCTGTTCATCAAGCTTCAGCATGTACGTGAGTTGATCATCTGATCTTCACGTTCTGATTCAGCAACTTCTGATGCTGGTGTTTCAAGTCAAGTTCTGATGCTGAATAAGTGATCTTGCTTATTTTAATCAGCATATCTGCAAGTCAGAGCATAGTATTTTTAGGCAGCATATAGTTCAAACATGAAACATATAAATACTGTATCTTTTCACTTTGTTATCATCAAAACTTAAATATAGGGTACTAGATTCAAACATTGTTCTAACAATCTCCCCCTTTTTGATGATGACAAAAACTAGATATTTTAAATAAATAATAACGTGAAAAGGTATCTAGGAAATGTTTCAGAGTTAGGAAGTAAAGAGAAATCAGAGTTAAGAGATACTCCCCCTGAGTTTGTTACTTCCCTTTGATATGCGTGTTCTTCAGGATCAGATCTTTTTCTATCTTTGAACATCAGATTAAGAGTCTTTGACTTATCAGAGAGCAGAGCTTCAGAGCTTTTCCTGTCAGAGCTTTGCTTCGGATCAGAGTGTTAGGACGATCAGAGCTTCATATATCAGAACTTCATATTTGATCAGAGCAACATGAGCTTCTAC
This sequence comes from Vicia faba, assembly GCA_948472305.1. Taxonomy (NCBI): domain Eukaryota; kingdom Viridiplantae; phylum Streptophyta; class Magnoliopsida; order Fabales; family Fabaceae; genus Vicia; species Vicia faba. The sequence goes on along the minus strand of OX451741.1, from coordinate 628,584,454 downwards.
ATTTTGATCAGAGCATCTAGCTTCTAGTCTTCATAGTGTTCAAGAGCTTCCTTGTGCCTGTAGACTTAAAAACAAAACAGAAAAACATTTCAAGTAATAGAGTTAGAATGTTTGAGAATTTCTGTCTAGTTAGCCGTTATTGATTTTAAATATCATTCTTGTTCTCCCCCTTTTTGTCAGCAATCAAAAAGTGCTGGTGATGTGTTAAAACACTTAAGATCAGAAAAACTAATTATATTAAAATAGTTCAGAGCAAAATAGCATTACACAAACATAGTCAAAACAGTACATCAGAAAATGAAGAAAACATAGAGAATGTCATGCATGAAAAAAATTTAAGGTTGTGGGGGCATGCGTGAGAACAGGCTTTCCAGCATTGCTTGAATCTTTTCAGAAGTTTCATTCTGCTTCTGAACCATGGTGACAACTGTGTCAATTTTGCTGTCCTGTACATCCATTCTTGCTTTCATCTTCTGATCATTCTCTTCCATCCGCTGCTGTAGACGCAAGTCATTCAGCCTTAGTTCTTCCAGAGCCTGCCTGTCCAAGGCAGCTTGAGAACTTTCAGAAGGAGGAAGCTTCTCAGAACTTTCAGCTACATCTTCTGCTGGATTTTCTTCAGCCTGAATGGTCTTGTCCTCTGATGGTTGCACCTGTGCAGCTTGCTCTTTCTCAGACCAGGATTCACTGTCCAGAGGGAGTACAACTTCTTGAGGCAGCTGACTCTCAACTTCCTTCAGCAGCTTGCTAAAGTTCTGTTGAGCCTGCTCATAGTTGACGTCCTGCAGCTTGAGTGCTTCAGCACGTACCCATAGTCTGAACTGTGACCAGAGCTGATCAGAAGCAGCTGGGTCTATCATCCCCGGACAGACTTGCTTCAAAGAAGCAATCCATTGCAGCATACCTGTTTCAAAATTCAAAATACCAGAGCCAACATCTGGTTGCTTTGGTTTGGGTATGGCAATTTTGTGTCTTAGATCAGCAAGACGTTCAAGACTTGTTAAGTCAATGAAAGTTCTGCTGGGGTTTTCAGCGGATTGGTTTTCAGAGGTTGTTTGTTTTGGAGGAGGGTTATCAGAGTCATAGGAAGATATTTCTATTGGAGTGGTTGGAGTTTTTGGAGGTGTTGATTCCTCTGAAGATGGCAACTGGGGCCTGACAATGGTGGTTCCACATGGCAACTGGATTGCCAGCGGTGAAGGTTGAGGTGAGTGGGGGTCAGAATGATGAGGAAAAGGGGTTTCATAGCGGTGAAACTCTGTTTGTGGTGAAGGTGGATTATTTTCTGGTTGAGGAGGTGGAATCTCTGATTGCTCAGGGATCAGAGGTTCTTCTGTGAGAGGTTGTTGTTGTTGTGGTTCTGATTCTGGTTGTTGTTGTATTTCTGGTTCAGGTTGTGGTTCTGGTTGTGGAGGAAGAATATTTGGTGTTTCAGAATTTGGTTGAGCAGCAGTATGTTCACGCTCAATATCAGCTAGCACTCTATCAAGTGCTGGTGTTGTTGAAACAGTTGGTTGTTTGGTAATTTTGATTCTGGGTCTTCTGAGTAGTAAGGCCTCAGAAGGGTCTTCTGGTATGGTTTCATCAATGGTAGGGATTGGGATTGATATTCTGTGAGAGGTTTTAGGAGGGGCAGCAGATGTTGGAATAGTAGATGAAATTGAAATAGGGGCAGCAGATGAATTACCTCTTTTCTTTGGAGTCTGATGAGATGGTCCTTCTGCTTTCCTCTTCTTTGTCTTCTTCTGAGTCACTTCAGGTAGGACTTGACTCAGATCTTTGATCTTCAGCTTTGAACCTGCATCTTCTTCCTTGTATGAATCTGGATACTTGAGAAACATATCAGGTTGGGATTCCATTTCAGAAAATCTTGGGAAATTACTCAGAGGCACTCTTCTGCTGGAGATGTCAGCAGTTGAAGTAGCTCTGGGTTCCTTCCTAATATTTTCTATCAGCTTCATCTTTTTCAGGTTCTTAGCGTTCAGCGGTTTTCCAACAGTTGGTTCCATAGTGCCCAGCACTTGAGCTTGCTCAGATAATCTATCAGCTTATTCTCTGTCAAAATATCTGATATGAGCCTTCCAAACGGTATCCAGTCCCTTTTGGTCCTTTCTTCTTATCTTGTCTCTTTCACACTAGTCTTGAGATGGTTGAACAGGAAGTGTGCCAGATTGATCTTCACCCTCTGATTAATAAAGTAGATCAGAAATTGCTGATCCACGTTTATATAATCAGGAGAGCTTGTTGGCTTCCTGTGATTGAAGCAGCCCAGAACAATCTTGGCCCATACTCTGCAGTGATCCTTCAGATCCTTAATTTTGCTGCTGGGAAATCCAAGAGTGAAAATGCAGTTGGCTACCACACCTATATCAGGGCATCTATCAGCCATGTCCACACAACAGACTCCACCACCACTTTGACCAATTAACCTAGCAATGAGGTCTTCAGAAATTATTATCTTCTTTCCCATGACAGAAGAGATGACTAGATGTTTATGAATCTTGGCGTGAATCCAAAATTCCTTGACAAGCTCTGGGAAAGTTGGTCCAACCAACCTATCGAAATACCTCTCCCACTTTTGAGCCCTAATTTCATCAGTTAGGTCAAATCCATTATCCTTCAAACTTTCGAAGTCGATGATTAACTCAGAGAGAACTTCAAGATTCTTTACTGGTGTGAGAAGAGTTCTGGTAGGCACCTGATATTGTTCAGAGGTTTCTTTCTTCTGATTCCCTGCAGAAATGCTGGAGGATGCCATTGTTCTCACAAAAAAAGCTTTGAGAATGATTTGAGAAAAAAAAGCTTTGAAGAAGATAAACTCAGAAATATGCAGAAAAAGTTTCAGAGATTATGAGAAAGCGTAAAGAATAAACATGAAGGATTAATGTGCTTAAATAGAGTTTTCAAAAAAAAATTATTTTGAAAAATTAAACGTTTTTAAGAGAGAGAAAAAAAAATAATGATTGCCATTAACAAGCGTGATTACTCTGCATTAAATGCTTGCTGATTTTGGGGGATTTGAGAAAGATACTTAAAAACGGTTACCAGACATGTGTCTCAATGCACCCAATCAGCGCTTTCCTTTCTCAGAAGCGTGCACGCGTTCTGCTTCTGGGATTTGCTGATGATTGGATGACACTTGTTTGATGTAGTGATCAGCACGTCTGTCTTTGAGATTAGACTCTCAGATCTTTAGACTTGCATCTGATACAATCTGCATGTTCTATCTTTCTGAAAGGAGATTGATCAGAAGTTCACAGTAATATAATTACATTCTGAAGATAAATACATGGAATTAAAACATTTTCATTCTGGGCATACTTTCATGCTGAGATGTTTCAGAATGAAATTGAACCTATCTTCTGAAAGGGGTTTAGTAAAGATATCAGCCCATTGATGGTCTGTATCTATAAATTTCAAGTTTAAAATACCTTTCTGAATATAGTCCCTAATGAAATGATGTTTTATTTCTATATGCTTAGCTCTAGAATGTAAAATAGGATTCTTACTTAAGCAAATAGCAGAAGTATTATCACAAAGAATAGGAATGTTACTCTCAAAAATCTGGAAGTCTTCAAGCTGACTTTTCATCCAGAGCATTTGTGTGCTACATCCAGCTGCTGCTATGTACTCAGCTTCTGCTGTTGACAGAGCAATTGTTGATTGCCTTTTGCTGGACCACGAGATCAGATTTTCTCCCAGAAACTGGCAGCTTCCAGAAGTACTTTTACGTTCCACTCTGTCTCCAGCAAAGTCAGCATCACAGTAGCCTACTAAGCTGTAATCACTAGATTTTCTATAAAACAAACCCAGATTAGTAGTACCTTTCAGATACTTGAAAATTCGCTTAACAGCTGTTAAGTGAGATTCTCTAGGTTCTGATTGGAATCTAGCACAAATACATACGCTGAATAAAATATCAGGTCTTGAAGCTGTCAGATAAAGGAGAGAACCAATCATACCTCTGTAGACTTTCTATTCTACGCTTTTGCTTACCTCTTCTCTTTCCAGAATGCACGTGGGATGCATTGGAATCTTTGATGGCTTACATTCTGAGAGGTCAAATTTCTTCAGAAGATCTCTGATGTATTTGCTCTGATGAATGTAAGTTCCCTCTGGAGTTTGATTGATCTGAATTCCTAGAAAGAATTTCAGTTCCCCCATGAGGCTCATCTCAAATTCTGCCTGCATACACTTAGCAAATTTTCTTCCAAGAGAAGGATTAGTAGAACCAAAAATAATATCATCAACATAAATTTGACAGACTAAAATGTCACTCTTAACTGTTTTACAGAATAGAGTAGTGTCCACTTTCCCTCTGGTGAATTCATTTTCAAGCAGAAAGTTACTTAGCCTTTCATACCAAGCTCTGGGAGCTTGTTTCAGACCATACAGTGACTTTTTCAGTTTGAAAACATGTTCTGGATGTTTTGTATTTTCAAAACCTGGGGGTTGGTGAACATAAACTTCTTCTTCTATATAACCATTTAAGAATGCACTTTTGACATCCATCTGATACAGAGTGATGCCTCTATTAACAGCAAATGAAATTAAAAGTCTGATAGATTCTAACCTGGCGACTGGGGCAAAGGTTTCTGTATAGTCTATCCCCTCTTGCTGACTATAACCTTGTGCAACCAATCGTGCCTTGTTTCTGACGACTTCACCTTGTTCATTAAGCTTGTTTCTGAACACCCATCTTGTTCCAATGACGTTGAACCCTTTTGGTCTGGGAACGAGATCCCATACGTCGTTTCTGGTGAATTGATTCAGCTCTTCTTGCATTGCCAGAATCCAGTCATTATCCAGAAGTGCTTCATCAATAGAAGAAGGTTCAATCAGAGACACGAGTCCCATAAGAGTTTCTTCAGAGTTTCTGAAGCTTGCTCTTGTTCTGATTGGATCTTCCTTTCTTCCTAGAATAGTTTCTTCTGGGTGGTCCAAACTGCTTCTGGGCAATCTCTTCTGAGGTTGATCAGCAGCTGTTGTAGGATTTCTAGCATTGCTCCTTTCAGACGTTGAAGGAATGTCTGTGTTGAGAGCTTCTGATGACTTGTCTTCAGAACCTGCAAATTCAATTTCTATACCTGCAAGATTTTCATTCTGCTTTGACTTTTCAGAGTCAAGCTTGTCATCAAAACGAACACTGATTGATTCTTCCACAATCTGTGTTTCTGTATTGTATACTCTGTACCCTCTTGAGCGTTCAGAGTATCCTAACATAATACACTTCTGTGCCTTAGAATCAAACTTGTTCAAATAATTCTTTGTATTTAACATATAGCAAGTACATCCAAATGGATGAAAATACGAAATGTTGGGCTTTCTGTTCTTCCACAATTCATATGGAGTCTTTTCCAGAATAGGTCTTATTGAGATTCTATTCTGAATGTAGCACGCTGTGTTTATTGCCTCTGCCCAGAAAGTCTTAGCAACGTTTGTCTCGTTGATCATGGTTCTGGCCATTTCTTGCAATGTTCTGTTCTTTCGTTCTACAACTCCATTTTGTTGGGGAGTTCTAGGACAAGAGAAATCATGCAGAATGCCTTTGTCATTAAAGAATGACTCAAAATCTTTATTTTCAAATTCTCCACCATGATCACTTCTGACTTTAACGATTCTAAGATCTTTTTCATTCTGAACGTGGTTACAGAAGGTAACAAACACAGAGTGTGACTCGTCCTTGTGTCTTAAGAACTTTACCCATGTCCATCTGCTATAGTCATCTACGATTACTAACCCATACTTCTTGCCACTAACTGAAGCAGTTTTAACTGGTCCAAATAAGTCAATGTGCAGAAGTTCTAATGGCTTAGAGGTAGAAACAACATTTTTGGATTTAAAAGAAGGTTTTGCAAATTTGCCTTTCTGACATGCTTCACACAGAGCATCTGAATTGAACTTCAAATTTGGAAGTCCTCTGACCAGATTGAGTTTGTTAATCTGAGATATTCTTCTCATACTAACATGCCCCAATCTTCTGTGCCAGATCCACTGCTCGTTGTTAACAGACAGAAGACATTTTACGTTCTGACTCTTTAGTTCAGAAAGTTTGATTTTGTAAATGTTGTTTTTCCTCTTTCCATTAAACAGGATAGTCCCATCTTTCTGACTAACAGCTTTACATGATTTTTGATTAAAGATTATATCATAACCGTTATCACTTAATTGACTTATGGATAACAGGTTATGCATCAATCCATCAACTAGCAGAACATTATTAATAGAGGGAAGATTTCCGTTACCTACAGTTCCAGATCCAATTATCTTTCCCCTCTGATTGCCTCCAAAGCCAACGTGGCCTCCAGGCTTAAGTTCCAGGCTTTGGAACATATGCCTTCTTCCCGTCATGTGTCGTGAGCAGCCAGAGTCCAGGTACCATGACTGGTGTTTCTGACTCGCTGCTAAAGATATCTGCAACATGTATTATTTTATCCTTAGGTACCCAGATCTTCTTGGGTCCTGATTTGTTAGTTTTACCAAAACTCTGGTTGAATTTTGGTTTCACAGAGTGCTTACTGCTAGTATATTTGATGTCATGTGTGTGACCATACACAAAGTGTGAATTTAAAGGAGTGTGTTTAATGGTTAAATCCATGACATTCTTAGGTGTAGGAACCTTACCTAGGTATCCTATTCCTTTCCTGCCGTTTCTGCTAACTCCATAGATCATTGAAGCCATTCTGCTGCTATCTATGCTTTTAGCAAGGAACTTCTGGAAACTATGATCATACTCCTTGATGATCTCATCAGCGTTGCTGGGAGTTTCAGAAATTGGTTCATTCTGAGAGTTTTGTAAAGAGTTTTCTAATTTTAAAATTTTATCTCTCAGCTCAGAGTTTTCCAATTTGAGACTCTCAGACTTATTAGAGTCAGATTCAAGATTCCTTTTCAGGTCTCTGAATTTAGCTCTAATCTGCTGATAACGTTCCAGAATTTCATTGAGGCTTTCAGCAAGTTCAGCCTTTGTAAAATTAATAGCGAAGTTAGGGAATACCTCTTCTGTGTCTGATTCTGAGTTTGATTCAGAAGCTTCACTGTCATCTGGAATGTTAGCCATGAGCGCTATGTTTGCCCTTTCATCATCTGATTCTGAGTCAGCTTCAGACGAGTCAGAGTCATCCCATGTGGCCATGAGACTTTTCTTCTTCTCTCTTCCAAACTTCTTTTTGGGCTTTTCCCTCTGAAGCTTTGGGCAGTCACTCTTGTAGTGTCCTTGCTCATTGCACTCGTAGCAGATGATGTCTTTTGTATTTGGCTTCTTGCTATCGGAGGAGCCTTCAGATCTTCTGTATCCAGAGGAAGAATCTGTCCTTCTGTATCTGGAAGAAGACTCGTTCTGATCAGATCTTCTGGGATTCCTGAACTTCCTTTGCCTTTGCTTCCACAGTTGATTTACTCTTCTGGAGAGAAGGGAAAGTTCGTCTTCTTCTGATGAGGATCCATCAGATGTTTCTTCAACTGCCTGCAAAACTTTAGATTCAGATTTTCTGTTAGATTTTAAAGCTAAAGGCTTACCTTGCTTCTGAGGCTCATCAGCTTCTAGCTCTATCTCATGACTTCTGAGGGAGCTTATAAGTTCCTCCAGAGTGATTTTGTTGAGATCCTTCGCTAGCTTCAGAGCAGTAACCATAGGCCTCCACTGCTTGGGTAAACTTCTGATTATCTTTTTGACATGGTCAGCAGTAGAGTATCCTTTGTCCAGAACTTTGAGACCAGCTACCAGAATCTGGAATCTAGAGAACATAGCTTCAATGGATTCAGATTCTTCCATTTTGAACGCCTCATACTTCTGAATGAGCGCCAGAGCTTTTGTTTCTTTGACTTGAATGTTGCCCTCATGCGTCATTCTGAGAGAATCAAAGATGTTCTTAGTTGTGTCTCTGTTGGAGATCTTCTCATACTCAGTATAGGAGATGGCACTGAGGAGGATGGTTCTGGCCTTATGGTGATTCTTGAAATCACGCTTTTGTTGATCAGTCATTGATTTTCTTTCAATCTTCTGACCAGTTGCATTCACAGGGTGCGTGTATCCATCTGTCACCATATCCCACAGATCAGCATCATGTGCTAGAAAGAAGCTTTCAATTCTGTCTTTCCAGTAATCAAAGTTTTCTCCATCAAAGACTAGAGGTTTGCCGCTGAATCTGTCTCTGTCCTCATTGGTGTCATTGCTGAAATGAGAGTTGTTTCCTGCCATTGTGTTTTTCTGACGCTGGATCTTGTACTAACACGGTTAGGTGTTTTAGCTCAGAACCAGGCGCTCTGATGCCAATTGAAGGGGTGAAAAACACAAGAAGGGGGGGTTGAATTGTAAAACTGGAATCTTAAAGCAATTGACAAGATATTTTTATCCTGGTTCGTTTGATCTCAAACTACTCCAGTCCACCCGTCAAGGTGATTTCGCCTCTCTCCAACGAGGTCTTAATTCACTATATTCAACTGAATACAAATCTGCTTTAACAACTGCTAAAGCCTTCTTGATTCAAACCACAATCCGGTTTGTCAAGGCAACACTTTCTTACAAAGGTATAAAACAAATGTGTGTGAATGTTTTCTACAAAACATTATCACAACTGTGATGTATACACAAATTAAGCTTAGAATACTAGGTTGCTAAACACTAATGGAGTATCAGAGTTTGTTGGTTTAGCAAAACTGGTAGATGAAGATTATTGTTCAGCTTTGTGCGTGTAGAGAGTTTGGAAGCATTAGCCATGATAATCTTCGAAGCCTTGTTTATATAGCACTTGAGAAGATGAACGTTGAATGCAATATTCTTGATTCAATGCTAATAACAAGCTTTCCTTTTTGAGCAGATCTTGTCTGGAATGAGGCCGTTGGAATTGATTAGCGTTCAATGCACAGTACCGTTGCTTCTTCAATGCACGTTCTGGCTTGGCTCATTCTGATTCTGCTTCGCTGCTGATGAACTATTTGTTTTTGTATCAGAGTGTTTACGCGCAGTTCTGTTCATCAAGCTTCAGCATGTACGTGAGTTGATCATCTGATCTTCACGTTCTGATTCAGCAACTTCTGATGCTGGTGTTTCAAGTCAAGTTCTGATGCTGAATAAGTGATCTTGCTTATTTTAATCATCATATCTGCAAGTCAGAGCATAGTATTTTTAGGCAGCATATAGTTCAAACATGAAACATATAAATACTGTATCTTTTCACTTTGTTATCATCAAAACTTAAATATAGGGTACTAGATTCAAACATTGTTCTAACACTAGAGACTAACTGTTATGCAATGACGTATATGACATGCAAATGTTTTCAAGGATCTCGCGATGTAAATGTTAGTAGTCAATTACAGATTTGATTGGAGAACTTTATATTGGTGGATGTCCTTCCACGAGAATTAAGCTCACCATATCAAGTGGGTCATAGCTTTTGGTTCAAGTTGTTGTACTTGATCTTTGACGGTGCTTGGTTACAGGAAAATAAATCCTCTTGCCCCTTGATAGACGTTTGGTTCAATGTGACCCTGCATAAAAGACCCTTGAGATCCTTGAAATTACATGGTTCAATGTTATTAAAAATGCTATGGTATGATGTCATGATGTTATGTACAATGTTGTACCCCAAAATTTGCCCTCTCATTTATCAAGACTTTTCTCACAAGACTTCTTGGACTCAAGACAAGATCAGGGTTTGCTCAGCTCAAGGCATCTCATCTTACACTGATAACCCAAAATTAGGGTTTGAGTTTGCACACGGATTTTTGGATCACCAATACTTCATTTGACCTTCATACATCATTTTGGGTCCCTAAGATTGTTCATGATAAGTTTCAAGCCTTGAACCACATTTTTGATCAGTCAATTGGACAGTTGACCTAAAAATCAGTTGTATTGGGGGAAAAGTCAACCATGACCAATTTACAGTCAAACTTCATAATTTTTTATCCACATCAACATTTTAGACCCATATGTACCATTTGATCAAGTTTGGATCAAACTCCTCAAGAAATTTGATCAAATCATCAAAAGGGCTAAATGGTCAAAATTAGGGTTTTTCCTGAGAAAGGGAAATTTCTGATTTTTAACCTAGCCAATGACCATTTGAGTTCAAGCATGATTTCAAGGGTTAAATGGGATCATCTTGACCTAATTACATGGTTCAAAAGATCTCAAGTTCATTGAATTGACAGATGAAATTTACAGTCAACTGATCAAAAGTCAACTGCATACTGAAAAGTCAAACTTTCACTTTTTGGTCAAAATCAAGTACCTAGGGTCATAATTCATTAAGATATGTCAAAATGTGAAACTTGTTCACCAAGAAAACCAAATTTGAAAATTAGGGTTTTAATTTGAAATTTTTCATAACTTAGAATTTTTCTAAGTATAAATATTTTTTTATTATTTCTCAACTTTGCACCACTTTTTCACCATGATGCATTTTGATTCAAAGAAAACTCCCAACATGAAAGTTGTAGATCCCCATGAAATCTACAACTTTTCTTCACAAACTTTTCCCTAAATATTCTTGGATCTCAAGTTATGAATTTGTGAATATAGGACCATGAACTAAATAACTTAGTGAAATTTTGCCCTAATTTAGGCAGGTTTTGGACCCAACTTCATGGTAACTTTTCACCTAGTTCCAAGAGGTATCTCAAATTTAATTTCTAATATGGATTATAGATCACATTTCAATCTTTCCAAAATGTCCAAGAACTCTCCAAGATCATTTTTGAGTAGGGAGAATCGAAGAGAGGAAGTTGGCATTTTCTCACTTTTTGTTCAAGCCATTTTCACATAGAATCAAGTTGCAAACCAAACCTATGCTGATTGTTTCTTGATTTACAGGTCCTAAGCTTGCTATACACTCCTTAATTAAATGCATACTCAGTTGACAAAGCCTTTATCCTTGCTTTTGAAACTTTACACAAGTTGTAATTCCATTTTAGGCAAAAAGGCTTCATTGCCATTTTCATAAAGATGCACTTTTGAAACTTTGTCAACTTGGAGCATTGGACATGTACCCTTGATACAAGCAAATTACACAGGTCTCAAGCAAGTTGTAAAAACTCATACCAACCCTAAGAAAGCTGGTACAAGCATGTGAAGCATTGGTCTTGTCACTTTGCTTCAAGTACAAGATAGTTGGCAAAAAGGCTAGCATTGGCATATCTGTTGGGAAGCTGACTTTAGATCATTTCTATACTAATATGCAAACAATATGTAACACATTAAAGGCTTGGCTTGGACTTAGAACTCTCTCAAACTGAAAAACACCAAAAATCTGCTTAAGCACACAGTTTCTGCAAAAGCTCATCCAACTCTCACTTGGCTCGTGCGTTTTGTGTTTAACTGATTCAAACATCTCATACACTTGCTACCTAGTCAATCCAAGCCATCACCCTGGTTCTGTAACCTCTATTTCACCATATGCCATTTTCAACTTGGAAGCTTGCAGTTGGACTTGGTCAGGGAGTTCCGGCCATCCTCAGAGCAAGATAAAGATTGGAATAGGTTCAGGGAAGTTCAAGGAAGCTTAAACAATCACCTGGCCTCCATTAAAGTCCTTACATTGCCATACACGATTCCAGTTGAAGGAGTTATTTTCTTAAACTCTATCTCTTTATACAGGCAACTTCAAGCCACGATTTGTGAAGAAAAAATGTAGCTCTCATCATAACGAAGTTGTACATATCATTACTTTTCATTTATATTACTTGTGCTAAGAGAATTTGAAGCTTGAAATCTCTGAAATTAGGTCACGATTTAGGGATTCAAAAATTCTCTTTGATCTTTGATAGTTAGGTTACATAATTTATATGGTTGGAATCGTGAGCTCAAATGCCACATTTTTCATGCTATGAGTTTTCATTTTTATGCAAGCATAAGGAAGATACAGGTTGAACTGGAAAACGCATGAAGGAGATGGACGAAGGACAGGGATGAAGTTCTGGGCTTTTTTGGCAGCGTGGCCTTTTTGTTTTTACTAAACACCCCCCCCCCCCCCCCCCCCGACTTGCTATTGCACCCCCCTGACTAACCTTTTATATTTTTATATTTTTCTTCATATTTTTATATTTAATACTTTTATTTATTTTTCTTAATGATAAAAAATACTAAAAAATGATTTATTTATTTTCAAACTTTTATTTTATTTTTTTTTTTTTTCTCACATGAAAAAATAGTTTATTTTGATAAATAGAATTTATTTTCTTAAATAACTTATAGATATAATTAAAAATACTTAATATTTTTATTATACATTTTATACTTACAAATACCAATTTTTTACACGTATTTAATTTTTTAATATTTATATACAATATTATTTATTATATTTTTTATACAAAAAATGTACAAAATAATAACATGAAACATTATTTTCTTTTAATTGAAAACTAGGGTTTAATCCCCTTACAAAATTGAATATTATTATTTTTCCTTTGTAGGTTTAAATTAAATATTTTTCTTACACAAAAACAATACATAAAACATTTTTCTAACATGAACATTGCATTTTAAATATTTGTATTATATTTATGTAATTCGCGCAGATTCGATTTGGTTGTAATAATATATTTAGCTTTATATTTGTGCAAATCTCCATTCAAACTTGTATCCCCCCTCTCATAAAAATTGTTGTAATAGCTTAGTATGTTTATATTACACAATGTATCGCTTTATATACCATGATTAGTAATTAGGGTTTGCATGACAAGAACAAAACATAGCAAAATAGAAAACCCTAAATACAAGATAAAAGCATGAAAATGATACACTTTGCACACAAGCACCCTTAGGGTTTCTCCCACTTGGTTGCCTAAAATAAAATGGCTATGTTACGCATGCGAAGTATCTTAGAAAAACAAAACAAATATAAGATCATAGTCCCTCGATGACGCTATTCAAAAGTTGCCTAACAAAATGATCTTGGTCCCTCAAAAATGCTAAGATACTTGGAAACATTGCTATCATGGTTATATGATGACCCACGCCCGTCCCGTTTACATCCAAAGATAGGGTTGCTTACCAAATCAACGGCAAGTCAACAATGTCAAAAGAATAAAAATGCACAAGAAAGACATTTAAGTAGGTAGATAGCTTCTAAGTTACTTGCTCCATTTCAAACAACAATCCTTGCTATTTTCAAAACAAACACACACATTTCAAAACATCTTACAAAACATTGAAAACATTTTCAAAAGACAAACATCTTTGTATACATTCTTACGAACGAGAATCATTACAAAGATTGCCTAAACAAATGGCCTCTTTTACAAAATACTTTCAAACCCACAAACAAGCACAATTTCAAAAAAACCAAAGCAAGTGATCTAAGCAAGTAACTAAGAGCCCATGGAAAACCATGGATGAAAAGGGTGCTAGCACCTTCCCTTTTTATAATCTACCCCCCGAACTCAAGAAAACATCTCAAAGGTCTTTCCTGTGCTTTTTCACCTTTCCTTTTGGATAAAAGAAAAGTCGGTGGTGACTCTTGCTAACCGCGACATTTGCGAACACAAACGCAAAAGCTTCAAGTCAGTTCTCCCACCGCATCACAGAACTGGCGACTCTGTTGGGAAATATTCTAAAAGAGGGGTTACCTTAGGGTTTAGATCACATTTATTTTCTTACATTATTTGACTTGTTTGCTTTACAATTATGGTTCTTTGTTTGGGTTTAAATCCTCCACCCGGATTTGGGAAACATTATAGGTAAATAGCAATACGTTGTGGAAACTGTGCGGGGTATACCGACATGGTCTAAGAAATAGCTATGTTAGTGTGACATATTTGTGGGTACCGGTAGCCTTTGAGTTAATCAAAGAGAATACGGGGCCGCTGAGTGATGTCATAAAGCACTAATGAACTTCTAGAATCTTTACTTGACCAACTTGGCCTTTTTAGGATGTAGTGAGGTGACCGGCTTTGGTGCAGTCCGAAGTTGGTAGATACTCGATACTACACTCATTGAGGGTTAGTTGCTTGGGATATTTCAGTCGCCATTAAAGAGGTTTGAGCTGAAACAATGACCAAGGAAATAATCCAGTGATATTGAGCTCCTTAGAACCCGGTTACTATTTCTAGCACAAGTTGAGCCAACTAAACTTCAAGAGGGTACTTACCTATGAAACCCCATGCAAGCCTAAACTAAGAACTTGCTTGATTTGTTTGTACATATATACTTGTGCATAACATCATGGACATCATGAACATCATATGCATTCACTAACCATTTCAAGGATTTTGGAGATTCATCTTTGTTCTTGTTTTGTAGGTTATGGATTCACTTCGCAGGAAAACTATCCAAATCAACCTTGTTAGAATTCCTCAACAACTCAAGGAGCTAGCTTCAAGGATCTCTGAGAACTCTCCATTCACCGAGAGACATGGTCGTCTACTCAACTTGGTCACTTCCAACACAGAGGAGGATATGATGAAGGTTCTCTTCCAGTTCTTTGACCCTTTGCACCATTGCTTCAAATTTCCTGACTATCAACTTGTGCCCACTTTGGAAGAATTCTCTCAACTTCTGAGAATTCCTATTCTTAATCAACTACCTTTCAACGGTACATAAAGATATCCAAAGCCAGAAGAGATTGCTCAAGCCCTGCACTTGCACTCATCTGATGTCACAACCCATTGGGAAACTAGAAGTGGTGTCAAAGGCTTCTTGGCAAAGTTTCTGTTTGAGAAGGCCCAAAGCTGTTGGAATATCCTAGACTTTTAAGCTTTTAAGGAGATTTTAGCTCTTCTCATCTATAGGATGGTCTTGTTCCCTAATCCTGACCAACTCATAGATGTAAGCGCTGTCAAAATCTTCATGTCTCGCAACCCGGTGCCTACATTGCTTGGGGATATCCTACACTCTTTTCACACTCGCACAATGAAGAAAAGAGGTGTTCTTATGTGTTGTACTCCTCTCCTGGAAAGATGGTTTATTTCTCATCTTCCCCAAGCAGTCTTGAAGAATGAGCAAGGTTTGAGGTGGTCACAAAGGTTAATGACACTTAAACATTCAGATATTCATTGGTGTTCTTGATCCAAGGAGAATGTTATCATTGTTGACCGTTGTGGGGAATTCCCTAATGTCCTTCTACTTGGCATTATGGGAGGCATCACCTACAACCCATGCTTAGCTCTAAGACAGTTTGGTTATGCCCGAAGGGATGGCCCACATGATATGCTGATTCAAGGTTTGGTATTTGACTACGACAACAACGATCAAGGACTTCGCCAGAGATTCATCCGAGCTTGGAGGATGCTAAACAAGGTGGATAGCAAGACTTTGGGACACAAGAATTCCATCCCTCTTGAGCCTTACCTCAAGTGGGTACAAACTCGCGCCCAAAGTCTTATGATGCCTTATCCTTCCATTCTCCCAGTGATTATTGAGCCTGTTAAGGAGGGAGAAGTTCCATACACTATCCTACATCCTGACATGCCTACATCACTCGAAGACCTACAAAGGGATTGGATACAGCTCAAGGGAGAGCGCGATACTTTCGAAGCCCAATTCTATGCAAGCGAGAAGAAGGTTTTGGAACTCACCCGGCTACTTCATGAAGAGCAGACTCTCAAAACCTACATTGCACCAAAGAGGATGCGCAATGTCTTTTTACCTTAGAATTTTGTATTATTTTGCCCAAGGGGCATTGATGTACTCAAATTCTATCTTATTAATATGATGTGTGTTTCTTTTTGTTTGAAACAAATTTGAATTTCTAAATCCTTGAAAGCATTGCATGAATACATATCATTCATCATAAACATAAACAGGTCTTTGCAACAAGTTTCCTCATCTCTCTACTGTTTATTTCAGTAATATAGATCTCGAACAGACGGTCAAAGACTTACAAGCTCAAAATACACAATTTCGACAGTTACTCATGACCTTAGCCAAGGGGCAAGAGGAGCTAAAGACTTTGCTAGAGAAAGAGAAAGAGAAAAAAAGGAAGAAGCCAGTTGGTGTGGTAATCATGGGCAGAAGGTTTCAGGGACAAGCTAGAAGGACCTTAGATTTTCCAACAACATCTGATGAAGGGGAAAGAAAAGGAAAAGAAACGGAAGTACCATCAGATTCTGAAGAAGATGAGGAAGAGGAGGACTACTCTGAACAACAATACCCTCCGGCTGATGACAAGTACAAACACCTTGAAGAACGATTAAGCGCTATGGAAATCCAGAGAGTACCAGGGCTAGATTTTGAAGAGTTGGGGCTGGTGTCAGGGATTGTGATCCCGCCAAAGTTTAAAGTGACACTATTTGCCAAGTATGATGGGGTATCTTGTCCTAAAATGCACCTCCGATCGTATGTCAGGAAGATTCAGCCACATTCTGCCGACAAAGACTTGTGGGTCCACTTTTTCCAAGACAGTTTATCAGGAATGCAACTTGATTGGTTCTACCAGTTAGAAAGGGCCGACGTCCACAATTGGGAAGACCTGGCCGCAGCTTTCTATAAACAATATCAGTACAACACCGATTTGGCGCCTACCCGTACTCAGCTTCAAAGTATGGCTATGGTTTCCAATGAGGGCTTCAAAGATTACGCGCAAAATAGGAGAGATCTAGCCGGAAGGGTGCAACCCCCTTTGTCTGAAAGGGAGTTGGTGGACATGTTCTTGGGAACTCTATCAGGCCCTTTCTTCAATCATTTGATTGGGAGTTCCTCTGCAGGGTTTACTGAATTGATTTTAACCGACAAAAGGGTGGAAGCTGGTATAAGAAGTGGGAAGATTAAAAAGGATGCGTCTGCCTCTACAACTGTGAAAAAACCCTTCACTAGGAGGAAGGAAGTATTCGATGTTTATTCACAGAGGAATCAAGGAAGAACTGAACGCCGACCAACGGTGGGGGCCGTTATGATTCCAAAGCCTGCATCAGACCAGCCAAGAAATAACCAGCCAAGGGTAGAAAGGCCAGTTCGGCAATTCACCAAGATTAACATGACTCCAGATTAGGTTCTACCACATCTTCTAAAGTTGAATCTTGCCACTTTAAAAGAGGCCCCAAAGAATCTCAATACTGCGTCTCCTCATTACCATTCGAATGCCATATGCGCATACCATTCTGAAAGTCCAGGGAACAACACTAACATCTGTTGGACTTTGAATAACAAAATTCAAGACCTGATAGATGCGAAGGAAGTTGAGTTTAAAAGCGCCTGAGAAACCAAATGTTATTTCCGCTCCAATGCCTAGGCATGGTCACAATGCCAATGCTATTGAAGAAGATTTATTTGTTGCTACCGTGGATGAACAGATGACTCCGCTCCCGATTATTAAGTTGAATTTGTCGAAAGCTGGTATATTCCCAGGTTGTGACAAAGACTGCCATGTTTTCCTATCCTCATCATTTGACTGCCCTCTGTTGAAAAAAGGTATCCAACGACTGATGGATAACCAAGAAATTCTGTTCGAGAATGCTCCTGTTTCACCTGTTCCAGTTAAAGAAGTTTCAATTATAACCATCTACGCCAATCCTTCCAGGGCCCCTAAAAGACCCGTTAGGATTACACCTACTCCAAAGACTACTCCACTTAAGATTATAATGCCTAGGCCGGTCTCATACAAGTCAGATAAAATAGTACCATGGAATTATGGTGGAGAAATCTACTACCATGGTATCAAACAGGATGAACTGACTGCCGAAGAAGAGAGCTCCAAAGAGGACAATTACGACATTAGCAATAATGTCGGAACTAGCAAGATTACCCGTAGTGGTAGAATCTTCTCTCCAGAGATTGCCCCTCCAACGGCAGTCTTTGGACCCGTGGCCATTCCGAAGAATACCTCTGCACCAGCAATTATACCTGCAAGCGTACCCACCGACAAAGACAACACAATTCCTATCCCTACTTCTATTGCTGAGAATAAAGGAAAAAACATTCAAGAAGAGCATGTCCGGACGAAGGCTCGATCACTAGCTATTCCTGAAACATCCAAGAAGGAAATGGAAGAAATCCTGAGGATAATAAAGAAGAGTGATTATGATGTGGTTGAACAGTTGGGGAAAACCCCTTCCAAGATCTCTATGCTAGCTCGGTTGCTGTGTTCTGAATCACATGCAAAAGCTCTGGTAAAATTTCTGAAGACAGCTCGTGTGCCGCAAGAGACGTCTGCTGAATAATTCCAAGATTGTGTGGCCAGTTTAACAGCTGATAATGGCTTGGGTTTCTCCGATGCTGATTTGACACCCAGAGGGAGAAAACACAACGAGGCACTACATGTCTCAGTGGAGTGTAGAGGAACAACCCTATCCCATGTCTTGGTGGACACGGGATCATCTCTGAACGTCTTACCGAAAAAAGCCCTTGACAGATTGGATTGTGAGGGGCTGACTTTAAAACCTAGTAACATAGTGGTGAGAGCTTTTGATGGTTCGAAGAGGATGGTCTACGGGGAGGTGGACATCCCAATAAAGGTGGGAACTCAGATTTTCAACTCAACCTTCTATGTGATGGGCATCCGCCCTTTTTATTCATGTCTGTTAGGACGCCCCTAGATCCATAACGCCGGTGTTGTCACCTCCATATTGCATCAGATGCTGAAGTACCCGGTCCAAGGAAAGATCATAATTTTCCATGGGGAGGAGGAGTATATGATTAGCCATCTGAATTCTTTCCGATATGTGGAGTTAGATGGCGAGTTCATTGAAACCCCTTTCCAACATTTTGAAGAAGTCTCCCCAGAGGTAGCGACAACCAAGGCGGTATCCTAGATTCCTAATATCACAAGACCTCCACTTAGGATGTCATCTCTAAAGGATGCAAAGGCAGTAGTGGAAGAGGGTGGATGCACCATCTGGGGGCAGCTTCCAGACTTTCCCTACAAATCAGACAAGTTTGGCTTGGGGTTTACTTCAACTGCTCAGAAGGTTGTGCGTCATGCCCATGCTGGGGGGCCACCTGTGAAGATTAGCAACCAAGGGGTCAATGAAGTAGAATACAATGAAGAGGATGGCAGCTTGGAGGATTGGATATTTCCTACTGTCAACGGAGGACTACGCAACTGGGAAGCCAGAGACTTTGTCCCAATAACTTTCATCTCTCAGTAATTTATCTTTTACATTTATGTTGGACTTATAATATTCACGAACAATTTGCACTTTAAAAACCTTGTGTCTTACCCAAGGCACAATGGTCCATTTGTAAGGGTTTTTATTTCATCTTCATATGACATTCAATGAATCATGGACGCTTTTTCACATATAAACTTTTTGTGCTCATTTTCTTTCTTTTACATTTTATTGTTTAAAGATGGATATACCCTTACACACACCCACACTCACAAATGCAGGTACCCCTCCATTCCAGATCCCATGGGTAACGATACTGCTATAGCCTTCAGTGACTCTGAAGATCTGATCTACCAAGCCGAATACGAAGGTGAGGAAGATTGTGAGGTGCCAGGGGAATTGGCCCGACTACTACAACAAGAGGAAAGAGCTATTCAGCCTCATGAGGAGCTGTTGGATACAATCAATTTGGGTACCGAGGAAGATAAAAAGGAAATCAAAGTGGGTGCCAATCTAGAGCCGAGTTTCAAGGAGAGCCTAATTCAGCTGTTGCATGATTATGTTGAGATCTTTTCCTGGTCATACAAAGACATGCCAGGACTCGATACAGAGATCGTGGTACATCGTCTACCCACAAGAGAAGACTGTCCACCAGTGAAACAAAAAGTCCTCCACATGAGACATGACATGTCAGAGAAGATCAAAGCAGAAGTTATGAAACAGTTCAATGCTGGATTTCTGGCTGTTACTTCTTATCCTCAATGGGTGGCCAACATTGTTCTCGTGCCTAAAAAGGACGGCAAAGTGAGAATGTGCGTGAATTATAGAGATTTAAATAGGGCCATCCCTAAAGATGATTTTCCACTTCCACACATCGACATCATGGTTGACAATACAGCCCAGCACAAAGTATTTTCTTTCATGGACGGATTCTCAGGCTATAACCAAATCAAAATGGCGCATGAGGACATGGAGAAAACTACATTTGTCACATAGTGGGGTATGTTCTGCTACAAAGTGATTCCATTCGGACTGAAGAATGTCGGGGCAACCTATCGACGCGCCATGGTAGCTTTGTTTCATGATATGATACATCATGAGATAGAGGTATACGTAGATGACATGATAGCCTGATCACAAACTGAAGAAGAACACCTTGATCACTTGCAAAAGTTGTTTGTGAGATTGAAGGAGTACAAACTAAGGTTAAACCCGAACAAGTGCACATTCGGAGTCCGGTCCGGTAAACTCTTAGGTTTCATTGTCAGCAACAAAGGTATCGAGGTTGATCCTGCCAAGGTTAAAGCAATACAAGAAATGCCTGCTCCTCGCACTGAGAAGGAAGTCAGAGGATTCTTGGGATGCCTGAACTATATTGCCAGATTCATTTCTCACCTAACATCTACTTGTGAACCAATCTTCAAACTGTTGAAGAAAGATCAAGTAGTCAGATGGAATGATGAGTGTCATATTTATTTCGACAAAATCAAAGAGTATCTACAAGAGCCTCCTGTCTTGATGCCACCAGTCGAGGGAAGACCACTAATCATGTATCTGACCGTTTTAGAGAACTCAATGGGGTGTGTATTGGGGCAGCATGACGAGTCTGGCCGAAAAAAGCATGCTATTTACTACCTGAGCAAAAAGTTTACCGACTGTGAAACCAGATATTCACTGCTCGAGAAAACTTGCTGCGCTCTGGTATGGACTGCTCGCCGGCTAAGACAGTATATGTTGACTCATACCACTTTGCTCATATCTAAGATGGATCCTATAAAGTACATCTTTGAGAAGCCTGCTCTGTCTGGGAGGATAGCCAGATGGCAGATGATCCTAACAGAATCTGACATACAGTACACTACCCAAAAATCTATAAAGGGCAGCGTGCTAGCTGATCATCTTGCTCATCAAGCTGTAGAAGATTATCAGTCCATGAAGTTTGAATTCCTGGATGAAGACATCATTACATTAGACAATTGTGAAGAAATTAGACCATATGACAGATTTGGACAAGGATCCCGATGGACCCTGTTCTTTGATGGGGCATCCAATGCACTTGGTAATGGTATCGGTGCGGTACTCATATCTCCGGAAGGGTGCCATACTCCCTTTACTGCCAGACTTTGCTTCAACTGTACGAATAACATGGAAGAATATAAAGCATGCATCTTTGGTCTCAAGGCTGCCATAAACTTGGGAATCAAATCTTTAGTTGTGTTTGGAGATTCAGCTTTGGTCATCAGTCAGATCAAAGGAGAGTGAGACACTAAGCATCTAAACCTTATCCCTTACAAAGAACATGTTTTGACATTGTTACCACATTTCGAGCAGATTACCTTCGAGCACTTCCCGCGAGAAGAAAATTAGCTAGCAGATGCTCTAGCCACAATGTCATCCATGTTTAAACTTAATTTGGATAACGAGGCTCCCCAGATCACCATTGAACGAATGGAAGAACCAGAACACTGTCACGAGATTAATACTAAAGAAGTAGTGGACCAGCCTTGGTTTCATGAAGTCAAAAGGTTTCTCGAGGCTCAAGAATATCCAGAAGAAGCTTCAGTCAATGATAAAAAGTTCCTAAGGATATTCTCTGCTAAGTTCTTCCTAAGTAATGGCATCCTGTACAAATGTAATCATGATTCTATTCTGCTCCGTTATGTGGATAAGATTGAAGCTGAAGAGATCATGGCGGAATTACATGGAGGTACCTTTGGCACTCACTCTAGTGGGAATACGATGGCGAAGTAAATTCTACGGGCAGGCTACTATTGGTCTACCTTGGAAGAAAACTGCTATCAACACTCCCGGACCTGTCATAAATGTCAAATCTATGCAGACAAGGTGCACGTGCCTCCGGTTCCTCTAAATGTCTTAACACCTCCTTGGCCCTTCGCTATGTGGGGAATCGATATGATTGGGGAGATCAAGCCGACAGCCTCCAATGGACACCGTTTCATTTTAGTGGCCATTGACTCTTTCACCAAGTGGGTCAAAGCAACTTCCTTCGCATCCGTTACTAAGAATGTTGTTGCCCGCTTCATCAAGCAGAATCTTATTTGTCGGTACGGTATCCCAGAAAGGATCATCACTGACAACGGTACGAACCTTAACAATACTATGATCACCGCCTTGTACGAGCAGTTCAAAATTCAACATCACAATTCATCCCCCTATCAGCCAAAGATGAATGGTGCCATCGAAGATACGAATAAAAACATTAAAAAGATCATACAAAAAATGACAGTCACCTACAAGGACTAGCATGAGATGCTACCGTTTGCTCTCGATGGATACCGTACCACGGCTCGCACATCAATTGGGGCAACACCCTATTCTTTGGTTTATGGCATGGAGGCTGTTTTACCTATTGAGGTTCAGATCCCCTCTTTGAGAATCATGAAAGATGCAGGTTTGAGCGAGGACGATTGGATCCAGACCCGGCTTGATCAACTGAACTTAATTAATGAAAAGAGGCTTACTGCTGTTTGCCATGGTCAGATATATCAAAAACGGATGATCAAGGCCTTCAACAAGAAAGTCAGACGCCAAGTATATCAAGTTGGAGATTTGGTGATCAAGTGTATTATCTTGCCACAAGGTGATTCCAGGGGCAAATGGACTCCTACCTATGAAGGACCATTTGTAATCAAGAACATCTTTTCTGGTGGGGCAATGATCTTAACCACCATGGACGGCGACGATCTGCCACACCCTGCGAACACAGACATAGTCAAAAGATACTACGCATAAGAGACCCGCTAGGTTGACACACCTAGGCAAAACAGGGGCATCCCGGCAGACCAAAAAGGTTCGGGAAAAAATTAGGGATAAAATATAAAAAATCTGTACACCCGACAAGTTGAAAACCTGAAAGGGCGACTTGGGCAAAAAAGGGTTTCCCGGTGGACTGAAAACCCGAAAGGGCGGTCCAGGCAAAAGTTAAGGAATTAAAGCGTATGACTATGTCTCGTCGGATCACTTTGAGGACAACTTCAACCTCTTCACTGACAAACTCGGAGTTCTGATCGATTCAATCATCTTCTAATGAAGCAACGGATACACAAGATATTCAGAGATACGGAGGCTATAGCAGAATGGGAACCCCATGGGATTATCACATATAGCTATCTTTGTATAATTTTTTCTTATTTTATGACACCGTCCTCTTACTAGGATGTCTGTCTCTTTTGTACAAAATACTTATTCAAAGTAAATACAAAGATATCTCTTTCAAAGTACAGAAAACTATTTGCCTTTTTCTTTAAACTTGTGTTTTTATTTGCAAAAATGTCCAATGATTCATTAATGAACATATGCATTTGAACATAATTATTGTTTACAAATAAACAAAATGAAAAAAGAACAATTACTGACAGGTTGAAAGAATAGGAAAACGTCTTTTAGGCTATTTCATGAGCAATCCCTATAGTACATCATTAAGATCCCCAGCGGAGCTGAAGCTTTAAACTATTAATTCTCGGTGGAAACCATCCAGTTTCTCCAAGTTGCCCAGCAAGTTATCTTGAAGTCTGAAAATCAATCGGATAGCGGTTAACTTCTCTTTCTCCCTAACCTAGGATGATTCCCCAGTAGAGTGGCAGACAACCGAAACTCCTGAACTTTTTCCAAACAGGAATGAGCTTTTTCCCACAGAGTTTTATTTGTTCCCCAACAGAACGAGGATTCCCATTGATAGATCCCCAGTAGAAGTCATCAAAATTCTCTGGATTCCCCAAGCAGATTATTCAAGCAGTATACAGTATGGCTCTCACAATAGGATTTTGTCAATACTTCAACTTCAAGACATGAAGAATCCACATATCCTCAGCAGCAGTCAAGGATTTATTTTCCTCAACAATACAGCAAATCATCTTACATGCGCATACATTACATCCACATATCATAAACATTGATAAAGCACATATATTGCATCATACATTTCATGCAACATAACTTTGTGCTTCAGCTAACATTTTACCCTTTTCAGGATAAGATTAACGAGTTACCATTAACAATATGCAATCATGATACAGTTCAGATACGCTCCAGACACGGATGCCATCCTGATACTCATTCAGTTTTCAAATTCGGATACAGTTCAGATACGCTCCAGACACGGATGCCATCCTAATACTCATTCAGTTTTTAAATTCGGATACAGTTCAGATACGCTCCAGACATGGATGCCATCCTGATACTCATTCAGTCTTCAAATTCAGACACGGTTTAGATATGCTCCAGACACGGAAGCCATTCTATTACTCATTCTGATTTCAAGTTCAGATACGCTTCGGACACGGATGCCATTCTGGCCCTTATTCAGATTTCAAATTCAGATACAGCTCGGATACGCTCCAGACACGGATGTTATTCTGTTGCTCATACAGGTTCAGTCTCCAAATACAGCTCAGATACGTTCCAAATATGGACACCATTTTGATACTTATTCTTCTGACTTACAATGTACAATTCAACAAACATTCCTGGATGGCATCTACAATCCCATCTCCAACAAGATTCTATCACCTCTCCAAATGGAATCTTTAAGCCCATTCCCTCAACTACACTTTATCGAGTGCAAATTTATGGGCACTCTAGTGTCCAATCATCTTTTACCTTCGAGTCACGAACGACAAAGCTCGCCAATCTAACTCTTTAGGTTCAAGAAGATTGAACAGGGGAAGCTGTTGTACCCAAAAATTTTCACTCTCATTTAACAAGACTTTTCTCACAAGACTTCTTGGACTCAAGACAAGATCAGGGTTTGCTCAGCTCAAGATATCTCATCTTACACTGATAACCCAAAATTAGGGTTTGAGTTTGCACAAGGATTTTTGGATCACCAATACTTCATTTTACCTTCATACATCATTTTGGGTCCCTAAGATTGTTCATGATAAGTTTCAAGCCTTGAACCACATTTTTGATCAGTCAATTGGATAGTTGACCTAAAAATCAACTGTATTGGGGAAAAAGTCAACCATGACCAATTTACAGTCAAACTTCATAATTTTTATCCACATCAACATTTTAGACCCATATGTACCATTTGATCAAGTTTGGATCACAACTCCTCAAGAAATTGGATAAAATCATCAAAAAGGCAAAATGGTCAAAATTAGGGTTTTGACTGAGAAAGGGCAATTTCTGATTTTTAACCTAGCCAATGACCATTTGAGTTCAAGCATGATTTCAAGAGTTCAATGGAATCATCTTGAACTAATTACATGGTTCAAAATATCTCAAGTTCATTGGATTGACAGATGAAATTTACAATCAACTGATCAAAAGTCAACTGCATACTGAAAAGCCAAACTTTGACTTTTTGGTCAAAATCAAGTACCTAGGGTCATAATTCATTAAGATATGTCAAAATGTGAAACTTTTTCACCAAGAAAACCAAATTTGAAAATTAGGGTTTTAATTTGAAAATTTTCATAACTTGGAATTTTTCTAAGTATAAAAATTTTCTTATTTTTTCTCAACTTTGCACCACTTTTTCACCATGATGCATTTTGATTCAAAGAAAACTCCCAACATGAAAGTTGTAGATCCCCATGAAATCTAAACCTTTTCTTCACAAACTTTTCCCTAAATATGCTTGGATAACAAGTTTTGAATTTGTGAATATAGGGCCATGAATTAAATAACTTAGTGAAATTTTGTCCTAATTTAGGCAAGTTTTGGACCCAACTTCATGGCCAATTTTCACCTAGTTCCAAGAGGTATCTCAAATTGCATTTCAAATATGGATTATATAGCACATTTCAAGCTTTCCAAAATGTCCAAGAACTCTCCAAGATCATTTTTGAGTAGGGAGAATCGAAGAGAGGAAGTTGGTATTTTCTCACTTTTTGTTCAAGCCATTTTCACATAAAATCAAGTTGCAAATCAAACCTATGCTGATTGTTTCTTGCTTTACAGGTCCTAAGCTTGCTATAAACTCCTTAATTAAATGCATACTCAGTTGATAAAGCCTTTATCCTTGCTTTTGAAACTTTACACAAGTTGTAATTCCATTTTGGGCAAAAAGGCTTCATTGCCATTTTCATAAAGATGCACTTTTGCAACTTTGTCAAATTGGAGCATTGGACTTGTCCCCTTGATACAAGCAAATTACACAGGTCTCAAGCAACTTGTACAAACTCATACCAACCCTAAACAAGCTGGTACAAGCATGTGAAACATCGATCTTGTCACTTTGCTTCAAGTACAAGAAAGTTGGCAAAAAGGCTAGCATTGGCAGATCTGTTGGGAAGCTGACTTTAGATCATTTATATACTAATATGCAAACAATATGCAACACATTAAAGGCTTGGCTTGGACTTAGAACTCTCTCAAACTGAAAAACAACAAAAATCTGCCTAAGCACACAATTTCTGCAAAAGCTCAACCAACTCTCACTTGGCTCGTGCGTTTTGTGTTTAACTGATTCAAACATCTCATACACTTGCTACCTAGTAAATACAAGCCATCACCCTGGTTTTGTAACCTTTGTTTCACCATCTGCCATTTTCAACTTGGAAGCTTCCAGTTGGACTTGGTCAGGGAGTTCCAGCCATCCTCAGAGCAAGATAAAGATTGGAATAGGTTCAGGGAAGTTCAAGGAAGCTTAAACAATCACCAGGCCTCCATTAAAGTCCCTACATTGCCATACACGATTCCAGCTGAAGGAGGTATTTTCTTAAACTCTATCTCTTTATACAGGCAACTTCAAGCCATGATTTGTGAAGAAAAAATGTAGCTCTCATCATAACGAAGTTGTACATATCATTACTTTTCATTTATATTACTTGTGCTAAGAGAATTTGAAGCTTGAAATCTCTGAAAAAATTAGGTCACGATTTATGGATTCAAAAATTCTCTTTGATTTTTGATAGTTAGGTTACATAATTTATATGGTTGGAATCGTGAGCTCAAATGCCACATTTTTCATGCTATGAGTTTTCATTTTTATGCAAGCATAAGGAAGATACAGGTTGAACTGGAAAACGCATGAAGGAGATGGACGAAGGACAGGGATGAAGTTCTGGGCTTTTTTGGCAGCGTGGCCCTTTTTTTTTTACTAAACACCCCCCATGACTTGCTATTGCACCCCCCTGACTAACCTTTTATATTTTTATATTTTTCTTCATATTTTTATATTTAATACTTTTATTTATTTTTCTTAATGATAAAAAAATACTAAAAAATGATTTATTTATTTTCACACTTTTATTTTATTTTTTTATTATTTTCTCACATGAAAAAATAGTTTATTTTGATAAATAGAATTTATTTTCTTAAATAACTTATAAATATAATTAAAAACACTTAATATTTTTATTATACATTTTATACTTACAAATACCAATTTTTTACACATATTTAATTTTTTAATATTTATATACAATATTATTTATTATATTTTTTATACAAAAAATGTACAAAATAATAACATGAAACATCATTTTCTTTTAATTGAAAACTAGGGTTTAATCCCCTTACAAAATTGAATATTATTTTTTTTCCTTTGTAGGTTTAAATTAAATATTTTTCTTACACAAAAACAAGACATAAAACATTTTTCTAACATTGCATTTTAAATATATTTAGCTTTATATTTATGTAATTCGCGCATATTCGATTTGGTTGTAATAATATATTTAGCTTTATATTTGTGCAAATCCCCATTCAAACTTGTATCCCCCTCCCATAAAAATTGTTGTAATAGCTTAGTATATTTACATTACGCAATTTATCGCTTTATATACCATGATTAGTAATTAGGGTTTGCATTACAAGAACAAAACAAAGCAAAATCGAAAACCCTAAATACAAGATAAAAGCATGAAAATGATACACTTTGCACACAAGCACCCTTAGGGTTTCTCCCACTTGGTTGCCTAAAATAAAATGGCCATGTTACGCGTGCGAAGTATCTTAGCAAAACAAAACAAATATAAGATCATAGTCCCTCGATGACGCTATTCAAAATTTTCCTAACGAAATGATCTTGGTCCCTCAAAAATGTTAAGATACTTGGCAACATTGCTATCATGGTTATACGATGACCCACGCACGTCCCGTTTACATCCAAAGATAGGGTTGCTTACCAAATCAATGGTAAGTCAACAATGTCAAAAGAATAAAAATGCACAAGAAAGACATTTGAGTAGGTAGATAGCTTCTAAGTTACTTGCTCCATTTCAAACAACAATCCTTTCTATTTTCCAAACAAACACACACATTTCAAAACATCTTACAAAACATTGAAAACATTTTCAAAAGACAAACATCTTTGTATACATTGTTACGAATGAGAATCGTTACAAAGATTGCCTAAACAAATGGCCTCTTTTACAAAATACTTTCAAAACCACAAACAAGCACCATTTCAAACAAACCAAAGCAAGTGATCTAAGCAAGTAACTAAGAGCCCATGGAAAACCATGGATGAAAAGGGTGCTAGCACCTTCCATTTTTATAATCTACCCCCTGAACTCAAGAAAACATATCAAAGGTCTTTCCTGTGCTTTTTCACCTTTCCTTTTGGATAAAAGAAAAGTCGGTGGTGACTCTTGCTAACCGCGACATTTGCAAACACAAACGCAAAACCTTCAAGTCAATTGTCCCACCGCATCACAGAACTGGCGACTCTGTTGGGGAATATTCTAAAAGAGGGGTTACCTTAGGTTTTAGATCACATTTATTTTCTTACATTCTTTGACTTGTTTGATTTAAAATTATGGTTCTTTGTTTGGGTTTAAATCCTCCACCCGGATTTGGGAAACATTATAGGTAAATAGCAATACGTTGCGGAAACTGTGTGGGGTATACCGACATGGTCTAAGCAATAGCTAGGTTAGTGTGACATATTTATGGGTACCGGTAGCCTTTGAGTTAATCAAAGAGAATACGGGGCCGCTGAGTGATGTCATAAAGCACTAATGAACTTCTAGAATATTTACTTGACCAACTTGGCCTTTTTAGGATATAGTGAGGTGACCGGCTTTGGGGCAGTCCGAAGTTGGTAGATACTCGATACTACACTCATTGAGGGTTGGTTTCTTGGGATATTTCGGTCGCCATTAAAGAGGTTTGAGCTGAAACAATGACCAAGGAAACAATCCAATGATATTGAGCTCCTTAGAACCCGATTACTATTTCTAGGACAGGTTGAGCCAACTAAACTTCAAGAGTGTACTTACCTATGAAACCCCATGCAAGCCTAAACTAAGAACTTGCTTGATTTGTTTGTACATATATACTTGTGCATAACATCATGGACATCTTGAACATCATATGCATTCACTAACCATTTCAAGGATTTTGAAGATTCATCTTTGTTCTTGTTTTGTAGGTTATGGATTCACTTTGCAGGAAAACTATCCAAATCAACCTTGTAAGAATTCCCCCACAACTCAAGGAGCTAGCTTCAAGGATCCATGAGAACTCTCCATTCACCGAGAGACACGGTTGTCTACTCAACTTGGTCACTTCCAACACAGAGGAGGATATGATGAAGGTTCTCTTCCAGTTCTTTGACCCTTTGCACCATTGCTTCACATTTCCTGACTATCAACTTGTGCCCACTTTGGAAGAATTCTCTCAACTTCTGAGGATTCCTATTCTTAATCAACTTTCTTTCAACGGTACGGAAAGAGATCCAAAGCTAGAAGAGATTGCTCAAGCCCTGCACTTGCACTCATCTGATGTCACAACCCATTGGGAAACTAGAAGTGGTGTCAAAGGCTTCTTGGCAAAGTTTCTGTTTGAGAAGGCCCAAAGCTGTTGGAATTCCCTAGAATTGCAAGCTTTTGAGGAGATTGTAGCTCTTCTAATCTATGGGATGGTCTTGTTCCCTAATCCTGACCAACTCATAGATGTGAGCGCTGTCAAAATCTTCATGTCTCGCAACCCGGTGCCTACATTGCTTAGGGATATCCTACACTATTTTCACACTCGTACAATGAGGAAAAGAGGTTTTCTTATGTGTTGTACTCCTCTCCTGGAAAGATGGTTTATTTCTCATCTTCCCCAATCAGTCTTGAAGAATGAGAAAGGTTTGAGGTGGTCACAAAGGTTAATGACACTTAAACATTCAGATATTCATTGGTGCTCTCGATCCAAGGAGAATGTTATCATTGTTAACCGTTATGGGGAATTCCCTAATGTCCCTCTACTTAGCATTAGGGGAGGCATCACCTACAACCCATGCTTAGCTCTAAGACACTTTGGTTATGCCCAAAGGGATGGCCCACATGATATGCTGATTCAAGGTTTGGTATTCGACTACGACAACGATGATCAAGGACTTCGCCAGAGATTCATCTGAGCTTGGAGGATGCTAAACAAGGTGGATAGCAAGACTTTGGGACACAAGAATTCCATCCCTCATGAGCCTTACCTAAAGTGGGTACGAACCCGCGCTCAAAGTCTTATGATGCCTTATCCTTCCATTCTCCCATTTATTATTGAGCCTGTTAATGAGGGAGAAGTTCCATACACTATCCTACATCCTAACATGCCTACATCACTCGAAGACCTACAAAGGGATTGGATACAACTCAAGGGAGAGCGCGATACTTTCGAAGCCCAATTTTATGCAAGCGAGAAGAAGTTTTTGGAACTCACTCGGCTACTTCATGAAGAGCAGACTCTCAATACCTACATTACACCAAAGAGGATGTGCAATGTCTTTTTACCTTAGAATTTTGTACTATTTTTCCCAAGGGGCCTTGATGTACTCAAATTCTATCTTATTAATATGACGTGTGTTTCTTTTTGTTTGAAACACATTTGAATTTCTAAATCCTTGAAAGCATTGCATGAATACATATCATTCATCATAAACATAAACAGGTCTTTGCAACAAGTTTCCTCATCTCTCTACTGTTTATTTCAGTAAGATAGATCTCGAACAGATGGTCAAAGACTTACAAGCTCAAAATACACAATTTCAACAGTTACTCATGGCCTTAGCCAAGGGGCAAGAGGAGCTAAAGACTCTGCTAGAGAAAGAGAAAGAGAAAAAGAAGAAGAAGCCAACTGGTGTGGTAATCATGGGCAGGAGGTTTCAGGGACAAGCTAGAAGGACCTTAGATTTTCCAACAACATCTGATGAAGGGGAAAGAAAAGGAAAAGAAATGGAAGTACCATCCGATTTTGAAGAAGAAGAGGAAGAGGAGGACTACTCTGAACAACAATACCCTCCGGCTGATGACAAGTACAAACACCTTGAAGAGCGATTAAGCGCTATGGAAATCCAGAGAGTACCAAGGCTAGATTTTGAAAAGTTGGGGATGGTGTTAGGGCTTGTGATCCCGCCAAAGTTTAAAGTGCCACTATTTGCCAAGTATGATGGGGTGTCTTTTCCTAAAATGCACCTCCGATCGTATGTCAGGAAGATTCAGCCATATTCTGCCGACAAAGACTTGTGGGTCTACTTTTTCCAAGACAGTTTATCAGGAACGCAACTTGATTGGTTCTACCAGTTGGAAAGGGCCGACGTCCACAATTGGGAAGACCTGGCCTCAGCTTTCTATAAACAATATCCGTACAACACCGATTTGGCGCCTACCCGTACTCAGCTTCAAAGTATGGCTATGGTTTCCAATGAGGGCTTCAAAGATTACGCACAAAAGTGGAGAGATCTAGCCGGAAGGGTGCAACCCCCTTTGTCTGAAAGGGAGTTGGTGGACATGTTCTTGGGAACTCTATCAGGCCCTTTCTTCAATCATCTGATTGGGAGTTCCTCTGCACGGTTTACTGAATTGATTTTAACTGGCGAAAGGGTGGAAGCTGGTATAAGAAGTGGGAAGATTAAAAAGGATGCGTCTGCCTCTACAACTGTAAAAAAAACCTTCACTAGGAGGAAGGAAGTATCCTCTGTTTATTCACAGAGGAATCAAGGAAGAACTGAACGCCGACCAACGGTGGGGCCGTTATGATTCCAAAGCCTGCATCAGACCAGCCAAGAAATAACCAGCCAAGGGTGGAAAGGCCAGTTCGGCAATTCACCAAGATTAACATGACTTCAGCTCAGGTTCTACCACATATTCTTAAGTTGAATCTGGCCACTTTAAAAGAAGCCCCAAAGAATCCCAATACTGCGTCTCCTCATTACCATCTGAATTCCAGTTGCGCATACCATTCTGAAAGTCCAGGGCACGACACTAACAATTGTTGGGCTCTGAAGAACAAAATTCAATACCTGATAGATGCGAAGGAAGTTGAGTTTTAAGCGCCTGAGAAACCAAATGTTATTTCCGCTCCAATGCCTAGGTATGGTCACAATGCCAACGCTATTGAAGAAGATTTATTTGTTGCTACCGTGGATGAACTGTTGACTCTGCTCCCGATTATTAAGTTGAATTTTTCGAAAGCTGGTATATTCCCAGGTTGTGACAAAGACTGCCATGTTTTCCTATCCTCATCATTTGACTGCCCTCTGTTGAAAAAAGGTATCCAACGACTGATGGATAACCAAGAAATTTTGTTCGAGAATGCTCCTGTTTCACACGTTCCAGTTAAAGAAGTTTCAATTATAACCATCTACGCCAATCCTTCTAGGGACCCTAAAAGACCCGTTAGGATTACACCTACTCCAAAGACTACTCCGCTTAAGATTACAATGCCCAGGCCGGTCCCATACAAGTCAGATAAAACAGTACCATGGAATTATGGTGGAGAAATCTACTACCATGGTATCAAACAGGATGAACTGACTGCCGAAGAAGAGAGCTCCGAAGAGGACAATTACGACATTAGCAATATTGCCGGAACTAGCAAGATTACCCGTAGTGGTAGAATCTTCTCTCCAGAGATTGCCCCTCCAACAGCAGTCTTTGGACCCGTGGCCATTCCGAAGATTACCTCTACACCAGCAATTATACCTGCAAGCGTACCCACCGACAAAGACAACACAATTCCTATCCCTACTTCCACTACTGAGAATAAAGGAATAAATAGTCAAGAAGAGCATGTCCGGACGAAGGCTCAATCACTAGCTATTCCCGAAACATCCAAGAAGGAAATGGAAGAAATCCTGAGGATAATAAAGAAGAGTGATTATGATGTGGTTGAACAGTTGGGGCAAACCCCTTCCAAGATCTCTATGCTAGCTCTGCTGCTGTGTTCTGAAGCACGTGCAAAAGCTTTGGTAAAATTTCTGAAGACAGCTCATGTGCCGTAAGAGACGTCTGTTGACCAATTCCAGGATTGTGTGGCCAGTTTGCCAGCTGATAATGGCTTGGGTTTCTCCGATGCTGATTTGACACCCAGAGGGAGAAAACACAACGAGGCACTACATGTCTCAGTGGAGTGTAGAGGAACAACCCTAGCCCATGTCTTGATGGAAACGGGATCATCTCTGAATGTCTTACCGAAAAAAGCCCTTGACAAATTGGATTGCGAGGGGCTGACTTTAAAACCCAGTAACATAGTGGTGAGAGCTTTTGATGGTTCGAAGAGGATGGTCCACGGGAAGTTGGACATCCCAATAAAGGTGGGAACTCATATTTTCAACTCAACCTTCTATGTGATGGACATCCGCCCTTCTTATTCTTTCCTGTTAGGACGCCCCTAGATCCATAACGCCGGTGTTGTCACCTCCATATTGCATCAGATGTTGAAGTACCCGGTCCAAGTAAAAATCATAACTGTCCATGGGGAGGAGGAGTATATGATTAGTCATCTGAATTCTTTTCGATACATGGAGTTAGATGGCGAGTTCATTGAAACCCCTTTCCAACATTTTGAAGAAGTCTCCCCAGAAGTAGCGGCAACCAAGGCGGTATCCTCGATTCCTAAGATCACAAGACCTCCACTTCGGATGTCATCTCTAAAGGATGCAAAGGCAGTAGTGGAAGAGGGTAGATGCATCATCTGGGGGAAGCTTCCAGACTTTCCCTACAAATCAGATAAGTTTGGCTTGGGGTTTACTTAAACTGCTCAGAAGGCTGTGCGTCATGCCCGTGCTGGGGGGCCACCTGTGAAGATTAGCAACCAAGGGGTCAATGCAGTAGAATACAATGAAGAAGATGTCAGCTTGGAGGATTGGATATTTCCTACTGTCAGCGGAGGACTTCGCAATTGGGAAGCCAGAGACTTTATCCCAATAACTTTCATCTCTCAGTAATTTATCTTTTACATTTCTGTTGGACTTGTAATATTCACGAACAATTTGCACTTTAAAAACCTTTTATCTTACCCGAGCCACAATGGTCCATTTATAAGGGTTTTTATTTCATCTTCATATGACATTCAATGAATCATGGACGCTTTTTCACATATAAACTTTTTGTGCTCATTGTCTTTCTTTTACATTTTATTGTTTAAAGATGGCTATACCCTTACATACACCCACACTCACAAATGCAGGTACCCCTCCATTCCGGATCCCATGGATAACGATACTGCTATAGCCTTCAATGACTCTAAAGATCTGATCTACCAAGCCAAATACTGAGGTGAGGAAGATTGTGAGGTGCCAGGGGAATTGGCCTGACTACTACAACAAGAGGAAAGAGTTATTCAGCCTCATGAGGAGCTGTTGGATACAATCAATTTGGGTATCGAGGAAGATAAAAAGGAAATCAAAGTGGGTGCCAATCTAGAGTCGAGTGTCAAGGAGTTCCTAATTCAGCTGTTGCATGATTATGTTGAGATCTTTGCCTGGTCATACGAAGACATGTCGGGACTCGATACAGACATCGTGGTACATCGTCTACCCACAAGAGAAGAATTTCCACCAGTGAAACAAAAATTCCGCCGCATGAGACCTGACATGTCAGAGAAGATCAAAGCAGAAGTTATGAAACAGTTCAATGCTGGATTTCTGGTTGTTACTTCGTATCCTCAATGAGTGGCTAACATTGTTCCCGTGCCTAAAAAGGACGGCAAAGTGAGAATGTGCGTAGATTATAGAGACTTAAACAGGGCCATGTCGGCATACCCTGCACAGTTTCCACAACGTATTGCTACTTACCTATAAGGTATCTCAAATCCGGGTAGAGGATTCAAACCCAAACAAAGAACCAAAATGTAAAACATACAAGTCAAACAACGAAAGCAAATAAATGTGATATAGCCCTAAGGTAACACCACTTTTAAAATATTCCCCAGCAGAGTCGCCAGTTCTGTGGTACAGTGGGAGAACTGACTTGGGTGTTTTGCGTTTTATTGCAAATGTTGCAGTTAGCAAGAGTCGCCACCGACTTTTCTTTTATCCAAAAGGAAAGGTGAAAAAGCACAGGAAAGACCTTTGAGATTGTTTCTTGAGTTCGAGGGTAGATTATGAAAAGGGAAGGTATTAGCACCCTTTTCATCCATGGTTTTCCATGGGCTCTTAGTTACTTGCTAGATCACTTGCTTTTGTTTGAAAATGTGCTTTGTGTGGTTTTTGAAAGTATTTTGAAAATGTCTTTGTAATGGTTACCGTCTCTATAAGAACACATATAAAGTGTTTGTTTGGAAAATAGTTTAAAGATGTGTTTGTGAGATGTGTTATTGAAAGTGATTTTTAAAAGGTGTCTTTGTAATGGTTCTCGTCTCTATAAGAACGCGTACAAAGTGTTTTGTCTTTTTAAAATGTTTCAAATGAGTGCGTTGGTGTATAAAATATTTTTGTTGTGATCAAGCGAGCAACTAGGAGCAAATCTACCTACTCAAAAGGTCTTAGATGTTCTTTACCTCCTCCTTTAGATGTTGCTATCTTACCACTGATTTGGTGAGAAGCCCCATCGTTGGATATGAACGGGAAGGGCGTGGATCATCGTATAACCATGATTAGCAATGTTGCAAGATATCTTAGCATTTTTCTTTAGGGACTAAGATCATTTTGATAGGCAACTTTTGATAGTGTCATCGAGAGACTATGATCTTATATTTTGTTTGTCTTTGCTAAGATACCTTACATGCGTAGTATGGTCATTTATGTAAGGCAACCAAGTGGATTTACCCTAGGGATGCTTGTGTGCAAGTGGATTGATTTTCATGTTTGATTTGTCTTTGGTTAGGGTTTGCTACTTGTTGGTTTTAGTCTTTTCATACAAAACCCTAATTACTAGAATTTGTATATAAAGCATTTAAATTGCGAAAAGTAAAATTACTACGCTATTACATCATTAGGGGAGGGGTGTACAAATTTACAAATGGGGATTGCAAGAAAATTAAACCTAATTATCTATTACAACCATATTGAATATTGTGCAAAATTAAAAATAAAATGCAAGAATATAAATGGAAAAAGAAATGATTTTTGTTATTTTTATGAAAGGGGTTTTGTCTTGATCTAATTAAAGAAAATGATTAATGAAAATTAAATAAAATTAAATTAAACTAATTAAGAAAAGAAATTAACTTGAAAAGGATTTTTAGGGTTTTTTTATGAAAAGGTTTTTAATTAATGAAAATGAAATGAAGATTAATTAATTAAAATAAACCTAAGTTCTAAATTAATTTTAACTAAGAAAATAAAATAATATACTAATTTAACCTAAGTCTAAAAATTAATTATTTAAGAAAAAGAAATTAATTTGTTTAAGAAAATGTTTTTTATTCTTTTTTATTTTATAGAGAAAATATATAAGTATGAATAATAAATAAAAATATTTTTTTGGATTTTTATTAATAAAAAGAATAATAATATTAATAATAATAAATAATAAAAATATTAAAGAAAATAAAATATAATAAAATAAAAGAAAAAATAAAAATTAAATAATTAAAAAAAAATGGGCCAGGGGGTGCTTAAGTAAATCAAGGTTAGGAGTCAACAAAATTGGGATGCCCGGCACAAAGGCCCAGGACCTAAAGGTGATAGGCGCACACTTTGACCACTGGGGTGGTGATACATCTGTTAACTTGTGTGAAAGGATAAATAAATAATGTGATACGGTGGGAGAACTGACTTGAGGTTTTGCGTTTGTTTTCGCAAATGTTTCGGTTTAGCAAGAGTCGCCACCGACCTTTTATTTTATCCTAAGGAAAGGTTAAAAAGCACAGGAAAAACCTTTGAGATGTTTTCTTGGGTTCGGGGAGTAGATTATAGAAAGGGAAGGTATTAGCACCCTTTCTATCCATGGTTATCCATGGGCTCTTAGTTACTTGCTTAGATCACTTGCCTTTGCTTTTCAATTGTTTGAAATGGTGCTTTGTGTGTGTGGTTTTGAAAATGTTTTGAAAAATATGCCTTGTCTAGGCAACCATTGTAACAATTCTTTACTCGAATGTTTTACAAAGGTGTTTGTCTTTTTGAAAAGATGTTTCAATATTTTTGAAAGTTTGTTTTGAAATTGTGTTGTGATGTGTATTTTGAAAAAAAGGCAAGGATTGTTTTGCAAGTTTGGTCAAGTAACCAAGAGCTATCTACCCTAAATTTCTCAAAGATCATTCCTATGTTTTAACCCTTTTAACAGTATTGTTCCACCAGTGTATTTGGTGGACAATCTTGTGTTAGGGTGTTAACGGTACGGGCGCGGGTCATCGTTTAGACCATGAATGCAATAGTGCCAAGTGTCTTTGGCAATTTTTTCTTTAAGGGACTTGATCATTTTTTAGGCAACTTGAGAAAGCGTCATCGAGGGACTACGATCATTTGATTTGTTTTTGTTTTGCCAAAGACACTCAACATGCAACATGGCCCATTTTTGAAGGCAACAAGTGGAGTAACCCTAGGGGTGCAAGTGTGCATTGTGTTGTCCATTTTCATGCTTTTTTGTCTTTGTATTAGTCAAGCTATTTGTTATTTGATTTGCATACAAACCCTAGGTCTATCATGGCATAATTTGAAAGCTTTTAAATGCGGAAATTTAAAGTCCTAAATTATTACAACATGATTATGGGGATGGGGGTACAAATTTGGATTTGGGGATATTTGACAAGAAATTAAATTCTAAACTATTACATCCATATCGAATATACAAATATTTAATTGTACAATATTAAAATAAATACAATAAATATGCAAAATGTATTATGCACAAAAAGATTTTTTATGTATGTGAAAGTATTTTTTCAGGTGAAATATAAGCAAAAATAAAAAGGTCAAATTTTGAATATTTTTGTTATTTAGGGCAAAACTCTAGTTTTTGAATAAATAGTATTTATTTATTAACTATATACAATATTTGTTAATTATATACAAAAAATAAGAAGTATATTGTAAAAAAAAAGTATTTTTGATGTCAAATATTAATAAAAATAAAAATGTATTATTTTCATATTTTTATCCTAAGTATTCTAATAAAATATACAAGTATTTATATATTTATGTATATTTAATATGCTAAATATGTACCAAAAAAAATTAATTATTTACAAAAAAAAAGTATATTTTAGAAAATGCTTTCAAAATGTAAACAAAAAATAATAACTAAAAAATATTTATTTTTTGTATTATTTTTAGGGTTTTAAATAAAAAGGTTTTTATATTATTTACATATATATACTAAATGAAACAAATAAATGCCAAATAAATGCAAAAAAAGTGAGGAAAAATATTTTTAGTGTTTTTTCATGTTTGAATAAAAATATAAAATCAGAATCAAAAAGAAAAATGCAAAAATGACAAGTATTTCACATAATGGGCCAAGGGGGTACAAATGGAAAAAAAGTGTGCAAAGAGCAAAACCAACTCAGGCCCAGCCCAAGTCAGCCTTCTTCAACCTTCAGCTTCTGTTTCAAAAAATGTGCGCCATCTTGTTCATCATACTAACTTCTGATTCTTTGACTTTTAGCAAAAACTCATAACACCAATAATGTAGAGCATCAAGAGACGAATTCAGACATATAAAATACTTGACCTAACTCTAAGAAACCAGGGAGAATTTCTTCACCCCCAATTTCTGACCTAATTTTTCTTCAATGTTCATGGCCAAAATTCTCACAGCATGCTTAATATAAATGAAAAGTAAATACATGGATGGTTTCAGGGCTATGAGTAGAACATGTTTCATTCACAAACCTAAGCTTAATCATGTCTGGATAGAGAGATAGAAGTCCATGGTTTTACCTGTTTCAGCTTGAATCGTGTACAACAACATGGCCAACTTCAATGGAGTTTGAGCCTTTGTACAGCTTGCCTGAAGTCCAAGGATGCTTCCCAAGTACCTAGCTTGCTTTGAAACTCTCTGAATCGTGCTATGGAAGTTCACCTGCAAAACTGAAAAGTGAAAATGGCAACAGAGGTTAGGGATGTTACAGTTTGTATTTAGGGCTTGGGATAGTTTGTATGGATGATATGGAATGTGTTTGGACAGGCTTGAGCAAAAATGCACGAGTGGATATGGTTATGGAGGTCAAGTTGCAGAACTTGCCCTGTTTTGCAACAAAACAGGGATTCTGAGTATGAGCAGGTCTTAGGGATGGATGAGTCGTGCCTTAGGTCTGTTTTTGGGTATGGAAGAGGTGTACAAAGTTTGTTTTGGCTGGTGTTTACAGGAATGAGAGATTGGAGTTGTTTTGCAATGTTTCTTCCAATGTAAGCAAAGAAATGTCAAGTTGTGATATCGGCATGTACCAAGCTCTCAAGCATGCTGCACACTTTGCTCTTGATCAGTGGGATTTGTGTACAAACTCTTGCCTCAAAGATCT
Source organism: Vicia faba (assembly GCA_948472305.1). Classification (NCBI taxonomy): domain Eukaryota; kingdom Viridiplantae; phylum Streptophyta; class Magnoliopsida; order Fabales; family Fabaceae; genus Vicia; species Vicia faba. The sequence goes on along the minus strand of OX451741.1, from coordinate 628,544,884 downwards.
GGCCCATGCCTCTTGGATTTGGTATTTGACATAAAACACTACTTTTCAAAAATGGCAAGTTTTCTTTTTCTACTTAAGGGATAATTATATGTGTAATGACCAAATTCACAAAACAATGCTTGAAAACAATGGTTAGGCATTTAATTATGGAGTGCAAACTTGGTTTAGAGGCCTGCAAGCAAGTACCAAGCATGCTGATTTGAAAATGAAACTTGTATGAACATGTATTTGGTTATGAACAAAAGTGAATTTTTCCCAACTTTGTAAATTCGATTCTCCCTAACCACAAGGGTGTTTGAGAAGTTCTTGGACAATTTGGAAAGCTTGGAATGTGTACTAAAATACATCTTTGTAATGCAAATTGAAACTCCAAGTGGAAGCATGTGAAAAATGACCAAGAAGTTGGACAAAAATCCTGCCTAGAATAGGTCAAAATTTCTCTAAGTTAAGAATGTTTTGCACCCTTGTTCCAAAAATCATAACTTGAGATACAAACTTCCTTTAAGAAAACTTTGTGAATCAAAGTTGTATATTTTTCAATGGACTACAACTTTCATGTTTCAAGTTTTGTTTGAATCCATTTGCATCTTGGTGAAAAAATGGGACAAAGTTAGGAAAAAATAAGGAAGTTTTATAACTTAGAAAAAATTCTAAGTTATGAAATTTTCTCATTTTAAACCCTAATTTGCAATTTTGGGTTTCTTGATGAACAAGTTTCATAATTTGACATGTCTTGATGAAAAATGAATCTTGGCACTTGATTTTGACCAAAAAGTCAAGGTTTGACTTTTCAGTATACAGTCAAATTTTGATCAGTTGACTGAAAAATTCATCTATCAATCCTATGCATTTGAGATCTTTTGAATTTGTTGAATGTGTCAAGACAATGCCATTTAGTTCTTGAGTCCATATGTGAGCTTGGTTTGCCATTGGTTAGGTCAAACAGTCAAAAATTGCCTTTGTGCAGTCAAAACTCTAAAAATGACCATTTTGCCCTTTTGGTGATCTGATCAAATTTCTTGTGGAATTGTGATCCAAACTTGACCAAATGGTTCATGTGAGTTCATTATGTTGATATGGGTCAAAATTCATGAGATTTGACTGTCAATTGGCCATAGTTGACTTTTTCCCCAATACAGCTGATTTCTAGGTCAACTATCCAATTGACTCGGCAAAGATTAGAATCAAGGCTTGAAACTTGGTATGGACAAACTTGTGAGTCCAACATGAAGCATGAAAGTCACTTTGGGCATTTTAGGTCAAAACATCCCTGTGCAAACTCAAACCCTAATTTGGGTCAACAGTGCAAGGAGGGGCCTTGAGCAGAGCAAACCCTAACTTGATCTTGAGTTCCAAGAGTCTTATGATGAGAAAATGTTGATGAAATGAGAGGGCAAATTTTGGGGTACAACAGTTGCCCCTGTTCAATCTTCTTGAACCTGAGGAGTTAGATTGGCAAGTTTGCCTTTCGCGTCTCAAAGGTAAAAGGAGATTGGACACTAGAGTGCCCTTAAATTTGAACTCGTCAAAACATGGATGCGACAATGGGCTTATAGATGCCATTTGGAGATGGGCTTAAAGATGCCATCTGGAGGGGAGACAGAATCTTGTCAGGGAATGGGCTTAAAGATGCCATCTGGAAAGTTTGTTGAACTATATGTCGTTGAAGTTGAAGCTTAATAATCTTATCCTGAAAAGGGTAAAATATTAGTTGAAACACAAAGTTATGTTGCATGAAATGTATGATGCAATATATGTTATATCAAATGTTTATGATATGAATGTAATGATTGCGCATGTAAGCTGATGAGTTGTCTTGCTGAGGATGGATGAATCCTGGATAATGAAATCTTTGACTGCTGCTGGGGGAAGTAAATCCTTGACTGTTGCAGGGGATTGTTGGAAATGAGAAGTCCTGGAACCGCTGTTGGGGAATCAGGAGCTCGGGTTGTATGCCAATCTACTGGGGAAGCCAAAGATGAGAATCTTCCTTCAGGTCTTGGGTCACAAGATTGGGTGTATGCCAATCTCTTGGGGTTTTAAGGATGAGAGTCTTCATTCTGTTTAGGGTCAGAAATTGGGAGTATACCAATCTTCTGAGACTTCAAGGATGAGAATCTTCATTCTGTTAACGATTAACTGTTATCTGGTCAATCTCCAGGCTTTCACAGAAACTTGTATTGCCATCTGGTCGTAATCCAGGCTTCGCAATAACTTATTGAGCTGCTATCCGGTCAAATCTGGGCTTCACGGCTTGTGTTAAAGATATACCACTATCTGGTCGACTCCAGGTTTCGTAGTTTTCTTGGCTGTTGTCTGGTCGTAATCCAGGCTTCACAGAAACTTGTATTGCCATCTGGTCGTAATCCAGGCTTCACAATGACTTGTTGAGCTGCTATCCGGTCAAATCCGGGCTTCACGGCTTGTGTTAGAGATATACCATTATCTGGTCGACTCCAGGTTTCGTAGTATTCTTTGGAGGAATCAAGATACTATCCAGTCGAATCTGGGCTTTATTGCTTTAATTTAAGATGTACCACTATCTGGTCGATTCCAGGCTTCATGGTATTCTTTGCTGTCATCTGGTCGTAATCCAGGCTTCACAATAGCTTGCTGGGGATTAAACTATTATCCGGTCAAACCCGGGTCTCATAGCTTGCTTTTAGGAGATACCACTATCTGGTCGTAATCTAGGCTTCACGGTCGTCAGATATTGTTATCCAATCGTAATTCGGGCTTCACAATATGTTGTATAGATCAAGATATTATTCGGTCGAATCCGGGCTTCATAACTTTGATTTTTTGTGAGAATTTTATCTTTGACGATCGTCACTTCCAACAGGTGATGAGGGAACTTTTGAACAACTGATCAATTTGAAATGTACTTTTGCTTTGGAGAATAAATCCTTGAAAAATGTTGGGGAAATAAACCCATAACCGAAGTTGGGATTTGAAAAATCCTTTGATGGGTGAGAAATCCTTGCTGACTGCCGATTGCTTGGGGAGCAAGATCTTTGATTGTTGAGGGATTTTAGGACCACTGCTGGGGATTGAAAATCCTTGGTGATTTGTGGGTAATGAGAATTCTGATGATCTTTACTGGGGAGTCCAAAACCTGATAGACTTAAGCTGGAGAAGTAAAATTGAGAATCTTCAATCTGATGGGAAGTATCTCTGTGGGGGAGAAGGTTCACTAGTCTGGTTCCGCTGGGGATTGATAGTTGGAAGTTTTAGCTCCGCTGGGGATTGATAGTTTTGACTTCAACTGGGGATAGGATTTTCAGTTTTTTAGGACTCCACTGGGGATACTGAAACTTAACTCTGAGGGGAATTATGTTCTGGAAGGCTCTCTGGCTGGGGAAATTAACTTTGAGAAAGCTTTTGTTCTGCTGAGGATCCTGAAGTTTAACTCTGTTTCGGGAATTAAGTTCTGGATTTTAACCTTGTTGAGGAATTTGGAGTTCAATTCCGTTGGGGATTTCTTCTGAAAGGGCATCAAGATATCTATCTGTACCTTCAACCTATCAGCATTCATCTTTCTTGATTTGTAAGAAAATGATTATGTTCAAATGCATATGCCTATTTAACAAAACATTGGACGTTTCTCAAATAAAACATAAGTGTAAAAAGTAAAAGAAAGACAAAGCAATTTCCTGTATTGGGAAAAGTATTTGTATTAACTTTTTATGAGTATCTTTGTACAAAGGAGACAGGCATCCTAGTAAGAGGATGTTGTCGTAAAAAATTGAAAATTTTATACAAAATAAAGATGGCTATGTATAACAATTCCATGGGATTCCCATTCTGCTATAGCCTTCACAACTCTAAATATCTTGTCCATTCAATGCTTCGTCCGCCGATGATTGGATTGATCAGAAGTTTGGAGCTTGTTGATGAAGATATTGTTCTTTAAAGTGATCCGACGAGACATAGTCATACGCTTTAATTCCCTAACTTTTGCCTGGATCGCCCTTTCGGGTTTTCAATCCACCAGGAAACCCCTTTTTGCCCAAGCCGCCCTTTCGGGTTTTCGACTTGCCGGTTGTACATTTTTTTTTTATTTTATCCCTAATTTTTGCCTGAACCGCCCTTTCGGGTTTTCGGTTCACCGGGATGCCCATTTTTACCCAAGTTGCCCTTTCGGGTTTTCGACTTGTCGGGTTGTTTCATGTGTAGTATCTTTTGACTATGTCTGCGTTCGCAGGGTGTGGCAAATCATCGCCGTCCATGGTGGTCAGAATCATTGCACCACCAGAAAATATGCTCTTGATCACAAATGGTCCTTTGTAAGTAGGAGTCCATTTGCCCCTGGGATCACTTTGCGGCAAGATAATCCGCTTGATCACAAGATCTCCGACTTGATATACTTGACGTCTGAGTTTCTTGTTAAAATCCTTGATCATCCGTTTTTGGTACGTTTGACCATGGCAAACAGCAGTGAGTCTCTTTTCGTCGATCAAATTGAGTTGATCAAGTCGGGTCTGAATCCAATCGTCTTCATTCAAACCAGAATCCTTCATAATCCTTAAAGAAGGAATTTGAACTTCCATGGGTAAGACAGCTTCCATGCCATATACCAAAGAAATTGGGGTTGCCCCTGTCGAAGTACGTGCCGTGGTACGGTATCCATGCAGAGCAAACGGTAACATCTCATGCCAGTCCTTATAGGTCACTGTCATTTTCTGAATGATCTTCTTGATGTTTTTGTTCGCAGCTTCAACAGCACCGTTCATCTTCGGCCGATAGGGAGATGAATTGTGATGATAAATCTTGAACTGTTCGCATAGAGCGGTGATCATAGTATTGTTCAGATTGGTTCCGTTGTCTGTGATGATCCTGTCGGGGACACCATACCGGCATATGAGGTTCTGCTTGATGAAGCGGGCAACCACATTTTTTGTAACAGAGGCGAAGGAAGCTACTTCAACCCACTTGGTAAAATAATCAATGGCGACTAGGATGAAGCGATGTCCGTTGGACGCTGTGGGCTTGATCTCTCCAATCATGTCAATTCCCCCACATTGCGAATGGCCAAGGAGCTATCAGAACGTTGAGAGGAACAGAAGGAATATGAACCTTGTAGGCGTAGACTTGACATTTGTGGCAAGTACGGGAATGTTGATGGCAATCAGCTTCCATGCTAGACCAGTAATAGCCTGCCCTTAGAATCTTCTTAGCCATCGTATGTCCGCTCAAGTGGGTGCCAAATGTGCCGCTGTGTATCTCAGTCATGATCAACTCTGCTTCAGCTTTGTCCACATAACGAAGTAAAACACAATCATGGCTGCGTTTATAAAGGATGCCATTGCTTAGGAAGAACTTGGCTGCAAATTTCCTTAAAAACTTCTTGTCATTGACGGAAGCTCCTTCGGGATATTCTCTAGTCTGGAGATACCTTTTGATTTCATAGAACCGGGGTTGTTCCACTACTTCTTCGGTATTAATCTCATGACAATGTGCAGGTTCGTCCATTCGCTCGATGGTGATTTGGGGAGCCTCGTTATCCCAGTTGAGTTTAAACATGGAAGACATTGTAGCCAGAGCATCTGCTAGCTGATTTTCTTCTCGCGGGAAGTGCTCGAAGGTGATCTGCTCGAAATGAGGCAACAATGTTAAGACATGTTCTTTGTATGGGATAAGATTAGGATGTTTGGTATCCCACTCTCCTTTGATTTGACTGATGACCAAAGCCGAGTCCCCAAATACGATCAAAGATTTGATCCCCAAGTCTATAGCAGCCTTGAGACCAAAGATGCAAGCTTCATATTCGGCCATGTTGTTGGTACAGCTGAAAAAAAGTCGGGCTGTGAAAGGTGTATGGCAACCTTCTGGGGAAATGAGTACCGCACCGATACCATTTCCAAGTGCATTTGAAGCACCATCAAAGTACAGGGTCCATCGAGATCCATTTTCAGGTCCGTCATACGGTTCGTTACCTTCAATGTTATCCAAAGTCATGATGTCCTCGTCCGGGAAGTCGAATCTCATGGATTGATAATCTTCAATAGCTTGATGAGCTAGATGGTCAGCTAGTACACTCCCTTTTATAGCTTTTTGGGTAGTATACTGGATGTCATACTCAGTCAGGATCATTTTCCATCTAGCAATTCTTCCAGATAAAGCAGGCTTCTCGAAGATATACTTGATAGGATCCATTTTGGAAATTAACAGAGTGGTGTGAGTCAACATATACTGTCTTAGTCAGCGAGCAGCCCATACCAAAGCGCATCAAGTTTTCTCGAGCAGTGAGTAGCGAGTCTCACAGTCGGTAAACTTTTTGCTAAGGTAATAAATGGCATGCTCTTTTCGACCAGACTCGTCGTGCTGGCCCAGTACGCACCCCATTGAGTTATCCAAAACGGTCAGATACATGATCAGTGGCCTTCCTTCAACGGGTGGCATCAGAATAGAAGGTTCTAGCAAATACTCCTTGATCTTATCAAAAGAAGCTTGGCAATCGTCGTTCCATTCGACTACCTGATCTTTCTTCAATAGTTTGAAAATTGGCTCACAGGTAGACGTCAGATGAGAGATGAATCTGGCAATATAGTTCAAGCGCCCCAAGAACCCTCTAACCTCCTTTTCAGTACGGGGGTCAAGCATTTCTTGTATAGCCTTTACTTTTGTTGGATCGACCTCAATGCCTTTGTTGCTGACAATAAATCCTAGAAGTTTACCAGACCTAACTCCAAAAGTGCACTTACTTGGATTCAGCCTGAGTTTATACTCCTTCAACCTGGAAAACAACTTTTGCAAATGTTCAAGGTGTTCCTCCTCTGTTTGTGATCGAGCTATCATGTCGTCTATGTAAACTTCGATCTCATGATGTATCATATCATGAAACAAAGCTACCATGGCGCGTTGATAAGTTGCCCCTGCGTTCTTCAGTCCGAACGGCATCACTTTGTAGCAGAAAGTACCCCATTGTGTAACAAAGGTTGTTTTCTCCATGTCCTCGGGGGCCATTTTGATCTGGTTGTAGCCCGAGAATCCGTCCATGAAGGAAAACACCTTGTGATGAGCTGTGTTGTCAATCAAAATGTCGATATGTGGCAGCGAAAAATCATCTTTAGGGCTGGCCCTGTTCAAATCCCGGTAGTCCACACACATTCTGACCTTGTCGTCTTTTTTAGGTACTAGAACAATGTTAGCAACCCATTATGGATAGGATGTAACAGCTAGAAAGCCAGCGTTGAATTGCTTCATTACTTCAGCTTTGATCTTCTCAGACATGTCGGGCCTCATTCGGCGAACTTTTTGCTTGATCGGTGGACAGTCTTCTCTTGTAGGGAGACGGTGAACCACGATATCTGTGTCTAAACCCGGCATGTCTTCATAAGACCAGGCGAAGATTTCAACATATTCATTCAACAGCTGTATTAAGCGCTCCTTGACACTTGGTTCCAGATTGGCACCCACTTGTACTTCTTTCATGTCTTCCTCTGTTCCTAAGTTGACTGTTTCCAACAACTCTTCATGAGGTAAGATGGCCCTCTCTTCCTGTTGTAGAAGTTTGGCTAGCTCTCTTGGTACTTCACAATCTTCGTCATCTTCATACTCAGCCTGATTGACCAAATCTTTAGAGTTATTGAAGGATACAACAGAATAGTCACCCATAGAATCCAGAGTGGATGGGTACCTGCATTTGTGAGTGTGGGTGTGTGTAAGGGATAACCATCCTTAAACAAACAAAATGCAAAAGGAAAGAAAATGAACACAGCAGTTTATAAATGAAAAACGTCCAATGATTCATTAAACATGGCATATGATTTATGAAGAGAATCAAAACCCTTACAAATGGACCTGCATGCCCCAGGCAAGGCATGAGGTGAAAAATAGTGTGCAGATTGTTTTAGTAATTATTACATACCAACGGGAAATGTTCGAAAGATAAATTACTGATTGATGATAGTAATGGGAATGAAGTCTTTCGCCTCCTACTTGTGCAGTCCCCCTTCAATGGTTGGGAAGATCCAATCTTCAATGTTACCCTCTTCGTCTTCGTCTTCCAAAGCATTGATTCCATGAGGAGAAATCTTGATGGGTGTCTTTTCAATTTTTGAGCGACGCATAGCTTTTTGCCCCGCAGCGGTAAATCCCAACCCAAACTTGTCTGTCTTGTGGGGAAAGTTAGGCAACTGTCCCCATGTTGAGCTCTTCCCCTCCTTCATTGCAGCCTTTACGTCTTTCAGAGATGCCATCCTGGCCACCTGCTTGGGTACCTCAGCTACTGCCTTTGCTACTGCCTTTGCTACTGCCACTTCGGGAGCAACTTCCTCAAAGTGTTGAAAGGGTGTTTCAACGAATTCTCCATCCACTTCCACATACCGAAAGGAGTTTAGATGACTGATCATATACTCCTCCTCACCGTGTACAGTTATGATTATTCCCTTAACAGGGTATTTCAGCATCTGGTGTAGAGAGGAAGTGACGGCCCCAGCATTATGAATCCACGGCCTTCCTAGCAAGCAAGAGTATGATGGGCGGATGTCCATTACATAGAATGTTGAGTGGAACACTTTAGTGCCTACCTTGATGGGAATGTCGACCTCCCCATGCACTATTCTTTTAGACCCGTCAAAGGCCCTGACAATGATATTACTTGGTTTCAGCTCCAAGCATTCACAATCCAACCGGTCCAGAGCTTTCTTAGGCAGCACATTTAGAGAAGAACCAGTGTCGACCAAGACATGGGCGAGAGTGGTTCCTCGGCATTAAACTGACACATGTAATGCGTCATTGTGCTTTCTTCCTTTCGGAGTCAGGTCAGCATCAGAGAAACCCAGGCCGTTGTCGACAGTGAGGCTGGCTACACAATCTTGGAATTGATCGGCTGAGGTTTCCTGGGGCACATGGGCTGTCTTCAAAAACCTTATCAAAGCTTTGGCATGAGCCTCCGAACAAAGCAGCAGGGCCAACATGGAGATCTTCGAGGGGGTTTGCCCCAATTGGTCCACCACGTCATAATCACTCTTCTTTATTATTTTCAGAATCTCCTCCATTTCTTTCTTAGAGGTTTCGGGGATGACCAATGGTTGAGCCCTCGTCCTGACGAGCTCTTCTTGGATCCCTTTCCCCTTATCAACAGAAGTAGGAGGGACAACCACAGGAGTAACAACTTCTTCAATCAACGGAGTTCTTGCAGATAGTTTTATCGGTGAAGGGGTAACCTTGGCGGCAGCTGAGGGTCCAAAGATTGCCTTTGGAGGGGAAATCTCTGGAGAGAAAATTCTCCCACTTCGGGTAATCTTGCTTGTATCGGCAATATTTCTAATTTCGGCAGTTTCTTCGTCAGAGCTCTCTTCAGTTATCTCAATTTGCTTAACACCGTGGTAGTAGATTTCTCCACCATAATTCCACGATATCGATTTGTCAGATTTGTAGGGGACGGGCCCAGGCATGGTTATTTTCAGAGGTGCAATCTTCGGAACTGATGTAATCTTAACAGGCCTTTTGGGGACCTTGGAAAGATTGGCGGAAATGGTGATTATTGAAACTTCATTGATAGGAGTTGGAGTAACAGGAATCTTTTCGAAAAGAATTTGATGGTTGTCCATTAGGCGTTGGATGCCTATCTTCAGCAATGGACAGTCGATCGGTAGGGAGGAACAAAAGTAGCAATCTTCTTTACATCTTGGGAAAATCCCAGCCTTCAACAGATTCAACTTGATCGTTAGTAGTGGAGTTACCAGATCATCAACAGCAGCAACATACAGAGCTTCTTCAATAGCATGGACATTGCGACCATGCTTCGGCATTGGAGCGGATATTACGTTCGGCTTCTCGGGGGCATCGAACTCAACCTCTTTAGCATCTATCAAGTCTTGAATTTTATTCTTAAGCGCCCAGCAATCGTTGGTGTCATGCCCGACGCTGTCAGAATGATAGGCACATTTAGCATTGGGATGATAGTGTGGGGAAGCGGTATTCACAATCTTTGGCGCCTCTCTAATAGTGGTGAGATTTAGCTTCAATAAATGGGGAAGAACTTGTGCAGGCGTCATGTTGATGCAGGTGAACTGCCATTGTGGCCGTTCTACCCGTTGCTGATTAGGTCTGGACTGATTGTTACGAGGCTGATCATTTGACGAATTTTGAATCATCACGGCCCCTGTAGTCGGCTGGCGCTCGGTTCTTCCCAATCTTTTCTGAGAGTATATAACAGCTGCCTCCTTCTTGGATGGAAATGGCTTTTTAACAGCTGTGGATGCAGAGGAATCCCTTTGAATCTTCCCACTCTTAATACCAGCTTCCACCCTTTCGCCAGTCTGAATCAATTTAGTAAACCCTGCGGAAGAGCTCCCAATCAAATGGTTGAAGAAAGGGCCAGATAGGGTCCCCAAGAACATATCAACTAGTTCCCTATCTGAAAGAGGTGGCTTCATTCTTCCGGCGAAGTCGCGCCATTTCTGGGCGTATTCTTTGAATCCCTCATTTGAGGCCATCCCCATACTCTGTAGCTGAGTACGGGTTGGCGCCAAGTCAGCGTTATATTGATACTGGCGATAAAAGGCAGCTGCCAAGTCTTCCCAGTTATGCACTTCCGACCTCTCAAGCTGGTAAAACCAGTCTAGCTGTGTACCAGACAAGCTATCCTGAAAGAAGTGTACCCAAAGATTTCTGTCAGATGTATGAGGTTGAATTCTTCTGACATATGACCTCAGGTGTATCTTCGGGCAAGACAGCCCGTCATATTTTGCAATAATTGGCACCTTAAACTTTGGAGGGATCACAATCCCAGCAATCAATCCCAATTCTTCAAAATCTAACCCAGGAACCCTTTGCAGCTCCATAGCTGCCAGTCTATCCTCCAGGTTTTTGTATTTGTCGTCTGCTGGTGGGTATTGCTGCTCTGAATAATCTTCATCTTCCTCAACCTCTTCCTCTTCAGCCTCGGACTCAGAAGGTAATGCAGCCCCTTTTCCTTTACCGGTCCCCTCATCAGATGTGGAGGGGAATTCAAGAACTCTCCTAGATTCATTCTCAAATCTTCTTCCCAGTGTAGCTACCCCAACTCTTTTCTTCTTCTTTTTTCCTTTTTCTTGCTCTTTGTTCCCTAACAGTGCTTTAAGATCCTCCTGACCCTTTGCCAAGGTCATAAGGAGCTGTTGAAACTGCGAGTTTTGTGACTGCAGATCTTTGACCGTCTGTTCAAGATCCATCTTACTGAAATAAACAATAGAAAGATAAGGAAACCTGGTGTGAAGACCTATTTATGCATATGATGAATGATATGTTTATTCATGCAATGCATTCAAGGATTTAGAAATTCAAAATTGTTGCAGACAAAAAGAACACACGTCATATTAATAAGAAGAAATTTTGTCAGTACATAAATGCCCCATGGGCCAAATATTACAAAAACTTCTTAAGGTAAAAAGACGTTGCGCATCCTTTTTGGTGCGATGTAAGTTTTGAGGGTCTCCTCCTCGTGAAGTCGGCGGGTAAGCTCCAAAACCTTCTTCTCACTGGCGTAGAAGCTGGCTTCAAAAGTATCCCTTTCTTCCTTGAGTTGGATCCAACTCTTCTGTATTTCCTCCCATGATGTTGGCATGTCAGGATGTAGGATGGTGTATGGAACCTCTCCTTCCTTAACAGGCTCTTTAATCAAAGGGAGAATATGAGGGTAAGGCATCATAAGACTCTGGGCTCGGGTTCGTACCCACTTAAGGTAAGGCTCAAGAGGGATAGAGTTCTTGTGTCCCGGTGTCTTGCTATCTACCTTGTTAGGCATCCTCCAAGCTCTGATGAATCTTTGGCGAAGTCCTTGCGCATCGTTGTCGAAGTCAAAAACTAAGTCAGGAATCAGCATGTCATGAGGGCCATCCCTCTGTGCATATCCAAATTGTCTCAAAGCTAGACAAGGGTTGTAGGTAATGCCTCCCCTAATGCCAAGTAATGGAACATTAGGGAACTCACCACAACGATCGACGATGATGACATTTTCTCTGGACCGAGAACACCAATGTACATCGGAATGTTTGAGGGTCATCAACCGTTGTGACCACCTTAAGCCTTGTTCATTCTTCAAAACAGATTGTGGAAGGTGAGAAATAAACCACCTTGCAAGGAGAGGAGTACAGCACATGAGAACACCTCTCTTCCTCATTGTTCGTGTGTAAAATGAGTGGAGGATGTCCCCAAGCAATGTAGGTATGGGATTCTTGGATAGGAAAATCTTAACAGCATTGACATCTATAAGTTGGTCAGGATTTGGAAACAAGACCAGCCTATAAATAAGGAGTGCCACAATCTCTTCAAAGGCTTGCAGATCCAGGGAATTCCAACACTCTTGTGCCTTCTCAAACAAGAATTTTGCCAAGAAGCCTTTGACACCACTTCTAGTCTCCCAATGCCCCTTGATGTCAGATGGTTGCAAGTGTAGTGCTTGAGCAACATCTTTAGGCTTTGGTTCTTTTTCCGTACCGTTGTAGGATAGTTGATTAAGAATAGGAATTCTCAGGAGTTGAGAAAATTCCTCCAAAGTAGGCACCAATTGATAGTCGGGGAATGTGAAATAGTGGTGAAGGAGGTCAAAGAATTGGAACAACACTTTCACCATGTCTTCTTCAATGTTGGTGTTGACTAGGCTGAGCAGTCTACCATGTCTTTCACTGAAGAGAGAGCTTTCTGGAATTCTGGATGTAAGCTCCTTGGGCTGAGGAGGGATTCTCACAAGGTTGACTTGGATAGTTTTCCTGCGAAGAATTTCCATGACCTACAAAACAAGAACAAAGATGAAGATCCAAACCCTTGAAATGGTTAGTGGATGCATATGATGCTTTATGATGTTCATGATGTATGCACAAACATATGTACAAGCAAGTCACACAAAACCCTAGTTTCAGGCTCGCATGGGGTTTCATAGGTAAGTACCCTCTTGAGTGTAGTTGGCTTAAAAACATGTCCTATAAATAGTAACCGGGTTCTAAGGAGCTCAATATCATTGGATTTTTTTCTATGTTTATTGTTTTGGTTTAGCCACTTAATTAGCGACCAAAATATTCCAAGAAAACAACCCTCAATGAGTGTAGTATCGAGTATCTACCAACTTCGGACTGCACTAAAGCCGGTCATCTCATTACCCCTAATAAAAGGCCAAGATGGTCAAGTAAGGTTCTAGGTCATTAGTGCTTAGTGACATCACTCAGCGGCCCCGTACTCTCCTTGATTGAACTCAAGGGTTACCGGTACTCACAAATATGTCGCACTAATAAAGTTATTGCTTCAACCGTGTCAGTATACCCCGTACAGTTTCCACAACGTATTGCTATCTATAAATGTTTCCCAAATCCGGGTGTAGGATTTCAAGCCCAAACAAGAGAACAAAAATGTAAAGCAATCAAAGCAAACAATAAGTCATGCAAAAGGGTGATCTAGGCCCTAAGGTTACTCCACTTTTAAATTTTTCCCCAGCAGAGTCGCCAGTTCTGTGATACGGTGGGAGAACTGGCTTGAGGTTTTGCGTTTGTTTTCGCAAATGTTTCGGTTTAGCAAGAGTCTCCACCGACCTTTTATTTTATCCTAAGGAAAGGTTAAAAAGCACAGGAAAAACCTTTGAGATGTTTTCTTGGGTTCGGGGAGTAGATTATAGAAAGGGAAGGTATTAGCACCCTTTCTATCCATGGTTATTCATGGGCTCTTAGTTACTTGCTTAGATCACTTGCCTTTGCTTTTCAATTGTTTGAAATGGTGCTTTGTGTGTGTGGTTTTGAAAATGTTTTGAAAAATATGCCTTGTCTAGGCAACCATTATAACAATTCTTTACTCGAATGTTTTACAAAGGTGTTTGTCTTTTTGAAAAGATGTTTCAATATTTTTGAAAGTTTGTTTTGAAATTGTGTTGTGATGTGTATTTTGAAAAAAAGGCAAGGATTGTTTTGCAAGTTTGGTCAAGTAACCAAGAGCTATCTACCCTAAATTTCTCAAAGATCATTCCTATGTTTTAACCCTTTTAACAGTATTGTTCCACCATTGTATTTGGTTGACAATCTTGTGTTAGGATGTTAACGGGACGGGCGCGGGTCATCGTTTAGACCATGAATGCAATAGTGCCAAGTGTCTTTGGCAATTTTTTCTTTAAGGGACTTGATCATTTTTTAGGCAACTTGAGAAAGCGTCATCGAGGGACTATGATCATTTGATTTGTTTTTGTTTTGCCAAAGACACTCAACATGCAACATGGCCCATTTTTGAAGGCAACAAGTGGAGTAACCCTAGGGGTGCAAGTGTGCATTGTGTTGTCCATTTTCATGATTTTTTGTCTTTGTATTAGTCAAGCTATTTGTTATTTGATTTGCATACAAACCCTAGGTCTATCATGGCATAATTTGAAAGCTTTTAAATGCGGAAATTTAAAGTCCTAAATTATTACAACACGATTATGGGGATGGGGGTACAAATTTGGATTTGGGGATATTTGACAAGAAATTAAATTCTAAACTATTACATCCATATCGAATATACAAATATTTAATTGTACAATATTAAAATAAATACAATAAATATGCAAAATGTATTATGCACAAAAAGATTTTTTATGTATGTGAAAGTATTTTTTCATGTGAAATATAAACAAAAATAAAAAGGTCAAATTTTGAATATTTTTGTTATTTAGGGCAAAACCCTAGTTTTTGAATAAATAGTATTTATTTATTAACTATATACAATATTTGTTAATTATATACAAAAAATAAGAAGTATATTGTAAAAAAAAGTATTTTTGATGTCAAATATTAATAAAAATAAAAATGTATTATTTTCATATTTTTATCCTAAGTATTCTAATAAAATATACAAGTATTTATATATTTATGTATATTTAATATGCTAAATATGTACCCAAAAAATTAATTATTTACAAAAAAAAGGTATATTTTAGAAAATGCTTTCAAAATGTAAACAAAAAATAATAACTGAAAAATATTTATTTTTTGTATTATTTTTAGGGTTTTAAATAAAAAGGTTTTTATATTATTTACATATATATACTAAATGAAACAAATAAATGCAAAATAAATGCAAAAAAAGTGAGGAAAAATATTTTTAGTGTTTTTTCATGTTTGAATAAAAATATAAAATCAGAATCAAAAAGAAAAATGCAAAAATGACAAGTATTTCACATAATGGGCCAAGGGGGTGCAAATGGAAAAAAAAAGTGTGCAAAGAGCAAAACCAACTCAGGCCCAGCCCAAGTCAGCCTTCTTCAACCTTCAGCTTCTGTTTCATAAAACGCACGCCTTCTTGTTCATCATACAAACTTCTGATTCTTTGACTTTTAGCAAAAACTCATAACACCAATAATGTAGAGCATCAAGAGACAAATTCAGACATATAAAATACTTGACCTAACTCTAAGAAACCAGGGAGAATTTCTTCACCCCCAATTTCTGACCTAATTTTTCTTTAATGTTCATGGCCAAAATTCTCACAGCATGCTTAATATAAATGAAAAGTAAATACATGGATGGTTTCAGGGCTATGAGTAGAACATGTTTCATTCACAAACCTAAGCTTAATCATGTCTGGATAGAGAGATAGAAGTCCATGGTTTTACCTGTTTCAGCTTGAATCGTGTACAGCAACATGGCCAACTTCAATGGAGTTTGAGCCTTTGTACAACTTGCCTGAAGTCCAAGGATGCTTCCCAAGTACCTAGCTTGCTTTGAAACTCTCTGAATCGTGCTATGGAAGTTCACCTGCAAAACTGAAAAGTGAAAATGGCAACAGAGGTTAGGGATGTTACAGTTTGTATTTAGGGTTTGGGATAGTTTGTGTGGATGATATGGAATGTGTTTGGACAGGCTTGAGCAAAAACGCACGAGTGGATATGGTTATGGAGGTCAAGTATCAGAACTTGCCCTGTTTTGCAACAAAACAGGGATTCTGAGTATGAGCAGGTCTTAGGGATGGATGAGTCGTGCCTTAGGTCTGTTTTTGGGTATGGAAGAGGTGTACAAAGTTTGTTTTGGCTGGTGTTTACAGGAATGAGAGATTGGAGTTGTTTTGCAATGTTTCTTCCAATGTAAGCAAAGAAATGTCAAGTTGTGATATAGGCATGTACCAAGCTCTCAAGCATGTTGCACACTTTGCTCTTGATCAGTGGGATTTGTGTACAAACTCTTGCCTCAAAGATCTGGCCCGTGCCTCTTGGATTTGGTATTTGACATAAAGCACTACTTTTCAAAAATGGCAAGTTTGCTTTTTCTACTTAAGGGATAATTCTATGTGTAATGACCAAATGCATAAAACAATGCTTGAACACAATGGTTAGGCATTTAATTATGGAGTGCAAACTTGGTTTAGAGGCCTGCAAGCAAGTACCAAGCATGCTGATTTGAAAATGAAACTTGTATGAACATGTATTTGGTTATGAACAAAAGTGAATTTTGCCCAACTTTGCAAATTCGATTCTCCCTGACCACAAGGGTGTTTGAGAAGTTCTGGGACAATTTGGAAAGCTTGGAATGTGTAATACAATACATCTTTGTAATGAAAATTGAAACTCCAAGTGGAAGCATGTGAAAAATGACCAAGAAGTTGGACAAAAATCCTGCCTAGAATAGGTCAAAATTTCTCTAAGTTAAGAATGTTTTGCACCCTTGTTCCAAAAATCATAACTTGAGATACAAGCTTCCTTTGAGAAAACTTTTTGAATCAAAGTTGTAGATTTTGCAATGGACTACAACTTCCATTTTTCAAGTTATGTTTGAATCCATTTGCATCTTGGTGAAAAAATGGGACAAAGTTAGGAAAAAATAAGGAAGTTTCATAACTTAAAAAAAAAATTTAAGTTATGAAATTTTCTCATTTTAAACCCTAATTTGCAATTTTGGGTTTCTTGATGAACAAGTTTCATAATTTGACATGTCTTGATGAAAAATGAATCTTGGCACTTGATTTTGACCAAAAAGTCAAGGTTTGACTTTTCAGTATACAGTCAAATTTTAATCAGTTGACTGAAAAATTCATCTATCAATCCTATGCATTTGAGATCTTTTGAATTTGTTGAATGTGTCAAGACAATGCCATTGAGTCCTTGAGTCCATATGTGAGCTTTTTTTGCCATTGGTTAGGTCAAATAGTCAAAAATTGCCTTTGTGCAGTCAAAACCCTAAAAATGACCATTTTGCCCTTTTGGTGATCTGATCAAATTTCTTGTGGAATTGTGATCCAAACTTTACCAAATGGTTCATGTGAGTTCATTATGTTGATGTGGGTCAAAATTCATGAGATTTGACTGTCAATTGGCCATAGTTGACTTTTCCCCCAATACAGCTGATTTCTAGGTCAATTGTCCAATTGATTGGGCAAAGATTAGAATCAAGGCTTGAAACTTGGTATGGATAAACTTGTGAGTCCAACATGAAGCAAGAAAGTCACTTTGGGAATTTTAGGTCAAAACATCCCTGTGCAAACTCAAACCCTAATTTGGGTCAACAGTGCAAGGAGGGGCCTTGAGCAGAGCAAACCATAACTTGATCTTGAGTTCCAAGAGTCTTGTGATGAGAAAATGTTGATGAAATGAGAGGGGAAATTTTGGGGTACAACACATAACATAAAACGCGCCTTGATTACACTTCATCTTCAACCTCCAGCCAAAGGATCTGTAATGTGCTCATTTCTCAACCATTTGCAAAAATATAAACATGAAAATTGCTCCATTTTGTCACACGAATTCAACCATATAAATATCATATGATATAAATCAAAGATGAATGGGAATTTCTAAAAGTACCAAATTCTGACCTAAATATTTCAGAAAGTTCAAACTCAAAATTCTCCTAGCTCAATCAAAATAAATGAAATCTTTGGACATGTATAGTTTCAGGGAAATGATGTCTACATTTTATCTTCACAAATGCAAGCCTAACAATGCCTAAATATGAAGATAGAGGTTCAACAAAAATACCTCAAAATTGGGAATCGTGAAATGGATTTGAGTTTGTTTCAGGCAGTGCTGATGATCCGGTTAGCTTCCTTGGACCTCTAGGAAGCTAATGTAATGGCTGGCTTGATCTAAGGGTGGCTGGAATAGTCTGGAGAAGTCCAACTGTGATGCTCTGTTTTTGAACTTGGAAATGGATGAAGATGGTGTTACAGTCGTGTAACAGGGATAGGGATGGCTTATGTATGATGTTTGGAAGCTTTTGGAAGCAAAAGGCCAGAAAACGCACGAGTGAAATGGAAGTTTGAAGTTCTTGGTCAGAATATGCAACAATGGTGGTTTATGATGCAGTTCTAGGTTTTTGGAGTTTTCAGGGCTTGTGTATGCGTGTTTTATCTTGCAAATAGTGTATGTATTTATAGGCAAGAGGTTTTATGTCTTATAACAAGTCAGAAATTGAAAATCAAATGTTGTAGCATCTTTCTTGTTTTTGAAGCAAAGTTGAAACATCTTGTTCCAAGGCAAAGTATAGGGCTGCAGAGAGTGGTTAGTACTTTGGACATGATTGATTTTGGTTTATAGGGTTTGTGTGTGCAGAAAGAACAAGTTTAATGCTCAAGGAGAGTGGACTTTATGATTAAAGCCACTTTTCAAGAATAGCAATGGTGCCTTTCTTCCAAAAATGGAAATACAACTTGGATAATGGTTCAAGTGCTTGGACAATGACTCCATATGTTGTGTAAACATTTAATTAAGTAGTGAATTGCAAGTTAGAAGCCTGAAAAGTTAGATTATGCAGCATGGCTATGTGATTTGGTCCATTGTGCATCACAAATTCAGCCTTGTAGAACAACTTGAAACCCTAACGTCTTGCCTTCGATTCTCCTTGCTCAAAAATGATCTTAAGTGGTTCTTGGACATTTTGGAAATATTGTAATGTGCTCTACAATCCCTCTTTAAATAAATTTTGAAAATTCCCCTTGGAACTATATGAAAAATTGCCATGAAGTTAGGTCAAAATCCTGCCTAAACTAGGACAAAATTTCACTAAGTGTTCAATTTCATGACCATGACTTCATGAATTAATAACTTGAGATCCAAGCATTTTTAGAATAAGTTGTGTAAAGAAATGTTGTAGATATCACGGATATCTACAACTTTCATGTTGAAAGTTTCTTTTGAATCATCTTGCATCATGGTGAAAAATTGGCTCAAAGTTATGAAAAAACATCAAGTTATAAACACTTAGAAAAATTTCTAAGTTAGAAAACTTTGAATTTTCAAAATGAAATCTTGACTTTTTAATTTCTTGATGAATAAGTTTCATATTTTGACATGTTTTTATGAATTGTGATCTTTTACATTGGATTTTGACCAAAAAGTCAAAGTTTGACTTTTCAATGTACAATTGACTTTTGATCAGTTGACTGAAAATTCACTATCAATCCAATTGATCTTGAGAAATGTTTTAGGTCATTCCATTAGGTCAAAATGATGCAATTGAACTCTTGAGATCATGTTTCAAAACAATTGATCATTTTCTAGGTCAAAAAATTAGAAATTGTCCCTTCTCAGTCAAAACCCTAATTTTGACCATTTTGCCCTTTTGATGATTTGATCCAATTTCTTGAGGAATTATGGTTCAAACTTGATCAAATGATACATATGAGTTTATAATGTTGATGTGGATAAAAAATTATGAAGTTTGACTATAAATTGGCCATAGTTGACTTTTTCCACAATACAATTGATTTTTAGGTCAACTGCTCAATTGACTGAGAAAAAGTGTGATCCAAGGCTTGAAACTTGACATGAGTAATCTTGGGGGTCCAAAATGATCCATGAAATTCACATGAAGCATTGAAAGTTCAATTATCCTTGTGCAATCTGAAACACTAATTTTGGTCATCAGTGCTTAAGGAGGTGTCTTGAGTTTATCAGCCATAGTGCAGTCTTGAAACAAGAGAGATCTTTGTGAGAAAATAATTGATAAGTGGGAGAGAAAATTTTAGAGTACAGCAGATACATGTTTCATTTTCTCATCATGTAGTTGAGCAATGACCATCTTTTGCTCTTCTCCTTGTTGGCATGTTTTCTCACTTTTGACACAACTCTCTTTATGATGCATCGAGTTCCTCAAAAGTAAGTCCATCATTTGATTATTCATCAGAATCAAAGATTCCAGCCAAGGAATTCACTTGTTTGGTTGATTCCTCTTCATGATCACTTTTAGAATCTTTCTCTGACCATGACATAGATTAACCTTTCTTCTGCTTCTTGATAAAAATAGCACACTCAGATTTTATGTGTCAAAATCCCTCAGATTCGTAGCATTGAACTCCTTTTCCCTGACTTGATTTTCTTCAATCCTGGACCTTCCTCCATTGTCCTAATTTTTGTTGATGTCGAATGACATATTCTTGGCATTTGACTTGGACTTTCGCAACACTTTGTTGAACTGTGTTCCTAGTAATACAAGATCTTCACATACTCCTTCTAAGTTCAACTTATCACAGTCCTCTGAGTCTTCTGTACTAGAAGCAAAGGCTATACTCTTTTTTTTCATACCTTTCATCGATAGCAGTTTCAAAGGTCTTAAGGGAGCTTACAAGTTCATCCATAATCATGGTGCTTATATCATGGGATTCTTCAATGGTAATCACCTTTATGTCAAACCTTTTTGGAATAGATCTGAGCATTTTCCTGATTAGCTTATCCTCTGATATCTTCTCTCTTAGGTCTTATGAGTCATTAGTAATATCTAGAACAATCATGTGAAAGTCCTGGATACTTTCATCCTCCTTCATCTTCAAGTTCACAAATTTTGTAGAGAGAAGTTGATGTTTTATCATCTTTACCTTTTAACTTCCTTCATGAACTTTCCTTAAGGTCTCCCAAGCAACCTTATCACTTTTACAATTTTTATCAGCTTGAACACATTCTTATCAACTCCATTGAATATGACATTCATCGCTTTGGAGATATCTTGAGATGATGCTTCATCATTATCATTCCAATCTTCTTCAAGCTTCAGAACATTAGTAACCTTTCCATCTGCATTCACAACTTTTGGTGGATCCCATCCTTTGACATTATTTTTCCAGGCCTTGTTGTCAAGGAATTTTACGCACATCTCTATATGAGGTTTCCAACAGTCATAGTTGGTACCATCCAAAATAGGTGCTTTAGCCACTGTTCTAATATCCTTGTCCATTGCACTAGAAAGTAACTTCCTTGAATCTCACCCAGAGTTAGAGCATAATGCCTGCTCTGATACCAATTGGAATTTTGGCTGACAGATTTCGGATGTCCTAAGATATGTCGAGACACAGGATCCGACTTCAACATATAACAACAAGATATATTAACAAAATAAATAGTTCTGAATATAAAGAAGACATAGATATGTTTACCCAGTTTGGAACTGTGATCGGTGGGAAAGAGAACTGACTGTTTTGGAATGTTGGTTCGCATTTTGCGTTTGTTTTCTCAAAATGTCGCAGTGAGCAAGAGTCGCCACCGTCTTTTATTTTATCCAACAAGGAAAGGAAAAAATAAGCACAGAAAAATTCCCTTTTCGAGATGTTTCTCGGGTTCGGGAGGTAGATTATAGAAAGGGAAGGTGTTAGCACCCTTTCTATCCGTGGTTATCCACGGGCTCTTAGGTACTTGCTCAAAGTGTTTTCAAAATTTTGCTTTTCTTTGTGTTTGTGGGTTTGAAAAGAGTTTTTGTTTGAAATGAGTGTAAGTGCGAAAAGTTTTGTTTTGTTTTAAAAGGAGCAAGTACTTAAGAACCATCTACCTACTCGAAAAGGGAATTAAACTGTGCAAATGTCCTTTAGACAATGCTAGCCCACTATTGATGAGTAGGTAGCATCGTCGTTGGAGTTTTAGGGTCAATTCTATTAAGGGACGTGTGGTCACTAAAGCAATGTTAGGACGCCTTAGCGGTAACCCTAATGTCTTAGATCATTTTATCTGAGGAAACCGTTTCGAGGCAACTATGATCTTTGGACAAGAGGGCGGCCTCTAAAACTTCCTATACTCAATGACCACGTTCGAAGGCAACCAAGTGAGGTGTACCCTAAGAGTGCACATGTGCGAGTGTGTTATTTCGGTTAATTTTATCTTTGTACATGTCATGGGTGATGTTTTACCCCAAAATTTTCCCTCCCATATTCTTCAAAGTTTGTCAAGAATCATCTTCAAATGGTTCAAGATTTCTCAAGGGTTGCACAGTCTAAATACCTCCTAAGCCAGTCAAAATTAGGGTTTTGGTTCTTTCATGGAATTTGAGGTTTTCAATGGTCCAATCAAGTCTCATAGGCCTATATATATTCTCAAGCACCTACATGCCAAGCCTCAAGGCTCACAATGCCAAATTGCACAGTCAAAAGCCAGGTTTGAACCACAGTCAACTGCAGGGATAAAATGGTCATTTTACAGTAAAAAGTCAAATTTTTTGGTCAACATATTATTTTGAGTCCACAATCATCATTTGATCAAGTCTTGATCATGATTCCACAAGGATGGCTTAAAAATCATCAAGATGCAAAAGTTACTATTTTTGGACAGTAGAAAAGTCAATTGTATCTTGACCAAGGCATAACTTTTTCATGGTTCATCAGAAAAATCCCATCCAATGCTCATTTTGAAGGGGACGACATTTCCTACAATCCATCTTCACATTCCAAGTCCAAGAAATGCTCTCATAAAAAGTTATCAATTTCTACATTATAGGTCAATTTCAAAAGTCAACAAAAATGCACTTTAAGTCAAAGACCATAACTTGAGATTGGTAACTCCAAATGACATGGGACTAAAGGCATTGGTTAGAGGACTTCAAGACCTTTCCAAAATGTCCAAGAACATGTTAATATGATCAAAATTGAGCAAGATATGCATTGGAGAAGTTGGGAAATTTTTGTAAATTTGCAAAAGTCAACTTTGCTCAAAACACCTTGTTTTTGCTAATGGGCCTCAAATTTCTTCTTGAAACTTTATCCATGATCTATGCACGACCCATCAAGCTTATTTGAACTTATTTTTCTTATTTTTATTAATTATTTGGATTTTTAATCAATTTTAATTCATTTAATTAATTTAAATTGTAGGAAATACAAAGATTTGATTTTTCAATCTTTTTGTGAAGCAAAAGTGGTCAATATATGCTGGAAATTTCGTGTGCCAATCAAAGGGACAAGAATCTCCAAATTTAGCAAGTTTTTCCAATCAAAAAGATTCAAAAATATATGATTACAAACCAAATATACAATCATCAATTCCATGGATTTCTTTGCAAGATTGTGACCTAATTCTATTCTACTATAAGTACACAAGCCAACCCTAATGCCACATACGTGAATTTGCTGCAGAAGAAGCCATAACAACATTGAAAAAACTAAAGAAACTTGAAAACTGTTTTCTGTCTTCCAAGCCAATTCAAGGACTTTGTTTGTTTCTAACACATTGTTGGAAGTGTCAGGGACGTGTTTCAATCGAAACCAAGCGGCAAAGCTCAAGAAACTGTCAAGAACAAATTCACGGTTTGCATATTTTTCTCATAATCGAAACTCGTGATTCATAAGTATTTGATGTGATTTCTTGTTTGTTTTGTATTGTTAAAGACCACAAGAAGCTATTGGCATAGTTTAATTGGATTAAAACGCACAGAATCAAAAGATGCCATTGACAAATTCTAGGGTTCCTAAGCTTTGATTTTGGGGCTTTATTATCCAGGAAAAATTGGAACCTTTAAGACCCATGGTTAGAATCGTTGAGTCTGGACGAACACAAAGCCACCCTCGCGAAATATTTCTATTAATCATACGCCTATTCGCTATTTTTCGTGGTTGCAGGTTGTGGGGGTTAAAAACCCCCGCTATCTAACTTTGTTTTTACAGGCCTAGCGAGGAAGACGATGACGTGCTGATTCATGGTTGGGCCATTCAAAAAACGCGCGTGATTTTGTTGTTTCCAGCATAATTGTTATTTTGTATATATTATAATTGTTTGTTAATATATTATCAAAAGCAAGCAAATGGCCTGGTGGTTGATGCGTTGGACGGTGATCATTGGGACCTGGGTTCGAATCCCAGGTCCCCCAAATACTTCTTTCTATTTTTCTTTACCTATTCACATGCAGGCTTCCTAAATGATGTCCACCATGCACTTTCAAATCCCAGGCGCCAAGTGGCCACATGCACAAATCAGAAGGTCATAAGTGGATGACCACCATACTCCAAGTCAAGGCGTATCATGGACAATCAGGGAAAGTCAACAGGCTTGAGAGATTAATGGGCTTGAAGATTGCTAACAAACCCCCAAAGCTGGCCCATCACCCCCTGGTTTCTTTATTCTTTTTCTTTTCTATTTTAATTTATATTTAATAATTTTTATTAATTATAATTATTATTATTATTATTTAATTAACTCATAAATTAACTATTTTAATAATAAATTCAGAAAACCTAAAAAATATAATAATTATTATTATTATTAATTTCACCTTAATTTATTATTTTTTTAAATAAATTCTAACAAATTAATTTAGTTAATTAGGTTAAATTTGACTATTTGTTTTTGCAATAAATAAAATCCATGTAGAATTAGGTTTTGACAATTTTTAATCATGTTTTCCTTTTTATTGTATTTTCATTAAGACATTAAAAAACTTTAAAAAAAACATTTCTTTTAATTAATTAATTAATTAGCTTTAGGATTAATTTAATTTAATGCAAAAGGACCAAAATTCATTCTTTTCTCAAAAAGGGTCAAAACCCTAAGGACTTTTCCAATTCAATTTCTTTTCGCGCATATTTATTTTTGATCATATTTATGTAACTGTTCCGAGGATGTAATAGCGTAATTAGGACTTTTATCGCTTTCTTTATTTTCTCGCCATTTATCTTTTCAAGGGTTATGTTTTTGGCGATGTAAATACCCGATGCCTTGTAATAGCGTAGATTTACTTTGTGCAATTTACTTTCCGCACAATTATTAACTGTTAACTATGCATGACAAGACTTGCCTGAAAATTAAAATCAACTCGTAGCTCACAATAACATGTGCAAAGATAATTTAACTGAATCCTGACACACTCGCACATGCCACTCCTAGGGTACGCCTCACTTGGTTGCCTCGACGTGGTCATTGAGTATAGGGTGTTTTAGAGGTCTCCCTCCTGTCTAAAGATCCAAGTTGCCTCGAAATGGTTGCCTCGGATAAAAAAGGATCTAGGACATAAGGGTTACCGCTAAGGCATCCTACTATTGCTTTGGTGACCACACATGTCCCTATAATCGAATTGACCCGAATAACTCCAACGACGGTGCTACCTAATCCTCAATAGTGGGATAGTACTGTCTAAAGGACATTTACACAGCTTAATTTCTTTAGAGTAGGTAGATTTCTCCTGGGTACTTGCTCTTTCAAAAACAAAATAAACTTTTCGCACTCACACTTTCAAACAAAAGTTTTCAAACAAACACTTCATACACTCTTGAGGACTGATACAAGAGTTACCTAGAAGTTTTCAAAACGAAACTTTTTCAAAACCCACAAACACAAGAAAAGCAAAACTCTTTTGAAAACATAGTGAGCAAGTACCTAAGAGCCCGTGGATAACCACGGATAGAAAGGGTGCTAAGACCTTCCCTTTCTATAATCTACCTCCCGAACCGAGAAACATCTCGAAAAGGAATTTTGCTGTACTTTTGTCCTTTCCTTGTTGGAGAACATAAAAGACGGTGGCGTCTCTTGCTTACCGCGACATTTCGCGAACCAGCATTTCAAAACAGTCAGTTCTATTTCCACCGATCACAGAACTGGCGACTCTGCTGGGGAGATTTATAAGTGAGGTGTACCTTAGGATTAGATCACCATGTTTTCAATTATATGCCTTGAATGCTTTAATTTTGTGGGCTTGTATTGGAGTTCTATAGATCCTAACCCGGATCTGGGGAATACCCTTTAGGTAGCAATAAACTGTGAGGGACCTGTCCGACGTAGACCGACATGGGTGAAGCAGTAGCTACGTTGGTGTGACACCTTGGTCTGTACCGATATCCCTTGTGTTGGAACGAGGAGAATATGGGTCTTCTGAGGAGTCATTAAGCACCAACTGACCTTAGAACCTTAAATTAACCCAACTTGGCCATAAAACAGTAGCAGTATGCTACACTCATTGAGGCTAAACTCTCGCGATGGTTCCGGCCGCAAGAAAAGGTTGCGAAGCTGGATTTATGACCGATTGAGGGTAGTCAGTGATATTGAGATCCTCTAGAACCCGGTTACTATTTTCTAGGACAGGTCTTAACCAACTGAAACTGAAAGAGGGTAGTACCTAAACTTTATGCCAGCCTGAAATCTAAGGGCTCTTTTGTGTGACTTGTGTGCCTTCAAACTTGAACTACGTGCATATTCTTGTTATCTGACACGTGAGTTCCTTGCAGGTTTTGTTTGTAGTCCTTAATCTGGACTTATTACAGGGCTTACTTACACCTCACACCTTTGCATCCATGTACATAACATCATACGCATCATAACATCATACCATAGCATTTCCTTAACCATTTCAAGGATCTCAAGGGTTTGTGATGCAGGTCATGATGGATCAAATGTCTAGCAAGGGGCAAAGGGGATTTATTTTCCTCTAGCCAAGGTTGTTCGGAGATCAAAACTCGATAACTTGAGTCAGGGGCTATGACCCACTCGATATGGTGAGCTTTGACCCTTGATGAAGGACTCTCAGCAACATGAAGTTCCTTCAATCAAGCTGCAAAATTCAAAATTATAACAGTTTCTTGTTTACCCCGCGAGATCCTTGAAAACATTGCATACGTATCATACATATCATTGCATTACAGGTACCCCTTTTCCAGGTCACTTATCTTCTTCGCTGTTTATTTCAGCAATCATCATGTCTACTGAACCTTCCGCTGAACAAGCTATCAAGGCCCTCCAGGCCCAGAATGCCCAGTTCCAAGAGTTGGTTATGAGCCTAGCCCAGGGTCAACAGGATTTGAAGACTCTGATTCTGAAAGAGAGGAAGAAGAAGAAGAAGAAGAGGATTGTTTTGTTCAACACTAGATGCAGATCTGGGAATGGATTACAGAATGAGGTTGAGTTGACTACCTCATCTGTAGGCAAAGACAGTCCACAAGAGATAAGGGTTCCTAGTCCCGTGGTCTCCAACAATGAGACTAATTATAATGATGAACAGTACCCTCCTGCTGAGGATAAGTACAAACAGCTGGAAGACC
This sequence comes from Vicia faba, assembly GCA_948472305.1. Lineage (NCBI taxonomy): Eukaryota > Viridiplantae > Streptophyta > Magnoliopsida > Fabales > Fabaceae > Vicia > Vicia faba. The sequence goes on along the minus strand of OX451741.1, from coordinate 628,517,734 downwards.
GGTTAAGCGCTATGGAGATACAGAAGGTGCCTGATCTGGACTTCGAAGATCTAGGTTTGTCCTCTGGGGTGGTGATTCCCCATAAATTCAAGGCACCTGCCTTTGCCAAATATGACGGAGCTTCCTGTCCTAAGATGCACCTCCGTTCATACGTAAGAAAGATCCAGCCCTACACGGCAGACAAGAATTTACGGATTCACTTCTTTCAGGACAGTCTGTCAGGGACTCAACTCGAGTGGTTCTATCAGTTGGAAGGGGCCAACATCCACAACTGGGAGGACCTTGCTGCTGCCTTTTACAAGCAACACCAGTATAATTCCGACCTTGCTCCCACGCGCACTCAGCTTCAGGGGATGTCTATGGGTACAGGCGAAGGCTTTAAAGAGTATGCTCAAAAGTGGAGAGACCTTGCTGGAAGGGTGCAGCCACCTTTGACTGACCGTGAACTTGTGGATATGTTCTTGGGGACCCTGTCTGGTCCATTCTTCAACCATTTGATTGGGAATTCTTCAGTCGGGTTTACAGACCTTATCTTGACTGGTGAGAGGATTGAAGCTGGCACCAGAAGCGGGAAGATTCAAGAGGCTACACCTCCTGATACTCAGAAAAAACCCTACAATGGAAAAAAAGAGTCCAATGCCGTGTCTAGTAAGAAGGGTCTTCGTGATCAACATGTAGGGGTAACCCAGATCTCTGATCCCACGCCTGTTCAACAAAGACAGAGAAATAAGCGTAGGATAAGATATCAAGATAGGAAGTATACTGACATTAACATGCCTTTGTCTCAAGCGTTACAACAATTGCTGAGGGTGAAACTGATCACACTAAAGGATCCTCCTCAAAATCCTGATACTTCCTCTTCCAAGTATAACCCGAGCGTGAGGTGTGCCTACCATTCTGACAGTCCTGGACATGACACCGACGATTGTTGGAGTTTGAAGAACAAGATCCAAGACTTGATTGATGCCAAGGAGATCAAGTTTGATCACTGATCCTACACCAAGCCATTGAGAATGTCTTTTGTTCATTTGAATTTTCAATTTGTATTTTTCTTTGCTTATTCAAACAATTATCATGTCAAACTCTCTTATTTCATTAATGCATCGCATATGTCTGTTTTGAATCAATCCATTCGTATTCACTATATTTCAAATTGCTTTCATTTTTTGTGATGTCCAACTCTCGATTAATAAACTCTAAGCCTTTTGAGGGAGGATGACGAAAACGATACCATGATCTTTACAATATGCTTTTGGACAAACAGTGCTGATGAGGTACAGGCATTGTTTCAAATCCTAAACAGTGGAGTAATAAGGAAGATAATCCCTAATCAACCCCTTTGAGCCAAAGAAGTCGGAGTTTTTCTTGTCAAAAATTAAAACCCTTAATCATAACCTGGGGCAGGGTAGTTTTCTCAGTTGATCTAGATGCACAATGAACAGCATCAAAGGAGTCCTTCCAAAACAAAAGACAGTGATGGTTCCGAATAATCATAAAGACAGGCAGTCATTATCTCTCAGAAATAAAAGCCCATTAAGTCAAAACCTATGAAGGAGACTTACAAAAACTGGGACATCCCGCTGACTGTAATCACAAAAGAAACAGTTCAGGCAAAAAAACAGGGATAACGAAATCAAAAAGAAAGAGGTCCTATAAACCCTCAACAAAAAAGAAATGACTGCCTATTCGAAATAAATTGTCAATATCCGAACCATCACTGGTATATCAAAGCAAAGAATCAAGTAAGATCTAATGCACGATTAACTGAGTTTAGGATCGAAGAACGGGTGGGTACAAATAAAATTTGAGCCTTTTATCCTTTGTTTCTTAAACCGTGAACCAGGCCATGTTACAACCCTCAAAAAGTCCTAGCTGAAGCATGGGTTAGTTCGAAAGCATACTGTTACAAAAGGTATCCTGACTCCTGTAGGGCTCGCTGTAAAATCTTGAGTTGACATCATATTTTACAAATATTCACTTGTTTTATTGAAAACTACATTTTCAAAAAACTTCAAGACAGACATAAGCTCTACATTCTTAAAATAACATTGTTTGCATATGACTATTTGTTCGAACAACAGAGAAATTCGCACGATGAATATCTAGTGAACAAAAATCTTCTCAACAAAAAGGATCACCTCAAATGGAAAAACACTTCCAACCAAGGGGCAAACATGATCATGGTCCGTCATCTGGGGCAGTCCAGTCAAGATTCAAGGAATCTCTCAAAATGCCAAATAGTCAGGGGAAAATCTCCATCTGAGTCACTTGGGGCATTAGACATGAATTCCAGCAACGAATCTTGCCTGATCAAACATCTTCTGGTAGTATGGCAACACAACACTACCGACAGTGACAACTCCCTACATCCTGAGAGCATGGGCATAGTCGAAAAAAATACTATGCACAATCAAAGACCCGCTAGGTCGACTGGCCTAGGCAAAAATAAGGGCTTCCCGGCGAACCAAAAGGGTTCGGGCAAAAATAAGGGATGAAAAATAAAAAATCTGTACACCCGGCAAGTCGAAAACCTGAAAAGGAGGCTTGGGCAAAAAAAGGGTATCCCGATGGACTGAAAACCCGAAAGGGCAGTCCAGGCAAAAATTAGGGATCAAAAGCATACGACTATGTCCCGGCATCTCGTCACTTGCCTACCAGAAGAAGATTTGTCAAACCGGCAGTCATCAAGCACCTCCACAGGTACCTTCTCCCACAGAAGCTGGGGCAATAAGAGTTGTCCAAACTGTACAGCTGCTTTCCACCAAGGTGCCAAGGTAGGTTCAGCTGAAGAATACGACCAAGATACCTTCACTCCCTACAGAGTAAGACAAGAGTCAGCAATACTCTCCCCCAAGCAGAGTTGGTCTCCCGTCATCCCTAAAAAGGCACAGTATCCCTAGTAAATCAGCAGCACTCTCCCCAAGCAGAGTTAGGCTACTATCAGCCCTAAGGAAGTTGGGTATCCCCAGAAGATCTCAATATTCTCCAGCAGAGTATACAGATATTCTTCGGCAAGCGTCTCCGGCAGTTTTAATATTCCTCAACCGAAATATAAGATTGTTCCCCGGCGGAATACAAGATACCCCCAGTGGAGCCATTTCCCCAGTGCAGTCAAAAAAGTTTCCCCAGGAGAGCTGAACCATCTCCCCAGTAGAATCAGGAAGCTTGTACCCTGCAGAGTACGAATATCTCTCCTCAGCCATATTCAGAAGGTTATCCCCACCAGAGCTTAACTGGGTTATCCTCAGCAATTTGCAACGGAAAGATCATCCTCAGCGAAGTTCTTCCTATTCTCCAGTAGAGTTCTTCAAATTTCCTAATAAAGCTTATCAACGGAATCCCCAGCGGAGTTCATCAAAATCTCCAACAAAGCTTATCAACGGAATCCCCAGCGGAGTTATCGTTAAATTTTCAGCGAAGTATCTCTTCCCCACAGAGTAGTTCCCCGCAGAATAATCTCTTTGCCAGGTTTATTCCCCAACGGAGTCATCTTCTCCTACCAGTTAGTTCTTGCAATCATATTTGTTCATCATCCCCAGCGAAAACGAAGAACTCTACTCTTTAACATCAGCCCAGGATTTAACGAACTTCCCGGCATTCGTCAAGGATTTATTTTCCCAGACGAAAATACATTCATAAACATTTCACATTTCATATCTCCTATTTACATACATGATAAAGTGCATACGACACAATCTCATTTATTCCTGAGAACATCATGACATCATGCATTTCATACATCATGACATTGCATACAACTAATGTTTTGCCTTTTCAGAAAAAGGTCAATCAAAAGATGATCACCATCAACATTTTGAAGTTCCAAATTCGATACTTGTATCTAGCCAGGGCATATCTGTGAGCGATTGATTGTAGATCTATACATGTATATAGCCAGGAAAGTATCTGCATGAAGAGATTGAAGATCAATACCTGTATCCAGCCAGGAAAGCTATCTCGACCAACCTTTTGAAGTTCCAGATTCGATACCTGTATCTAGCCAGGGCATATCTGTGAGCGATTGATTGTAGATCTATACCTGTATCTAGCCAGGAAAGTTATCTACATGAAGAGTTTGAAGATCAATACCTGTATCTAGCCAGGAAGTTATCTTTCATTCTCAGGTCAGAGGTCTACACCTGTATCCAGCCAGGAAAGCTATCTCGACCAACCTTTTGAAGTTCCGGATTTGATACCTGTATCTAGCCAGGGCATATCTGTGAGCGATTGATTGTAGATCTATACCTGTATCTAGCCAGGAAAGTATCTGCATTAAGAGATTGAAGATCAATACTTGTATCTAGCCAGGAAATTATATTTCATTCTCAGGTCAGAGGTCTACACCTGTATCCAGCCAGGAAATCTATCTCGACCAACCTTTTGAAGTTCCAGATTCGATACCTGTATCTAGCCAGGGCATATCTGTGCGCGATTGATTGTAGATCTATACCTGTATCTAGCCAGGAAAGTATCTGCATGAAGAGTTTGAGGATCAACACCCGTAACAGGCCAGGAAATTATCTTTCATTCTCAGGTCAGAGGTCTACACCTGTATCCATCCAGGAAAGCTATCTCGACCAACCTTTTGAAGTTCCATATTCGATACCTGTATCTAGCCAGGGCATATCTGTGAGCGATTGATTGTAGATTCGATACCTGTATCTAGCCAGTAAAGTTATCTACACGAAGAGTTTGAAGATCAATACCTGAAACCAGACAGGAAAACTATCTTTCTTTCTCAGGCATGCAAGTTCTTGCTAAGGAATCTCTTACGCGATCGACACCCCTGGATGGCATCTTTAAGCCCATCTCCACCACTATCCATTACATTTCCAAATGGCATCTATAAGCCCATCCCCGACAAGATTCTGTCACATCTCCAGATGACATCTATAAGCCCATCCTCCTATCCACCATCTCTCCAAATGGCATCTGTAAGCCCATTCCCGACATCACATTGCTGATATTACACTATGCGAGTGCAAATTTCTGGGCACTTTAGTGTTCAATCATCTTCCACCTTCGGATCACGAAAGGCACGCAAGCCAATCTACATCCTCAGGTTTAAGAAGATTGAACAGGGGCAACTGTTGTACCCCAAAACTTTCCCTCCCATATTCTTCAAAGTTTGTCAAGAATCATCTTCAAATGGTTCAAGATTTCTCAAGGGTTGCACAGTCCAAATACCTCCTAAGCCAGTCAAAATTAGGGTTTTGGTTCTTTCATGGAATTTGAGGTTTTCAATGGTCTAATCAAGTCTCATAGGCCTATATATATTCTCAAGCACCTACAAGCCAAGCCTCAAGGCTCACAATGCCAAATTGCACAGTCAAAAGCCAAGTTTGAACCACAGTCAACTGTAGGGGTAAAATGGTCATTTTACATTCAAAAGTCAAATTTTTTGGTCAACATCTTATTTTGAGTCCACAATCATCATTTGATCAAGTCTTTATCATGATTCCACAAGGATGGCTCAAAAATCATCAAGATGCAAAAGTTACTATTTTTGGACAGTAGAAAAGTCAACTGTATCTTGACCAAGGCATAACTTTTTCATGGTTCATCAGAAAAATCCCATCCAATGCTCCTTTTGAATGGGATGACATTTCCTACAATCCATCTTCACATTCCAAGTCCAAGAAATTCTCTCATAAAAAGTTATCAATTTCTACATTATAGGTCAATTTCAAAAGTCAACAAAAATGCACTTTAAGTCAAAGACCATAACTTGAGATTGGTAAATCCAAATGACATGGGACCAAAGGCATTGGTTAGAGGACTTCAAGACCTTTCCAAAATGTCCAAGAACATGTTCATATGATCAAAATTGAGCAAGATATGCATTGGAGAAGTTGGGAAATTTTTGTGAATTTACAAAAGTCAACTTTGCTCAAAACACCTTGTTTTTGCTAATGGGCCTCAAATTTCTTCTTGAAACTTTATCCATGATCTATGCACGACCCATCAAGCTTATTTGAACTTATTTTTCTTATTTTTATTAATTATTTGGATTTTTAATCAATTTTAATTCATTTAATTAATTTAAATTGTAGGAAATACAAAGATTTGATTTTTCAATCTTTTTGTGAAGCAAAAATGGTCAATATATGCTGGAAATTTCGTGTGCCAATCAAAGGGACAAGAATCTCCAAATTTAGCAAGTTTTTCCAATCAAAAAGATTCAAAAATATATGATTGCAAACCAAATATACAATCATCAATTCCATGGATTTCATTGTAAGATTGTGACCTAATTCTATTCTACTATAAGTACACAAGCCAACCCTAATGCCACATACGTGAATTTGCTGCAGAAGAAGCCATAACAACATTGAAAAAACTCAAGAAACTTGAAAACTGTTTTCTATCTTCCAAGCCAATTCAAGGACTTTGTTTGTTTCGAACACATTGCTGGAAGTGTCAGGGACGTGTTGCAATCGAAACCAAGCGCCAAAGCTCAAGAAACTGTCAAGAACAAATTCACGGTTTGCATATTTTTCTCATAATCGAAACTTGTGATTCATAAGCATTTGATGTGATTTCTTATTTGTTTTGTATTGTTAAAGACCACATGAAGCTATTGGCATAGTTTAATTGGATTAAAACGCACAGAATCAAAAGATGCCATTGACAAATTCTAGGGTTCCTAAGCTTTGATTTTGGGGCTTTATTATCCAGGAAAAATTGGAACCTTTAAGACCCATGGTTAGAATCGTTGAGTCTGGACGAACACAAAGCCACCCTCGCGAAATATTTCTATTAATCATACGCCTATTCGCTATTTTCCGTGGTTGCAGGTTGTGGGGGTTAAAAACCCCCGCTATCTAACTTTGTTTTTACAGGCCTAGCGAGGAAGACGATGACGTGCTGATTCATGGTTGGGCCATTCAAAAAACGCGCGTGATTTTGTTGTTTCCAGCATAATTGTTATTTTGTATATATTATAATTGTTTGTTAATATATTATCAAAAGCAAGCAAATGGCCTGGTGGTTGATGCGTTGGACGGTGATCATTGGGACCTGGGTTCGAATCCCAGGTCCCCCAAATACTTGTTTCTATTTTTCTTTACCTATTCACATGCAGGCTTCCTAAATGATGTCCACCATGCACTTTCAAATCCCAGGCGCCAAGTGGCCACATGCACAAATCAGAAGGTCATAAGTGGATGACCACCATACTCCAAGTCAAGGCGTATCATGGACAATCAGGGAAAGTCAACAGGCTTGAGAGATTAATGGGCTTGAAGATTGCTAACAAACCCCCAAAGCTGGCCCATCACCCCCTGGTTTCTTTATTCTTTTTCTTTTCTATTTTAATTTCTATTTAATTATTTTTATTAATTATAATTATTATTATTATTATTATTATTTAATTAACTCATAAATTAACTATTTTCATAATAAATTCAGAAAACCTAAAAAATATAATAATTATTATTATTAATTTCACCTTAATTTATTATTTTTTTAAATAAATTCTAACAAATTAATTTAGTTAATTAGGTTAAATTTGACTTTTTTTTTGCAATAAATAAAATCCATGTAGAATTAGGTTTTGACAATTTTTAATCATGTTTTCCTTTTTATTTTATTTTCATTAAGACATTAAAAAACTTTAAAAAAAAACATTTCTTTTAATTAATTAATTAATTAATTAGCTTTAGGATTAATTTAATTTAATGCAAAAGGACCAAAATTCATTCTTTTCTCAAAAAGGGTCAAAACCCTAAGGACTTTTCCAATTCAATTTCTTTTCGCGCATATTTATTTTTGATCATATTTATGTAACTGTTCCGAGGATGTAATAGCGTAATTAGGACTTTTATCGCTTTCTTTATTTTCTCGCCATTTATCTTTTCAAGGGTTATGTTTTTGGCTATGTAAATACCCGACGCCTTGTAATAGCGTAGATTTACTTTCCGCAATTTACTTTCCGCACAATTATTAACTGTTAACTATGCATGAAAAGACTTGCCTGAAAATTAAAATCAACTCGTAGCTCACAATAACATGTGCAAAGATAATATAACTGAATCCTGACACACTCGCACATGCCACTCCTAGGGTACGCCTCACTTGGTTGCCTCGACGTGGTCATTGAGTATAGGGTGTTTTAGAGGTCGCCCTCTTGTCTAAAGATCCAAGTTGCCTCAAAATGGTTGCCTCGGATAAAAAAGGATCTAGGACATTAGGGTTACCGCTAAGGCGTCCTACTATTGCTTTGGTGACCACACATGTCCCTATAATCGAATTGACCCGAATAACTCCAACGACGGTGCTACCTACTCCTCAATAGTGGGATAGTACTGTCTAAAGGATATTTACACAGCTTAATTTCTTTAGAGTAGGTAGATTTCTCCTGGGTACTTGCTCATTTAAAAACAAAATAAACTTTTCGCACTCACACTTTCAAACAAAAGTTTTCAAACAAACACTTCATACACTCTTGAGGACTGATACAAGAGTTACCTAGAAGTTTTCAAAATGAAACTTTTTCAAAACCCACAAACACAAGAAAAGCAAAACTCTTTTGAAAACATAGTGAGCAAGTACCTAAGAGCCCGTGGATAACCACGTATAGAAAGGGTGTTAACACCTTCCCTTTCTATAATCTACCTCCCGAACCGAGAAACATCTCGAAAAGGAATTTTGTTGTGCTTTTGTCCTTTCCTTGTTGGAGAACATAAAAGACGGTGGCGACTCTTGCTTACCGCGACATTTCGCGAACCAGCATTTCAAAACAGTCAGTTCTATTTCCACCGATCACAGGTGAGCTATGTTGATTTTAAGTTCATACATTTGATCTTGTCATGCATTCCCTATTATCAAACATCTAACAGTGTATAGTTTGCAGAAATTAAATTGCGGAAATTAAATCTAAACTATTACAAGGCGTCGGGTATTTACATCGCCAAAAGCAACCCTTTAATTTAAATTGCGGAAAGTAAATAAAAGCGATAAAATAATTCAAAGTCCTATTTAAAGCTATTACATACCGGGAGCAATTACAATATTGGATAAAATGATACGTGTACGAGAAATTAAATCGGGCGAGTTTTTAGGGTTTTGACCCTTTTTTGAAAGAAAGCATGTTTTTTTTGTTTTTTTTTTAATTTAGAAAGAAATTAAATTAGGTCAAAATTAATTAATTAATAAAAATATTTTTGGTTTTTTTGAATATTTAAGGAAATAAAATAAAATGGTTAAAAGTTAGTAAAAACCTAATTCTACATTAATTTTAATTATTTTGCAAAAGATGTTAAAAGTTAAACCTAATTATCACTAAATTAATTAAATTTGTATTTATTTACAAAAATAAAATAATGAAATTAATAAAAATGATATTTTTGTGTTTTCTGATTTTTTTGAGGAAAAAATTAATTGGTTAGTTTAATAAAAAATAATTAATTAAAACAATAAAGCAAATAAATAAATATAATAAAAAGAAAATAAACCAAGGGGGTGTTGGGCCCAAGAGGAGGTGAAATCTGCAATTCTGAGGCCCATTTGTGAGCAAGCCTTGTTGACTTTTCCAATTCAGTGTTGACATGTTGACCTTGGCGTATGGAGGGTGCTCAAACTAGACCATCAGATTTGGCCTAAAGGCCATCTGACGCTTGGGATTTGGAGGCACATGGTGGACCACACTTTGGGAAATCACATAGAATCACCTGAAGAAAAATTAAACAAATGTATTGGGGGACCTGGGATTCGAACCCAGGTCCCATTGCTCATTGGCCAACGCATCAACCACTCCACCAACGCTTGATAGTTGTTAGAATAATAAACAAACAATACTACATGTGAAAACATCTACTATGCCTAAAAAATAAAAATAAAATATGGCGCGAGATTCGGATCAGCTAATAGGGAGAAGACACCTAGTCGTCTTCTTTGTTGCAAAGCCTGGATATTTACCTGTGGATTTTATCCGCAGCTAAATTACTAGGTTCGTCCTAAAATTAATTCTAGGCTGTAGAAATGCAATCCAAAGCCATGGTTCGCTTCGTCTCTCCTTCCTGAGCATCTATATACCCATTATTGGTCCTAATTTTACCTGCAAAGCAAACGCCTAAAAACAAGAAACGGAAACCCTAGGTTCGGGCATTACATTACAGGCCATAAAAATGAAATCAAATATTGTAGATAGCTCGGAAATTATGCAAGGATCAAGAATATGTCCATGATTTATCAAAAAGATGCAAGAATCCAAGGTTACGATTTCATGTACAGGGCGGCGTTTCAAGAAACTTACAGTGCGTTTGATGAGGTTTCAGGGCTCGTGAATGGTTGCTTTAGCTTCAGTGGATGTCAAGCAAGGTGATAGCGTGGAGTTTTTGCCTTGGAAACGCCTCTAGGATCGATTTCAGATTCAAGCTTTTCAAGCTTTTTTCAAGTTTTGTATTTGTGATTTTGGCAGCTTTCAGGTCGTGTTCTTGTGTCCTTCATGTTGTATATGTAACAAGGATTATATTAGGTTGAAATTTTGGACTTGAATCCATGAGCATTGATGTTTCAAGATATGATATGATCTTCCATTAACAAAGCTTCCAAAAATGTCCAAATCCAATATTTTGTGCATGATATGCCTTGGTACGAATTTGATTGTGTTCATGATATCAATTAAGACCTGTAATGATCAAAAAGATTCCAATTGATTAAGATTTGGATTTTATTTGATTTTAAATTGATTTAAAATGAATTAAATCAATAAAAATTAAATAAAATAGAAAAATTAATAATTGGTCATGAAACTGAAGATAGGACACGTCTGTGGTGTGACAATATCAAATCAAGTGGAAAAAGTGGGCCTATTTGTCAAAATTTGAAGTTTTGGAGATAGTTGACTTTTGGCAATTTTGGAATAATGCCCAACTTCAACAATGCGTAACTTCTTCAATTTTGAACGTTTGGAGGTGTTCTTTGACTTTTTAGAAACCTTGAGATTTCCTCTAACCAACCCTTGTGGTCGCATCTCATTTTGATGTTCCATGATCAAGTTATAAGCTTTGGAAAAAAGGGAGTTTTTGTTGACTTTCAAAAATGACCTATAATGTCCAAATTTGTAACTTTTTGTGAGTGCATTTCTTGATCTTGGGGTATGAAGATGGATTGTAGTAAATTTCATTCTATTCAAAATGAGCTTTGGATGGGTCATTTCTCATAAAATATGAGAAAGTCATGCTTGGTCAAAGTTGAGTTGACTTTTCCTGCAAAACCCTAATTTAGTAACTTTCGAATCTTGATGAATCTTGAGCAATCCTTGATGAATCATGATCAACCCTTGATCAAATGATGAATTATCCTTAAAAATGATAATGTTGACAAAAAAATCTTGAGGTTTGACTATTTGTAGGTCACAGTTGACTTTTGCCCTAGCACAGTCGATTCTTGGACCTCTTGAGCAATTGACTGACCAAACTTTCTCTGCAAGGCTTGAAATTTGACATGGATGAACTTGAGAACATATTAAGGAATTGGGGGAGAACTTGGGGTCATTTGGATGTAAGGACCTTGATGCAACACAAAACCCTAATTTGAGGTTGACTGTCTTAGGAGGTGATTTGACTGTCCAACTTTTGAGCAATCTTGAACCATTTGGAGATTATTCTTGACATGTCTTGAGAAATATGGGAGGGCAAATTTTGGGGTACAACAGTTGCCCATATTCAATTTTCTTAAACCTGAGGATATAGATTGGCTTGCAGGCTCTTCATGATCCGAAGGTGGAAGATAATTGAACACTAGAGTGCCCAGAAATTTGCACTCGCATGACGTAGTATCAGCATTGTGATGTCGGGAATGGGCTTACAGATTCCATTTAGAGATTGTTGGTAGGAGGATGGGCTTACAGATGCCATCTGCAGGAGTGTCGATCGCATGAGAGATTCCTTAGCGAGAATTTGCATACTTGTTGTTTGTAGAGGATTCCGCTGGGGAAGCCTGGTTTTTGTTGAGATTTAGGAAACGTCTGGTCTTCAACGTAGTATACCGTTGAAATTAGAGAACTCGTCCACACTATGACATAGGGAAACATCTTCATCAAGATCTAGGAACTGTCTGGTCTTCAACGTAGTATACCGTTGAAATTACAGAACTCGTCCACACTATGACGGAGGAAAACATCAAGATCTAGGAACTGTCTGGTCTTCAACGGAGTATACCGTTGAAATTAGAGAACTCGTCCACACTATGACGTAGGGAAACATCTTCATCAAGATCTAGGAACTGTCTGGTCTTCAACGTAGTATACTGTTGAAATTACAGAACTCGTCCACACTATGACGGAGGAAAACATCAAGATCTAGGAAATGTCTGGTCTTCAACGTAGTATACCATTGAAATTAGAGAACTCGTCCACACTATGACATAGGGAAACATCTTCATCAAGATCTAGTAACTGTCTGGTTTTCAACGTAGTATACCGTTGAAATTACAGAACTCGTCCACACTATGACGGAGGAAAACATCAAGATCTAGGAACTGCCTGGTCTTCAACGTAGTATACCGTTGAAATTACAGAACTCGTCCACACTATGACGTAGGGAAACATCTTCATCAAGATCTAGGAACTGTCTGGTCTTCAACGTAGTATACCATTGAAATTACAGAACTCGTCCACACTATGACGGAAGAAAACATCAAGATCTAGGAACTGCCTGGTCTTCAACATAGTATACCATTGAAATTACAGAACTCGTCCACACTATGACGTAGGGAAACATCTTCATCAAGATCTAGGAACTGTCTGGTCTTCAACGTAGTATACCGTTGAAATTACAGAACTCGTCCACACTATGATGGAGGAAAATTGTCTTCTTTGACTGGTTGTCTCTTTTGACAGGTTGTCTCTATTGACAGGTTGTCTCCATTGACGGGTTGTCTCTATTGACGGGTTGTCTTTATTGACGGGTTGAGAATTTAACTGCATCTTTCCTGAAAGGTAAAGGTCAGTCATATGCAATGCATGATATGGATCAAGCAATGATATTCTCAATATAAATGAGATTTTATTATATGATGCATACATGCATGTATCATGATGTATGGAAATGTAATGTTTTAGCTGGGGAAAATAAATCCTAGAGCTGTTGGGGAATAGAGTTGGATTCTTCGTTTCCGCTGGGGATGATGAACGAAGATGATAAACTTGCAGGAGAGTATAACTCCGTTGGGGAATAAACTGATGAGAAGATTACTCCGAGGGGAATTACTCTGTGGGGAAGATATGCTCTACTGAGTATTTTAATGATAAACTCCGTTGGGGATTCCGCTGATAAGCTCCGCTGGGGATTTCAATGATAAACTCCGCTGGGGATTCCGCTGATAAGATCCACTGGGGATTTCAATGATAAACTACACTGGGGATGGATTATCGTTGCTGGTGATATTAAATCTGTTGAGGATTGAATTCCTTCTTGTGAAAGGAAAGAACTTCGCTAGGGGATGATCTTTCGGTTGCAACTTGCTGGGGAGATTTATTCTTGTACTCCGCTGGGGATAAACTTCCAGAGTCTACTAGGGAAGATGATTCAACTCTGTTGGGATAGCTTTTTCAAACCGTGTTGGGGAAATATTGACTTTACTGGGGGTATCTTGTATGCTGCCGGGGATAAGCTTCCAGAGTCTACTGGGGATGGTGATTCAACTCCGTTGGTGCAGTTCTTTTAGACTGCGCTGGGGAAATATTGACTTCACTAGGGGTATCTTGTATGCTGTCGGGGAACATTCTTATACTCTGTTAAGGAATATTAAGACTGTCGGGGATACTCTTATACTTGTTGAGGAATATCTTTATACTCCACTGGGGAATATTAAGATCTTTTTAGTGCTGGTGGTAGACTAACTCTGCTTGGGGAGAGTATCGTTGATTTGTACATAGCTGCAAGTCTCAGCTGGGAGAGCTACCATTACTGCCTTATTTTGCGGGGAGTGAAAGTATTTTAGCCATATTCTTCAACTGAATATACCTTGGTACCTGGTGGACAGAGCAACTTGTACAGTTCGGACAATTCTTATTTGCCCCTATTTCTGCTATTACCAGTAATTCATCTTTCGTTTCGCATGTAAATATTTATGATCAGCAATTAATGTCAAATGCATATATCAAAAATGAACTTTGGACGTTCTTTGCAAAACAAAACAGATAAAGGAAAACAGTTTGAAATTTGTCTGAAAATGAATTTGTATTGATTTTGAAGTTTGGCCTGTAAATAGGCGCTTTTGTACAAGAGGCTGACGTCCTAGTAAGAGAACGCTGCCGAACAGAATTTACACAATTTGTGAAAAGAAAACAAAACAGCTATGTGAATAATCCCACTGGGTTCCAACTCTGCTATTGCCTTTATGTCCTCAAGCATCTCATCACTTTGCTGCTTTGTTGAAGATGAATCAGATTGATTAGTGTCGTCCGAGCTTGACAGTTGATACCGAAGTCTGGATGTAAGGTGATCCAATGAGACATAGTATTACGCTTTGATCCCTAACTTTTTCCTGGACCGCCCTTTTGGGTTTTCAGTCCACCGGGATACCCATTTTTGCCCAAGCCGCCTTTTAAGGTTTTCGACTTGCCGGGTGTACAATTTTTTTTATATTTTCATCCCTTATTTTTGCCCAAACCCTTTTGGTTCGCCGGGAAGCCCTTATTTTTGCCTAGGCCAGTCAACCTAGCGAGTCTTTGATTATGCATAGTATCTTTTTACTATGTCTACATTGACGGGGTGAGGAAGGTCGTCACAATCCATGGTGGTTAGAATCATAGCTCCTCCTGAGAAAATGTTCTTAACCACAAATGGCCCTTCATAAGTATGGGTCCACTTGCCCTTGGGATCACCTTGAGGTAGAATGATGCGCTTGATTACCAGGTCCCCAACTTGATACTCTTGTCATCTGACATTTTTGTTAAATGCCTTGATCATCCGTTTTTGGTACGTTTGACCATGACAAATAGTAGTAAGTCTCTTTTCGTTGATTAGGTTCAGTTGATCAAGCCGGGTCTGAATCCAGCCATCTTCACTCAAACCTGCATCTTTCATGATCCGAAGATAGGGTATCTGAACTTCAATAGGCAAGACTGCCTCCATGCCATAAACCAAGGAATATGGTGTTGCCCCTGTTGACGTCCGTGCTGAGGTACGGTACCCATGAAGAGCGAATGGTAACATCTCATGCCAATCTTTGTATGTCACTGTCATCTTCTGCACAATCTTCTTAATGTTCTTATTAGCCGCTTCTACAGCCCCATTCATCTTCGGCCGGTAGGGAGAAGAGTTATGATGTTGTATCTTGAATTGCTCGCAGAGCTCAGTGATCATCTTATTGTTGAGATTGGTACCATTGTCTGTAATGATCCTCTCTGGTACACCGTATCGACAAATCAGATTATGTCGAATGAACTGTGCCACGACGTTCTTGGTTACCGTAGCAAAGGAAGCTTATTCAACCCACTTCGTAAAGTAATCAATAGCTACTAGGATGAAACAATGTCCGTTGGATGCCGTAGGTCTGATCCCGCTGATCATATCAATGCCCCACATTGCAAAAGGCCAAGGTGCCGTCAAGACGTTCAGAGGAACTGGAGGTATGTGCACCTTATCAGCATAAACTTGGCACTTGTGACATGTCCGAGAATGCTGATAATAGTCGGCTTCCATTATGGACCAATAATATCCTGCCCGAAGGATTTTCTTTGCCATGGTGTGTCCATTGGAGTGAGTTCCGAAAGTACCTTCATGTAACTCCGCCATGATCCTTTCTGCTTCATTCTTATCCACACAACATAGCAAGGTTGAATCATGGTTACGCTTGTAAAGGATGTCGTTGCTGATGAAGAACTTTGCTGCGAACCTCCTCAGAAACTTCTTGTCATTAACAGATGCACCCTCGGGGTACTCCTGAGCTTCAAGATACCTCTTCACCTCATGATACCAGGGCTTTTCTATTACCTCTTCAGTCTCAAGATCACAGCAATGTGCAGGCTCGTCTAATCTTTCAATAATGATCCGGGGAGCCTCATTGTCCCAATTGACTTTGAACATAGAAGACATCGTAGCCAACACGTCTGCCAACTGATTCTCCTCTCTAGGGAAGTGTTCAAAGGTTATCTCCTCGAAGTGGGGAAGCAACATCAATACATACTCCTTGTAAGGAATAAGACTTGGGTGTTTCGTATCCCACTCGCCTTTGATCTGACTGATCACGAGAGCGGAATCTCCGAAGACACTTAGAAACTTAATCCTTAGGTCAATTGCTGCTCGAAGACCCGTAATGCATGCTTCATACTTTGCCATATTGTTGGTGCAGTTGAAACATAATCGGGAGGTGAATGGAGTATGAATGCCTTTAGGAGATATGATCACAACACCAATGCCATTACCCAAAGCGTTTGAAGCTCCATCAAAGTACATAGACCATGGGGATCCTTCCTCAGGTCCTTCATCCGGTCCAGGTGTCTCACAATCAGTTACCAACATGATATCCTCGTCTGGAAATTCAAAGTTCATAGACTGGTAATCATCCACTGCCTGATGCGCCAAATGGTCTGCCAACACACTTCCCTTGATAGCCTTTTGGGTCGTATATTGGATGTCATACTCAGTCAAGATCATCTGCCATCTTGCTATTCTTCCGGACAAGGCAGGCTTCTCGAAGATATACTTGATTGGATCCATCTTTGATATCAACAAAGTAGTGTGAGTCAGCATATACTGTCTCAGCCGGCGAGCAGCCCATACCAAAGCGCAACAAGTTTTCTCGAGCAGTGAGTATCATGTCTCACAATCGGTAAACTTTTTGCTAAGGTAATAAATAGCATGCTCTTTTCGGCCAGACTCGTCATGCTTCCCTAGCACACACCCCATTGAGTTATCGAGTACTGTCAGGTATAAGATCAGAGGTCTCCCTTCAACTGGTGGCATTAGAATAGGTGGCTCTTGGAGATACTATTTGATTCTTTCGAAAGCGGCCTAGCATTCATCATTCCAACGTACCACTTGATCTTTCTTCAGTAGCTTGAAGATTGGCTCACAAGTAGCAGTCAGGTGCGAGATGAATCAGGCAATGTAATTTAGTCGTCCCAGAAAGCCTCTAACCTCTTTCTCATCTCGGGGAGCTGGCATCTCTTGTATGGCCTTCACCTTTGCAGGATCCACTTGAATACCTTTGTCGCTTACAACGAACCCTAGTAGCTTACCAGACCTCACCCCGAAGGTGCACTTGTTCGGGTTTAACCTTAGCTTGTACAACTTCAGCCTGTCAAACAGTTTCTGTAGATGGTCAAGGTGTTCCTCCTCAGTCTGGGACCTTGCAATCATATCGTCGACGTATACTTCAATTTCATGATGGATAATGTCATGAAACAAAGCAACCATGGCACGCTGATACGTTGCCCCAGCATTCTTCAGTCCAAAAGGCATGACCTTATAGAAAAAGGTACCCCACTGAGTAACAAAGGTTGTCTTCTCCATGTCTTCGGGAGCCATCTTGATCTGATTATAACCGGAGAAACCATCCATAAAGGAGAATACCTTGTGCTGAGCAGTATTGTCAACCAGAACGTCGATATGAGGTAGAGGGAAGTCATCCTTGGGGCTTGCCCTGTTCAAATCCCTGTAATCAACACACATTCAGACCTTACCATCCTTCTTCGGCACAGGAACCACATTGGCCACCCACTGAGGGTAAGAAGTAACTGCTAGAAAACCGGCGTCAAACGGTTTCATAACTTCAGCCTTGATTTTCTCATACATCTCTGGGCGCATTCGGAGGACCTTCTGTTTTACTGGAGGACAGTCTTCCTTGGTAGGCAGGCGATGAACCACAATGTCAGTATCCAAACCAGGCATATCTTCATAAGACCAGGCAAAGATTTCAACATAGTCACGCAGCATCTGAATCAACCATTGCTTCACACTAAGCTCCAGATTTGCACCAACCTTGACTTCCTTCTTGTCTGTCTCAGTACCCAGATTCACTGATTCCACCGGCTCTTCATGTGGCTGAATAACCCTCTCTTCTTGGAGTAACAGTCTTGCAAGTTCACTAGGCACTTCGCAATCATCTTCACCCTCGTCTTCGGCTAAGTTGATCGGATTTTCAAAGTCATAATTGGCAGTAGCAGAGTCGTTACCAGTGAGATCCAGAGTGGATGTGGACCTGTATACGTGAGTGTGTGTAAATAGCTGTTTTGCAATATATAATAAAGAAAAACAAGGAGCGCAAAATTTGAAATGCAAGAACGTCTAATGCTTTTATTAATGATATATGAAAATGACAAACAAAAGCCCTCACAAATGAAGCCACAGTGCCCCGGGTAAGACATCGGGCCATAAAGTTTTAAACATTATCTGTTACAAATTCAAAACGAAAAGTTTCGTTACGGGGTAATGACAGAAACGGGCATAGAATCCTTCGCTGTCCAGTTGCTTAGTCCACCGTTGGTAGTCGGGTAGATCCAACTATCGATATCGAACTCTTCATCATCGCCATCCCTGATAGCATTCACCCCTGCATCTTGTTTAGGTTTCTCTGGTGCTCCGAACTCGATCTCTTTTGCATCAATCAAGTCTTGTACCTTGTTCTTCAAAACCCAACAATCATCCATATTATGCCCCGGGCTATCAGAGTGGAAAGCACAACGGGCATTAGGGTTATACCTTGGTAATGTTGTATTTGGATTCTTTTAGGCTTCCTTTAGAATCACCAGATTGGTCTTCAGCAACTGTGGCAGGATCTGAGATAAGGTCATGCTGAGAAAGTGAATTGCCTTCGAGGTCTCTCGTCCTTCTGTTGATTGTTGTGCTGAGGAGCACCAGCAGGTTTTGAAATAACAATCGCATTGACAGCTTGGCGGTGTTCAGGTCTGTTCTGATTTCTCGAACTGTAGACAGCACTGGACTCTTTCTTAAACGACTTCTTCTCGGTGCTTGATGAGGCACCCTTCTGTATCTTCCCAACCTTAATATCAGCTTCAATCCTCTCACTGGTCAAAATAAGATCTGTAAACCCAGATGAAGAGCTTCCAATTAAGTGGTTGAAAAATGGACCAGACAAGGTCCCCAAAAATATATCAACAAGCTCTCGATCAGCCAATGGTGGTTGCACCCTTCCGGCGAGGTCTCTCCACTTTTGGGCATAATCTTTGAATCCTTCACATGTTCCCATTGACATACCCTGGAGTTGGGTATGCGTGGGAGAGAGGTCGGAGTTGTACTGGTACTGTTTGTAGAAAGCAGTAGCCAAATCTTCCCAACTGTGAATACTGGCTCCGTCTAATTGATAGAACCATTCAAGCTGAGTCCCTGAGAGACTGTCTTGAAAGAAATGGATCCATAGGTTTTTATCAGCGGTATAAGGCTGAATCTTCCTCACATATGACCGGAGGTGTAGCATCGGACAAGAAACTCCGTCATACTTAGCAAAGGCTGGTGCCTTGAATTTGTGGGGAATCACTACCCCAGATGATAGACCTAGATCTCCAAAGTCCATACCATGCACTTTCTGAACTTCCATAGCATTCAACCGGTCTTCCAGTTGCTTGTACCGGTCCTCGGCAGAAGGATATTGTTCTTCATCATAGTCCGTCTCGTTGTCGGAGACCACTGGGCTAGGAGCCCTCCTTTCCTCTCGACTACCTTTACCTCCAGATGAGGTGGTCAGATCAACTTCATTTTGTAGCCTGTTGCCAAAACCTGTGCCCTGTGTTAAACAAGATGGTCTTCTTTTTCTTCTTCTTCTTATCTTTCCGAATCAAGGTCTTCAGGTCTTGCTGACCCTTAGCTAGATTCATGAACAACTCTTAAAATTGGGCATTCTAGGCCTGGAGGGCCTTGATAGCTTGCTCTGTCGAAGATTCAGTAGACATGATGAGTGCTGAAATAAACAGCGAAGAAGATAAGAGACTTGTAATGGGTACCTGTTTATGAAGTGCATGATATGAAATGCGTATGATTATGATTTCAAAGACAATCGGGAGATTCAAATTTGTAAACAAGAAATGAAACACACTTTATTAGATAAACTTTTGAATTCAAATTGTTCAACTGATGCCCTCAGGGCGTTTACAAGAATGGAAATACTGAAAAGTAAATAAAAAATGGAAAGGAAATCATTAAAGGTCGATCAACGCTCCCATGGTCTCTTCTTATCAGTGTGGACATAGTCGTTGAGAATCCGCTCGTTCTCTAACTGCCTAGTCAACCTCTGGATCTTCTGCTCTTACTCGTTGAACCTCTCTCGGTAAGAATCTCGTTCCTCCCTCAGCTGCATCCAAGACCTTTTTAGTGCCCCAATGTCAGTGGGCATATGAGGATGGAGGATGGTTGGAAGAAACCCTTCTTCATTAGCAATTTCAACAATGATAGGTCGGACAGCTTCATATGGCATACCCAGCTTCTGGGCACGGATACAGACCCATCTGAGATATGGCTCCATTGGTAGAGAAGTCTTTGGACCCATCTCATGTGGATCAGATCTATGAACTTTATCCCAAGCCTTTATTAATCTGCGACGTTGCTCATCGCTATCTCCTTGAAAATCAAAGATGATACTAAGCATTAGCATCTCATGAGGTCCTTCTCTTCTGGCACGCCCGAACTGACGTAGAGCTAAGCATGGGTTGTAAGAAATGCCTCCATGGGTTCCTAACAGTGGAACATTAGGGTACTCCCCACATCGATCAATAACAGTCACCTCGTCCATACCCTTGAGAGTCCATATAATGTCATCATGAGAAAGAGACATAACCCTATAAGCCCAGCCCATGCCTTCTTTATTCTTCAGCACAGATTTGGGAAGGTGCGAAATAAACCACCTTGCCAATAAGGGAGCACAGCACATCAAGGTCCCCCGCTTTCGGGCAGTACGAGCATAAAGCTGATGGAGGATGTCACCCAAGAGAGTGGGTACCGGATTCCGATAGATGAAGATCTTTATCGCATTCACATCAACAAAGGAGTCGGAGTTTGGAAACAATACCAAGCCGTATATCAGAAGGGCCAGAATATCCTCGAATGCCTTGAAGTCTAGGCTATCCCAGAAATAGTTAGCCTTACCAACCAAGAACTTAGTCAAAAAGCCCTTTGCTCCACTTCTAGTCTCCCAATTAGCCATTACCTCCTCTTTGGTCAAATGAAGGGCTGCAGCAATCTCTTCGGGCCTAAGGGTCTTTTCCCAACCAGTAAACGGGGTCTGTTCCAGAACAGAGATACCGAGCAACTCAGAGAATTCTTCTAGGGTGGGAACCAGCTGATAGTCTTGAAAAGTAAAGCAATGATACAGTGGATCATAGAACTGAACCAGGACACTCATCATCTGCTCGTCCAATTTGGGGGTGACCAAACTGAGAAGAGAACCATGCCTCCTGATGAAGGAAGTAGTGTCAGGCATCTTTGCAATCAGATCTTTAAGCAAGGTGGGAACCTTGACAAAGTTGATCCGGATGGTATTTCTACGCGTAGGCATCATGATGACCTACAAAACAAAGCAAAGATGAAACCCTCCTGTCTTTGAAATAGGTTAGTCCTATGCAAGATGTATGCGATGTTATGATGTCATGACGTCATGATAGTAAGCACACCACAAGTATCCACAAAAAGCAAACATGGTAAAGGCACACAAGTCACACAAAGAGCCCTTAGATTTCAGGCTGACAAGGAGCTTAGGTACTACCCTCTTTCAGTTCAGTTGGTTTAAACCTGTCCTAAAAATAGTAATCAGGTTCTAGAGGATCTCAATATCACTGACTACCCTCAATCGGTCATAATTCCAGTTTAGCAACCTTTTCTTGCAGCCGGAATCATCGCGAGAGTTTAGTCTCAATGAGTGTAGCATACTGCTACTGTTCTATGGCCAAGTTGGTCAGTTTAAGGTTCTAAGGTCAGTTGGTGCTTAATGGCCCCTTAGAAGACCCATATTCTCCTCGTTCCAACACAAGGGATATCGGTACAGACTAAAGTGCCACACCAACGTAGCTATTGTTTCAGCCGTGTCGGTCTATGCCGGACAGTTCCCTCACAGTTTATTGCTACTTACCTAAAGGGTATCCCCAGATCCGGGTTAGGATCTATAGAACTCCGATACAAACCCACAAATGTAAATCATATAAAGCATACAATTGAAAACACAATGATCTAATCCTAAGGTACACCTAACTTATAGAATCCCCAGCAGAGTCGCCAGTTCTGTGATCGGTGGGAAAAAGAACTGACTGTTTTGGAATGATGGTTCGAGTTTTGCGTTTGTTTTTGCAAAATGTCGCGGTGAGCAAGAGTCGCCACCGTCTTTTATTTTATCCAACAAGGAAAGGAAAAAAAAAAGCACATAAAAATTCCTTTTTCGAGATGTTTCTCGGGTTCGGGAGGTAGATTATAGAAAGGGAAGGTGTTAGCACCCTTTCTATCTGTGGTTATCCACGGGCTCTTAGGTACTTGCTCAAAGTGTTTTCAAAATTTTGCTTTTCTTTGTGTTTGTGGGTTTGAAAAGAGTTTTTGTTTGAAAGGAGTGTAATTGCGAAAAGTTTTGTTTTGTTTTAAAAGGAGCAAGTACTTAAGAACCATCTACCTACTCGAAAAGGGAATTAAACTATGCAAATGTCCTTTAGACAATGCTAGCCCACTATTTATGAGTAGGTAGCATCATCGTTGGAGTTTTAGGGTCAATTCAATTAAGGGACGTGTGGTCACTAAAGCAATGTTAGGACGCCTTAGCGGTAACCCTAATGTCTTAGATCATTTTATCTGAGGCAACCGTTTCGAGGCAACTATGATCTTTGGACAAGAGGGAGGCCTCTAAAACTTTCTATACTCAATGACCACGTTCGAAGGCAACCAAGTGAGGTGTACCCTAAGAGTGAACATGTGCGAGTGTGTTATTTCGGTTAATTTTATCTTTGTACATGTCATGGGTGAGCTATGTTGATTTTAAGTTCATACATTTGATCTTGTCATGCATTCCCTATTATCAAACATCTAACAGTGTATAGTTTGCAGAAATTAAATTGCGGAAATTAAATCTAATCTATTACAAGGCGTCGGGTATTTACATCGCCAAAAGCAACCCTTTAATTTAAATTGCGGAAAGTAAATAAAAGCGATAAAATAATTCAAAGTCTTATTTAAAGCTATTACATACCGGGAGCAATTACAATATTGGATAAAATGATACGTGTACGAGAAATGAAATCGGGCGAGTTTTTAGGGTTTTGACCCTTTTTTGAAAGAAAGCATGTTTTTTTTGTTTTTTTTTTAATTTAGAAAGAAATTAAATTAGGTCAAAATTAATTAATTAATAAAAATATTTTTGGTTTTTTTGAATATTTAAGGAAATAAAATAAAATGGTTAAAAGTTAGTAAAAACCTAATTCTACATTAATTTTAATTATTTTGCAAAAGATGTTAAAAGTTAAACCTAATTATCACTAAATTAATTAAATTTGTATTTATTTACAAAAATAAAATAATGAAATTAATAAAAATGATATTTTTGTGTTTTCTGATTTTTTTGAGGAAAAAATTAATTGGTTAGTTTAATAAAAAATAATTAATTAAAACAATAAAGCAAATAAATAAATATAATAAAAAGAAAATAAACCAAGGGGGTGTTGGGCCCAAGAGGAGGTGAAATCTGCAATTCTGAGGCCCATTTGTGAGCAAGCCTTGTTGACTTTTCCAATTCAGTGTTGACATGTTGACCTTGGCGTATGGAGGGTGCTCAAACTAGACCATCAGATTTGGCCTAAAGGCCATCTGGCGCTTGGGATTTGGAGGCACATGGTGGACCACACTTTGGGAAATCACATAGAATCACCTGAAGAAAAATTAAACAAATGTATTGGGGGACCTGGGATTCGAACCCAGGTCCCATTGCTCATTGGCCAACGCATCAACCACTTCACCAACGCTTGATAGTTGTTAGAATAATAAACAAACAATACTATATGTGAAAACAGCTACTATGCCTAAAAAATAAAAAAAATATGGCGCGAGATTCGAATCAGCCAATAGGGAGAAGACACCTAGTCGTCTTCTTTGTTGAAAAGCCTGGATATTTACCTACGGATTTTATCCGCAGCTAAATTCCTAGGTTCGTCCTAAAATTAATTCTAGGCTGTAGAAATGCAATCCAAAGCCATGGTTCGCTTCGTCTCTCCTTCCTGAGCATCTCTATACCCATTATTGGTCCTAATTTTACCTGCAAAGCAAACGCCTAAAAACAATAAACGGAAACCCTAGGTTCGGGCATTACATTACAGGCCATAAAAATGAAATCAAATATTGCAGATAGCTTGGAAATTATGCAAGGATCAAGAATATGTCCATGATTTATCAAAAAGATGCAAGAATCCAAGGTTACGATTTCATGTACAGGGCGGCGTTTCAAAAAACTTACAGTGCGTTTGATGAGGTTTCAGGGCTCGTGAATGGTTGCTTTAGCTTCAGTGGATGTCAATCAAGGTGATAGCGTGGAGTTTTTGCCTTGGAAACGCCTCTAGGATCGATTTCAGATTCAAGCTTTTCAAGCTTTTTTCAAGTTTTGTATTTGTGATTTTGGCAGCTTTCAGGTCGTGTTCTTGTGTCCTTCATGTTGTATATGTAACAAGGATTGTATTAGGTTAAAATTTTGGGCTTGAATCCATGAACATTGATGTTTCAAGATATGATATGATCTTCCATTAACAAAGCTTCCAAAAATGTCCAAATCCAATATTTTGTGCATGATATACCTTGGTACGAATTTGATTGTGTTCATGATGTCAATTAAGACCTGTAATAATCAAAAAGATTCTGATTGATTAAGATTTGGATTTTATTTGATTTTAAATTGATTTAAAATGAATTAAATCAATAAAAATCAAATAAAATAGAAAAATTAATAATTGGCCATGAAACTGAATATAGGACACGTGTGTGATGTGATAAGATCAAATCAAGTGGAAAAAAGTGGGGCCATTTGTCAAATTTTGATGTTTTGGAGATAGTTGAGTTTTGGCAATTTTGGAAAAATGCCCAACTTCAACAATGCATAACTTCTTCA
The DNA here is from genome assembly GCA_948472305.1 of Vicia faba. Classification (NCBI taxonomy): domain Eukaryota; kingdom Viridiplantae; phylum Streptophyta; class Magnoliopsida; order Fabales; family Fabaceae; genus Vicia; species Vicia faba. The sequence continues at coordinate 628,492,705 of OX451741.1, read as the reverse complement.
ATTTTGAACTTTTGGAGGTGTTCTTGGACTTTTTAGAAACCTTGAGATGTCCTCTAACCAACCCTTTTGTTCGCATCTCAATTTGATGTTCCGTGCTCAAGTTATAAGCTTTGGGAAAAAAGGTGTTTTTGTTGACTTTCAAAAATGACCTATAATGTCCAAATTTGTAACTTTTTGTGAGTGCATTTCTTGATCTTGGGGTATGAAGATGGATTGTAGGAAATTGAATTCTCTTCAAAATTAGCTTTGGATGGGTCATTTCTCATAAAGTATGAGAAAGTCATGCTTGGTCAAAGTTGAGTTGACTTTTCCTACAAAACCCTAATTTAGCAACTTTTGAATCTTGATGAATCTTGAGCAATCCTTGATGAATCATGATCAACCCTTGATCAAATGATGAATTATACTTTAAAATGAGAATTTTGACAAAAAATCTTGAGGTTTGACTATTTGTAGGTCACAGTTGACTTTTGCCCTAACACAGTCGATTCTTGGACCTCTTAAGCAATTGACTGACCAAACTTTCTCTGCAAGGCTTGAAATTTGACATGGATGAACTTGAGAACATATTAAGGCATTGGGGGAGCACTTGGGGTCATTTGGATGTAAGGACCTTGATGCAACACAAAACCCTAATTTGAGGTTGACTGCCTTAGGAGGTGATTTGACTGTCCAACTTTTGAGCAATCTTGAACCATTTGGAGATTATTCTTGACATGTCTTGAGAAATATGGGAGGGCAAATTTTGTGGTACAACAGGAAAAACTTTCCTACTCTGGGGGCTACCAAGCCAGGGACGAAATTAACTAGATAGTATCAATTTGTATACCTCACAATAAACATCCTAGTTTACAGCCTACACCCTTAATCACTACCATTTTCTTAACTTCTACCTAAGGCACACCTAGGTATGAGACCCTCCTCAAATCCCTCTTCAATTACACCCAGTAATTGGAGCAACTTTAAATGCAATAGAGAACAAAAACAGGAAGTCACTCTTTTAAGACACATAATCCTCAAAGTTTAAAAGCTTATGATAACTGACACACAAATACTCAATGCTTAACAATTTATGAGTATCTGACACATAAATGTTCAATGCTTAAAAGCTTATGAACATCTGACAGAGAACTTACAACCCAACAATAAGGATTTTAAAAACCCTAACAAAACACACATGTAAGTTCCACCTAATACTAGGTATACAATATTTTATTTGTAATATTATTCTGGACTGGGTAGGGCTTCAAAACTGCAGCAGTGAGGTTGCACAAAGTCTGCAAATTCTTCTCTAAGAAAATAGGTCTTCAATCATTAGTTTCCTAAAATGTCTCCATATTTCGAAACTATGCAAATTTTCAAAAACCAACATAGAATATCTGATTTTGTCAATCTTGGATGTCATATAAGCTAGCTAAATATTCCTTGAATATTCAGTAACTAACAAATCAGCTGAAACATAATTGTCAGTTACTGCATACGCAATGTCCTATCCTCCTGATTGGCACATCTTGTTCAACATGTTGCTGCCAAGATAGTTTTACCAAAATATATGCCAATCATAATTTCAGAGAAATAACAAGTTAGTGATTTTATTTTATTATTAGGGAATAATAATGATAATAATAAAAATATAAATATAATAAAGAATTAGAGGTTAGAAGGTCTCATTTTGTTTTTATCGTGAAAAGAAAAAGAAAGAGAGAAGACAAAAGCTAGGGCTTGGGGAAGATTGTCATTGTAGAGGGAAGAAAGCTCAATATAGGAATTCCAAGGTAAGAATGGGGTTCTAATTATCTAATGGGTTGCATAATAAATTATGAGTATAGATCGGTTACTTGTTAGGTATTATCCTTCTCATGTTGATGAAAAGTGCTTTTGTTTTGCATGTAATCGGGTATTGCTTTTTGGGTACCCGGGTACGGTAACTGAGTAATACTTTTAGGTGCTCGGGTACTCTGAAATAGTGGTGTGAATTGGTTGTTTTTGAAGGGTGTAACCGATTACCACTATTCAGGTAACTCGTTACCACTATCACATCAGATTTTTTTGAAAACTTTGAAAATTCATAACTTTGGTTTCGGGTGTCCGTTTGACGCGTCGTTCGAAGCATCAGAAAGATAATACAATGTAATTTTCTATAAAAAATACTTTTGGGTGTTGGAAATAATTATTTGGTTTCATGTTGGTGATGTTTGGTGTGTAGTTGAGTGTTTTATTGTGATAACTATGTATAAATTGCTTGTTGATGCATAGTGTGTCGACAGGATTTTTGTAATTATTTGAAAATTCATATCTTGAGCCATGAGTATTTGATTGACGCATGGTTCGAATCATTGGAAAACTGATTGAGTATACTTTAACTAAAAAATATTTTCGGTACCAGAATTCCAATTATTCGACTCGTGGACATGTGTTTGGTGTGTAACAAGTTATGTTTTTTTATGGAACATGTGCAAATGCATTGTGATTGTTTGTTATATCATTAGTTTGTGGTTGTTGCATGTTTTGGTAGGTGCATAGTGGCCAGTAGTGACGAGGTACATTGACTATGTTGACGGTATTTGTGCATGATGTTGTGTTTTGTTGTATGCATAATATGTATGTGTAAAATATTATTTTGTGGAATGTGTGCAAATGCATTGTTATTGCTTGTTGTATCATTGTGTTGTCATTGCCGCATGTTTTGGCATGTGTTTGTTGCATAATGACCAGTAGTGGTGAAGTGCACTGACTATGTTAAAGGTCAACATGCATATTATTGTTGCTTGATATAATATTATAATATTGTTGCATTGTGTATTAGCACGTGTTTAGTGCATGGTGGCCAGTATCGGTGGAGTGCACTAACTATAGTGAAGGTCAATGTGCATATTTTTATTGTTGCATGTATAATGTTACATGTGTTCATGGTGTTGGACGAAGGTTCGTGTTTGGTGAGCCTCAATCCCATTGTGTAGGTTGGGTGCGACTAGTTAATTTTATATGGTGATAGATTAGTGAAGTGTTACTTTGTAATGATTTTGGACGGAAGTCCATTTGGAAAGCTTTGAATCCTAGGTGGGGATCAGATCCGTGAACCTGGGAGTTCACAAATTAGTACCACATGCATTGAGTTAAGCTGTTGACCCTCATTGCATCGCATTGGTGTTATATTGTTGTGTCGGTGGTGTGAGTGCATTAGTATTGCATTGATATGTTGGTGGTGTGGATATGTGTTGTTGGAATGCATGTTGTGCTTATAATAATTGTTACTCACTTATTATTATGCATTCCTTTATATAATTATGATATCTCACCCCTTTTGTTTTAACGTTTCCTCCATGCTGGTAGCGCGTATGTGTTCTGCAGTGAAGTTGTGAGTGTGAATAGAATAGAGTACTCTTCTTTATGTTTTTCTAGTGTTGGCATTTACTCTGATGTGTAACACTGGGGATGGAACGTTTTGATGTTGTTTATGTTTGTGGTAGATTGTCTGGAATCCCTTGAAGTGTTATTGTTATGTTTATTTTAAAAACATGATTATGCTTTGAATTATCAAAATGTGAAGTTGTTGATGTTTCCACTGCAATAAAAGTTGGAGTTTCAGACATGTTTTGTGGTTATAATTATCTTCTATAATTTCTGAAATAGTAATTGTTACATATCTAATTGCACGAGCAGGTTTTATTTAATTGTGACATCCTAAATGTTTGTGTGTTAATATTACTCTGATACTTATTATAAAATACGCGGGAAATATTTAGAGTGTTTCATAGTGGTATCAGAGCAGGTCGGTCTGTTCGGCCAAGTTGTTGAGTCAGTGTGGTGTGATAGTTGAATATTGTCGATGTGTTATTCCTTAGTACGCGAAATGTGTGGGAATCACTGTTGGTCCTTTCTTGTTTTTCTAATCACTTGTTTGCAGGAGGGAGATTGAAACAAGTGGGGGAGAAGTTGTTGCTTCCCCGATATGTTTTGGTTATGAGGCCTGAACCGTTAGTTCAGTATGTTGTGGATTGAACGAGTACAAATGTTGGTGAGATTGTATTTTTTCCCGATTTTGAAGGAGGTACGGATTCAAGATTTATGTCTAGCGGTCAGGTCGAAGTCTCCTTTGGAGGGAATGATCAGGTACTTGTGTTGTTTGCATCTCTAGGAGTGGAGGGTGATGTTATGGATAATGATGTTCCAGTTGTGTGTGAGTCCTGATGTTTTCTCGGGGATAATTGTGAATTGTCGTTAGAGAGAGATGTTAGATTAACTTGATGTTATCCTTGAGGGTGAAAGGTTTGGAGTTAAACCAAGTGATTTCAAATTATGTTGTTGAGTCGATGCAGATTCTTCTGTCTGAAGATGTTACGAATTCAAGGTTCTTATTTATTGGTCAAGCGGGACGTCTATGAGGGATAATGATCCAATATTGTTGAAGGTTTCTTCTTAGGGGATAGAGAGAAATATGATGGCTAGTGATATACCAGTGGTGTATAATTTCCTGATGTTTTTCTGAAGATATTTGCTAAAAAAGTAGGATAACTATTAGGAGATAAGGCTCAGATGTTTGCATTTATGTGATAACGGTTGTATGAGGTTGTGTGTGGATTTCCGACATTTGATTAAGGTAATGATTAAGATTAAAGATCCACTTCAAAGGATTAACGATTTGATGAACCAATTGGTAGGCGAGTATGTCTTTAGTATAATTGAATTGAGGTCGGGTTACCTTCAGATTCGAGTGAAGGGTGAGGATAATTGGAGGATAGCTTTTAGAACTCGGTGTAGGCATTACGAATATTTGGATAAGTTTGTTACGGTGTTTATGGAGGACATTCTGATTTAATATAAGTTAGAATATAGGCATGTTAAACATTGTGATTTAAATTACAATGACGAAAGGGGGGAAACTTTATGCTAAGTTGTCAAGGTGTAGATTATGGTTTGAGGAGGTGAGTTTTCTTGAGCATGTTATTTCAGGTGATGGTATATGTGGATTCATCCAGAGTTGATGCAGTTCTACATTGAGAGGCTCCAAAGTCAGTTATAGAGACTAGATGTTTTTTGGGCTTAACTGGTTACTATTGCAGTTGTTTGAGACGAGGTCAAGCACGATATGTTGTTAATGAATGAAATGAGGGAATGAGATGTTTGGTATTAGGAAGGATGTGAAGGTATTGGAGAAGTGCATGGAAGTGAAGCTTATTCCGATTAAGAATGATTATAATGACAATAGCTTTTGAGGAAAAGAGAGGTAATGATAAAGAAAAAATTAATTCAAGAGATATTGGATTCATGTTTGTGATGGCAAAGCGTTGACATGTGTCAGGGAGAATTTTGGGAGTTTCTATCACTAACCAGATGTGGCGATGGTATTATTGAGTTGTGATTGGAATGAGATTCAAGTGTGAAAATATATGGATCCTGGATGTTGTGAGATTTAAGGGGAAATTGAGGATTTATGGATGTTGTTAAAGTCCTCTATATGTGTAAAGACTTCAATTGGAACGAAATGATTTGTAATATATTGGGTATATTAGCATTTATTGAGTTGGAGGATACTTAACAATTATGTGATGCTAAGTGAGTGTGAAGTAGACTATGTAATGTGTTTGGGAGATGATGTATCTTCAATGAGGTCGAATGAGAAGGAAAATATGGAAGCATTTGTAAACCTCAAAGAGATTATTGGACCATAGTGCTTTAGGTGACTCTGAACACAAGTTATAAAGAAATGCTATTATAGTTTAGTAACGATGGTTTATGCTCCATCATGGTTGTCGACTACCTATTGACAAATTGAGAAACTGACCACCCTTAGTCTCTTGTTGATAGTAGACGAGATTGTGTTGGATAGGAAAGACTTGTCTTACCAGCTTGATAGCGTGTAAAGTGATTGACGTTCTATCGAGAGGATAATCGTTCACCATTTCGTGTGAACCTAATGGAAAAATGGCTAGGAAAGAGTTGGGACTTATTGAACAGTTTGGAGACTTGAGTTGTATGCGAGTTAATGTCGTAGAGTGGAAGATTGAGGATATCAAAAGTGAACAATGATTTTCTGGTGAATATTAAAGAGAGTCAGAAGATAGATGTGAAACTTGTAGATCTGATAGTTGATGGAAATCAAAATGAGGACAATGACTTAAGGTAGATGATCAGAGTAGTGCAGCTGAAGCGTGATGTGGTGCAGTTTGTTATACGTGTATGACTTGTTAGGAGTCAAGGGTTAAACATTAGAAGCATGCGAGAATGATGCAAACTATTGGACATTTTAGAATGGAAGTGATAGTTTAAAGGTTTATATATTATTCGTGTTATTGTCATGTCAATAGATGTATTGATTTGCATGTTCAATTGGTGAATCATAGCATTGTGGTACTAATATTGTGTGTTAATATTATCGGTGTTATGGTCATGTTGATGTTCTTATGACAATGTTGATGTATGATGAAATGATAGAGACAATGTTCATGTCGTGGAACTCCACGTTCTTAAACTATGTTGTTACCTCGTTTCTTATGGCAAGAGTTCGAGTACGAGTAACTCTTTCTTATGAAGGGTAATTAAAGAAGTGTTACATATGGTGATGTGATGATCTTGTTGTGTTCTAGTTCAAGAGTGAATGATATCCTAAGTGATATATCATGTATCCTAGGGTGATGGAACAAGGAGTGAAATGAACTTGTGCGTTCATAACTCAGTAGCATTGTATCTTGTTGGATTATTTTGGTTAACAATGTGGAATGATGATTAGTGGTTTTTGAAATATGGCCAAACATGACGTCGGAGTTGGAGAGTAGGATGCGAGAGTCGTATTCAGAGTTGTTTACATCAGATAAATTTTCAAAGACGAAAATGTCCTAAATGGGGGAGAGTTGTAACACCCCGATTTCATTTGCTGATTATTTTAATTACTTATGTGATGAAGTGTGTTATTTGGTGATTTGATGTGTTTCCTTTGATATAGGGTGATAACCCTTAGGATAAGAGAATTAGAGGTGTTGGGGGTGTGTGAGTAATTGTGTAGAACTTAGGAGTGGTGTGAGTAATTAGTTACTAGCATTATTTAATTAAAATTTGAGAAATTAAATAATATTAGTAATAGTTAAATAATTATTTAGTTATTTTAAATATTTAGTGATTTTATTTTATTATTAGTGAATAATAATAATAATAATAATAATAATAATAATAATAATAATAATAATAATAATAATAATAATATAATAAATAATTAGAGATTAGAAGATCTCATTCTGGGCAAGATTGAGAGAAGACAAAAGTTATGGCTTGGGCAAGATTGTCATTGTAGAGGGGAAGAAAGCTCAAGCTAGGAATTCCAAGATAAGGGTGGGGTTCTGATTATCTAATGGGTTGCATAATGAATTATGGATATGGGTTGATTACTTGTTAGGTATTATCTTTCTCATGTGTTCTAAACCTTGTCATGGTGAAATTATATTGTGTTAATGAATTGGGTGAAATTGATGATGAATATTGTATGATCATGTTGGTGTATGTTGGTGTGAAATAAATTGTGCAAATCATGTAATTGTATGTTATGTTGATGAGTTAGACGTGTTGAAATGTTGCTAATGATGTATGTGACTGGGGGTTGATACTTGGAATGTGTAATAAGTATTGTGTGGGAGTTAAGGGTGTTTGGGTGTAGAGAAAAGTGATTTTCGTGTCAAAAAGTAGTAGAAAAGTGCTTTTATTCTGCGTGTAACCGGGTACTGTTTTTTGAGTACCCAGGTACAGTAACTGGGTACTGCTTTTTAGGTACCTGAGTACTCTGTGAAACATTGGCGTGGATTGGCTGTTTTTGAGGGTGTAATCGGTTACCAATATTCAGGTAACCTGTTACCACTATTACATCAGATTTTTTGAAAACTTTAAATATTTATAACTTTGGTTTCAGGTATCCGTTTGATATGTCGTTCAAAGCGTTGGAAAGCTAACACAATTTACTTTTCTATAAAAATACTTTTGGGTGCTGGAAATAGTTATTTGGTCGTGTGAAGGTGATGTTTGGTGTGTAGTTGAGTGTTTTATTGTGATAACTATGTATAAATTGCTTGTTGATGCACAGTGTGTTGACAAGATTTTTGTAATTCTTTGAAATTTCATATCTTGAGTTGTGAGTGTTTGATTGACGCGTGGTTCGAATCATTGGAAAACTAGTTTAATATATTTTAACTAAAAAATATTTTCGATATCAGAATTTAATTTATTCGACGTGTGGACATGTGTTTGGTATGTAACGAGTTATATTGTTTTGTGGAACGTATGCAAATGCATTGTGATTGTTTGCTATATTGTTAGTTTGTGGTTGTTGTGTGTTTTGGAAGATGCATGGTGGCCAATAGTGGCAAGGTACATTGACTACAGTGACGTTCTTTGTGCGTTTTGTTGTATTGTGTTGTGTTGTATGCATAATATGTGTGTAATATATTATTTTGTGGAATGTGTGCAAATGCATTGTTATTGCTTGTTGTATCGTTGTGTTGCCATTGCTGCGTGTTTTGGAAGGTGTTTGTTGTATAGTGGCCAGTAGTGGTGAAGTGCACTGACTATGGTGAAAAGTTGACGTGTATACTTTTTTGCTTGATATAATATTATATTGATGTTTCATTATGTATTAGCACGTGTTTGGTGCATGGTGGCCAGTATCGGTGGAGTGCATTGACTATGGTGAATGTCAATTTGCATATTATTGTTGTTACATGTATAATGTTACATGAATTCATGGTGTTGGACGGAGGTCTGTGTTTGGTGAGCCTCAATCCCATTATGTTGATTGGGTGTGAATAGCTAATTCCTATGGTGATGGATTAGTGAAGCGTTACATTGTAATGATTTTGGACTAAGGTCTGTTTGAAGAGCTTTGAATCTTAGGTGGGGATCGGAGCAGTGAACCTCAGAGTTCAAAAGTTGGTACCACATGCATTGAGTCAAGTTGTTGAGTCTCATTATATTGCATTGGTGTTGTATTATTGTGTCGGTAGTGTGAGTGCATTGGTGTTGTATTGATATGTTGGTGGTGTGGATATATGTTGTTGGAATGTATGTTGTGCATATAATAATTGTTACTCACTTATTATTATACATTTCTTTATATAATTATTGATGGCTAATCAATTTTATGTTCGGCCATTTTTGTCATACTTTGTTATACTTTTATGAAACTTGTTATTACAATATTACAATATAGAGTAAGTGAACGAATTTAAAGTAATAATACAAATTGAGACATAATTGAAGTAAAAGAAAATATAGAAAGAAGTTGATGGAAAGGATAGAAATGAGGCGGCACACTCTTTCTATGAACAAGAAAAGATGATAAGCCTTAGTGAGGATTATTGTAACACCAATAATTTAATTAATTATTTAATTAAATAATTTTTAGAATATTTGTGAAGTTGCGTTACGTTTAATTGGATTAAAGTATTTTATTAAGTGGAGAAATATAATTAAAAGTATAATATTATTGATGTGGGCTTGTTTTTAAGGAATAGAAGTAATAAGGGGGTGTATTAGTTTTAAGCCCAATAAGGAATAAAGAATAATAAGTTATTCTATTGTTGTTAGAAGGAATAGAAAGAAGAGGCAGTAGAAGAATAAGGATTGAGAAGAAGAACGTGAAGTTGCTGGAAAAAGAGGAAAGAACGGCAGAACGAGAATTCGACCGGAAGTTATAGAGCGACCTTCAATCCAAGGTAAGGGTGGGGTTCTGACTCTATAATTGGGTTCATGATGATTGGTATGTGGGGTTAGAGGTGATTGTTGTCTTGTTCTTGAATTAAATGTATATGATGATGTATGATGAAGAATTGATGAATTATGGATGAATAATGATGTCCCGATGCGGTTTAATTGATGTAGCATTATAGAGTAATTGTAAGTGATGATTATCTATGATTAGATTACATTTTTAGGGCTTAAAATATGAAACCCATAGTGAAAACACAGAGAAAATCGCAGAATTTATGCAGGATGTAACAGGATGCATCGACCTCAAATGCTATGTGTCGATACAAGGAGGTTTTGAGACTCGGGATGAGTCGACCGAAGGGTCTTGCATCGATACATGAGAACCTTTAGACTCAGGATGAGTCGGTCCATAGGAGCATGTGTCGATACATGTTGTGTGTTAGACTCAGGAATGAGTCGATCCAAGAGAGGATGCATCGACTCATGTTGCAAGTTCAGTGCAGTACGCGTCGATCCAAGAGAGGATGTGTCGACTCATGTTGCAAGTTCAATGCAGTACACGTCGATCCAAGACATTTTGCATCGATCCAAGATGTTTTGCGTCGATCCATATTGTCTGGTTTTTGGCAGATTCAGTTTATAAATGTTGTAGCTTGAGTTTTAGGATGACGTTTGAGATGTCATTCAAAGCGTTGAATAACTAACGCGATGAAATTTATTCTAGAGGATTAAAATGAAGAATAGGAAGTGTATCCTAGTAGCCAATTTAGGATTTAGAGTTAGTTCTCGTGTTGATTGTTATGTTGGTTTTTTATGCAGAATGATGAGGATGAAATGTTTATAGGCTGTTGTTTGATTTGTAACAGTAGGAGTAATGATAGTAATGATGTAAGATTACAGAATAGCGGTGTGAATTACTGTCGTATTAATGTACAGCTGAGTTGTTGATGAGACGTAATTAATGATGTTGTGTTGATAATTTATGATGAATAAATGATGTTTGATGGATAAATGATAAATTATTATGGATGATATGAGATGTTGATGTGCTTTTGAGACGTAGGCATTTGGCCAACGATGATGTTGTATTGTGATTGTTGTTAATTATGGTGTTGTTAATACATCATGAGTGTGTCGCATACATTGCATTTTGAGATGGAGCTTATGCTCGTTGAGATGGCCTAAATTTGGTGAATATTGATATGGATGCTTATGCCTTGTTGGTGCCTCTATTAATTGGCAAATTTTTGAGATGGGAGTTCTTCTCCAAATGGAACCACGTGCATTTGCATAGTATTGAGTCGCATTATATGATTGTATAAAGAAGTGTGTATTGATGTTGTGATTGTGTATTATTGTCGTGATTATTATTGAGTATGAGATGAAAAGTTATGATGTTATGTGATCTAATTTAATATATTAATTATCATGCACTTTATTATATTGTTAAATATCTCACCCTTTCTGTTTGAATGTTTCCATTATGTTGGTAACATGCAGGTAATCGAGACTGGAGGTTGTATACCTTCAGTAGTTTGAGTCAGTGTCATTGCTCTGATATGTAACACTCGGGGGATGAACGCTTGTTGCTTTTGATTGTTCATTATTCCGTCGTTGAACTTTAAGTTGATTATTATTAAGTATTTGTTGGTTTGAAGTTGTTGTAATGATGATAAGGATGTTATTAAGAATTTCGTTGCGTAGATGTTGAATCATTTAATCAAAGATGTTATGATGATGGTTCATCCGATGTTTTAAAGGTGTTATATATCCACGATGAATGCAATGAATTTTGATAGAATAATTTGTGGCATCGCGATTCGTTTGCATGATATGATTTTATAACTCTGATTTATTTATATAATTGTCGGGGTAGAATTTGGGTGTTACAAAGTCGGTATCAGAGCAAAAGGTTAGTCTGACTTTGTCGTCGAGTCGTAGTTGTCTAACAATCGAGTATTATTAATTTGAGTTCTAATTGTTGTTTATGTTGTAGTGAGAAGTTGAGATGGATGGAAGGAATGATGCTTCACTTGCTGTTGCTTTAGAAGCAATGGCTCATGCGATGGGGAATCAGCCGAATGCTGACGGGAATGCTGGATCTCGTAGCTTGGCGACTTTCCAGAGAGAGAATCCACATACGTTCAAAGGAAAGTATGATCCTGGCAGAGCATTAGAGTGGTTGAAAGAAATTGAGAGAATCTTTTGTGTGATGGATTGCACTCCAGCGCAGAAGGTTCGGTATGGGACTCGTATGCTAGCAGTCGAAGCTGATGACTGGTGGCTAGAGACTTGTCAGAGACTAGAAGCTGCAAGTGAGAATGTCACTTGGGCTGTGTTCTGTAGAGAGTTTCTGAGGAAGTACTTTCATGAAGATGTCTGTGGTAAGAAGGAGATTGAGTTCCTTGACGTGAAGCAAGGGAATATGTCAGTTGTTGAGTATCCTGCCAAGTTTGCTGAGTTGGCTAAGTTTTATTCGCACTACACTGAGGTAGATGCTAAATTTTCAAAGTGTATCAAGTTTGAGAACGGGTTGCGCCCGGAGATCAAGAAGGAAGTTGGATACCAGAAGATCCGTGTCTTTGCTGATTTGGTTGATAGCTGCAGGATTTATGAGGAGGATAATAATGCTCATTACAAGATTATCAGTGAGAAGAGGGGTAAGCACCAACAGAATCGTGGTAAGCCTTATGATGCCCCAGCTGGTAAGGGTAAATAGAAAGTTGCTCAAGGCCAGAGAACTAGTGGGGGAGATGCTCCTGCTGGTGTGGTTTGTTTTAAGTGTGGAAAATCTGGGCACAAGAGTAATATGTGTACTATTGAAGTGAAGAGGTGTTTCCGTTGTGGTAAGAACGGGCATGTTGTGTCTGAGTGTGAACATAAGGATGTGATTTGTTTCAATTGTAGAGAAGAAGGGCACATTGGTAGTCAGCGTCCGAAACCGAAGAGGAGTCACACAAGTGGTAAAGTGTTTGCTTTGGTTGAGGATCAAACAACTGTTGAGGACAGACTTATCAGAGGTACATGTTTCATTAATAGTACTCCTTTAATTACTATTATTGATACCGGTGCTACTCATTGTTTTATTGATGCTGATTGTGTTGAAAGATTGGGTCTTATGTTGTCTTCTTTGAATAGGGAAATGGTCGTTGATACTTCAGCCAAGGGGTCGGTGACTACATCTTTTGTGTGTTTAAAGTGTCCCTTGTCGATCTTCGATAGAGACTTTGCTGTTGATTTGGTTTGTTTATCATTAAGAGGTTTGGATGTGATTTTGGGTATGAACTGGTTAGAGCATAACTATGTTCATATTAACTGTTATGACAAGTCTATGAGGTTTTCTACTCCTGAAGCAGAAGAAGATGGACTGTTGTCTGCTAGACAGTTGAGGAAGTTGGTGCAAGAGGAAGCACAAATGTTCTCGTTGATGGTGTTGCTATCTGTAGAGACTCAAGCTATAATTGAGGAATTTCCAGTGGTGTGTGAATTTCCTGAAGTTTTCCCTGATGAGATTCCTGATGTACCACCGGAGAGGGAAGTTGAATTTGCTATTGATCTTGTACTTGGTACCAGACCTGTGCCTATGGCACCATACAGGATGTCTGCATCTAAATTTTTAGATTTAAAGAAGAAAGTGGAAGAGTTACTTGAGAAAAAGTTTGTAAGACCAAGTGTATCGCCGTGGGGAGCTCCGATGTTATTAGTAAAGAAGAAAGATGAAAGTATGAGGCTTTGTGTTGATTATAGACAGTTGAATAAAGTGACGATTAAGAATAAGTATCCGCTTCCAAGAATAGATGACTTGATGGACCAATTGGTGGATGCTCGTGTGTTTAGTAAGATTGATTTGAGGTCGGGTTACCATCAGATCAAAGTGAAGGATGAAGATATCCAAAAGACGGCTTTCAGAATGCGTTATGGACATTATGAGTATTCGGTGATTCCTTTTGGTCTTACTAATGCGCCGGGAGTATTCATGGAATATATGAATCGTGTCTTTCATACTTATTTGGATCAGTTCGTAGTGGTGTTCATTGATGATATTTGATTTACTCTAAGTCAGAAGAAGGGCATGCAAAACACTTAAGGGTAGTGTTGCAAGTTTTGAAAGAGAAGAAGTTGTATGCAAAGCAGTCTAAGTGTGAATTTTGGTTGAAAGAGGTTAGTTTTATTGGTCATTTGATTTCAGGTAGTGGCATTGCTGTAGATCCATCAAAGGTTGATATTGTGTTGCAATGGGAGACTCTGACGTCAGCTACTGAGATTAGAAGCTTTTTGGGATTAGATGGTTAGTATAGGAGGTTTATCGAAGGTTTTTCTAAGTTGGCACTCCCGTTGACTAAGTTGACTTGTAAAGGTAGAGCATTTGTATGGGATGTTCAGTGCGAAGAAAGTTTTGCAGAATTGAAGAAGAGGTTGACATCGGCTCCGATTTTGACATTGCCTAATCCAGGAGAGCCTTTTGTGGTGTATTGTGATGCTTCTAAGATGGGTTTAGGAGGTGTGCTTATGCAGAATGGTAAGGTAGTTGCTTATGCGTCAAGGCAGTTGAGGACTCATGAGAAGAACTGTCCTACGCATGATTTAGAGCTTGCTGCTGTTGTCTTTGTGTTGAAGATTTGGAGGCATTATCTTTATGGTTCTATATTTGAAGTGTTTAGTGACCATAAGAGTTTGAAGTGTCTTTTTGATCAGAAGGAGTTGAATATGAGGCAGCGAAGATGGTTGGAATTGTTAAAGGATTATGATTTTGGTTTGAATTATCATCCAGGAAAAGCGAACGTGGTAGCTGATGCGTTAAGTCGAAAGAATTTGCATATGTCAGCAATGATGGTTAAAGAGTTGGAATTAATTGAGCAGTTCAGAGATATGAGCTTAGTTTTCGAGGTTACTCCGCGAAGTATTATGTTGGTATGTTGAAGATTAATAATGAATTTCTAGACAGTATCAGAGAAGCTCATAAGTTGGATGTTAAACTGGTAGATTCGATGGTTAGAATCGATCAGTCTGACAATAGTGATTTTAAGTTAGATGCGCAGGGTGTGTTGAAGTTTCATAACCGGATTTGTATTCCTGATAATGCTGAGATGAAGAAGGTGATACTGGAAGAGAGCCATAGAAGTAAGTTAAGTATTCATCCAGGATCTACAAAGATGTATCAAGATTTGAAAGGTTTTTTTTGGTGGCCTGGAATTTTGAGTGATGTGGCTCAATTTGTGTATGCATGTTTGAGTTGTCAGAAGTCGAAAGTTGAACATCAAAAGCCTGCAGGGTTGATGCAACCGTTAGAAGTTCCATAATGGAAATGGGATAGCATTTTAATGGACTTTGTGACGAGGTTGCCTAATACTTTAAGAGGACATGATTTGATTTGGGTGATTGTTGATAGGCTTACAAAGTCGGCTTATTTTATTCCTATTAACATCAACTTTCCAATGTCGAAGTTGGATGAGATTTACACTAGTGTAATTGTGAAGCTGCATGGTGTTCCTTTGTGCATTGTGTCAGATAGAGATCCAAGATTTACTTCTGAATTTTGGAAGAGTTTGCAAGAAGCGTTGGGTTCTAAGTTGAGATTGAGTTCAGCGTATCATCCTTAGACAGATGGTCAGACTGAACGGACGATTCAATCGTTGGAAGATTTGCTGAGGGCATGTGTTCTTGAGCAGGGAGGTTCGTGGGATACTTATCTTCCGTTGATAAAGTTCACTTATAATAACAATTACCATTCTAGTATTAGGATGGCACCTTTTGAGGCATTGTATGGTCGAATATGTATAACTCCTTTATGTTGGCATGAATCTGGTGAAAGTGTAGTACTTGGATCTGAACTTGTTCGTGAGAATACTGAGAAGGTGAAGTTGATTCGAGAAAAGATGAAAGCTTCCCAAAGTAGACAGAAGAGTTATCATGACAAGTGAAGGAAAGATTTAGAATTTCAAGCTGGTGACCATGTGTTTTTGAGAGTTACACCTGTGACTGGTGTTGGGCGGGCATTGAAGTCTAAGAAGTTCACTTCTAGTTTTATTGGACCGTATCAGATTTCAGAGAGAGTGGGGAATGTTGCTTACAGAGTGGCTTTACCGCCTAATATTTTGAATTTGCATGATGTGTTTCATGTGTCGCAACTCCGGAAGTATATTTCAGATCCATCTCATGTGATCCATATGGATGATGTGCAAGTACGGGATAATCTTACAGTGGAGATGATGCTTGTACGAATCGTGGATCGTGAAACTAAGAATCTGAGGGGCAAAGAGATTGCTTTGGTTAAATTGGTTTGGCTGGGAGCTGCCGGAGAAAGCATGACTTGGGAGTTGGAGGGCAAGATGCGAGACTCCTACCCTGAGTTGTTTGATTGAGGTAAATTTTTTAGGACGAAAATATTCTAAGTAGGGGAGAGTTGTAACGCCGGTAATTTAATTAATTATTTAATTAAATTATTTTTGGAATATTTGTGAAGTTGTGTTACGTTTAATTGGATTTAAGTATTTTATTAAGTGGAGAAATAATATTAGAAGTATAATATTATTGATGTGGGCTTGTTTTTAAGGAATAGAAGTAATAAGGGGTGTATTAGTTTTAAGCCCAATAAGGAATAAAGAATAATAGGTTATTCTATTGTTGTTAGAAGGAATAGAAAGAAGAGGCAGTAGAAGAATAAGGATTGATAAGAAGAACGTGAAGCTGCTGGAAAAAGAGGAAAGAACGGCAGAACGGAAATTCGACCGGAAGTTATATAGCGACCTTCAATCCAAGGTAATGGTGGGGTTCTGACTCTATAATTGGGTTCATGATGATTGGTATGTGGTGTTAGAGGTGATTGTTGTCTTGTTCTTGAATTGAATGTATATGATGTCGTATGATGAAGAATTGATGAATTATGAATGAATAATGATGTCCCGATGCGGTTTAATTGATGTAGAATTATAGGGTAATTGTAAGTGATGATTATCTATGATTAGATTAAGTTTTTAGGGCTTAAAATATGAAACCTGTAGTGAAAATGCAGAGAAAATCGCAGAATTTATGCAGGATGTAACAGGATGCGTCGACCTCAAATGCTATGTATCGATACAAGGAGGTTTTGAGACTCAGGATGAGTTGACCCGAAGGGTCTTGCATCGATACATGAGAACCTTTAGACTCGGGATGAGTCGATCCATAGGAGCATGTGTCGATACATGTTGTGTGTTAGACTCAGGAATGAGTCGATCCAAGAGAGGATGCGTCAACTCATGTTGCAAGTTCAGTGTAGTATGCGTCGACCCAAGAGAGGATACATCGACTCATGTTACGAGTTCAGTGCAGTACGCGTTGATCCAAGACGTTTTGCGTCAATCCATATTGTCTGGTTTTTGGCAAATTCAGTTTATAAATGATGTAACTTGAGTTTTAGGATGCCGTTTGAGATGCCATTTGAAGCGTTGAATAGCTAACGCGATGAACTTTATTCTAGAGGATTAAAATGAATAATAGGAAGTGTAATCCTAGTAGCCAATTTAGGATTTAGAGTTAGTTCCCGTGTTGATCGTTATGTTGGTTTTTTATGCAGAATGATGAGGATGAAATGTTTATAGGCTGTTGTTTGATTTGTAACAGTAGGAGTAATGATAGTAATGATGTAAGATTACAGAATAACAGTGTGAATTATTATCGTATTAATGTACAGCTGAGTTGTTGATGAGAAGTTATTAATGATGTTTTGTTGATAATTTATGATAAAAGATGTTTGATGGATAAATGATAAATTATTATGGATGATATGAGATGTTGATGAAGAGATGTTGAGATGCTTTTGAGACGTAGGCCTTTGGCCAACGATGATATTGTATTGTGATTGTTGTTAATTATGGTGTTGTTAATACATTCATGATTGTGTCGCATACATTGCATTTTGAGATGGAGCTTATGCTCGTTGAGATGGCCTGAATTTGGTGAATATTGAGATGGATGCTTATCCCTTGTTGATGCCTCTGTTAATTGGAAAATTTTTGAGATGGGAGTTCTGCTCCAAATGGTACCACATGCATTTGCATAGTATTGAGTCGCATTATATGATTGTATAAAGAAATGTGTATTGATGTTGTGATTGTGTATTATTGCCGTGATTATTGTTGAGTATGAGATGAAAAGTGATGATGTTATGTGATCTAATTTAATATATTAATTATCATGCATTTTATTATATTGTTAGATATCTCACCCCTTCTATTTGAATGTTGCCCTTATGTTGGTAACGTGTAAGTAATCGAGAGTGAAGGATGTATACCTTCAGTAGTTCGAGTCGGTGTCATTGCTCTAATATGTAACACTCGGGGGGATGAACGCTTGTTGCTTTTGATTGTTGATTATTCCGTCGTTGAACTTTAAGTTGATTATTATTAAGTATTTGTTGGTTTGAAGTTGCTATAATAATGATAAGGATGTTATTAAGAATTCCGCTGCATAGATGTTGAATTATTTAATCAAAGATGTTATGATGATGGTTCATCTGATGTTTTAAAGGTGTTATATATCCATGATGAATGCAATGAATTTTGATAGAAGAATTTGTGGCATCCCGATTCGTTTGCGTGATATGATTTTATAATTCTGATTTATTTATATAATTGTCGGGGTAGAATTGGGGTGTTACAATTACCACAAGAAATTTGGTTTCTTGATAAGATCAAAATATGGTCCAATCCAGAACCAAAGGAGCAATGCTCTCAAATTACACAAAGTGTTTGATTAATAAAATTCAACTTGTTTTTTTATTCATGATTTGCTCCCTATTTATAGGTAAATGATAGCTTACAATAATAACTTAAGAAATTCTGCAACTTCAATCCACTAACTTATCAATAATGGTTTAGGAAAGAAAAGTCACACACTTAAAGGTAATGGATAAAGTGAATGAAAGGTCACACACTTAAATATAGTAGAGAAAGTGGATATTCATTGTCTTTCCTTCATCTTCTCATTCATATTGATGAAAATTTTCGATCCATAAAGAAGTCTAATTTCGTTTTGACCCAATAGAAGAATTTTATATAATTTTCTTAGCTTTCCGACACATTAAAGATCATGTCAATCGGAAACCTAAAACTTCATATATGGGCAAAACAAGGCAGGTGTGCCAGCAAATACGAAAATGCTTAGTTATTATAAAATAAAATCATAATAAAATAAAATATTCATTTTATTTGGAGTATTTTTTTGTATGTTTCCTTCCACATGCTTATTGAACTTATGATCTCATCAATTATGATATATCACCCCTTTTGTTTGAATGTTGCCTCCACGCGAATAACGTGCATGTGATATGCAGTGAAGGTGTGGATGAGAATAGAAGAGAGTACTCTTCTTTATGCTTTTCTAGTGTCGGTGTCTGCTCTGATGTGTAATATTGGAGGACGAAACATTTTGATGTTATTTATGTTTGTGGGAGATTGTTTGGAATTGCTTGAAATGTTATTGACATGTTTATTTTAAAAACATGATTATACTTTGAATTATCAAAATGTCAAGTTGTTGATGTTTCCGCTGCAATAAAAGTTGAAGTTTCAGACATGTTTTGTGGTTATAATTATCTTCAATAATTTATGAAATAGTAATTTTTACATATCTTATTGCATGAGTAGGTTTTGTTTAATTGTGACATCCTAAATGTTTGTGTGTTAATATTAGTCTGATAACTATTATAAAATACACATAATATTTAGGGTGTTATAGTTACTAAAACGCCACCTTTCTTTCATCTCATACATATGATCGAAAGTGGCATTTTTGGGAGTCATTTGTTAGCCTGTAAGTTTTAGCTGAAGGATTTGACAGAGAATGATAACAACCATGTTTAAAAATAACTAAGTATGAAGAGACTCAGTCTTTGACACACTAGTCGCGTCGACCAAGATGGTTCGACTAACTTATTAGGCTTAGTTTGGAAGAGTATCAGGAAGAGATCCACAAGATTAAGATCACTCTCTCTTTAAAACATGTCCAGAACCTCGAAAAGTTTTGCACACATCAATCCTTTGATAAAGTGTTGAGTTCGACACATCCATCAGATGTTGGGGATTTAGTGTATTATTAGTCTAGGAGTCAGTAAAACTAAGGATTTTTTGACAACACTATAGGAGTCAACCAAAGACTATCGATAGAGGTGGTTAGGGGGTTCAAAGACAGTTATTAGAGTGATAATTGGTTTGTAGCAGTTTAAACAGCGAAGACGCGTGGAAGTAAACTAGAAGACTGAAGTCCACGTAAGAGGATACATACCAAGTTCTAAGGAAATCATCGTTGTCAATAGTTAACACTGTATAAATATATAACAGGTCTCATTGTTGGGATTGGAGTCGCAAAATTTATTAAGTATTCTCTATAGAACTAAATTATTCAAGTCACATGGAGAAACCAATTGTGAGAAAATATGAGTTTGTGCCCTCTCTCTAAATTCTTTAAGTTTTTTTTTAATTTAAAAACATTTACTTTAATGTCATTTATTACACTTGTTATCTATTTCCTTCTTCTAAAGCAATTCTTCATGATTTCAATTAGAATTTATGTTTAATTTATCAATATTTAAACATCTAAATTTCAATTAGAGACATTTTTCTTTATACCTTTTTATACAAGTTATCCTTTAAAAAATTTCGAATTTAATCTCTTAAGTAAATTAAACTCATGATTATTTATTAAAAATATCAATAAACAACAATCACATTGTTCGAAACAAGATCTAAGACAACATAAACTATCTATTTCAACACGAAAACAAATTGATGACATATTGACCAAACCACTTCATAGTGATCATTTTTATACTCTTTCCACCAAACTAGAAATATATAACTACATTATAGATTGAGGGGAGTGTTAAACACAATTAATTAGTGTTTATTATATACTTTTCTTTTCTATTTTGAATATGTAAAAAACTAACTGCCCTCTCCTATTTTATTTTCTTTGTTTTTCGATAATGGCATTTGCCTCTTTGTGTTGACCATTGCTCACCTACTCATTCGGAGGTTAAAGAGCTAGTCGATACTCAGACACACAATCAGTAGTAGCACTAGAAAAACAAAATTGTTTTCTTACTTAAAAATTATATATATGCAGACAAAAAGATTGTAGGTATTCAAAGTCGTAACAAATTACTTGCCACCACGGAACTCCGTCGAGTACTTCCACTCACTGAGACAAAATGTTCTTCTCCACATATATAGATTTTTGAATAGTTTTCACTAGAAGATGAAAATAAATATTAAAAAATATACTTTTCATTATGAAGAAAGAAAACTTACAACTGTGATAGAAACGTTAAGTTTATAATAAACATGATGTGCTCGATACATATTGCTTGAGTAGGTTGAGTCATCAGAGTTTTAAAATATAGTATTTGGTTTAAATGATAAATTGACCTGGCCGTATCTATTAACACAACGAGTCGCAATCAAAGTGGAAAAACATTGAACAAAACTGTACGTTAATTTTGAAAAAGAGAAATGTTGTCAGTTGCATTATTGAAGCAGAAAGTACTAACAGCAAAGAAAAATCGATTTTGAAATAAATAAATTTGTGTATTTTTCAAAAAAAAAAAGAAAAAAGCTCTAAATCTTAAAAATATATTTCCACAGTCTTAAAAAAGGAAAGGTAAATATAGGAATGATATTTATAAGAGAGTTCAAAAAACCAAAAAATTAAGGATAGGGCATCTAATAAAATTATAATATTTAGTTATATTATATTAATATTTTTAAATTAAAAGTATGATTTAATTAGATATATACTTCTGATTAATTGATAGTGTAAAAATACTTTACACTATCTGTATATATTCTTTTTTCCCAAATAACAATCTTACTATATCTAGATTGACATGCTTATTTTTCTATGATCCAAATTTTTCTCAAATTCAAGCAAGGAAAGGTTATGAGGAAGAAAGAAGGTTTGCGGACATTTGAGAAAAAGAATAAATTGAAATTGATAAGAAAAAATAATAATACTTGAATACTTTAGAGTTTTGTTTACTATGGATCATTTTTAGATAAAATTAATTTAAATTTTACAATAATTTAATATAAAAAATGATATGATATTAAATATTCAACAAAGTTTCAAATAACATATTGCTAAAAAAACAAGGCAATATTAGTGGTGGGATATTTAATTTATGACCCTTTGTTTTTTTATAAATAAATTAAAGTTTTGTTTAAAATAAAATAAAAAGATTAAAACACTTTGAGACGAGCTGAATATCGAGAAAAATTAAAAAATTAAAAAAATGAAATTTTTATATAGAATAATAAATAAACATTTATTATTAATATATTTTTAATAATAAAATTATTTTAATAAAATAAGTTGAATTTAAAGAATTAATCTACACTTCTAAAAATTCTAAAAAACATCATAGGGGCATAAATTTGAATTCTCATAAATTAAAAAAACTTATGTATAAAAAAAAGTCTTTTAAAATGCTTTTTTTTTTCTTTTTTAATTTTTTAGTCTTTGAGTCTGTTTGATAAGATTAATCTATGAGTTTATGTCTTATAATTTATATTCCTTCTGTTTTAAAATAAGTGTTGTTTTAAAGAAAAAAATAATTTTAAAATAAATATTATTATCACTTTTCAATGTAATAATGATAATTATTTTTTCAATTGTATCATATAATTATTATTCTGCATACTATTCCAATAAACTAATAAACCTAATTTAGTAAAAGTGCAATGGCTAATGACAATATGATTGCATTCTTTAATACGTGTACAAAAACTTTAAATGACATTTATTTTAAAATAGAATGAGTAGTTTATAATCTCATATAACATTTTAGACGCTATTTTCAAAATAGCGCTTTAGCTTATAGTTTATAGTTTATTATTTTTTTCTTCTTTTTTTATCCTTATTATTTTAACAAAAACTCACTTTTATTCTCTATAATTTATTTTAATTTAAAATAAAATAATTATATATTAAATATTTTTTAAGTTATTTTATATTTATAAGTTAGTTGAACCATTAATTTTACCAAACATTTCAATTAACTTATTAGTTATGAGTCTCAACTATCAGCTATAAACTATAAACTATCAATCATTAGTCATCAACTATTAACTATAAACTATCAACTAACTTGTCAGTTAACCACCATTTTTATCAAACAGAAGTACGTCATAGAGCCATATTTATTGGTCGACAAATATACAACCGAACAAATTCCATTTTTAGTAAGGAGTGTGGAAATTATAGTGGGAATTTCTTATAGCATCCTATATATTTAAGAAACATCTTATGTAAGTATCAAAAAAAATCTTCAATTTTTGAAAATATATCATCGAACGTACTTTTTTTTTATGAATGTAAGTTTGTTTATGAGATACACACACGTCAAGACTACTGCGTATATCGAACTACGAGTCCGCCTCGCACTCTCCCTACATTCTTGCACTGTCTCCTGTATTGTAGAGTCACTCGAGCCTCCGTCATTATGGCATCTACAATACCTCTCGCATCAGAGCCATCAAGAAAAAGTTTTATATTAATACTCGTCTATCCAATCTCCACGATACGATGACGCATAGGCAAGACATCATAGTAAAAATTATATTAAACACTTCTTATTAATATAATTTTAATATTGAAATTATTATAATAAAATAAATTAAATTTAGAAAATTAATCTAAACTATTAAAAATTCTAAAGAAACATCTTTTAATACAATTTTTGAATTTTCATAAATTAAAAAAATATATAAAAAAGTCTTTTAAAACGCTTTTTTCTTAAAAAATTTGCCCTTTATATTTTTGGTCTTTCAAAACTCATTTTTCTCCGACTCTCGAATAGATAATAAAATGGAAGAAGAGAATGAAGCACGTCATGAGGGCATATTTATTGGTCGACAGATAAACAACGAAACAAATTCCATTTTTAGTAAGGAGGGTGGAAATTGTATTTCAAACAAATGATTATTTTTTCACAAAAGAAGCAAAATAAATTGCGGCTATTAATAAGCATTATAGACTAGTCAATTTTTACACTGGCCACCCTCAAAACAATGACAAGATAGTATACCTAATAAAAAAGCAGATGTGTTATCTCCTATATACTTAAGATAAGGAATAAAGACTCTCTCTATTTTTCTTTTCTCGATTTTGTCAAATTCTAAAGTTTTATGACATTTGATTGATCTAAACTATAGTAATAAAAAAGAAAAATGAAGAGAAAAAATAGAGAAGATTTTGACTCTAAGAAAGCGCAATGCTATGAAAATTTTGATTTTGCTCAATTAAAATGGAGCATTTTGTTAGTAAATTGATTCTTTATTTTATTAAATATTGATGTTCAATTTTTTCAAAATTTAATATTTTTTCCGGTAACCTTACAATTCACTTTTGATTTTTAAATTAAAAAAATACAATATTGATCTTTTAATTTTTTTAAATATATCAAATCATTCTTTTTTTAATTAACAATAAAAAAATTTAAAAATTTATCTTTAAATTCGTTACTAATTATACAAAAATATTAACATTTATAAAATTAATCTTGTTATGAAATTAATAAGAAGTAATATAATAAAAGAGTAGAGACGAATGAGAGAAAGAAAAGAGAGAAATAATA
Source organism: Vicia faba (assembly GCA_948472305.1). NCBI lineage: Eukaryota > Viridiplantae > Streptophyta > Magnoliopsida > Fabales > Fabaceae > Vicia > Vicia faba. The sequence continues at coordinate 628,468,404 of OX451741.1, read as the reverse complement.
TTGTAGTATTCTCATTATCAATGTTAATTTCAAGATATGAATATTATTTATAAGATATATGTAATAAATAGAAAATCAATATGAAATCTCCTAATGGATGGGTATCTATAATTATTTCACTTATAACACTCTCTCTTGGATGTTCATAAAAAATATGTCTCGTCAAAATCTTATTATAAAAAATTCAGTGAGAAAAATTCTAATGAAGGAAAAAGAGTACAACACTCTTTGTGAGAGACATATCTCCTTACTAATCAATAATCCCTCCATTCCTATTTATAAGCAAATTTTGACTTTTTCGATTCATAGAATAAATGATGTATTTGGTCTATATATAGGTTAGATACATCAATTATTCAATGTACCTAAAAAGTTAAAATTTGCTTATAAATAAGAATGGAGGGATTATTGATTAGTAAGGAGATAGGTCTCTCACAAAGAGTGTTGTACTCTTTTTCCTTCATTAGAATTTTTCTCACTGAATTTTTTCTAATAAGGTTTTGACGAGACATATTTTTTATGAACATCCAAGAGAGAGTGTTATAAATGAAATAATTATAGATGTCCATCCATTAGGAGATTTCATATTGATTTTATATTCCAAAAGTTTTTAGGGCTTAAAGTATAGAACCCGTAGTGAAAATGCAGAGAAAATCGCAAAATTTATGCAGGATAGAGCAGTATGCGTCGACCCCAAACATGATGTGTCGATACAAGAAGGTTTAGAGATTCAGGATGAGCCGACACGAAGAGGTCTTGCGTCGATCCATGAGGACTTTTAGACTCAGGATGAGTCGATACGTAGGAGCATGTGTCGATACATGTTGTGTGTTAGATTCAGGATGAGTCGATACAAGAGAGGATGCGTCGATTCATGTTGCGAGTTCAGTGCAGTACGCATCGATCCAAGACGTTTTGCGTCGATCCATGTTGTCTGGTTTTTGGTAAAATCAGTTTGAGAATGCTGTAACTTGAGTTTCTGGACTCCGTTTGAGGTGTCGTTCGTAGCGTTGAATAGCTAATGCGATGAACCTTATTCTTGAGGATTAAAATGAAGAATAGGAAGTGTAATCCTAGTAGCCAATTTAGGATTAGAGTTAGTTCCCGTGTTGATCGTTATGTTGATTTTTATGCAGAAGAATGAAGATGAGATGCTTAGAGGCTGCTGTTTGATTTGTAACAGTAGGACTAATAGTAATAACGATGTAAGATTACAGAATAGCAGTATGTAGAGGTTTGGTGACTTAGAAGTAAGCCTTAGTTGATTAACTAATTATAGGCAATATCTAGTATAGGCATATGGCCAACATTGTGAAATTGATGAGTTACTGTCGTATTAAAGTACAACTGAGTTGTTGATGAGATATTATTAATGAAGTTGTGTTTGATGAATAAATGATGTTTGACGAATAAATGATGTTTGATGAATAAATGATGCTTGATGAATTATTATGAATGATATGAGATGTTGATGAAGAGATGTTGAGATGCTTTTGAAATGTAGGCCTTTGGCCAATGATGGTGTTGTATTGAGATGTTGTCAATTATGGTGTTGTTATTACATTCATGATTGTGTCGCATACATTGCATTTTGAGATGGAGCTTATGCTCGTTGAGATGGCCTGTATTGGCGAATATTGAGATGAAGGCTTATGCCTTGTGGATGCCTCTATTAATTGGCAATTTTTGAGATGGGAGTTCTGCTCCAAATGGTACCACATGCATTTGCATAATATTGAGTTGCATTATATGATTGCATAGAGAAGTGTGTATTGATGTTGTGAATGTGTATTATTATTGTGATTATTGTTGATTATGAGATGAGAAGTGGTGATGTTATGTGATCTAATTTAATATATTAATTATCATACGCTTTATTATATTGTTAGATATCTCACCCCTTCTGTTTGAATGTTGCCCTTACGTTGGTAACGTGCAGGTAATAGAGAGTGAAGGCTGTATACCTTCAGTAGTTCGAGTTGGTGTCATTGCTCTGATATGTGACACTCGGGGGGATGAACGCTTGTTGTTTTTTATTGTTGACTATTCAGTCGTTGAACTTTAAGTTGATTATTACTAAGTATTTATTGGTTTGAAGTTGTTGTAATGATGATAAAGATGTTATTAAGAATTCCGTTGTGTAGATGTTGAATTATTTAATTAAAGATGTTATGATGATAGTTCCTCTGTTGTTTTAAAGGTGTTATATATTCACGATGAATGCAATGAATTTTGATAGAAGAATTTGTGGCATCCCGATTCATTTGCATGAATTATTTATATAACTCTGATTTATTTATATAATTGTTGGGGTAGAATTGGGGTGTTACAAAGTTGGTATCAGAGCAAAAGGTTGGTCCGACCTTGTCGTCGAGTATTAGTTGTCTAACAATAGAGTATTATTAATTTGAGTTCTAACCGTTGTTTATGTTGTAGTGCTAAGTTGAGATGGCTGAAAGGAATGATGCTGCACTTTCTGTTGCTTTAGAAGCAATGGCTCATGCGATGGAAAATCAGCCGAATATTGACGGGAATGCTAGATCTCGTTACTTGGCGACTTTCCAGAGAGAGAATCCAGCTACGTTCAAGGGAAAGTATGATCCTGACGGGGCATTGGAGTGGTTGAAAGAGATTGAGAGAATCTTCCACGTGATGGATTTCACTCCAGCGCAGAAGGTTCGATATGGTACTCATATGCTAGAAATCGAGGCTGATGACTGGTGGCTAGAGACTTGTCAGAAGTTAGAAGCTATAGGTGAGAATGTCACTTGGGTTGTGTTCCGTAGGGAGTTTTTGAAGAAGTACTTTCCTAAAGATGTCTGTGGTAAGAAGGAGATTGAGTTCCTTGAGATGAAGCAAGGAAATATGTCAATTGTTGAGTATGCTGCCAAGTTTTGAGTTGACTAAGTTTTATCCGCATTACGCTGAGGCGGATGCTGAGTTTTCAAAGTGTATCAAGTTTGAGAACGGGTTGCACCCGGAGATCAAGAAGGCAGTTGGATACCAGAAGATCCGTGTCTTTGCTGATTTGATTGATAGTTGCAGGATTTACGAGGAGGATAATAATGCTCATTACAAGATTATCAGTGAGAAGAGGGGTAAGCACCAACATAATCGTGGTAAGCCTTATGATACCCCAATTGGTAAAGGTAAACAGAAAGTTGCTCAGAATCAGAGGACTAGTGGGGGAGATGCTCCTGCTGGTGTGGTTTGTTTTAAGTGTGGAAAACCTGGGCGCACGAGTAATGTGTGAACTGCTGAAGTGAAGAGGTGTTTCCGTTGTGGCAAGAACAGACATGTTGTATCTGAGTGTGTTCAATTGTAGAGAAGAAGGGCACATTGGTAGTCAGTATCTGAAACTGAAGAGGGCTCAGTCAAGTGGTAAAGTGTTTGCTTTGGTTGAGGATCAGACAGCTGTTGAGGACAGACTTATCAGAGGTACATGTTTCATTAATTGTACTCCTTTAATTACTATTATTGATACTGTTGCTACTCATTGCTTTATTGTTGCTGATTGTGTTGAAAGATTGGGTCTTATGTTGTCTTCTTTGAATGGAGAAATGGTCGTCGATACTCCAACCAAGGGGTCGGTGACTACTTCTTTTGTGTGTGTTAAGTGTCCCTTGTCGATCTTCGACAGAGACTTTGCTGTTTATTTGGTTTGTTTACCGTTAAGAGGTTTGGATGTGATTTTGGGTATAAACTGGTTAGAGCATAACTGTGTTCATATTAACTGTTATGACAAGTTTGTGAAGTTTTCTACTCCTGAAGAAGAGGAAGATGGTCTGTTGTCTGCTAGACAGTTGAGGAAGTTGATGCAACAAGAAGCACAAATGTTCTCGTTGATGGCGTTGCTATCTGTAGAGAATCAACCTATAATTGAGGAATTACAGACGGTGTGTGAATTTCCTGAAGTTTTCCCTGATGAGATTCTTGATGTACCATCGGAGAGGGAAGTTGAATTTGCGATTTATCTTGTACCTAGTACCAGAACCGTGTCTATGGCACCATACAGGATGTCTGCATCTGAATTGTCAGAGTTGAAGAAGCAATTGGAAGATTTACTTGAGAAGAAGTTTGTAAGACCGAGTGTATCTCCGTGGGGAGCTCCAGTGTTGTTAGTAAAGAAGAAAGATGGAAGTACGAGGCTTTGTGTTGATTATAGACAGTTGAATAAAGTGACGATTAAGAACAAGTATCTGCTTCCAAGAATAGATGACTTGATGGACTAATTGGTGGATGCTCGTGTGTTTAGTAAGATTGATTTGAGGTCGGGTTACCATCAGATTAAAGTAAAGGATGAAGATATCCAGAAGACGGATTTTAGAACGCGTTATGGACATTACGAGTATTCGGTGATGCCTTTCGGTGTTACTAATGCGCCGGGAGTATTCATGGAATATATGAATCGTATCTTTCATACTTATTTGGATCGGTTTGTAGTCGTGTTCATTGACGATATTTTGATTTACTCTAAGTCAGAAGAAGAGCATGTTGAACACTTAAGAGTAGTATTGCAAGTTTTGAAAGAGAAGAAGTTGTATGCAAAGATGTCCAAGTGTGAGTTTTGGTTAAAAGAGGTCAGTTTCCTTGGTCATGTGATCTCAGGTAGTGGCATTGTTGTAGATCCATCGAAGGTTGATGCTGTGTTGCAATGGGAAACTTCGAGGTCGACTACTGAGATTAGAAGCTTTTTGGGATTAGCTGGTTATTATAGAAGGTTTATCAAAGTGTTTTCTAAGTTGGCACTTCCGTTGACTAAGTTGACTTGTAAGGATAAAGCTTTTGTATGGGATGTTCAGTGCGAAGAACGTTTTACAGAATTGAAGAAGAGGTTGACGTTGGCTCCGATTTTGACATTGCCTAATCCTGGAGAGCCTTTTGTGGTGTATTGTGATGCTTCTAAGATGGGTTTAGGAGGTGTGCTTATGCAGAATGGTAAAGTAGTTGCTTATGCGTCAAGGCAGTTGAAGACTCATGAGAAGAACTATCCTACGCATGATTTGGAGCTTGCTGCAATTGTCTTTATGTTGAAGATTTGGAGGCATTATCTTTATGGTTCTAGATTTAAAGTGTTTAGTGACCATAAGAGCTTAAAGTATTTATTTGATCAGAAGGAGTTGAATATGAGGCAACGAAGATGGTTGGAATTGTTAAAGGATTATGATTTCGGTTTGAATTATCATCTAGTTAAATTGCTAGAGCACGAATGTAGCATTATCCGCCTTCGGGAAATTTTCTTTTGAAAATACCTCTTCAGGTAAGAATGTGTTAATTCCTTCATGTATCAACGCGTGAGTCTCCATAGGTCGAGCTGCGACAGAAAGTGAAATTAATATTGTTCATAAAAAACACAAAACAAACAGAAACTTTTAAGCTGAACTACGCCACTCTGATTCCTTAAAGGGATACATAGGAATTTGGTCATGGGGCCTAAGCAAACAAAACTTTGTAAAAACATCATTCTTTTCCCTGTATTTTCTTTTGCATGCATTCCTTTTTTTCATTTTCCCTTAGCTCTTAAGCTTTAGATTTGAATACACCCGTTGATTAGAATAATAAGAGTGGATTCTATGGAGTACCACAAATGCGATGAGTGATAATACCTTCCCCTTGCGTAATCAACTACCTTAACCGTATCTCTCAGTCGTAAGACCTTGATTTCTCCCTTCTCATGTTTACTCAATGTTTACCTTTCCCTTCTTGTGGGATAAAAACATTTTATGGAGACTTCATTGATTTTCTCTCGATGATTTTCAGCCGGTTGTTTTAAATATCCTTTTAAGAAAAATTCATTTCTCCCCCTCAGCTGAACGAATTCATTTCTCTTCCTCAGCTGAGAGATCATTTCTTCTACGATGAAGGTCAATCTTTTACACTAAAAGGTCTTTAAGATTACCACATGAATAAATTTGTTGGAGCTTATAACACCACTTTTCTAAATATCATAAGTGAAAAAGAACTTTGGAGAAACGTATTGTGTTCGATATTCTTTAATGTAACCATTTTTCAATTGAGCAATGCATGCGACATTATCTTCATATATTGTTTTTGTATTTCTTTTTTCAAAATTCAAACCACAAGTCTTTTGTGTGTGTTAGATTAGGAATCTCAACCAAACGCATTCTCGACTTGAATCATGTAGTGTTAAAAAAATCTTTATAATTAAATAAAGTTGATGTTGTAATTTATTTCACATGTCTCCATGAAATAGTTGTACCATCACAAGTAAATAAACAATTTGTGTGATGTACCATTATGAAGATTTGATAAGTAACTTATTTCTGCATAACATGTTAATTATAACTTGGATACATTGGAATAAAACAAACTCATATCCATTTACCCCTAAGATAGCAAAGTATATGTTTGACTTTGTTCAAATGTATTCGTATAGGTGAAGAACTATATCTTGCTAGTAGAGTTATAGAAATTAACGTATCTTGGTGTGTATAATTAACAAGATATATTAGTACTTGAATTACACTAGGATGTGGAACTTCAGGATCAATTAGTTTTTCATCATCTTCTCGATGTCTAAAAGAATTGTCTCCACATCCAATGATCTAATATCATAGAGGTAGACAATATACGAGATTTGTCCATATAAGAATATTTTAATATTTTTGCTATATACGACATTTTCTCATATATAAATGTTTTAACATTTTTCTATATAACCTTATTGGTGTATAAAAGTTCTATTTTCTAAATGTTCATTTACTAAGAACTTTTTATTTTCCAAGTCCTTCATCTCAAATAATTTCTTTAAATAATTTATAGCTTTTGGAATCTCTTCAGAAGTTCTACAATTTTATGTTATATACATAGATAACAATTATAGAAAATTATTTTCTAGATATTTTCATAAAAATGCAAGGACTTAAGGATTTATTTATATATTTCTCCTTTAGAAAATATTCATTGATAAAATTATATCACATGTGTCCATATTGTTTTAATCCATAGAGAGACTTGTTCAATTTGATGAAATAGCTTTCTCGAGATCCAAAATTATGTATCTCTGATATATTAAACCCTTTACGGAGTTTCAATAAATGTCACTATCAGGTGGGGGCGTATAAAAAAGATGTCACAACATCCATCATGTTCAAAATAAACCTTTCATGCGCTGCAAGGCTAATTAAATATCGAAAATTTATTAAATCCGCTACAGATGAATATGTTTCATCAAACTCTATCTTAGGTCTTTGTGAAAATCATTGAGCAAACATTCAAGCTTTATATCTCACAATTTCCCCTTCTTATTTTTCTTTTTCACAAAAACTCATTTATATCAAATTGGTTTCACACCTCGAACTCTTCAGACTACACGTCCAAAAATGATTCGCTTTTAAAGTGAATTTAGTTATTCTTCAATTGAATATGTTTATTTTGGATAATTCTCACTTTTTCTATAATCTTGGGTGAACTTTGATTCGTGATCTGTTCATTTTGGCCAATTTTCACTTTGTATAAATCTTTGATAAATTTTGATTCATGATTTGTTCATTTTGACCAATTCTCACTCTATCTATAATCTTTGGTAGACTTTGTTTCCTGGTCCTTTTTATCGTTTATCATCTTTAGCGCTACATTGTATACAAATACATTGCCAATGTCGACTTTATTTGGTTATCTTAATTTCGATTCCATCGCATTTCATTCATGACATAATTTATCGAGATCTCTTTATTTTATATTTCAAGTACTTGATTAGTTCTTCTGGAACTGAAAAATAAATTATATCAAAGTGCTCTTAGAATTTTCATATCCTCACTTGGGTCATATTTAACTTTAATTTCTTTTCTAGGTAGAAGACTTTTAACATTGGAACCGACTTTCCTATCACACTTCAGACGCAGTTACAACTCATTTGCAATATTACATTATCCAATAGAATAATCCACTTTGAATGGAGTATTACCATCTGATAATTTTATTTCATAAGCTTTGCAAATGAATTATGTTCTGAACTTCGAGGATCAAAATAATATAATAATATTTTATTTCAAATTCTTCATTTGAACTTCTGGTTCACACTTTAAGCTAATTATTCACTCTCCCTAGTATTGAGAAAATTAATTTATCAATTAATAATCAGTCTACTGGGTTTCAAACAAATATTCAATTATTGGATCAAGATATATCTTCAAATAGAAAATTCATATAAAATATATTTTCTCAACATTCTTTCAAAACTCATCTTAGCGTACTATATTTGAGCAATTGAATAATCACAACACATCCAAAAATTTACTTAGATGAGACGTGTTAGGCTATTAACCTAAAATAATTTTTAAGTTAAGTGAAGAATTAACATATACTAACGTGTTGGCTTAATGCGAATAAATATCTTAACATTCATATTTTGTGTGTTTCAAATATCTAATTTAGAATTTATGATCTCACAAGTATCAATCATACAATTAACTTTAGACGTCTAAAGAATTGATCTTAAAGTCAATTTTTTTATGAACATATACTACTAAATGTTTGATATTAATTTTAATAATATATGTGATACTTATCAAGAAAGTTCTAAAAAATTTAGAAATTGAGATCTTAGTCTGAGAAAACAACTTCACAAACTTCTGGTTGTGAGTATACAATACATACTTACATGATATTTTAGTCGATGCAACAATTAATGTCATGAAAAACTCTATTTCTCGGATTTTTATTTTTCATTAGAAACACACAAAAATTTATTGGATTGAAAAAACTTCTGGTTCTTCAATAATAATTTTTACATCATAATATACATTCATGATCTTTTTAGTTGAGAAAATAATTTCACAAACTTTTGGTTGTGAGTAGACAACAAACATATGCATGATCTTTTAGTCAATGCAATAGTTAATATCATAAAATATTTAAATTGTCTACATGATTGATGTATTGATTCACAAATATCACCTTACATATGTTATATAAAACTCAACTTATAAAATTTTAGTTTACTTTAGGAACATAAAAAACTTATTGAATTGAAGAAACTTCAGGTTCTTCGATACTATTTTTCGCATCATAATACATTCGAGATAACCCAAGTGATTTTGCCAACAATACACTTAAGTGTGATTTGCAAAATTCTGATTTACAATAATACATATGATTCTTTTCATCTAATTTGTATCAATCCTTATCAAATAATAAATTAATTTGTATAAAATATATTCATATAAATTGATAGCATACAATTTAATTATAATTTCAATATCTAAATCAACAGTTTCTAAATTTTGCTAATAATCTTATATTACATAAAACACATTACTACATTTTCTTAAAGTTTATGTATATAGAATATATAGTACAAAAATTATTCAACAAACATAAATAACTCTACAGATTTTATGCAAGAATTATAACTTAATAAAAAATTTTAAAATAAAGGAAAATAAATATTTTTTTATTCGAAAATTAAACAAAAGAAAATAAATATGTATATAATAAAATGCATTATTTTAAAAAAAATAAGTTATTAAATCAAATCACCATTAAGACTTATCTTTACAATATCAAAAATTTAAATATAAATATCTATCATACAGAAGAAATTTACTTTATATTGGGGCAATTCATTTTATTTTTGAATTTTTATAAAACACGCTAATAACAATAACACAAATTAATAACAAATTAATAAGCTTTAAATATCAAATAAATACTTGTCAAACTTAATAAAATAGTCACAAAACTATAATATTATGTTATAAAATAAATATTAAATTAATCACATTAATTTTATCCATCAATAATTTATAAGAAATTAATAAATTTAGTTTTGAAATATATATTTAAATATTAATAAATTTACAATCATGAATATTTTTTAATAGTTATCTAGGATTTCAATATTTGCATTCCTTTTGAGAAACTTTAGCATTATTGATTTAATTTTTATGGGATTTTGTAATATTATTGATACAATCTTTTTGGGATTGTTTAATATTATTAATGCAATTATTCTAGGATCCATAAAAGTTGTCATGGATACTTTTTCTGACTAATGGAGACATAATATTCATTTTTTATCAATCCTTGATAAATGCATAAAATAAATCATTCTTTGAGCAATTCTCGAGGGATCCTTTATTGTGTGTGTGTGTGTGTGTGTGTGTGTGTGTGTGTGTGTGTGTGTGTGTGTGTGTGTGTGTGTGTGTGTGTGTGTGTGTGTGTGTGTGTGTGTGTGTGTGTGTGTGTGTGTGTGTGTGTGTGTGTGTGCGTGTGTGTGTGTGCGTGCGTGTGTGTGTGTGCGTGTGTGTGTGTGTGTGCGTGTGTGTGTGTGCGTGTGTGTGTGTGTGCGTGTGCGTGTGTGCGTGTGTGTGTGTGTGTGTGCGTGTGCGTGTGTGCGTGTGTGTGTGTGTGTGCGTGTGTGTGTGTGTGCGTGTGTGTGTGTGCGTGTGCGTGTGTGCGTGTGTGTGTGTGCGTGTGCGTGTGTGCGTGTGTGTGTGTGTGTGCGTGTGTGTGTGTGCATGTGTGCGTGTGCGTGTGCGCGCGCGTGTGTGTGTGTGTGTGTGTGTGTGTGTGTGTGTGTGTGTGTGTGTGTGTGAGAGAGAGAGAGAGAGAGAGAGAGAGAGAATATAAAGTCATTTGTTTTGTAGAAAATGTTAATGCATTAGAAATCACTGATTTCTATGATAAAGAGAAGATTAAGCATAATTTAATAAATATATATCAACTTATTTTAGTACATGAGTCTCTTATATATAGAGAACTCATATTGTTGTTTATGCATCATCCTATAATCATTCAATTGTATTTCTTCTCATTTCCATACTATTCTCTTATATTTTAGCTGTGTTATAATTATTTCATGTTATTCTGATACCTAACAGTGGTATCAGAGAATTTGGTGTTGGTCCATATTTCGCTGCAAATATTATTCACGGTGAAATTGTGCAAGTCGGTTTAATTGAAATTACCATGACGGCAAAATTTGAGATTGAGAAGTTCAATAGGAGTAATTTCTCCTTGTGGAAATTGAAGATAAAGGCAATCCTGAGGAAGCATAATTGCTTAGCAGCAATTGAAGATAGAGCTGAGGGAATATCTAATGAGAAGTGGAATGAGATGGATAACAACGCTGTTGCCAACTTGCACTTAGCATTGGCGGATTCAGTTTTATCTAGCATTGTCGAAAAGAAAACTGCAAAGGAGATTTTGGATGTTCTCATCAAATTGTACGAGGTCAAGTCACTTCACAATAGAATTTTCTTAAAGAGAAGACTCTACACTCTTCGAATAAGTGAATCTACATCCCTGACAAATCACATCAACACTCTTAATACGATGTTTGCTCAACTTACATCGACAAATTTCACCATAGCAGAAAACGAACGTGCAGAACTTCTACTTCAGAGCTTACCAGATTCATATGATTCACTTGTCGTCAACTTAACAAATAATAATGTTATAGACCGTCTATACTTTGATGATGTTGCCGGAGCTATTCTTGAGGAAGAATCCAGACGTATAAATAAGGAAGACCGTCAAGAAAACTCAAAACAAGTAGAAGCTTTGACAATGACAAGAGGCAGATAAGTGGAACCTGGCCCCAGTGAGAGCCAAAATAATTGTAGATCAAAATCTCGAAGTAAGATGAATGTGAGATGCTACAATTGTGGCAAGAAAGGGCACTTGAAAAGAGATTGTTGGTTTAATAAGAATGGTGAGAAGTATTCTGAGGCAAGTTCATCTCAAGGATGTATTGCCAATACCTCTGATGATGGAGACATTCTATATAGAGGAGCAACAACTAATTCCAAAGGTAGTAAACAACTCACTGATGTTTGGATAATTGATTCAGGAGCAACATGGAACATGACTCCTCGACGAGATTGGTTTTACACTTATCAACCTATTTCAGAAGGATCAGTGTTCATGGGAAATGATTACGCCTTAGAAATTGTTGGTGTCGGTACTGTGAAAATAAAAATGTATGATGGTACAATTCGCACAATTCAAGAGGTGCAACATGTAAAAGGGTTGAAGAAGAATTTATTGTCTATTGGACAATTAGATGAGCTCGGGTGCAAGACCCATATTGAAGGTGGGATCTTGAAAGTGGTGAGAGGTGTTCTAGTAGTGATGAAGGCAGAAAAGTTATCTGCAAATCTGTACATTCTTATGTGAGAGACGTTGCAAGAAGTCGGTGTGTCAATTGCATCAACTGGTCAAGAAAACTCAACGACAATGTGACATCGCAGACTGGGCCACATGTCAGAGCGAGGCTTGAAAGTTCTTGCGGAACATGATCTCTTACCCGGGCTCAAATCAGTAAGTCTACCTTTCTGTGAGCATTGTGTAGTAAGCAAACAAAATAGGTTAAAGTTTGATAGATAAACTACTAAGAGCAAACACATAATTGACTTGATTCATTCTGATGTGTGGGAGTTGCCGCAAATGTCCATAGGAGGAGAACAATATTTTGTATCATTCATTGATGATTACTCCAGGAGATTGTGGGTATACCCAATCAAGAAGAAGTCAGATGTGTTTTTAATATTCAAGAAATTCAAAGCACTAATTGAGCTTGAAATTGGAAAGAAGATTAAGTGCTTGAGGACAGACAATGGAGGAGAATATACAGACGGTGATTTTTTGGCATTTTGCAAGGAAGAGGATATAATGAGACAATTTACAGTTGCTCATACGCCTCAGCAGAATGGTGTAGCAGAGCGGATGAATAGAACTCTCCTAGAAAGAACTAGAGCTATGTTGCGAACTGCAGGATTAACTAAGTCATTCTGGGCAGAAGTTGTGAAAACTGCATGTTATGTGATAAATAGATCGCCATCAAGTGCAATTGGTTTAAAGACTCTGATGGAGATATAGAAAGGAAAGCCAACTGAGTATTCAACTCTACATGTGGTTGGATGTCCTGTGTACGTGATGTACAACTCCCAAGAAAGAACTAAGCTGGATCCAAAATCCAGGAAAGGCATATTCTTAGGCTATGCTGACGGTGTCAAGGGGTATCGCCTATGGGATCCCACTTCTCGCAAGGTTATTGTCAGCAGGGATGTAATCTTTGCAGAGAATGAACTGCAAAGGGAACAGGAAAATGATGGTACTTCTAAAGATATCACTACTTTTCATATAAATGGAAAGTCTGTAGAAGATGATTCTTTTGAAGCAGAACCAGAGCATGAGGTACAAAAACTAGAGGAACCTGATGGTGTTGAAGTTCGACGACTAACACGTCAGAAAAGGAAACCAAATTGGCAGTCAAACTATGTTATGGAAAGCCATGATGCATATTTTCTTCTAACAGAAGATGGAGAACCATACCTTTCAAGAGGTTGTGAGTTGCTCAAGTGATTCTCTGTGGATGGCAGCAATGCAGGAAGAAATGGAAGCCTTACATAGAAATAAGACATGGGATCTTGTTGTACTTCCAGAGGGTCGGAAAGCCATTGAAAACAAATGGTTCTATAAGATTAAGCGTGATGGTAATGATCAAGTGGAAAGATATCGTGCAAGACTTATGATTAAAGGATATGCTCAAAAGTAAGGAATTAATTTCAATGAAATGTTTTCTCCGGTGGTTAGAATTACCACTATCAGAGTAGTGTTAGCTATGTGTGCTGATTATGATTTACATCTTGAACAATTGGACGTAAAGACTGCTTTTCTTCATGGAGAACTTGAAGAATAAATATATATGCTACAACCAGAAGGTTTTGAAGAAAAAAGAAAAGAAAACTTGGTTTGCAGGTTGACCTAACCTCTATACGGTTTAAAGTAGGTGCCGAGGTGTTGGTACAAGAGATTTGATTCTTTCATTATTAGCCTTGGATACAACAGGTTGAGCTTAGATCATTGTACATATTACAAGAGGTTTGAGGAAAATGCTTTCATCATTTTGTTGTTGTATGTGGATGACATGTTGGTGGTAGGCCCCAACAAAGCTCAAGTTCAAGAATTGAAGGCACAATTGGCTAGGGAGTTCGATATGAAGGACTTGGGGCCAGCAAATAATATTTTAGGGATGAAAATTCACCGAGATAGAAAAGATATGAAGATTTAGCTTTCTAAAAGAAATTATCTACGAAAAGTTTTGCAGCGCTTCAACATGCAAGACTGTAAGCCAATATCTACCCCACTTCCTATCAATTATAAATTATCCTCAAATATGAATCCTAGCAATGAAACAGAGAGGATGAAAATGTCTCGAGTACCCTATACATCAGCGGTGGGAAGCCTTATGTATGCCATGATATGTATAAGGCCAGGAATTACACAAGCAGTGGGAGCAGTCATTCGGTTTATGGCAGATCCTGGTAAAGAGCATTGGAATATTGTGAAGAGGATCCTGAGATACATTAAAGGAACCTCGGATGTTGCATTATGTTTTGGAGGATTGAAGTTTGGTGTCAGAGGATATGTTGATTCAGATTATGCAGGTGATCTTGACAAAAGAAAATCTACTACAGGCTATGTGTTTACAATTGCAGGAGGAGCGATACGCTGGTTATCTAAATTACAGACTGTTGTAGCTCTATCTACTACAAAAGCTAAGTATATGGCAGCTACTCAAGCATGCAAGAAAGCTATATGGATTCAAAGGTTATTAGAAGAGCTCGAATACAAACAATCAAAAATTATTATGTATTGTGACAATCAAAGTGCCTTGCACATTGCAAGAAATCCAGTTTTTCATTCCAAGACAAAGCACATAGGAATTCAATACCATTTCGTTCGTGAAGTAGTAGAGGAAGGGAGTGTGGACTTGTAGAAGATTCACACAAAAGATAACCTAGCAGATGTTATGATAAAGTCAATCAACACTGACACGTTTTATTGGTGTAATTCTTCTTATGGCCTATCTAAAACGTAGCAACATGAAATTAACAAGGGATATAAATTTTGGAAACAAACAAAATGACTTTAAGTGGGAGATTGTGAGAATATAAAATCATTTGTTTTGTAGAAAATGTCAATGCATTAGAAATCACTAATTTCTATGATAAAGAGAAGATTAAGCATAATTTACTAAATATGTATCAACTTATTTTAGTACATGAGTCTCTTATATATAGAGAACTCATATTGTTGTTTATGCATCATCCTATAATCATTCAATTGTGTTTCTTCTCATTTCTATACTATTCTCTTATATTTAGCTGTGTTATAATTATTTCATGTTATTCTGATACCCAACAATATATATATATATATATATATATATATATATATATATATATATATATATATATATATATATATATATATATATATATATATATATATATATATATATATATATATATATATATATATATATCTTTTCGAGTGTTAGATCATAGATCTTCAAACAATGATGAAGATAGACATTTTTCGTGTAATCCACCGAGAATGCTTTATAAGTTTTTCAGAAATTATATAAATTATTATTTTGCTATCCTTCAAGGATGTTTGATAAGTTCTTTAGGAACTATATAATAAATTATTATTTTCTATAATTTAAAAATGCTCGATAAATTCTTCAAGAATTATATAAAAATTATTATTTTCCTATCCTTCAGAGATGTTCGATAAGTTCTTGAGAAACTATATAAAAATTATTATTTTGTTCTCCTTCAAGGATGTTTGATAAATTTTCAGGAACTATATAAAGAATTCAATATTATCATTCAAGATATTTGATAAGTTATTATGAAACTATATAACAAACTCATTACTATTCTTTATAGATTTTTGTTAAGTTCTTCGGGGACTATATAACAAACACATTATTTTTTAATCCTTCAGGGATTATTGATAATTATTAAAGATATAATATTAAAATTCAACATGATAATGGAAAAGAATAAAAGAATAAAATAATAAAATAATAATACCTCTGATAGTTGGAGATTTTAGTCCTTTTAAGGTTTTGTAGAGTTTCGTGCTGATAATGTGTTATGAAATTAATAAGAAGAAATATAATAGAAGCCTAGAGATGAAGGAGAGAAAGAAAAAAGAGAAATAATATTGTATTATTCTCATTATCCGTGTCAATTTTAAGTACACATGACTCATATTTATAAGACAAATCAGTATAATATCTCCTAATTGATGGACATCCATAATTATTTCATTTATAACAAATCTAATATTTTAAAGTTGATCAATCAAAATGAACAGTAATAAAAAAGATGTTAAACATTTTTTTCAAATATTTATTTTCCACTCATTTTATTTTATATAATTATCTTTTTCGGACGATTTAAAACAAAAACAAAAATTAAATGGGTATACAGAAACATGTGATTTTTCTACTTAAATGGTAAAATAATATATTTAACAAATATTTATGAATAATAAATTAATTAAGATGAATATTTTTGTAATATCTTTGAGATAAATAGTTAAGGCATAAATTCTAAATTGAGTGAAGATCGTTAAATTGTCAAGACTTGATGTTCATCAAAGGTTGAAGATCAAGATTTTGATAAAAATCAAAGTTTTAATGTTGGTAGCTAGTTGCAAACAAGTCATATCAAGAAACAAGGAAGAAGATAGATTGTGTTGTTATAATTTACCTTTTGATTATATGTATTCATGTAACATGAACCGGAATCAAATAACAAAATGGAAGAACAAGAAACAAATTTTCGGTGGTTCACATTCGAAAACTAGACGTGGGTGTTTGCAAGGACAATATCACCAAACTACAATACATCCTGACACTCGTTCTCTCTCTCTCTCTCTCTCTCTCTCTCTCTCTCTCTCTCTCTCTCCTCTCTCTCTCTCTCTCTCTCTCTCTCTCTATCTATCTATCTATCTATCTATCTATCTATCTATCTATCTATCTATCTATCTATCTATCTATCTATCTATCTATCTCTATCTATCTATCTATCTATCTATCTATCTATCTATCTATCTATCTATCTATCTATCTATCTATCTATCTATCTATCTATCTATCTATCTCTCTCTCTCTCTCTCTCTCTCTCTCTCTCTCTCTCTCTCTCTCTCTCTCTCTCTCTCTCTCTCTCTCTCTCTCTCTCTCTCTCTCTCTCTCTCTCTCTCTCCTCTCTCTCTCTCTCTTATCATCTATCTATCTATCTATCTATCTATCTATATCTCTCTCTCTCTCTCTCTCTCTCTCTCTCTCTCTCTCTCTCTCTCTCTCTCTCTCTCTCTCTCTCTCTCTCTCTCTCTCTCTCTCTCTCTCTCTCTCTCTCTCTCCTCTCTCTCTCTCTCTCTCTCTCTCTCTCTCTCTCTATCTATCTATCTATCTATCTATCTATCTATCTATCTATCTATCTATCTATCTATCTATCTATCTATCTATCTATCTATCTATCTATCTATCTATCTATCTATCTATCTATCTATCTACTATCTACTCTCTCTCTCTCTCTCTCTCTCTCTCTCTCTCTCTCTCTGTCTGTCTGTCTGTCTGTCTGTCTTGGTCAAGGAACAACTTCTAACGAATCAAATTGAGGAGATGATTCAAGAATAGTTTTTTGTGAAAAGTCGATAGCAACACAAATATCGATTTCTGGTGGAATAATTGGATTGGTATGGAAGCCTACGACTTGGAATTTCCAAATATTTTTGAATTTGTGCAAGATAAGAGATCGAATTTGTTCGAATATTCTTATCTGGTTTCTAATTCCTTTCCAGGTTCTTTTATTGACTCCAATCTTGTTGCTACCTTGAAGATTTTATGGAAAGTCAATGTGCCCTCTAACATCCCAGTCTTTGCTTGGAGGCTTCTCCTTAATAGGCTCTAAACGAAAGACGGATTGACAAATCAAAGAATCACAGTGAGCCTTCACAATCTTGTTTGTCTTCTATGCTTTGGTCCCAAAGAATCTCATCGTCATCTCTTCATTATTTATCCCAAGTCAGCGTGGCTTTGGCAAAAGATTTTATATTAGATTGGTCTCGGTGGTCTTGCGACAATACCGTATATCATTTGTTGTTGTTTGAGTTGAAGCTAAAATATTTTCTCAAAATCGTATATCATTTGTTGTTGTTTGAGTTGAAGCTAAAATATTTTCTTAAAAAACATTTTTATCTTCTTTGATGGTTTGTTATGGTTTGATCAATTTAATTAGTTAGAACATTTTTTAACTGTGGTCGCGTGATGGAGATTGTCTCTCTAACTAAATCCTTTGTTTTAGGATTAGGTTGGTGCTAAGTCTCAAGGATTGGTAAATTTGAGATAAGAGCTATTGGCTCCTTAATCCTTTAACAAGTTTTTGTTAAGTCCCGCTTGACTTCTTATTTATTGGTTTTTTTTTTTATAATTTAGGTTAATTACCCCTTATGCTCCATTTAATACATTTCTTTACTTATAAAAAAAAAAATCTATGACAAACCCGTGGATAATAAGGATATTTGTCTAGTTCAACCATAAAAAAATATTTTTAACTCTCTTCTACTTTATTTTTATCTTTTAGTACATGCTATTCACATTTCAAAAACAAAAGTCATTTCTTTCTCCACAATAAAAAGGCATATACCTCTTTCACTTTCACTTTACTACTACATCTGACCCGACTTAAATCTCTCACTAGTCTCTTCATACTCCATTTATGCTCATCTATAAAAAAAAAAAACATATATGTAATAATTACAAAAAGCTAGCTAGTCACGAGAGCACTCGTGATGAATTATTTTCAAAAAAG